>CANIUD010000129.1:0-673421 GCA_947470075.1 Closterium sp. Yama58-4 | reverse complement strand
AGTCCACAGGCACCTACGTCGACGAGTTCCCCCCTCCTGGTCGAACATCGTCGATGGCATGTGGATTTTCAGGGTGAAGCGGCCGCCAGGTTCTCCGCCTGTCTTCAAGGCTCGTTACGTTGCTAGAGGCTTCAGTCAGCGTCAGGGGGTCGACTTCTTCCATACCTTCTCCCCCACCCCGAAGATGACCACTCTTCGGGTTCTGCTGCACGTTGCTGCTCACCGTGACTACGAGCTTCACTCTCTTGACTTCAGCACAGCGTTCCTGCAGGGCAGCCTGCACGAGGAGATCTGGCTGCGCCGCCCACCTGGCTTTACTGGGTCGTTTCCCCCTGGTACCCAGTGGAGTCTCCGCCGGCCAGTCTACGGTCTCCGCCAGGCGCCACGTGAGTGGCACGACACACTGAGGACTACACTTGCGGCTCTTGGGTTCGCGCCGTCTACTGCTGACCCGCGCTTGTTTCTCCGCACCGACACGTCGCTGCCGCCGTTCTACATTCTTGTGTACGTCGACGACTTGGTCTTTGCTACTGCTGACACTGAGGCACTCGCTCGTGTGAAGTCGGAGCTGCAGAAGAGACACACCTGCACTGACCTGGGTGAACTGCGTAGCTACCTTGGCTTGCAGATCACCCGGGACAGAGCTCGCCGCACCATCACCCTGACTCAGTCACACATGGTGCAGCAGGTCCTTCAGCGCTTCGGCTTCCAGTTCTCCTCACCACAGGCCACACCTCTGGCTACCAGCCACTCGCTCTCAGCTCCACCTTCGGACGAGTCCGTAGAGCCGAGTGGCCCGTACCCAGAGCTTGTAGGCTGCCTCATGTACCTGATGACTTGCACGCGACCTGACCTCGCGTACCCTCTTAGCATCCTTGCTCGTTACGTTGCGCCTGGGAGACACAGGCGAGAGCACTGGGAGGCTGCTAAGAGGGTGCTGCGTTACCTGTGCAGTACATCAGGCATGGGGCTGGTGCTTGGAGGACATGACAGAGTTGTCCTCACTGGTCACTCGGACGCTTCTTGGGTGGACGACCTGGCTACGCAGCGGTCGTCACAGGGTTACACCTTCAGCCTTGGCTCTGGTTCTGTCTCGTGGCGGTCCACCCGCTCTTCCTCTGTTCTCGGCTCTAGTTGTGAGGCTGAGATCTACGCCACAGCCATGGCTGCACAGGAGTTACGCTGGCTCACCTACCTGCTGACTGACTTGGGAGAGCGGCCTAGTTCTCCTCCAGTTCTGTACGGTGACAACAAGGCGGCTCTTGCCTTGTGTCAGGAGCACAGACTGGAGCACAGGACGAAGCACATTGCTCTTCGCTACTTTCTTGCTCGAGAGCTTCAGCAGCGCGGTCAGCTTCGGCTTGTGTACGTGGACTCGAAGGCCAACACTGCTGATATCTTCACCAAGGCGCTCCCGCCTAGTGATCATCAGCGGCACTGTACTTCTTTAGGCCTTGTGTCCACGTTTCCTCACTTGCTCACTGCTTGACATTCTTTGTACTGTACTTTATATATATCTGTTGTTAAACTGTATTATGCTTGTAGGCTGTAGTGGGGTAGCCAATATGGGGTACAACCCCAACTAGGGTTTCATATTTGTACCCAAACTTCTGCTAGTTCATCCATTCTTGCCTAGCTATTTTGACATGGTATTCAGAGCAGGAGGTCCCTAGGACCTACCGACCGTTTTTTTTTTAAGGGCCCACCACCGCTCGCATGCGGTTACCACGCTACCCCGTGCCCTAGCCTCGTAGCGCCCTCGTGCGCCCTCGTTAGCGCCCTCGCGCGCCCCTCGTTAGCGCCCTCGCGCGCACCCTCGTTAGCGCCCTCGCGCGCCCCTCACTAGCGCCCTCGCGCGCCCCTTGCTAGCGCCCTCGCGCGCCCTCACTAGCGCCCTCGCGCGCCCCTCGCAGTGTCGCCCGCCCGCCGAGCCGCCCGCTCGCAGCCCGCTCGTCCTGCTGCCCGCTTCGCAGCCCGCCCGCCCGCTCGCTGCCCGCTTCGCGGCCCGCCCGCCACGCAGCCCGCCCGCCCGCTCGCTGCCCGCTTCGCGGCCCGCCCGCTTCGCAGCCCGCTCGCTCGCTGCCCGCTCCGCGGCCCGCCCGCTTCGCAGCCCGCTCGCCCGCTCGCTGCCCGCTTCGCGGCCCGCCCGCCCGCTCGCTGCCCGCTTCGCGTCCTGCCCGCTTCGCAGCCCGCTCGCTCGCTGCCCGCTTCGCGGCCCGCCCGCTTCGCAGCCCGCCCGCCCGCTCGCTGCCCGCTTCGCGGCCCGCCCGCCTCGCAGCCCGCTCGCCCCGCTGCCCGCTTCGCGGCCCGCCCACTTCGCAGCCCGCCCGCCCGCTCGCTGCCCGCTTCGCGGCCCGCCCGCTTCGCAGCCCGCTCGCCCCGCTGCCCGCTTCGCAGCCCGCCCGCCCGCTCGCTGCCCGCTTCGCGGCCCGCCCGCTTCGCTGCCCGCTCGCAGCGCCGCCCGCCCGCCCGCTACCTGCTTCGCAGCGCCGCCCGCTGCCTCACTGCCCGCTTGCTGCGTCCCCTCTGCTGCTGCCGCTGCTCTGCTGTGCCCTCACGCCTGAGCTATGGCCTCTATTCGCGTTCTTTCCTTCGATGCTGAGGGCCGTCCCGTGCAGTTCACTTCCTGGCTCGACGACCTGCAGTTGTATCTTATGAGCAATAGCACGGACCACATCTCCCTCTATGACTACGCGTCTGGTGCTGCCGCTGCTCCTGCTGCCACAGCCGAGCTTAGTGTTCGTTCCCACTGGCAGACTCGTGACGCAGCTGCTCGCCTAGCCATTCGTAGTCACCTGCCGCTAGCTGAGCTCGAGCATTTTGGCGACTGCAAATCCGCTAAGGCCCTGTACGATGCTGTCGTTGCTCGCTACTCCTCGCCTGCCACAGCCGAGCTTAGCCGCCTCATGCTGCCGTACCTGTTCCCCGATCTGTCCACCTTTACTACAGTCGCCGATCTTATCACCCACCTTCGCACTAGTGATGCTCGCCTGCGTGCCGCCCTTCCCACCGAGTTCTGCGCTAAGAACCCCCCTCCACTGTACTGGACACTCCACTTCATAGTCACCCGTCTCCCTGACACCCTCCGCTCAGTTCGAGACCACTTCCTTGCTCGCTGTCCCACTGAGCTCACAGTCGCCCTCCTAGAGGAGCAGCTGCTCGCGGCCGAAAAGAGCATTGTAGCTGTTGGTGCTGCTCGTGGCGCTCCTCGCACCCCCATCTTTGAGGGGTGTTCTCCCTCTCCCCTCGCTCCCTCCTACGCTGCTGCTGCTGCTGTTGACTTCCTTGGTGCTGAGTCTGTTGGCGCTGCTTCTGCTCCTGGTGGGAGGCGCCGCACTGGCAAGGGCAAGGGGGGCAAGGGTGGTGGTGGTGGCGCTGGGGGGGGAGGAGGTGGGGGAGGTGGGGGGGGAGGCGGTGCTGGAGGGAGCGGTGGCGGGAGCGCTGGTGGGAGTGGGGTCGGTGGTGGAGGCGGGGGCGGCGGCGGAAGCAGTGGCAGTAGTGGCGGCGGCGGCGGTGGCGGCGGCGGTGGCGGTGGTGGCGGTGGTGGCGGTGGCGGTCGGAGCGGTGGTAGTGGTGGCGGCGGCGGTCGGAGTGGAGGCACTGGCTCGGGCCAGAGCTCCCAGCAGCAGCAGCGTCCCCAGACGACCCAGCAGCTTCGTGAGTGGCTTGCTCAGCGTGGGACGTCGGGGGGCAGTGGCCGCTGTTCTTATGTCATTCGCACAGGTGACCGCAAGGGACAGACGTGTGGGAGGTTCCACACCCCGTACCGCTGCTTCTCCCGCCTTGACGACGCTTGGCGTGAGGAGATGGGCGCGGATGTTGAGCGCCCCCGCTGGGCTGAGCTCATGAGGGCTGGTGTTGATGTCTTTGCTCTTGACTATGATGCTATTATTGCTGCCATGTATGCATTGACTGTTAGTGCCGAGGGAGACTGTTACCTGTGTGTGCCGCCTGACCCAGGTATAGAGCCTGCTGCCCTGGGTACTAGTGAGTCTGCTCTCTCTGGTATGGTGCCCCCTGTACTTGCTCCCCCCAGTGCTGTCCTGGCTGGTTTCGAGTCTGCTCTCTCAGGTACAGCACCCACAGAGACTGCTCTCTCAGGTACCGCACCGGCTGAGGCCTGTCACACCTTCACCCTTGACTCAGGTGCTTCCCGTTGCTTCTTTCGTGACAGTACTGAGCTCACACCGCTTCCTGCACCGGTCCCAGTCTCCTTGGCTGACCCCTCTGGGGGCCCAGTCCTTGCCCAGTCCACCACTGTCCTCCCTTGTCCGGCGGTTCCGTCTGGCTCGTTGTCGGGTTTCCACCTCCCCTCGTTCTCGACGAACCTGGTGAGCAACGCTGTCCTCCAGGATCAGTGGGTTGACACCTTTACCCCTGGCGGACAGCGTGTGGCGATCTGCACGTGCTCCAGGACCGGCCGTCACCTGGCTACGTTTACCCGTCGGCCGGGGTCGAGTCTCTACACACTGACCACTGCGTCTCCTCAGGTCGCTGCTGTCGGTCAGGTGTCTGCGTCAGGTCTGGTAGCCCACGCCTGTGAGTGTCGTTCCCTGTCGCACCAGACTCTTCTCTGGCACCACCGCCTGGGTCACCCCTCCTTGCCACGCCTTCGTGGCATGAACAGTCGCCACCTTGTGTCTGGTCTTCCCAGGTCCCTCCCTCCCCTCCCTGCCTTGCCTGCGCCGCCTTGCCTTCCTTGCGTCGAGGGGCGGCAGCGCGCCGCTCCTCACTCCTCCTCGTTCCCCCCGACAGAGGCTCCTCTGCAGACCCTCCACCTGGACGTGTGGGGCCCAGCCCGCGTTCGTGGCCAGGGCGGTGAGCGGTACTTTTTGCTGGTTGTCGACGACTACTCGCGTTACACCACGGTCTTCCCCTTGCGCACCAAGGGTGAGGTCCCTGCTGTTCTGATCCCTTGGATCCGCACAGTTCGTCTCCAGCTCCGCCGCCGTTTCCGGACGGATCTTCCTGTCCTGCGTCTGCACTCTGACAGAGGTGGTGAGTTTTCCTCCGATCTCTTGAGGACCTTCTGTCAGGCGGAGGGCATCGAGCAGACCTTCACGCTTCCGGACTCCCCACAGCAGAATGGGGTTGCTGAGCGCCGCATTGGCCTGGTCATGGAGGTCGCTCGTACCTCCTTGATCCATGTGGCGGCTCCCCATTTTCTGTGGCCGTTTGCTGTCCGGTACGCCGCGCATCAGCTCAACCTCTGGCCCCGTGTCTCCTTGCCGGAGACCTCGCCCACACTGCGTTGGACGGGGGAGGTTGGCGATGCGTCGCGCTTCCGGGTGTGGGGTGCTCGTGCCCTTGTCCGCGATACGTCCGCGGACAAGCTCTCCTCCCGCACGCTTCCCTGTGTCTTCCTTGGCTTTGTCCCTGATGCGCCTGGCTGGCAGTTTTACCACCCCACCTCGCGCCGGGTCTTCGCCTCTCAGGATGTCACCTTTGACGAGTCGGTCCCTTTTTACCGTCTCTTCCCCTACCGCACTGCCCCCCTCCCTCCCCCGCCGCTTTTCCTTGCTCCTGGTCCCCCTCCGGTAGACCCCCTTCCCCCTCAGGGTCCTGCTCCTTCAGGTGTCTCTCAGGTAGACCCTCCTCCCGTCGCTGAGCCTGTCGAGTTCACAGGTGACTCAGGTGCTGCTGCGGGTGGTGCTGCTGGGAGTGCTGAGCCTGGGGGTGCTGAGCCTGGGGGTGCTGGGCCTGGGGGTGCTGGGGCTGCAGGTGCTGGGACTGAGGGTGCTGGGACTGAGGGTGCTGGAGCTGAGGGTACGGTGCCTGAGAGTACGGAGCCTGGGGGTGCTGAGCCTGGGGGTGCTGAGCCTGCGGGTGCGAGGCCTGGGAGTGCTGGGACTACGGGTGCTGGAGCTGAGGGTACTGTGCCTGAGAGTTTGCCGCCTGGGGGTGCTGAGCCTGGGGGTGCTGCGACTGGGGGTGCTGAGCCTGCGGGTACTGAGCCTGCGGGTACTGAGCCTGGGGGTGCTGCTACTGAGCCTACGGAGCCTCGGGTTACTGCGTCTGGGGGTGCTCCGGTTCGGGGTGCTGAGCAGTCTCTCACACCGCAGCAGCTTCGTGACTGGTACGTCCGGCGCTTTCGCCGTCCTAGTGGCTCGGCTGGAGTTGGGGGTGCTGGGGCTGCTCGTCCTGGGGGTGCTCGTACTGGGGGTACTGGAGCTGCCGGGACTGGTTGTTCTGGGAGCACTGCGACTGGAGCTGCTGGAGCTGGGGACCCTGGCGCTGGCGGTGCTAGCGGAGTTGGAGCTGCCGACTCTGGGGGTGGTGTTGTTGTTGGTGCTGCGGACCCGCCTGGTGGAGCTGCTGCTGGAGCTGAGGACCTGAGCGGTGGCGCTGCTGCTGGTGCTGGGGACCCGGCCGTTGGAGCTCCTGCTGGTGCTGAGGACCCGGCCGCTGGAGTCTCTTCTGCTTCTGGAGACGCTGCGCGGCCGCGACCGTACTTCGTCCCGCTCCTTCAGCAGGTTCTTGGGCAGGCTCCTCCTCCTTGTCCTCCTCCCTCCGTAGAGTGTCCTCCGCCTGTCCAGCCGCAGTCACAGTTACCGCCTGCCTCGCCTCTCCCTGCTCCCTCTCCTTACACTGGTCCCACAGGAGGTCTTACAGAGCGTCGTGAGCCTGAGTCTCGTCCTGCGTCACCTGTTCGTCCTGCTCGCGCTGGTAGTCGTGTCCGTCGTGAGCGTCCTCCTCCTGTCCCAGGCACTCACTACATGACTCTGCGTCCCTCTACTGCTCCTCGGCGTGTCCCTCTACCGTCTCCTCCTGCGTCCTCTTTGCCTGCCGTTCCGGACCCTGAGTCTGACCGGTATCGCGCTGAGCACCCTACAGTCACGCGTCTCCTAGCTACTGTTGTCACTGACCCTACCTTTGAGTCCTCTGCTGCGTCTGCTCTGGTCGCTGAGTTGGTTGACTTTGCTGCTGCCTGTCATCTAGACTACGCTGCTAGCCTTGTTGCTGAGCCTGAGTCTGCGTCTGTCTGTCCTCCGTCCGTCGGGGGTGAGTGTGCTCTTGGCACGGACGTCCTTGAGGACAGGCAGGAGGACTTTGACTCTCTTGCGGCTGCTGTACCTCATCTCGTGGCCTGGTTACTTGCCCCTGAGGGAGACCCGGATGCACTAGACATCCCCACTCCGCGCACTTACGCAGAGGCGATCTCGGGTCCCTACTCCTCTCAGTGGCAGACAGCCATGGACGCAGAGATGGCATCCTGGAAGTCCACAGGCACCTACGTCGACGAGGTTCCCCCTCCTGGGGCGAACATCGTCGATGGCATGTGGATTTTCAGGGTGAAGCGGCCGCCAGGTTCTCCGCCTGTCTTCAAGGCTCGTTACGTTGCTAGAGGCTTCAGTCAGCGTCAGGGGGTCGACTTCTTCCAGACCTTCTCCCCCACCCCGAAGATGACCACTCTTCGGGTTCTGCTGCACGTTGCTGCTCAGCGTGACTACGAGCTTCACTCTCTTGACTTCAGCACAGCGTTCCTGCAGGGCAGCCTGCACGAGGAGATCTGGCTGCGCCGCCCACCTGGCTTTACTGGGTCGTTTCCTCCTGGTACCCAGTGGAGCCTCCGCCGGCCAGTCTACGGTCTCCGCCAGGCGCCACGTGAGTGGCACGACACACTGAGGACTACACTTGCGGCTCTTGGGTTCGCGCCGTCTACTGCTGACCCGTACCTGTTTCTGCGCACAGACACGTCGCTGCCGCCGTTCTACATTCTTGTGTACGTCGACGACTTGGTCTTTGCTACTGCTGACACTGAGGCTCTCGCTCGTGTGAAGTCGGAGCTGCAGAAGAGACACACCTGCACTGACCTGGGTGAACTGCGTAGCTACCTTGGCTTGCAGATCACCCGGGACAGAGCCCGTCGCACCATCACCCTGACTCAGTCACACATGGTGCAACAGGTCCTTCAGCGCTTCGGCTTCCAGTTCTCCTCACCACAGGCCACACCTCTGGCTACCAGCCACTCGCTCTCAGCTCCACCTTCGGACGAGTCCGTAGAGCCGAGTGGCCCGTACCCAGAGCTTGTAGGCTGCCTCATGTACCTGATGACTTGCACGCGACCTGACCTCGCGTACCCTCTTAGCATCCTTGCTCGTTACGTTGCGCCTGGGAGACACAGGCGAGAGCACTGGGAGGCGGCTAAGAGGGTGCTGCGTTACTTGTGCAGTACATCAGGCATGGGGCTGGTGCTTGGAGGACACGACAGAGTTGTCCTCACTGGTCACTCGGACGCTTCTTGGGTGGACGACCTGGCTACGCAGCGGTCGTCACAGGGTTACACCTTCAGCCTTGGCTCTGGTTCTGTCTCGTGGCGGTCCACCCGCTCTTCCTCTGTTCTCGGCTCTAGTTGTGAGGCTGAGATCTACGCCACAGCCATGGCTGCACAGGAGTTACGCTGGCTCACCTACCTGCTGACTGACTTGGGAGAGCGGCCTAGTTCTCCTCCAGTTCTGTACGGTGACAACAAGGCGGCTCTTGCCTTGTGTCAGGAGCACAGACTGGAGCATAGGACGAAGCACATTGCTCTTCGCTACTTTCTTGCTCGAGAGCTTCAGCAGCGCGGTCAGCTTCGGCTTGTGTACGTGGACTCAAAGGCCAACACTGCTGATATCTTCACCAAGGCGCTCCCGCCTAGTGATCATCAGCGGCACTGTACTTCTTTAGGCCTTGTGTCCACGTTTCCTCACTTGCTCACTGCTTGACATTCTTTGTACTGTACTTTATATATATCTTGTTGCTTGCTTGCTAGGTTTTGATCACTGTGTTGCTTGTCTTGTACTATATCTAGCACTGCATGTGAACTGGCCTTGTGGCCTTTACTTGTGCTCGGAGTGTGGTGACGTTGTGATCCACCCTGGGCTTTGCTTTGCTTTGCTGGACTGGTCTTGTGACCCTTTGTTCTCCCCCACTTTGCCTATGGGGGTGTGTTAAACTGTATTATGCTTGTAGGCTGTAGTGGGGTAGCCAATATGGGGTACAACCCCAACTAGGGTTTCATATTTGTACCCAAACTTCTGCTAGTTCATCCATTCTTGCCTAGCTATTTTGACACTTGTTGCTTGCTTGCTAGGTTTTGATCATTGTGTTGCTTGTCTTGTACTATATCTAGCACTGCATGTGAACTGGCCTTGTGGCCTTTACTTGTGCTCGGAGTGTGGTGACGTTGTGATCCACCCTGGGCTTTGCTTTGCTTTGCTGGACTGGTCTTGTGACCCTTTGTTCTCCCCCACTTTGCCTATGGGGGTGTGTTAAACTGTATTATGCTTGTAGGCTGTAGTGGGGTAGCCAATATAGGGTACAACCCCAACTAGGGTTTCATATTTGTACCCAAACTTCTGCTAGTTCATTCATTCTTGCCTAGCTATTCTGAAACTTACTTCGCACGTGAGTACCAATTATGTTGTCCATTTGAATCAATTCCAATTTAAACATTTTGAAGAATATATTTGATGGACGCGAAGAAAACCGTGCATGTTGGTTAAGTAGCTCTCGTTTGGCAATTTCACGATAACTTAACGATGATGTGTCAACACCGGTTGAGCGAGCTTCTCCGCACAATAATGTTGGAAATGCTAATTCTTCGACAAACTTGTCATTAAGGATGAGCATCGATCTTGATCTTTCGTCCGATGCCATCTCCACGACGAATTGCTCCAGATTTTGGTAAAGCCTTTAGGGTTTCATATTTGTACCCAAACTTCTGCTAGTTCATTCATCCTTGCCTAGCTATTCTGAAATGATATCTATCCTAGAAGAGCGCGTTCCCGAAGGTTCGGATTATCGCTTGTTTCTATGTATTTCTGAGTATAAATACGCCTTGTACTCACCTATAGTGCAACATTCTCGAGTGGAAATTCGATCCTGTGACACTTGGTATTCAGAGCCGTTTTCACTCGCGGAGTTTCAGCTAAGCGCGCGACAGAAAATTCCCTGCTTCGAAAAACTGCCGGGGGCGAAGAATTCGGCGCCGACGCTGGTAAGCACCAGATTCCGCGTTTTTTTAATGACCCCCCTCGCGCGTTTTTTGAACAGGTCCGAAAGTTCGGTTTTCTGGCGACGAGTTGGCGATATAGCGACGACAATCGCGAATTGTCGGGACCTATATCGAGCGGTGCAGAAGCAGCAAGACCGACACGCGACGGATCTAACGACTTCGGATGAATTCGCGCGTCATGGCGAAACTTGCGACAGAAACAGAATCGATCGTGACTTCGCAGCAGTCGCGAATATTTCCCAAGAAAAAAAATATATAAAACAAAAAAAAATTCGAGCCCAAAAAATTCGAGCCCCCAACACCTTCGACGGGGAAATTGACGTGCGGAGGTGGTTGGCGGAAATCGAAATATATTTCGTAGCCGTCGGTTGGACATCCCCGACATACGACGGTTCGCGAATTAAATTTTCAGCTGCGCGGACCAGTAATTGATTGGATAAGCGGAAGCGGATTATTAAACCAAAGCAAAGCGACGTGGCAGCAGTTCCGAGAAGGATTACTACAACGTTTCGAGCCGATAAATGCAGCGTTTATCGCCCGCGACAAAATACATCGTCATCGACAAATCGGGAGCGTCGCGAACTACACGCAACAAATGGAGGAGTTGTTCAACCGCATCCCCGACGTCATCGAAGGCGAAAACATTAGAGCATTCATCGCGGGGTTGAAAAATGAAATACGACAACACGTTGCGGCCGCAAATTGGAGCAGCTACAACGACGTTGTCTCGGCAGCAGAACGTTTCGACGTAATCACGATCGGAACACGACGACTTCATGGACGAGCTAGACGACATGGAGGACGCTTGGCTACCCCCACGTACGCCGACCCGATGGAACTCGGTCGAGTCGACGCGAAGGCAAGACCAAAGAAGAACAAAACTAAATGTTCTTTCTGCGGCAAGCCGGGACATCGATTCATCGATTGTAACAAAATGATAACCGCACGTGCAGCGCTTCAGGACCGCAGTAGTGGAGCAGATTCAATGCGAAAATTGGAGGATCGTGGAGTGAATTCTTCAACCCACGAACGGACTCTACCAGGGAAAAACACCGAGAAAAATAAAATCTCCGCGAAACAAGACCCTGCTGGACCCGGACAACTCCAAAAAGGCCCTGTAAAAAGTAAGCACTGTCAGAGGTCCACTGGGGATCCCCGATGATCCTAGGGAAGGGTTACAGGCACGTCGGCCTGGGGGGTTATGGGCGCACTCACCCGCTATATAAACAAGCCCTTTTATCCTAGTGGTTAGTGACTGGGATTCTGACATGGTATCAGAGCGAAGGTCTCGGGTTCGAATCCCGGTGTATGCACTTCGGGCATCCCAGTGCGGGGGGGTGTCAGAGGTCCACTGGAGATCCCAGATGGTCCTAGGGAAGGGTTACAGGCATGTCGGCCTGGGGGGTTATGGGCGCACTCACCCGCTACACAAACAAGCCCTTTTATCCCAGTGGTTAGTGACTGGGATTCTGACATGGTATCAGAACGAAGGTCTCGGGTTCGATTCCCGGTGTGTGCACTTCGGGCATCCCAGTGCGGGGGGGTGTCAGAGGTCCACTGGGGATCCCCGATGATCCTAGGGAAGGGTTACAGGCACGTCGGCCTGGGGGGTTATGGGCGCACTCACCCGCTATATAAACAAGCCCTTTTATCCCAGTGGTTAGTGACTGGGATTCTGACATGGTATCAGAGCGAAGGTCTCGGGTTCGAATCTCGGTGTGTGCACTTCGGGCATCCCAGTGCGGGGGGGTGTCAGAGTGCCACTGGTGATCCCCGATTGATCCTAGGGAAGGGTTACAGGCATGTTGGCCTGGGGGGTTATGGGCGCACTCACCCGCTATATAAACAAGCCCTTTTATCCTAGTGGTTAGTGACTGGGATTCTGACAAGCACTCCTTAGAAATATCATACAAGGATGCTTTACTTGGGAAAAACTCCCCTGGGTCTACGGCCTTTGTGAAACCACGAGAGAGGCTCCAGAAGAAAAATAATGTACCGGTACGACAACTACAGCAGCTGCGCATGGGGAACCAACAACGGAGCGTGGAAGCTCGACCTTCCAACGACGACATCGTCCTCTCTCAGAACAACCAGCCCACATCGACCAACCGGTTCCCACAGAAGAAGTCGGTGGCGCTGAAGCAGCTCAAGAGGGAGCTAGAGGTCAACAAGAAGCTGCGACGACCTCAAACCTCCTCTACAGATGCATCTGAAACATTTGCAACATCTACCCTACGAGGGAATTCTACTACGAGCTCGAGAACCACGTCGTCGACGACAACAAAAAATCCTGGCAATATGGAAAGGCAGGACCGGCAACCTGCCACCCAAGAAGATACCACGGAGCTATGGGATGTGCCCTACGATCCAATCAACGAGACGATCAACGGGTACAGCGAGCAACGCCAACCACTTCTGCTCGAGGTGATCTGCAATGGACGACGCCTCCAAGCACTCGTGGACAGCGGAGCATCCCATTCAGTATGTGACAAAGCAACCCTCGAACGCATTAATGAGGAGTGCACGCCTTCAAGCTTTACAGCTACGATGGTTGACGGAAGCAAATTACAAGTCTACGGCGAAGTAGCGTTACACCTACAGATGGGTCCTCTTCGCTGGAAACCGACCCTACCCGTCACCAACATCAAAGGGCTAGACTTGATTCTTGGGAGAGACTTCCTGAAGAAGTTCAACCCCGAGATCAACTGGGTCACCCGCACGGCGAGCATCTATAATCAGGACAGAAGAGTTCCACTTCCGAGTTGGAGCAACACGGGAGATATTCCGGAGGAGACTCTCGCACGCTTTGAGAAGGACGTGAAAAGAACCATGGCAGGGTTCGTCGCACTGGTTACAGACGAGGATGAAGCAGAGAAGAAAGCACCTGAGCTTCCACGTGCTATCGTTAAACTTCTGGAGGAGTTCAAAGACGTTCTTCCTGACGACCTTCCAGACCAGTTGCCGCCATACCGAACCCACCAGCACGAGATCGTCGAAGAACCTGGTTCGAAACCGACCTTCCGAGCACCATATCGACTCAGTCCTACCGAATTGGCTGACATGAAGAAGCAGATCGAGTACCTCCTGGACAAGGGACTCATTCGACCATCAACATCACCATACGGTGCACCAGTGCTCTTCACGCCAAAACCTGACGGAAGCTTACGCATGTGCATCGACTACCGAGCCCTCAACAAGCAGACGATCAAGAACAAGTATCCGATTCCACGGATCGACGATCTACTTGACCAGCTTCGTGGAGCCATGGTATTCTCAAAACTCGATTTGAGATCGGGATATTGGCAGATCCGGATGGCGGATAAGACGGCGTTTCGGACACGATACGGATCCTACGAGTACCTCGTCATGCCGTTCGGAATCACTAACGCACCCGCTACATTTCAGGCTGAAATGAACCATATTCTTAGGCCTCTACTTGACGAATGCGTGGTGGTGTACCTGGACGACATCTTGATCTACTCGAGGGACATGAAGCAGCATATTGAACACCTACGACGCGTTTTCGAAATACTTCGACGAGAGAAGTTCTACGTCAAGCTATCAAAGAGTGAGTTTGCCTTGAAACAAGTTCAATTTCTTGGACATATGGTGAGCGCTCAAGGAGTGCATGTCGACCCGAAGAAGATCGAGGCCGTACGTACGTGGAAGTCGCCGGAGAATGTGAAAGAACTTCAACAATTCCTTGGCTTCGCGAACTACTACAATCGGTTCGTGCCACAGTATGCGAAGATTGCAACACCTCTCACCAATCTATTGAAGAATACACCGTTCAAGTAGGAGGATGTGCACCAGCAAGCCATGGAGCAGTTGAAGACCGCACTCACGTCCGCACCTGTCCTGATCCTGCCAGATCCAGAAAAAGACTACGTCATCGAAGCTGACGCTAGCGACCAAGCAGTTGGAGCAGTCTTGATGCAAGACCAAGGGAAAGGATTGCAACCAATCGCTTACCTCAGCAAAAAATTGCACGGGGCAGAACTCAACTACCCGATTCACGACAAAGAGGCCTTAGCGATCATCACCGCATTCAAGACATGGCGATGCTACCTCGAAGGAAGAAAGACCACGGTCTACACTGACCATTGCAGCCTGAAGTACCTAAAAACGCAGCCGACCCTCTCCAGGCGACAGGTCAGGTGGATCGACTTCCTCGAGACACACTTCGACTACGACATCGTGTACAAGCCGGGACACAAGAATAAGGCAGACGCACTGAGCCGGCCTGGACACGTTGCCGCCATACAGGTTGAGGGGATGAATCCGCTACTTAAGGGACTCTTTACGCACGGGTACACTATCGACCCCGAGATTCCCTTGGCAGAGAAGAAGAAATTGCTGCAGTGGGACCACGACATCGCACTACGCAAAGGATCAACAAAGATATGGGTACCCAATTACCCACCTCTTCGGCAGTTGCTTCTCGAGGAGTTCCACGATGTGCTCTACGCTGGACATTTCGGGAGTAACAAGACCCTTGCTGGGATTGCGAAAGTCTACTATTGGCCTCACATGGCAGACGACGTGCAGAAGTTCGTCACTTCGTGCGACACGTGCCAACGGATGAAGAGCAGTAAGCAGAAGAAAGCAGGACTTCTTCAGCCTCTGCCCGTCCCGGAACAGCCTTGGCAAGTGGTCAGCTTGGACTTCATCACTGGATTACCACCTACCATAGCGGGGCATGACGCCATCCTGGTCGTCATCGACAAATTCTCAAAGATGGGACACTTCATTCCGACACATACAACCGCACGCACGGAGGAAACGGCACAGCTATTCCTCAAACACATAATCTCACAGCACGGGATCCCAACAACGCTCATATCCGACAGGGACCCCAAGTTTACTAGCAAGTTCTGGAAAGAGCTCATGTCGCTCATGGGGACACGCCTAGCGATGTCATCTGCATATCATCCCCAGACCGATGGGCAGACAGAGCGCTTGAACCAAATTGTGGAACAACTCATGCGCTCAGCGTGCAAGGACGACATTAACAAGTGGGACTTGCACTTGCCGGTGTTGGAGTTCGCCTACAATAATGCAAAGCATGCCGCAACAGGAGAGACCCCATTCTTCCTCTGTTACGGTCGACATCCGCTAACTCCTCAACAGCCGACAGTACCTGCAACTGTCCAACCCGCGCACGACTTCGTTACCACAATGCAGCAGCTTTGGGATCGGACACACAAGCGTCTACAGGACATACAGTCTTCACAGAAACGCTTGGCCGATCGCCATCGACGTGATCATACCATTGCGGTTGGTGACCATGTGCTTCTCGACACATGCAACCTCAACCTCGGTCACCTTCCATCCAAGTTACGACCTCGCTTCTGCGGACCTTTCCTCGTAGAAGAGCAGGTCACTCCAGTCACATTCCGCTTGCGCCTACCAGCTAGTTGGAAGATTCATAACGCCTTCCACGTGCAGCTTCTTAAACCCTATCGGGATCCAAATAAGCTGTACACGGGACGCCAACCTCCGCCGCCGCCTCCAGTCCTCGTGAATGATGAACTTGAGTACGAGGTCGAATCCGTGCTTGCACATCGTCGTCGTCGGCATGGCGCCCTGGAGTTTCTCATACGCTGGAAGGGCTATGATCCTTCCGAGGACAGCTGGGTCTCTGAAGAAGACATGAGTAACGCCCGACGTTCTCTTCGCGACTATCTTGTCAAGCAGGGTGTTACGTCTACCACCCAGCTTTGAGGGGGGGAAGTGTAAGAGTACGTCGACGTTCGACATATTTCTCATTTCCATATTTTTACTCTATCTTATTCTTCTTATTTTCCTCTTTCATTTGCACTTTATTTCACCTCAATCGGACTACTATTCTATTTTCTAGAGCTTTCCGATTATTTCACTTATTTGTATTTTCGGCACCGACAATTACATTATACGGCACCGACAGCACCGACAGTGGTGTACAAGGCGTAATCTCGCCATAATCCAATGTGCCAATGGGCTTGCGTGCTTATGCGCACTAGTGATTATCTATCCTAGAAGAGCGCGTTCCCGAAGGTTCGGATTATCGCTTGTTTCTATGTATTTCTGAGTATAAATACGCCTTGTACTCACCTATAGTGCAACATTCTCGAGTGGAAATTCGATCCTGTAACAGCCGCCCTTAGCGGCCCCGTCGCCACCCTTAGCGGCCCCGTCGCCGCCCTTAGCGACCCCGTCGCCTCCCTTGGCGGCCCCCCGTCACCACCCTTACGCGACCCCGGCACCGCCCGTCGCC
Organism: Closterium sp. Yama58-4; assembly: GCA_947470075.1. Lineage (NCBI taxonomy): Eukaryota > Viridiplantae > Streptophyta > Zygnematophyceae > Desmidiales > Closteriaceae > Closterium > Closterium sp. Yama58-4. The sequence continues at coordinate 657,165 of CANIUD010000129.1, read as the reverse complement.
ACCCTTACGCGACCCCGGCACCGCCCGTCGCGGCCCCGACACCGCCCTCTGCGGCCCCGTCGCCTCTTGCGGCCCCGTCGCCGCCCTCGCGGCCCCTGTCGCCGCCCTTCCGCGGACCCGTCGCCGCCCCTTACGGCCCCGTCGCCGCCTCTTACGGCCCCGTCGCCGCCCTCCCCTTCGCGGCCCCGTCGCCGACCGTCGCGGCCCCGTCGCCGCACCCCCTTCGCGGCCCCGTAGCCGTCCCTTGCGGCCCCGTCGCCGCCCCCCCTTACGGCCTCCGTCGCCGCCCTTTGCGGCCTCGTCGCCGCCCCTTGCGACCACGCCGCCGCCTGTCCGCGGCTCTTCCGCCCCTCGCGACCCCGCCGCCGCCCTACCACCGAGCCGCCGAGTCGCTGGACCGCCGAGCCGCCGAGCCGCCGTTGCCGCCGAGCCGCCGAGCCGCCGAGCCGCCGAGCTGCCGAGCCGCTGAGCCGCCGAGCCGCAGAGCCACCGAGCCGCCGAGCCGCCGAGCCGCCGAGCCGCCGAGTCGCCGTTGCCGCCGAGCCGCCATTCCCGGCAAGTCTTGGTCTCTCTCGCCTGCCCGGTAAGAGCAGCGCCTCTGTCACTGCACTGCCCTTAGCCTACTGCTCACACTGCTGTCATGGCCACCCCCAGTGTTCTCACCTTTGACGCTGAGGGTCGGGCTGTTGACTTTGAGGTCTGGATAGATGATCTGCAGCTCTTCCTACAGTGCGATAGGGCAGACGGTCTCTCCCTCTTTGACCTCACTTCTGGTGCCTCTCCTGCCCCTGCTGCTGATGCTGACCCCACTGTTCGCTCACAGTGGGCCACGCGCGATGCTGCTGCCCGCCTTGCTGTGCGCCGCCACTTGCCGACCGCTGAGCGTGCGCACTTTAGCCAGTACAAGAGTGCTAAGACCTTGTACGATGCTGTAGTTGCACGCTACTCTTCCCCTGCCACTGCTGCACTTAGCCGCCTCATCCTGCCGTACCTCTTCCCTGACCTCGCCGCTTTTCCCACTGTCGCTGACCTCATTACGCACCTTCGCACTAGTGACACTCGCTACCGCGCTGCGCTTCCTGCTGAATTCTGCACCAAGAACCCCCCCCCCCCCATGTACATCACCCTCTACTACATAGTCACCCGGCTCCCTGACACCCTTCGCCCGGTTAGGGACCACTTCCTCTCTGTTTGCCCCACCACCCTCACCGTTGACCTCCTCGAGGAGCGCCTTCTAGCGGCAGAGAAGAGCATAGTTGCTGTAGGAGCCTCTCGTGGTGACCCTCGTGCCCCTGTCTTTGAGGGGTGCTCCCCCTCTCCCCTCTTGCCCTCTGTTGCCTCACGCCGCCCTGGCAAGGGCAAGGGGGGCAAGGGTGCTGGAGGAGCTGGCGGGGGCGGTGGAGGCGGAGGTGGAGGTGGTGGAGGGGGTGGGGGTGGCGGTGGGGGTGGTGGCGGGGGTGGGGGCGTCGGTGGCGGGACTGGAGGTGGAGGTGGAGGCGGCGGTGGCGGTGGGAGCGGAGGTGGCGGAGGTGGCGGTCCTGGAGGAGGTAGCGGCGGAGGAGGTGGAGCTGGTCGGGGTGGCGCTGCGCAGAGGGTTGGCTCCGGTGGTGGTGCGCGCCAGCAGCAGCAGCAGCAGCAGCAGCGTACTCGTGAGACCCCTTCCCCCCAGCAGCTTCGTGAGTGGTACACTGCTCGTCAGCGGGGCGGGGGTGCTGGCCCCTGTACCTACGTTCTCCGTACCGGCGACCGGGCGGGTGAGCAGTGTGGGGGCGCGCACTCCACCCAGCGCTGCTTCGGCCGTCTGACGGACGCGTGGCGCCACCAGTTCCCCGACGCTACTGAGATCCCTCGCTGGGGCGAGCTGTCTAGGGCGGGTGTTGCGATCTTTGATCTTGATTATGATGCTATTCTTGCTGCCATGTATGCTGTGACTATTAGTGATGAGGGTGACTGTTACCGGTGTTTTCCGCCTGACCCAGGCATAGAGGCTGCTGCGCTAGGTGCTTGTGAGGCTGCTGCTCCAGGTGCCAGTGCGTCTGCCGCCCCAGGTGCCGGTGAGTCTGCGCTCTCAGGTACTGCGTCGTCACCGGACACCCACACCTTCACCCTTGACTCGGGTGCTTCCCGCTCCTTCTTTCGAGACTGCACCACTCTCACGCCGCTCAGTCGGCTCGTTGCTGTCTCCCTGGCAGACCCCTCTGGGGGTCCTGTCCTTGCCCACTACTCCACTGTCCTACCGTGTCCAGCGGTCCCGTCTGGCTCCCTGTCGGGTCTTTACCTCCCCTCGTTCTCTACGAACTTGGTGGCGGGTGCTGACCTACAGGATGCAGGAGTTGACCAGTTCACCCCTGCTCGTCAGCGGGTGACCCACTGCACGTGTGCGGACACGGGCCGACACTTGGCCACGTTTACCCGTCGGCCGGGGTCGAGCCTGTACACACTGACTACTGAGTCTCCTCCAGTCACTGAGTCTGCTCAGGTAGCAGCGTCGGGTCAGGTGTTTGCTGCGGCGTCCAGGTCTGGTCCTGAGTCTGCCCCCTGCTCGTGTCGTCTCCTGTCCCACCGGACTCTCCTTTGGCACCACCGCCTTGGTCACCCCTCCCTGCCTCGTCTTCGAGGCATGGCGTCCCGTCTTCTTGTCTCTGGCCTCCCCCGGTCCCTCCCTCCCCTTCCTCCGGGGCCTGCCCCCACCTGCGTTCCCTGCGTCGAGGGGCGGCAGCGCGCTGCCCCTCACTCCTCCGAGTTTCCTCCGACAGAGGCTCCGCTGCAGACGCTTCACATGGACGTGTGGGGCCCAGCCCGCGTCTGTGGACAGGGTCACGAGCGTTACTTCCTGCTGGTGGTTGACGACTACTCGCGTTACACCGCAGTCTTCCCCTTGCGCAGCAAGGGTGAAGTCACTGAGGTGTTGATCGCCTGGATCCGCGCAGCTCGTCTCCAGCTCCAGGAGAGTTTCGGCTCGGACTTTCCTGTTCTGCGTCTGCACTCCGACAGAGGCGGAGAGTTCTCCTCTGACCTTCTGCGGGCTTTCTGTCGTGCACGAGGCATCCGCCAGACCTTCACGCTTCCGGACTCCCCGCAGCAGAATGGGATTGCTGAGCGCCGCATTGGCATGATCATGGACGTCGCTCGTACGTCCATGGTCCATGCGGCTGCCCCCCATTTTCTGTGGCCGTTTGCGGTTCGGTACGCGGCGCATCAGATCAACCTACACCCCCGGGTCTCCATGCCGGAAACCTGCCCTGCTTTGCTGTGGACGGGGAAGGCTGGCGATGCGTCTGCGTTCCGGATCTGGGGATCTAGGGCGTTTGTCCGCGACTTGTCTGCGGACAAGCTGTCCTCTCGTGCCATTCCCTGCGTCTTCCTTGGCTTCCCTCCTGACGCGCCTGGCTGGCAGTTCTACCACCCCACCTCGCGCCGTGTTCTGTCCTCCCAGGACGTCACCTTTGACGAGTCGGTTCCCTACTACCGTCTCTTCCCCTACCGCACTGCGTCCCTCCCTCCCCCGCCGCTCTTCCTTACGCCAGGTCCCCCTCCGGTAGACCCCCTCCCCCCTCAGGGTCCTGCTCCCTCAGGTGTGTCCCAGGTAGATGCAGTCGAGCCTGTCGAGGTAGCTGTTGACTCTGGTGCTGCTGGGGGTGCTGAGCCTGGGGGTGCTGGGTCTGGGGGTGCTGCGACTGGGGATGCTGCACCTGGGGGTGCTGAGCCTGGGGGTGCTGAGCCTGGGGGTGCTGAGCCTGGGGGTGCTGAGCCTGGGGGTGCTGAGCCTGGGGGTGCTACGCCTGGGGGTGCTGTGTCTCGGAGTGCGGAGCCTGAGGGTGCAGGACCTACTCGTGTGGCGTCTGGTGGTGCTGAGCCTGGCGGTTCTTCGGGTGCTTCGTCCCGGCGGGAGCTGCTCTCTCCACAGGAGCTGCGTGAGTGGTTCGCCCGGCGCTGGCGGCGTGCTGCTGGAGCTGGTGGTGCTGCGGACGCTGAAGGTTCTACTGCTGTTGAGGGTGCTGGTGCAGAGGGTCCCAGAGGTGCTCGTACAGATTGTACTGGAGCTGCTGGGCCTACGGGTGCTCCTCCTACTGGAGCTGGTGGTGCTACTGGTGCTGCTGGCGTTGGTGCTGCTGGTGCTCCTGGAGCTGGAGCTGCTGCGTCTTCGGGTGGTCCGACTGGAGCTGGAGCTACTGGGGGTGTTGGCGCTGGAGGTGCTACTGGCGCTGGTGCTGCTGAGGGTGCTGGAGTTGGTGCTCATGGAGCTGGGGGCACTCCTGGTGCTGGTGCTCCCGTTGGGGGTGCTGGTGCTGTTCCTGCTGGCACTGGTGGAGCTGCGCGGCCACGGCCGTACTTCGTTCCGCTCCTTGAGCAGGTTCTTGGTCTTCCGTCCTCTCTTGGTCCTGCTCCTCCCTTAGCGTGTCCGCCTCCTGTCCAGTCCGAGTCGCAGTTACCGCCGGCCTCCCCGCTTCCTTCTCCTTCTCCCTACACTGGTCCTACTGGAGGTCTTGCTGAGCGTCGTGAGCCTGCGTCTCGCCCTGCGTCGCCTGTCCGCGCTGCTCGCACTAGTGGTCGTGGTTCACGTCAGCGTCCTCCCCCTGTCCCCGGTACGCACCGGATGTCTCTGCGTCCTTCCACTGCTCCTCTGCGTTCCCCTTTGCCTTCTCCGTCGTCACAGGGTTACACCTTCAGCCTTGGCTCCGGCTCTGTTTCGTGGCGGTCTACCCGCTCGTCTTCTGTTCTCGGCTCCAGTTGTGAGGCTGAGATCTACGCAGGGGCCATGGCTGCATAGGAGCTACGCTGGCTCACCTACCTGCTGACTGACCTGGGAGAGCCGCCTCGTTCTCCTCCAGTGCTGTACGTAGACAACAAGGCCATGCTGGCCTTGTGTCGGGAGCACAGACTGGAGCACAGAACGAAGCACATCGCTCTCCGCTACTTCCTTGCTTGTGAGCTGCAGCAGCGTGGCCAGCTGCGCCTTGCTTACGTGGCCTCTGAGGCCAACACTGCTGATATCTTCACTAAGGCACTCGCGCCTTGTGATCATCAGCGCTTCTGCACTCTGTTAGGTCTTGTGCCTACCTTGCCTCACTTGCTTACTTCTTGACCTTGCTTGTACTGTTACATATATATACCTGCCCTTGCTTGTTTAGCGTTATATATATGTAACCTTGCATGTGAACTGGCCTTGTGGCCTTGAACTTGTGCTCAGACTGTGTGGTGACGTTGTGATCCACCCTGAGCTTGCTTTGCCTTGCTTTGCTTGACTGGTCTTGTGACCCCTTGTTCTCCCCCACTTTGCCTATGGGGGTGTGTCAAACTTATACACTATAGTCTGTGTAGGCTGTAGTGGGGTAGCTTATATGGGGTACAACATTCTAGGGTTTGGTACTTGTACTCCTCATGCTGCTCAATGCAACCATTCCTCGTTCTTCTTTTCACACGTACCATGCGGAGATTCACTCTACAACAGCCGTGGGCTAGACTACGGAATGTTGGCACAAACTCTATGAGTGATCGTAGCTTTGCTTAGTTCCTTAGCACTTGCACATTCACGGGAGAAATCGGCAAGAGTTTCCACTAGCAAAGATTGCACTACACAATGATTAAACATACAATGACAAGAATGACTACATCAGGCACCTAGCAACTCTGCAGCTAGCCTGGTCGACCGCCAGCACAGCATGGTCGACCACCTGCCAGCGTTGCGTAGGGGAGCCGTGCCAGCACTGCAGAAATGCGGCCTGCCAACATAGCAGGGCGACAGCATGCCAACGTTGCAGCGATGCGGCTGTCCAGCATTGCACCCGTAGAAGACAACAGTGCGCACGTATGCAGGTGCGCGCAGACGATTGGCCCGACTTGCACTGTTGTACATTTGACAGCTATGGTCTGCGCCTGACGAGCCACATCAACTTCGGGATACCAGCCTGAAGTCGCCTTTGTCACTGTGACCTCGACGACGTTCGGGTGCCTCCATAGAACTCGCCGAGCAGGTTACCTGGTCGACCTGGTCGACCACCCAGTGAGCACCCTGGTCGACGAACCCCTCGTCAAGCACCGCGCTTGTCGAACTACATCACAGGTTGATGGACCCCTCGATCGACCACCCAGCTTAGCTGCAGCCGTCGAGCTCCCCTCGTCGACGGCTCCAGATCTGCGACTGCCTTGTGCAGATCGACGTCCACCTTGGCGATCTGCCCCGCAGAAGTAGGCCGTCGAGCACCCCTAGTCGATGGCAACACCGCAGCGATTTCCTGCAGCTTGACGATGCCCGTTTAGCAGCTCCCTCACTCCGTACGGTTGGCTGCTTCTCCCGTACATCTGATCAGGACGTCGGCATCACCCAAGCAAGGGCGGGGCCAACATTCCATTCCATTTCGGGTCGCGAAGGTCCCGTACGGGTCCTTCCCGAATTCGGAACCCGAAAGGGACCACACAAGCGACGCCGGAGCTTGGACGGAAGATGGGACAAGTCCAAGTTGCGTGTGTCAAGAAGCACCTAATCTCTTACTGCTCCTGAATAATCTCGTCGCTGTCGATCGACATACTGCTTCTAGGAGTTCTGCGTCGTGGTGAGACATTGTTGAGTCTTCTCCCATAGCTGCTGCATGGTGGTGACATAGTCGTGTGGGCTTGGACGTATGTCGGTATGGTTGGCTGTTGTGGTTTTAGTGGTCCCCGTTCGTAACACAGAAAGAAAGTAGATTTCTCTGTGGCCGCATGTGAAGAGTTGGTGCAAGCGAACCGACTCAAGTGTCGGTAACTGTAGATCCCAGTGGCTGATGTCGTCTTTGCAAGTTGTGCGAAGTAACCGTTCAACCACCTGATTGAGTTGCTCTGTCTGTTTGTGAGTCTCGGTGTGGTATGCTGAAGACATTGCAAGCTTTGTCCCCAACAATCCCATGAGCTCCCTCCAAAACTTACTAGTGAACTCAGGGTATCTGTCTGAGATAAACGTAGAGGGGATGCCATGGATAGTGATGGTGCGGTCGAAGAAGAGGCGAGCAGTTGCTTTAATAGTAGCCGTGACGTTGGTAGTGATAAAGTGTCCCAATTTAGAGAACTTGTCGATCACCATGAGTATAGCGTCATGCTCTCGTGCGGTCAAAGGAAGCCCAGTGATAAAGTCGAAGCTGACGACTTGCCATGGCTGCTCCGGTACAGGTAGAGGCTGAAGTAACCCTGCTTTTTTCTGCTTCCTACTCTTCATCCGCTGAGACGTGTCGCATGAGGTGACGAACTGCTGCACGTCTGCTGCCATCCGGGGCCAGTGGTAATACTTCGCTATCCCTGCCCGCTAACGTCTTGTTACTCCCGAAATGTCCCGCGTATGCTACGTCGTGAAATTCCTCCAGTAAGATCTGTCGGAGCGGGGCATAGTTTGGTACCCAAATCTTTCCTGAACCCTTCCTTACCGCTAAGTCTAGCATACCACCCCCAGATCCTTGAGCAGAGGGTTCATCTCGTCGAGCTGGATGCCTGCTACATGTCCGGGGCGGCTCAACGCTTCAGCTTTGCTTTGTAGCTCGGGTTTGTAGACGATGTCGTAGTGGAAGTGGGTCTCCAAGAAGTCCATCCACCGCACCTGTCGTCGTGAGAGCGTAGGCTGCGACTTGAGGTACTCGAGACTGCAGTGGTCAGTGTAGACCGTAGTCTTGGCTCCCTCTAGGTGATACCTCCACGCCATGAAGGCTGTAACTATCGCAAAGGCTTCCTTGTTATAAATTGGGTAGTTCAATTCTGCTCCATGTAGCTTTTTACTGAGATAGGGGATGAGCTGCAAACCGCGTCCATGATCTTGCATCAGAACTTCTCCGGCTGCATAGTCACTAGCGTCTGCTTCCACCACGTAACCTCTGTCAGTGCTGTCTGGAACTGCTCCATGACTTGCTGTTTGTTCAGTGCCCGGTAGTCGATGCACATCCGTAAACTACCTCCCGGCTTAGGAGTGAAGAGAACTGGTGCACCGTAGGGAGAGGTGGATGGGCGGATCAGTTGTCTGTCCAGTAGATACTCAATCTGTTTCTTCATGTCTGTCAGTTCGGTCGGAATAAGGTGGTATGGTGTACGGGAGACGGGTTTTGCACCTGTTTCCTCCACAATCTCGTGCTTGTGGGTTCGCGTTGGAGGCACTCCTATAGGCAGGTCATCCGGCATGATGTCCTTATACTCCTCTAACACCTCCTGTACTGCTGCTGGTAGCTCCGAGTTCAGCTTCTCCTCCTCTGCTGCTGCCATCACTAGTGCTATGTAACCCGTGCAACTCTCGTTCACTGTCTGTTCGAATCGTGCAAGTGTCATCTCTGGAACATCCCCTGTATCCGTCCAGCTTCGAAGCTCCTCACATTTCCCATTGTTGTAGATGCACGCCTTCCGGTTGACCCAGTCGATCTCGGGGTTGAACCGCTTCAAGAAATCTCGCCCCAAGATGAAATCTAGTCCCTTGATGTTCGTGATTGGCAACGTCGGCTTCCATCTCAATGCACCAATCTGCAGCTGTAGTGTTGACTCGACGTAAATGGGAAGCTTCTTACCATCCACCATCCTTGCTGTGATCTGGGTCTCCTCCGAGGACTCCCCAATTTTCTCCAACGTCCTGCAATCGCAGACCGATTGGGACGCACCACTGTCCACCAGTGTCTGGAGGCGTCGCCCGTTGCAGATCACCTCGAGGAGTAGTGGCTGCTGCCGCTCCGAGTAGCTGTAGATGGTGTCGTTTATAGGATCATAGGGTACATCGAATGTATTATCTCTAGTTCCTACGCTTGAAGTTGCAGACTCAATATCACTTTTCACCTGAGTAGGGTTAGAAGGATTTATCCGAGGCCGGTTCAGCTTCTCCTTGGCCTGGAACCTTCCCCTAAGCCTTTGCAGCTGTGTAGGCTTCTCATGTGGGGAACAGGGAGCCTTAACACCGTGCTGCTGGGAGAGAATATTAACTCCTCGGAACGCTCGACCCTTATCAACGCTCCGGAGTAGGGTCCACATATTACTCGGTACCGGTATAGTTTCTGTCTCTCCCTTAATAAAGGCCTCAAAAACCACGAGAAGTAATATTCTTAGTTAATTTATCTTTATAGGATAACATTAAAATATTCTTACTTGTCGGGCCGTACGGCTGGAGTTTTCGGTCGGTGCAGGGTCTTGTTTCGCGGAGTCTCCTTTGTCTCGGCGATTTCCCCAAGTGCCGGCTGGTCGTGACGCTTTAAATTTGCGCCATCATATGCTCCTTTTTTCACCCTCTCGAAGTTGCCACGTTGTTCGTTTTTTGCTTTGGGGGTGCCACACTGTTCTTGCCCTTCAGCTATGCACGTGCTTTCTCCATTTTCCAACACGCCAAGATACCATGTCATGTAGCACCGTAAAATTCGCACGTCTCATTTTTTGCTAGCCGCTGCTTCGCATCGCCCTTGTCGTTCTCTATTTGGTCAGCAGTTGTGGGTGGTGCTGATCGCCCCATGCCACGATTTGGCTGGTTGCGTCGTGTTTCGTAGTAGCTACTGTTGCACGCGTCGAATTGTTCGACCAGTGCTGCCCGAAACTGCGACCATGTCTCTTCGCCTTGGAAAGTTTTATCGTTAATCCACTCTAAGAGGTGGGCCTCGTAACAGTGTTGCTGCGAGGCGTATGGACATTGCGTCTTTTCTCGAGGTCGTGCATCCAACGGCTTCGAAGTAAATTTCGAGTTCAGCTACGAATCGACGAACGTCGCTCCCTTTTACTATAGGATCGAACGCGTCTCGTTGCCTCGGCTTCACTTGTTAGAATACTAGCTAAGGCTTAGAAGCCATGGCTAGGGTTTAGGGTACACGAAAGAGAAATAGGAGAAGAGGGTTGAACTAGAAAGGAGGGGGGTACAAATAGCAAGCCCTAAAAGGGTTATACTCACTATTGAGTACCCCACTACAGACTAGACAAGCATTATATTCTGACACACCCCCATAGTCAAAGTGGGGTACAATCAACACAACAAGCAGGCAAAGCAGTAGGTCACAGTGATAAGCAAAGCTAGAGACTATCACAGAGGGCAAGTGAGGAGGAGGAGAAACTGTGGGGGCGAGAAGATGGGAGGCGACGGCTGAAGCTGCAGACACACAGGCAACAGGAGTGCGCAGAACTGTCGCTACCAGGCTAAACCCGGACTACACGGCGACAGGCGCAGCTGGCTCTCTGTGCTCCCACGAGTGCTCACACTGTGGCTACCGGGCGCAGAGCCCCAGACTACTCAGGCCACAGGGGGTCGTGGCTCTCTGGACTACCAGGAGTGCTCACACTGTGGCTACCGGGCGCAGAGCCCCGGACTACTCAGGCCACAGGGGGTCGTGGCTCTCTGGACTTCAGGCGCTGCGGACGACAAGACGACTGCCTCCACTCAACTTCCCCTTGCTGTTCCACACCCGTGTCACACACCCCCTGCTGCACCTCTAGCACTGCTCACACGCCACCCCCCTCGTACAACTCCGACGGCTCCAACACATCCACCCCCCTCAGCGGCAGCTGCAGCAGTGGGAGACGGAGGAGGAGGAGGAGCAGGGGACGGTGCACACACCCACTCGTCACCCCCATACTCGCCACCCCCACACTCACCACCCCAAACCCTAAGACAGGCAGAAGCGCGGGCATCAGCGGAGGACACAGCGGGCAGCAGCTCGGGGAACGGCGCGCGGCTCCGGGGCAGGCTGCCCGGGCCGCGCGCGGGCCTGGCGCAGCCCGTACGGGCCGCGCGCGGGCCTGGCGCAGCCCGTACGGGCCGCGCGCGGGCCTGGCGCAGGTCGTACGGGCCGCGTGCGGCCCGCGCGGGGCCCAGGAGCGCTTCGACAGGCGATGGGGGGCGCTTCGACGGGCGACGGGGGGCGACGCGCGGGTCGACGGGGCAGAAAACCGCCGCGCGCCCCGAGCGCGCGGCGGGAAGAAAAAAAAGGCGTCGCGCGCCACGGGGCGCGCGACAGACAGGAAAGCAGCGGAAGCAGGTGGGACCCACAGGCCAAAAGCGTAACAGCCCTGATTCCATGTTAGAATACTAGCTAAGGCTTAGAAGCCATGGCTAGGGTTTAGGGTACACGAAAGAGAAATAGGAGAAGAGGGTTGAACTAGAAAGGAGGGGGGTACAAATAGCAAGCCCTAAAAGGGTTATACTCACTATTGAGTACCCCACTACAGACTAGACAAGCATTATATTCTGACATCACTGCTTCGAGATTAACTGTAGCTGCTACTGTTGTCGGAGGTACAATTGTCGGTGTCGCCACTGTCAGATTATGTTATTTGTCTAGCCTGCAGTGGGGTGCTCAATAGTGAGTACAACCCCTTAGGGTTTCCTATATGTATCCTGCTGCTTGCTAGTTCAAATCATCATTCCCATTCTCACTTCTCCAATTCTCCTTCGTATACCACAAACCCTAGTCCTAGGGCACAACCTACTACCTCCTACTGTGGCCTAGGCTACTAAGCCTAGGCCACGCTCCTATTCTTCCTGACATGGTATCTAGAGCGGGCAAGATCCTGCTGCCTAGCTCAACGGGCCCACCAACTGCTTCCGCTGCCCTACTGTTCGCCGCGCGCTCCGTGGTGCGCGGCACTGGATTTTTCTTCCCGCCACGCGCTTCGAGCGTGTGGCGGCTTATTCTACCCGCCGCGCGCTCGGGGCGCGCGGCGGTTATCCCGTCCGTCGAGGCGCCTTTCGGGGGGCCTGCGTGCTGCTCCCTGCCGTCGCATGGCGCGGCGCCTTCAGGGGGCCCGCCCCTGCTCGTCGCGGCGCCCCCCCCTGGGTGCCGCTCCTACTCGGCGCGACGCCCCTGCGGGACCCGCGCGGCGTCGCCCTGCTCGTCGCGACACCTCTGCGGGACCCGCGCGGCGTCGCCCCTACACGACGCGACGCCCCCTGGGCGCCGTCACTGGTCGTCGCGGCGCCTTCCGGGGGCCCGCCTGCTGCTCTCCCCCCGTCGCCCGTCGCTCGCGACACCGCCCCTGCAGCAGCTCGCGACGCCGCCCCTGCAACAGCGCGCGAGCCGCCCCTGCGCCAGCGCCATCGCTCCTGGAGCGGCCACCCCTGGTGCAGCCGCCCCTGGACTCGCCACCCCGCCCCTGGAGCCGCCGCCCCTGGTGCAGCCGCCCCTGGACCCGCGACCCCGCCCCTGGAGCAGCCGCCCCTGGTGCAGCCGCCCCTGGACCTGCGCCGTCGCCCAGGGAGCAGCCGCCCCTGGTGCAGCCGCCCCTGGACCTGCGCCGCCGCCCCTGGAGCAGCCGCCCCTGGTGCAGCCGCCCCTGTACCCGCGACGCCGCCCGTGGAGCAGCCGCCCCTGGTGCAGCCGCCCCTGGACCTGCGCCGCCGCCCCTGGAGCAGCCGCCCCTGGTGCAGCCGCCCCTGTACCCGCGACGCCGCCCGTGGAGCAGCCGCCCCTGGTGCAGCCGCCCCTAGAACCTCCGTCGTCGCCCCTGGAGCAACCGCACCAGCAGCAGCCGACCATGCAGCTGCCCGCGACGCCGCTCCTGGACCCTGTGCAGTCGCGCTCAGTCTCACTCGCGCCCTCGTGCGCCCTACCCTACCTGCTCCGCGCTGTTGCTCTGCACGCGCGGTTGCCCGCGCCCTCGTGCGCTCTACCCTACCTGCTCCGCGCTGTTGCTCTGCACGCGCGGTTGCCCGCGCCCTCGTGCGCTCTACCCTACCTGCTCCGCGCTGTTGCTCTGCACGCGCGGTTGCCCGCGCCCTCGTGCGCCCTACCCTACCTGCTCCGCGCTGTTGCTCTGCACGCGCGGTTGCCCGCGCCCTCGTGCGCTCTACCCTACCTGCTCCGCGCTGTTGCTCTGCACGCGCGGTTGCCCGCGCCCTCGTGCGCTCTACCCTACCTGCTCCGCGCTGTTGCTCTGCACGCGCGGTTGCCTGCGCCCTCGTGCGCTCTCCCGCCCCGGCCCTCCCCCCCCCCCCCCCCCCTGCGTCCCCTGGACAGGAGGGTGTGGGGGTGGCGGGTGTGGGGGTGCTCCTTGTGCGTCGCCCCTACCTTCTCCTCCGTCTCCCACTGCTGCAGCTGCCGCTGCGGGGGGGTGGATGTGTGGGAGACGAGGGAGTGGCGCTAAGGGGGTGATGTGGGCGAGAAGCGAGTGGTGACACTGGGGGTGAGTGTAGGGGGGAGTGAGACAGTTGGAGGAGGTTGCAACCTGGTGCTCCTGGTGCCCGTGTGTCTGCAACTTCAGTCGTCGCCTCCTCTCTTCTCTCCCTCCACAGTTCCTCCTCCTCCTCACTGGCCTCCTGTGACTGCCACTAGCTTTGCTGATAATTGTGAACTATTGCTGTGACTTCTCACGTGTGCTGATTACACCCCACTTTGGCTATGGGGGTGTGTCAGATTATGTTATTTGTCTAGCCTGCAGTGGGGTGCTCAATAGTGAGTACAACCCCTTAGGGTTTCCTATATGTATCCTGCTGCTTGCTAGTTCAAATCATCATTCCCATTCTCACTTCTCCAATTCTCCTTCGTATACCACAAACCCTAGTCCTAGGGCACAACCTACTACCTCCTACTGTGGCCTAGGCTACTAAGCCTAGGCCACGCTCCTATTCTTCCTGACAGCCACCGCTGCTGCTGCTGTCACTGCTACATTCGCCGCTGCGTTCGTTGCTGCAGTGGTGGCTGTCGATTGGTTCGCAAGGAGTTTTTTGAGTCGTAGGAGCGCCGTACGTATCTGCTCCTTCTCAGTGCGTAACTCTATGATTTTTACTAAAAACTCATCTCTATTTCCCTCCATTTGGCGATTTACAGGAAGATGTGCTACAAAAATAAATGAATTCTAGGTGCTGGTCTACTTACTGTGAGTCAAATTGACTGTAGAACTTACGAACTCGACTTCTGTACGTCGCGCAATTCTCCCTTAGTCCAAACTCGCATCAGATCTCGGCCGTTGAGAAGAAACGTGATCCGACGCTCCAAATTCCAACTTCTCTCGGCGAAATTCTCTCGGCCGTTGAGATTCGAATCGATCGAATGGTTGAAATTCCAACCCTTACACCAATAAAAAAACCGGATGCTCGAAAACCGGATCGAGGGATCTTAGAAAAATTGCATGGAACTGGTTTTACATACCCGAATCGGTGCTTTCGTCGTCGCTCATGCGGTTTTCTAAACGCCGAATTTAAACGGTTGAAGACCTCGCGTGTAAACCTTCTCTGATAACCAAGTGTGAGAAATGATTGATTGATCACCTGGATACAAGGCGAGGCTCTATATGGGCTCGACACAAAGGCAGTAACCCGGGTGTTACCAGAAGGTTCCGCGGGTCGCGAAGCGTCCCGAACGGGTCCTTCCCGAATTCGGTAGAAGGCAATTCGATGGGAACCGAAACAGGGCTCTTGCCAGGATTTAGGCCCGTCTGAAAAAATATAAAAATAAACACCGTTTTGTCTGACGTTCAGACAAGCATAATATTATGGTATGATTTTTTAGACGAATTAGTTTGCATGGTCTGATCTAGTTAATACAGTACTTTAGCATAATTTTTTCGTTCTTGTTTTCTCTGTTTTTGAATTCGCCGTTGGCGCAGTGCTAATAGCCTGCTAGCTCACAGACATGCGACAGGCTGCGCGGGGAGAGGGGTTGTGGGCTAGCTTCGTATGTACGAGGCTAGGCGGCGAGATATAGTACCGAAGATACATCACGAGCGACTAGGGGGGGTTGTGGGAGACGCTGGGCTCGGAGACACGAATACATGGGGAAGTGGGCTCGGGTAGGAGTGGAGGGACCTTGGGGAGGGGAGGGGAGGAAGGGCTGGACTGGGGCTGCTTCAAGAGGATCGAGGATTCGTGGGCCTTTTGGTCGGGGGGAGTGGGGGGAGACTGGGCGGATAGGTGAGGGTGCGAGAAATTGGGGAAGGATAGTAGTTGCGAGAAGGGGAGGGGAGGCGGCTGGGTGGGGGGCCGGCGGAAAAGAGGGGGGCCGGTGTCAGACGAAAACATTCTCGCTATCTGAAATTTCAGACGAAGTGTTACGCTTGCTCTGAAAAATCAGACGAGAAAAAATTCACAAGTCTTATGGATCAGATGAAAAAAAATCAGTTGTCTTTAGAATCAGATGAAACTGAAAATGTAGGGCTGAAAATCAGACCATCAGACCAATTTGGTCTGATAACGAGAGCCTTGAATCGAAAAGCTTAGAATTCGATGCACTCAACCCAGTTCGGTGCCTATAACTAAAATAAATATAGTAAAAGCGATGAACCTAGGAAATCAAGCAAAAGCATGCAAGATAAAATAAAGCTAAGCTAGATAATGCATAATAAAGCAGAATCAAGCAATTAAAGTCTAGCAAAGCCGTCGCTCTCTCACAATGTTGTTCTTGTTCAGTCAACTTGTGCCTCTTGACTTGCTGCTGTTTCCCTCTCTACTGCATCTTCACTGCCGAGGCACACACATAGACATTCACATGCATGCACAGGGCCATCTCAATTTTCCGCAGAACCCTCCTTGTGTGGAATTTGCAGCCGCGAAATGCTCCTTCACAACGTTCTGCCCACAACTGATGAATGGCGATAGCAACCAGGGATGCTTCAGGGAATGCTGAGGTGGAGTCAGCCTTCGCGAACAACCAATATCTGAGCGACTCAGTAGGCCTAGCTGGGTTGATCATGCGTAGGTCTTTCTTTACCGCAGAGACCACCGTCTGAATTTTCGGGCACTCGAAGAGACAGTGCCCCAATGTTTCTAAACTGTTACAGTATGGACACACCTACTTGCTGCTGAGAAAGGTGAGTCTTTCCCCCACTCGTACGTTTTTAACAATGGACCCTTAGCAAGACGTCCCCTTGGACGACTGGAGGTAACCAGTGAGTCTAGGATTTTGACTACCCGTTTCCTCTCCACCCGTTTTCTCTTCGGGGCTACCTTGGCTAGACTAGTCCTGACCCTGGGTTACGACGGAGTCGTACAAGCAAAAAAAAAAAAAAAAAAAAAAAAAAAAAAAATCCCACCTGTCCGCCCATTTCCCCCGCTTTGCCTAACCACTATTGCTGTGTTTCCAGTGCTTCTTGAGGGCATGCAACGGCGCAACTTCCCCGCCCACCAGAAGTTTTGCACAGAACTGTAGACCCCCTTTCTTTCCTGCTTCGTAGACTTCCGCAAACCCCACCCGAGGAAACTCTGCTGAGAGAAGCACCGCCCTCCAGGATTCAGGGCCACTGCAAACGCTCTGAGCGCCAGTTTTGCGGAGTCTCTCCCACACAGCTCTCTCTCCAGGATAGCGAAGTCTCCTAGCCTGACGTCCCACAGCTGCTTCGCTGCTTTCTGGCCCCCCACCGGCGTGGTTCCGTTCATCAGGATGGGCCTGTTGAATACAAGCCGCTCCATCACATTCTCCTCCTTACTGCGTTCAACCGAGGTTTACGCTAGCGGGGAGCACATGAAGTTATGGCACACCAATTTCCACCGCTGACTCCTCCCCTCCCACTTTGTCAGAAGCTTGATGTGAGACATGAATCTGTCCAGACCCAGCGGTAGCTCTGCAGCTTGGTGCATCAGCTCCTGCTTCAAACTACTAGTCTCCATGAGTACCCTCCCGATTCGCCTCGCCGTCAAAGAGGTAAGCATCGCCTCTGGATCTCGCATGCCCACACCTCCTTCCAGCATAGGCGTAAGGAGCAGCTCCTTGCTCCATAGAACGAAACACTTCTCCGTCGTTGTTTTGTTAGCTGACATGAATTGATGAACTAACTTCATGATCACTCCCCACGTTTGTGCAGGTGGCGGATAAACCTGGGCCTGGAACCATGTGATCGGGAGAATATGGCCATCCATCACCGCCATCCGCCCTTTTATCGGAAGATACTGCGGCTGCCACAACATCAGCTTCCCAGTTATCTTCTCCAAGGCTTTGTCTCAAGTCGGTTTACATTTGCCACTCGCCGTAACCAGACCCCAAGAAGTCTCTCTGCCTCATCCGTGCCTGCCCATTTGAACCCGTCAGAGCGCCAACATTTCTTTACGAGATTTCTCCCCAGCGGAAGTATCACTGACTTTCCTTTATTCGTCGCTAGCCCCGAGATGCCTTCAAACTCCTCCAGTAGCTCCTCCGCTTTAAAAAATTGTTGTTTTCCTTACAGCAGGAGGCTCGTGTCGTCCACGTACCCAATATACGCCAGCCTCTGCCCCACACAATTTGTAAGCGTAGTACCAAGTTTTCGCTTCTCCACTTTCTGAGCCAGCGGTTCCACCGCACACAAGAACAAGTAGGGTGCAAGCGGGCAGCCTTGCCTCACTACGGATACCACCTCCACAGCATCTCCAATCCATCCATTGATTAACAGGCTCGCGTGTGACCCTGTGCAGCCCCTTAACCCAGCCAATGAAACTCTATGGAAATCCCATCTTTTGAGCACCTCGAAGATGAAATCTCGGGACACAGAATCGAACTCCTTTTTAAAGTCAACCAATAGCAAAAACCAGGCCTCTCAATGCGGCCATTGTTGGAAATTCCCATACCCATCCCTCCTCCCTTCCAGGTTCCCCACCCCACCCTGCATGCTTAGACCCTCCTCCCTTCCATCCCTGCCTCCCTCTTGCTCTTCCTTGGTATAGTTCCTATTCCTGCTTCTCCAATTTTCTGCTCCTTGTGACTGATAAGCCATCTTGGCCTACTCACTACGCTACCTACATTGCTCAATCCACACCCTACTGTTTGTTATGCTCTGTCTTCTCACGAATTCTCAAGCTGCAGCAATCACATCAGACTGGCACAGAACATACAAACAGTGCAGAGTCTTTTGCCCGTACCCCCTATATCCTTCCTAGCTCCTTCCCCTATTGCTACACCCTATGATTCCTCTTCAGGAGATGGCCTCTCCAATGCCGTGAAGGGCCAACCTTCCTCCTCTGGCCACTGGCACTTAGCCATCCGCCTGCCAAACCTCCAGCTCTCGGCTGCACCTCCAGCTGGCTCGGGCATCCAACCTGCAAGTAAACAAACATGCACACTCATACTCATGCACACGAAACAAAGCAGCACCTTCCAGTTGTCACCCCACCCTCTCCGTTCGGCTGATCTCCTGCCCTTCCTGTTCACCTTGCCATGTGGCAGTCCCTCACCCCGCCCCAACTTCCCTTCGCCTCGATATTTGCTCCTTCTCGGTTATGTACAAAATGTACAATATATACATTTGTGTCTTCTCTCCTTATCTCGCGACAGCTGTCGAAAATTCCCTTACCCATCCCTCCTCCCTTCCAGGTTCCTCGCCCCACCCTGCATGCTCAGACCCTCCTCCCTTCCATCCCTGCCTCCCTCTTGCTCTTCCTTGATATAATTCCTATTCCTGCTTCTCCACTTCATTGCTCCTTGTGACTGATGCCTCCTTGCCCCCTCCCGTGTCCCTTTGCCGCCCTCGCCTGGGTCACGGGACCCTGGTACTCCTGTGCGTGGCCTCCCGCCCTCGCTACATTGGTGACATGATCCACTGCTCGCACCCCAGCCTCAATTTCCAAGACCAGCACCCCTGAGTCTCGGACCTCCTTGACCTTCCAGCGCTTCTAAGAGAGACCCACATCCAGGCCCTCCTTCTTCTGCCGACGGATGTAGACCTCGTGGCCCTGCTGCAAGGCTGCTGGCTCGCCACCAGCCCGACGCTCCTGCCACTGCTTATAGCAGTGAATATCTCGCAACTGCGCCACGTGAAGACTCTCCAGCGCCGCGGGCAGCAGTCGTCTGAGGTACTCCCCTCGCAGCTGCCAGCGCCGCCCACTTGTCAACACTCGCGGCGCTCCCACCGGCAACACCGCCTCTCGTCCAAAGAGCATGTGATACGGAGAGAGGTCCTTCAAAGCAGCTTGCTTGCTTAGCCGATACCCTGCCATATCCCAATGCAAGCTCCTGTCCCAATCCCTCTTCTTGCGCTCTCCATAGGCCTTCAGCCCCCTCTTCAAGGTCTAAATCAGTCGCTCAGTGAGGCCGTCACTCTGCGGATGATATCCAGATGTGGTACGGTGTGTAATCAGGCACGATGCCAGCAGCTCATCAAACTCGCCCTAAAATTCCGTGCCCTGGTCCGTCAGCACCTCCCCGCATGCTCCAAATCACGCCAACACCTGCTCTTTGAAGGCCTTGGCCACTGCCTCCGCTCTCTTGTTGCGAAGTGCCCTCACTTCCACCCACTTGCTCACATGCTCTATCATCACCACCACATACTGGCGGCTCCGCTTGGTAAGTGGCAGCTCCCCGGCCAAATCCAACGACCATCGATACCCCAGTCCCACAACTGGCGGCGGCTGCAACTCAGCCTTGCTCCTCTCAAAGGCCGCCCAGTTTTTGATGCACGCCGCACACCTGGCCACCCAGTCCTTGACTTCCTTCCGCATGCTTGCCCACCACCACCCAGTCAGCAGCAGTTGCTGCGTTCAAAGGGGCCCGTAGTGCCCTAGCTTGTTATGCACCTCCTGGATGATCCAGCTTATTACCAACCCAAGGGTCCCAGATCGGGGGCTGCCTCATGTAAAGCTCCTCCTTCAAGAGCTTCTCCTTCAAGACCCCATGAAGATAGGCAGTGGTCACATCCATATGATGGATGTGAAACCCCGAGGATGCTGCCATCCCAAGGGTGCCTCTCAGGGTCGTACCAGGTCACCGACGACCTGTTCATCGGCCAGCTGGAGGAGCAAATGACGCACCTGATGATGGGCGAGCAGGAGACGGTGACCGACTACTGCAACCAGGCTCGGTGACTTCTTGCCAACATACGGATGGCCGGCGTCGACTACTCGACTGCGTCGTAGATCACGCATTTCGTAAAGGGACTATCGAGCGGCTACAACCTCATGCGGCGGATGATGGTGATGCCCGGCATGCGGGAGTCGCTCAACGAGGACACCCTGTCCTCGCACATCATCAGGCACGAGGCGATGCAGGAGGCTAAGAAGTCCATAGAGCTCCTACCGCAGGCGAAGAATGTCGACCCGACGAAACAAGGAAGCTGGGCGGGGCAGCACGGGAAACCTGGCGGTGTCAGTAGCGGAGGTGGAAAGTCGGCGATGGACGCCGACAAGACAAAGTCGGCTCGTGGTGGCGGTCGAGGAGGTGGTGGTCGACGGCGAGAATGCTGGGTCTGCGGTGACCCCGACCACCATTCCTTCGAGTGTCCCGACCGCGAGGACTCCAACGACGACGACACCAAGAGAGGCCGCGGGAGGTCGGCTGGTAGTCGCCCATATTGGGAGAGCAAGCCGCGCAAGGAGAAGCAGTCGACAAAGCTGACGACGTCGGCGAAGGATGCCGACTCCTCCTTTGGCGGCAAGGGGCGAGGCGACGGGGAGGCGTCGTGCTTGCTAGTCGACGTCGTAGAGCCAACGTCTCGCTGGCGCCGGAGGGCGGCGAGGATTTCAAGGCGGTGACGGCCGTCGTGCAGGCAAACCCGACGGTGGTTCTGCTCGACAGCGGCTGCTCGCACCACCTGATGGGGACGAAGGAGGCCTTCATCGACTTGGGGCCGAGCGGCAATGTCAAGTATGTGCGCGGCTTCAATGGGGCGCTGCATGACGTCCAATGCAGTGTCACCGTCGCCTTGCAAGGGGAGGCCGGAAAGCAGGTGCTCATCCCCGACGTTCTCTACGTTTCGAGTGTGCAGGCGAACTTGCTGTCGGCCGGACAGCAGAAGGACATAGGCGTGCAGCTGCAGGACGACGGCAACGAGATGCTGCTCGTCTCGACGGCGGAGGACGTGCTTGGTAGGGCGAAGTACTCTGGCCGAGTCCTCTGCACCGACCTTCAGCCCTACTCGGCGAGCTCGACGAAGTCGGCATTGGCGCCGACTGAGGTGGTGGCGCAGCGGGTGATTGTCTCGGCGACAAAGTCGACGCCGGACAGGTGGCATGCAAGGCTCGCACATGCTGACGTCGACACCATCACGAGATCGGCCAAGCACGAAGTTGCCCTCGGCCTGGACATCAAGCCGTCGATCAGGGCCGACTTGCCGTGCGTCTCGTGCGTCGGCGGGAAGCTGGCGCGACACACTTTCCCCGACAAAGGCTCAGATGCCGCCAACGCCCTAGCCGTCGTGCACATCGACCTGTGCGGACCGTTCCGGGTAGCCGCTAAGAACGGCAGCCTCTAGTTTTTGCTGCTGAAGGACCGCAAGACCCGCTTCGTATGGGTAAGGCTGGTCGCGAGGAAGCCCGACGTGCTGCGGAAGTTTGACAACTGGCTGCTGCTGGTCGAGCTACAGACAAAGAAGTCGGTGCTGATTCTCCGCTGGGACCGTGGAGGGGAGTTCCACGGGAAGAAGTTTACCGCCTTCGTCAGCGGAAAGGGCATCGTCCACGACCTGATCTGCCCATACACTCCACAGCAGAACGGCATGGTGGAACGGAAGGTGCGGACGGTGGTCGAGTCGGGTCAGATAATGTCGCTGCACATGGGAGTGCAGCACCACTGGTGGCACCTCGCCCTGCGGTAAGCCGTCTGGGTGCGCAACTGCCTTGAGCGGTCCGTGTTGCCGCCAAGGACGATGTCGCATCAGCTGCAGACCGGCTAGAAGCCCGACATGACGATGGCACGTGTGTGGGGCTACTCGGTGCAGTTCGTGGCTCTCGAGCAGCAGCGTGGTGGGAAACTGGCGCCGATAGCCAGGTGGGGCCTTCATCTCGGTGTTTCACCAGAGAGCTAGGGTTGGGAGGTCCTCGACCTCACCGACAACAAGGTGGTCACCACGTCGGAGGTGGTGTTCTACGAAATGATGTCGCTGGAGGTGTGGAAGTCGGAGCACGGGCCGGCGTCGGAGCAGATGTAGGTGAACCCGCCGACAGGCACCTCGACGTCGACTCTTCAATTTCTCGCCGAGATCGGCAAGCCGACTGATGAGGACGTCGACAACGTCCGCCCCCCTTCTCCTCCCCTTGTTCCCGCTGCCCCACCCCTCGTTGCCGACTTGCGGAAGATGATGCCGGTGTCAGCCTCCGACGATGAGGGGAGCAGTGGGGCGTCGCCTGTGGCGCCGGCCAGTGGCATCGCTTGTGGCCGACATGACGTTAAGCAAGTCGGCGTGGGAGAGAGGCGGACGACTACAGGGGAGCAGCAGGCGGAGGAGATGCAGCCGACTTTGGTGAAGTCGGCAAAGGAGACGTCGGCACAGAATTCGCCGACAGGGGAGCAGCTAGCAGTGATCTTCGCAAGGGAGAAGTTGGCGACGATGCTGACTTTGGTGCCCCTGGCTGGTGAGGACAGTGAAGTCGGCGATGATGAAAGGGAGCAATCGGAGGGCGAGGAGTCCAACGACAATGACGTGGTGGAGGTCCAGGTCGACGAACTTGGACTACGGCGTTCAGGCCAACTTCGGAGGCCACCGGAGCGGCTGACCTACCACGTGTGTCTGCGGCAGGCCGCGTTCACCACCCTGTATGACGATGCGGACGCCGAGGTCGACCTGCAAGAGCTTGACCACGACATGCACGCTGACCCCGAACACCGCTGGGACATCGCGACGATGACGGTGAAGGAGGCGTTGGCAAGCTGGAAGGGCAAGGCTGTAAAGGCTGCCATGGACAAGGAGATCTGCAGCCTCATCACCAACAGCATGTGGGAGTTGGTCGAACGTCCGTGCGGTGTCAAAATCATGAAGAAATGGTGGGTATTGATGACCAAGTACCACACCGATGACACCGTCGAGCGGGAGAAGGCGAGGCTGGTCGTGAAGGGCTTCACAAAGGTGTACGGCGCCGACTATGACAAGACGTATGCACCCGTCGAGAGCTACGTCACGCTGAGGATCTTCCTCAGAATTGTCACCATCATTGACCTCAACCTGATGCAGCTTGACATGAAGAACGCCTTCCTGCAGAGCAAGCTTGACCGGGTGCTGTACATGTACCAGCCGGACTACTACAACGACGGGACCGGCTGGGTGTGCAAGATGCTGCAGAACCTCTACAGGCTGAAGCAGTCGCCGTTGCTGTGGTATAGGGTGCTCGATGGCATGCTGCTCGGCAACGACTGGAAGAAGAGACATGTCGACGAGGCTCTCTGCCTTAAGGTCGGCGACGACGGAGTGACCTGCTGGGTGCTGGTCAGCGGCGACGACCTGCTCGCCACCGCGATGCTGCTCGAGAAGTACCTCGGGGTGGAGATCGTGCGCGACGTGCATGCGAGGGAGGTGTGGCTGCCTTAGCAGATCTATGTCGACAAGCTACGGCAA
The DNA here is from genome assembly GCA_947470075.1 of Closterium sp. Yama58-4. Lineage (NCBI taxonomy): Eukaryota > Viridiplantae > Streptophyta > Zygnematophyceae > Desmidiales > Closteriaceae > Closterium > Closterium sp. Yama58-4. The sequence continues at coordinate 634,029 of CANIUD010000129.1, read as the reverse complement.
CAATTCATCGATGAGGAGCAGGGCGGTCGAATCCCGAAGACGCTAGTCTCCGTCGATGCCAACGCCGAGCTTTGACAACGAGGAGGCGCAGGAGCGACAGGAGGAGGAGTACCGGCAGAAAGTCGGTTCGCTGCAGTTCGCGGTGACGACCACGAGACCGGACATCGCCTTCACCTGCAGCAAGCTGGGGAGCAGCCTCACGGTGAGGAGCGACCAGCATTGGCGTGAGGTCGACCGCTGCCTCGCCTACCTCGCCGACACCCGCGACACCGCCCTTGAGTTTAGCGGTGGACCAGAGTCACTGAAGTTGGTCAGCTACGTGGACGTCGACGATGCCAGCGACAAGCAAAGCAGGACAAGCACGGGCGGCTACGTGTTCGTCTTCAGAGGGGCCGCCATCTCTTGGTCGAGCCAGCGCATCAAGTGCGCGACACTGTCGTCGACCGAGTCGGAGTACGTGGCGGCAACCAAGGTCGGCAAGGAGGGACGCCGACTTCATTTCCTCCTGGTAGAGTTCCGGCTGCTGGACGCCGGGACTCCTACAGTCCTCACGCCGTGAACAACAAGTCGGCCATCACGGTCGCCGAGGCCTTGGGGCTGCAAGGCAACCTCAAGCACCTGGAGCGGCGATATGTCTGGCTGCAGCACATGGTGAAGCGCGGGAAGTTCACGGTGAATTATATCTCGGCCACTGAGCAGCTGGCCGACTTCCTGACGAAAGCGCTGCACTTTCCCACCTTCAACTCCGTTGCCATCAGTGCGCCTGGCCGACATCGGCGAAGGTAACGACGACGTGCAACAGTAGGTGTTGTGCCCTACTGCATGGCTGGTGCGGTGACAGCGTGCTTTGTGTTGTGTGCACGCTGACGACTTTGATCTGTTCTCTGTGTAGTTCTGCCGTGTGGGTGGAAGCACAAGTGTGAACGCGGCAAGGGAGTGTCAACGCGCATTGGGTGTTGGCCCCGTCCTCCCTTGGGCAGAGCCAACTTCGTGGTTGGGTGTACGGGAAGTGCAGCCGATTGACTACAGTGGGCGAGCTGGTCGACGAGTTTGGTCGACCTGCACTGGGCCACTGTGAAGCCGCTGACGACGGGGAGCCGGCGGTCTACTTCAACTGGTGGTCGACGATGGGGCTCATCGACCTGGGAGGGCGCCGACTTGATGGCGCTGACCTTGGGAAGCCGACTTGGTGTAGTCAGCGAGCAACAGGTTTGGTTGACTAGAAGTGGTCGATCTGAGGGAGTGGTCGACTTCGTGGAGTCGGCAGGAGATGGTCGTCGACCTGGACGGTCGTTGGGCACGAGGAGTTGCACTTGGTTGACGTGGTTGCCCGGTCGACCAAGTTTCCAGGGCGACGAGTTTCTGTGGGGTGCGTGTCAGTCGCTTAGGTGGTTCTGGTGAAGCCGACCTCGGAAGTGTCCCGAGGTCGACGTGGCTGATAAGGCGCAGTCAACGGCACGTGGTCGACTTGGCATCTACGATGTGCATGTGATGTTGCACAGCACGCCAATCAACTGCGAGCACCTGCGAAGTAGGTGCACTGCTGTCCTGCAGGTGCAACGCTGTGCAGCCGCCTTGCTGCAGCGTTGGCACGCCGTCAACTTTCAGTGTTGGCAAGCCGCCTTTCTGCAGCGTTGGAGCGGTGCGGACTTTGCAACGTGGAAAGCGGTCGACGTTGCTGCGCTGGAGGTCGACTTACTTGTGCGGTAGGAAGACTTGCATCTGATGTAGTCTTTGTTGCCAATGATGTTGCTACCATTGTTCTTATTTTCCTCTAGTGAAACTCTTGCTGGTTTGCCCCGTGAAGACGCAAGTGCTAGAGAACGCTAAGGTACACTACGATCACTCTCACAACGGTGCCTTCCCCCATAGTCTAGATCCCGTTGTAGAGTTTATCTCTGCACGGCTACTGCGAAAACCGCTAACTACGAAAAGCTTGTGGACGACTCATCCTGGTGGTCGACGAAGTGCCTCGCCGACCTGGGAGGGGCGTCGCCTTGTGGGCACCGAACTGTGGGAGCCAACTTGGTGTAGTCGGCAAACAACCAGTCTGGTCGACCTTGAGTTGGTCGACCTGGGGAGTGGCCGACTTGGTGAAGTCAGCTGGTGGTCGTCGACTTGGGTGGTCGACGAGCACGTACAACTGTTGGCTGACTTTTATCAAACAAGTCGATGCCGACCTAGTGGTTTCCGGGTCGACCAAGTAACCAGGGCGACGAGGTGCGGAGTGCGCGACCGTCGCCCAGGAAGTTCTGGCGAGGGCGACCTCGGGAGTGGTATCCCGAGGTTGACGTGACTCATCAGACGCCGCCATTGGCACGTGGACGATTTGGTGCCTGCGTTGTGCACATAACGGTGCACGTCGCACCAACCGTCTACAGGTACCTGCGACGTAGGTGCGCGCGTGTGCACTGCAGTCATCTGCGGGTGCAACGCTGGAGGGCCACCTTGCTGCAGCGTTGGCACGCCGTCGACTTGCTATGTTGGCAAATCAACCAGTCTGGACTACGACGTTCAGGCCGACTTCAGAGGCCGCTGGAGCGGTTGACCTACGACGTGTGCTTGTCGCCGGCCACGTTCTCCACCCAGTATGATGATGCGGACGCTGACAACGACCTGCCGGAGCTTGAACCCGACATGCATGCTAACCCCGACAACATGACGGTGAAGGAAGCATCGTCGAGCTGAAAGGGCAAGGCGGTGAAGGTCGTCATAGATGAGGAGATCAGTAGCCTCATCGCCAACAGCACGTGGGTGCTGGTCGAGCGGGCCGCCCGGGGTGAACATCATGAAGAAGTGGTGGGCGCTGATGACCAAGTACCACATCGACGACACAGTTGAACGCGAGAAGGCAAGGCTGGTCGTGAAGGGCTTCACGCAGGTGTATGGCGCCGACTACGATGAGACGTACGCGCCGGTCGGGAGCTGTATCATCCTAAGGACCTTCCTCAGCATCGTCGTCCTCCTCGACCTCAATCTGATGCAGCTCGACATGAAGAACACCTTCGTGCATAGCAAGCTCGACCGGGTGCTGTACATGTACCAGCCGGACTATTATAACGACGGGACAGACTGGGTGTGCAAGCTACTGAAGAGCCTCTACGGGCTGAAGCAGTAGCCGCTGCCGTGGTATAGGGCAGTCGACAACGTGACGACTGGAAGAAGAGCCAGGTCGATGAGGCACTCTACTTCAAGGTTGGCGACGACGGAGGGACCTGTTCGGTGCTGGTCTACGTCAATGACCTGCTCGTCATTACAACACGAGTAGAAGAAGGAGCTGAAGAAGGCCGCCTTCGAGTTGCGCGAGATCAGCCCTGTCGAGAAGTACCTCGTGCCGGAGATCGTGCATGACCGATCGGCGATGAAGCTGTGGCTGCACTAGCAATCGTACATCGACAAGTTGCGCATGCGTTTTATCGACGAGGACCAGACCGGGCCGATCCCGAAGACGCCGATTTTTGTCGACGAGGCTCAAGAGCGCAAGGAGGAGTACAGGTAGAAGGTTGGATTGCTGCAGTTCACGACAACGACGACAAGGCCGTCCCGACATCTCCTTCGCCTGCAGCAAGCTGGGAGCGGCATCAAGGTCAGGAGCGACCAGCATTGCTGCGTGGTCGACCGCTGCCTTGCCTACCTCGCCGATACCTGAGAAACCGCCTTGGAGTTCGGCGGAGGACCAGAATCTCCCTGTCTGGTCGGCTACGTGGTCGTTGATGACATGGACGACAAGCAGAATCAAACAAAAACGGCCGGCTACGTGATAGTCTTTGAAAGGGCCGCTGTCTTCTGGTCGAGCCAGCGCATCAAGTGCGTGACGCTCTCGTTCACCGAGTCGGAGTACGTCGTGGCTACGCAAGCGGACAAGGAGGCTCGACGGCTTCATTTCCTCCTTGCAGAGTTCCAGCTCCTGGATGGTGGGACGTCGACAGTCCTTCGTACGGACAAGTAGTCTGCCATCACGGTCGCTGAGGGCTTGGGGCTGCAGGGCAACCTCAAGCACATGGAGCGGCGATATGCCTGGCTGCAGCAGATGGTGAAGCGCGGGAAGTTTGTGCTGAGGTACATCCCAATTACCAAGCAGTTGAATGACTTCCTGACGAAGGCGCTGCACTTTCCGGCCTTCAACCAGTGCTTCGTCGCAGTCAGCCAAGTGCATCTGGCCGACGTCGATGACGGTGACGACAACGTGCAGCAATAGGTGTCGTGCCCTTCTGCAGTAGGTGCGGTGACCGGCGTGCTGTGTGTTGTGTGCATGCCGATGACGATGAGATGTTCTTCGTGGTGTGCTGCCATGTGGGTTGGGAGTTAAGGCCTGAACGCGGCAGGGGAGTGTCAACGGGAGTTGGGTGTTGGCCCCGTCCTCGCTTGGGCGGAGCCGATTTCGTGGTCGGGTGTGCATTAGGTGCAGTCGAGCGTCTGCAATGGCCGATGCCAACTTGGGCGAGCTGGTCGATGGGCTAGGTCGACCTGCGCGGGGCCATTGCGAAAGCCACTGACTACTGGAAGCCAGTGGTCGACTTCATCCTCGTGGTCGACGAAGGGCCTCGCCGACCTGGGAGGGGCGCCAACTAGTGGGCGCCGATCTGGGGGAGCCGACTTAGTGCAGTTGGCGAACAGTCAGTCTAGTCGACCTAGAGTTGGCCGACCTGGGAAGTGGCCGAATTGGTGAAGTCTGCTGGGTGGTCGACGAGCACGTAAAAATGTTGGTCATTATTTACCGAACAAGTCGACGTCGACCTGGTGATTTTCAGGTCGACCAATTAACCAGGGCGACGAGGATCTCCGGGGTGCGCGACTGTTGCCCAGGAGGTTCAGGCAAAGGAGACCTCGAGAGTGGTATCCCGAGGTTGATATGACTCATCAGACGCCACCATTGGCACGTGGACAAGTTAGTGCCTTCGTTGTGCACGTGACGGCGCACGTCGGATCATTTGTCCACAAGCACCTGCGAAGTAGGTGCGCGTTTGTGCACTTCTGTCATCTGCGGGTGCAACGCTGGGCGACCGCCTTGCTGCAGCGTTGGCACACCATCAATTTGCTACGCTGGCAAGTCGCCACCTTGCAGTGCTGGAACGCGGAAGACTTCGCAGTGCTGGAGCGCGGTCGACCTTGCTGCCCTGGAGGTCGACCTGCCTGCGCACTAGGCAGACTCGCATCTGATATAGTTATTGTTGCCATCTATGCTGCTATCATTCTTCTGTACTTTTGCTAGTGAAACTCTTGCCAATTCTCCCCGTGAATGTGTGCGTAGAGAGAACACGAGCAAACGCTGCAATCACTGACATAACGTGCCTTCCCCTGTAGTCTAGATCCCATTGTAGAGTTTATCTTCGTAGAGTCGGCTGTGATATTCTGTAACAATGAGTCAGCTATGAAGTTGGCCAACAATGCTTGTCTTCACGGTCTCATAAAGCCCATCAGGCCAAAGTGGCATTGGGTAAGGAGGCTCCTGGACAAGGAGGTGCGCTTGGAGATCGTGAAGACCCAGCAGCAGGCTGCAGATATCTTCACTAAGCGCCTAGCTGAACCTGAGCATTGGAAGGGGATGAAGCTTGCTGGAATAAATGTGCATTGAGGGTGCATGCATGAGCTGAGGCATGTGGGATGATGGTTGGCAGCCAGAGGGGGAGTTTGTTGTATGATGCTACAATATGCATTCACGTATGTCTGCCCCCCATCCCATGTTCGTACTTTGCATGTGTGGTGTGCATGTGTGGAAGACTTTGTATTTGGCATGGTTTGGAAGTTTCGAGTCTGTGTGAATTTCATGTTGTTCAAGCGGATATCTGAAATGACTTCTCTGCTCAAGGGCTTTTCGACGAACCAAGAATCATCGCGATCGGAGCACGGACGAGAAAGTTACGAATGATTGAAGTTCGTATGCTTTTGATCATTTGTTGAGGCCACTTTGGTCATTTGTGGGGTGAATTTATATGGGGTATAGACCATTGGGGGTTGGGGAAATTTGTCACTTCACTGTAGTTGCTGCCAAGTGGTTGGGAGAAGCCAAACCAGGTTGGCAGGTGTGGCGAAGTTGGATGGGGTGGATGGCATGGGTTGGGAATGTGACAAAATCCAAAGTGGGGTTCCTATAGGGACGAATATCGTGTGCTTATGGGTTTTTCTTGGTTGGGGACCCCCCTAGAGACCTTCCCTCTTGTCCACCTCATCCTCTCCCACCTGGTTTCTTGCTACTGCAACTCTCTATTGTGGATCAAGGTTGAAATGTTGAATTTGAGTTAAGTTTCAGCTCCAGCATACACCCCAGTGCGCCAAAATTCATATCTCGAAAAAATTCTTCACGATTCAAATTGGGAATCGTAGCAACGGTCTAGTGCTACAACATCTTTAAAATTGGTGAAGTTTTAGCTGCGCGTTTTTCGTCGACAACGTTTCTTGTGAAGTCGACATTTCTGTCTATAAACTAAGTTGACGATTTTGAAATATTTCAGTCCCTTGATCTTCCTAGACTCTGTCCATGATCCTAACATGATTGCCCGTAGTTGAGGTAGAACGGTGATTGTTGCATCGTTGCTGGCGTGGAGTAACAGGTATGCGAACTCGATGAGTGGCAACTGCTGCTCCCGAGTTGCCGGTTCGTCGCACGTGGCTCGGATTAACAGTTCCATGGTCTGGTGGGTTCGATCCATTTAACCGTCGGTTTCGGGGTGGTATGATGAACTGAATTAAAGTCACGTGCCGAACTACTGTCACAGGTTCCGCCAAAAGTTTATGTTGAATTTTGTATCGCGGTCGTTGATGATCGCCGCGGGTATCCTGTGCAGTCGAACGATGGTGGTGATGAAGAGTTGGGCTGTTTCTTTGGCTAGGATTGACTTTGCGAGCTGCAAAATGGGCCATCTTCGTTAGTCAATCGACAATGACGAGGATGGCATCACTCCCACTCGCCCCAGCTGGTAACCCTGTGACGAAGTCCATAGTGACGTTCTGCCAAGCACGCTCTAGGGGTGGTATTGGCTGCAAATGTCCTGCTGGTCGTTGTCGTGAAGACTATATGAGCTGGCAAGTGGGGCATGATGCCATGTGTTGCTACATGTCGATCAGCATCTCGGGCCAGTAATGCCCTCAGGTGACTCCGTTATGTGCCTCCTGTAATAATGTTTCCTGTTGTAAGGTGTAGTCCGGGACCCAGATGCAATCGGTGCTTCCTTTTACGTAATATTCCCGACGTGCTGCTACAAGCTTGAGTGAGTTGCCCCTACTTAAGTGCAAGTGGAGCCTTGGCTGGTCCTATGTGTTGTTCAGGATCCATCACTTTGAGAGCTTACGACGAACTAATTTCTGTTGTGTGATGCTATCATTCGCATTCACGTCTGTCTGCCTCCCATCATATGTTCGTGCGTTGCATGCGTGGTGTGAGCGTGTGCAAGAAATTTGTATCTTATGAGGTTTGGATTCTCTGAGTGTGTGTGAATGATGTTTTGCTTGAGCAGATATCTGAAATGACTTCCCTGCTCAAGAGCTTTCCGACGAACCAAGAATCGCCGCGATCGGAGCAAGAACGAGAAAGTTATTATCGTTCGAAGTTTTGATTGTGATGCGGCGACTATGGGAATTTGTGGTGTGACTCAATATGGGGTACAGACTTTTGGGGGTTGGGAAATTCGTCCCCATCACTGTAGATGCTGCCAAGTGGTTGGGAGGAGCCAAACCAGGTTGGCAAGTGTGGCCAAGTTGGGTGAGGTGGATGGCATGAGTTGGGAAAGTGACAAATGTCAAAGTTGGGGTGCCTATAGAGAGGGGAATTGTGTGGTATGGGGTTTCCTTGGTTGGGGACTCCTTGGGGACCTTCCCTCTCGTCCTCCTCTTCCCTCCTACCTGGTTTCTAGCTACTCCAATCCCCTTTGTGGAACTTGTGAGAACTCTTGTGATTGAGTTAAGCTTCTATTGCAGCATACCCCCCAGTGCGCCGAATTTAATATCTCGCGATATACTCCACCTTTTCATGTGATTCAAATTGGGACTTGTAGCCACGGTCTCGAGCTACTACATATTCGTTTTTGCGAGATTCCAACAGTGCAATTTTTGTCGACGACGTTTTTTGTGAAGTCAAAGATTCTGTCCAGAAATTGAGACCAACGATTTTGTGATATTTCGGCCCCTAAATGTTCTAGACTCCGTCCTTAGTCTCTAACAATTTCTCAACTAAACGCAAATCCGCTCGGTAGGATGTTGCGCCTTAGGCTTAGCTACCATCTCCAATTTGAATCACTTAAAAAGATGGTCTAGAGAGTGAGAACTAATTGAAAACGACCAGCAGCTGCATGACTAGAGTGGTGGAGGAAGTACAAGCATTAAGGCATAGAAAGTTGGAGTTGGGGACTCCAAGAGAACCATGAGAGGGAAGGGGTTCTCCAAGAGCTAGGGAAGGATGGTAAGAACCTTCCTAGCAATAAGGATGCAACCCTCATCATGAGGTCTTTGAGGTGTCACATGCAAAATCCAATCTAGTTGGATTTTGCCTAGGTGTTGCAACATTTGCAACTCATGCTAGAAACTTCTAGCCACCCCAATCCAAAAGTCAAAGTTGCCTTCCTAACCAACCAACCAAAGATCCTTTTATAGTCATGTCCAAATAATTGCCCAATGTAGATAATATCTCGAATGAGATAGAATTCCCAAAACTTGGAAATCTTGTAACTTGGGCGATCTTGGTCGGAATAAGGCGATCTTGGTATCGTTGGAAAGCTCTGGATTTCTCCTGCATGATAAAGCATGTAGACTTGGAGAAAAACACAGAGATGGTAAAATCCAACAGCCATGCGTAATAACGTATGCTCATGCAAATTATGCAAGCACAAATGGCACGAGCACTCGGCATAACGTTAGGATGACATGCACTCAGAATGACGTGCATCCAACAAACTCCCCCTCAGACAAACGGACTGCATGCACACACATGCAAACTCTCATGCACACAATCACACATGCACTCATGACACTGCTGCCCACACTAGTGCAATGCCATGCCACACATCTGTTAGAAACAATAGGAGTGGGGCCTAGGCTTAGTAGCCTAGGCCCACACTAGGAGGTAGTAGGTTGTGCCCTAGGACTAGGGTTTGTGGTATACGAAGGAGAATTGGAGAAGTGAGAATGGGAATGATGATTGAACTAGCAAGCAGCAGGATACATATAGGAAACCCTAAGGGGTTGTACTCACTATTGAGCACCCCACTGCAGGCTAGACAAATAACATAATCTGACACACCCCCATAGCCAAAGTGGGGTGTAATCAGCACACGTGAGAAGTCACAGCAATAGTTCACAATTATCAGCAAAGCTAGTGGCAGTCACAGGAGGCCAGTGAGGAGGAGGAGGAACTGTGGAGGGAGAGAAGAGAGGAGGCGACGACTGAAGTTGCAGACACACGGGCACCAGGAGCACCAGGTTGCAACCTCCTCCAACTGTCTCACTCCCCCCTACACACACCCCCAGGGTCACCACTCGCTCCACGCCCACATCACCCCCCTAGCGCCACTCCCTCGTCTCCCACACATCCACCCCCGCAGCGGCAGCTGCAGCAGTGGGAGACGGAGGAGAAGGAAGGGGCGACGCACACGGAGCACCCCCACACCCGCCACCCCCACACCCTCCTGTCCAGGGGACCCGGGGGGGGGGGGGGGGGGGGCCGGGGCCGGGGCGGGAGAGCGCACGAGGGCGCAGGCAACCGCGCGTGCAGAGCAACAGCGCGGAGCAGGTAGGGTAGAGCGCACGAGGGCGCGGGCAACCGCGCGTGCAGAGCAACAGCGCGGAGCAGGTAGGGTAGAGCGCACGAGGGCGCGGGCAACCGCGCGTGCAGAGCAACAGCGCGGAGCAGGTAGGGTAGAGCGCACGAGGGCGCGGGCAACCGCGCGTGCAGAGCAACAGCGCGGAGCAGGTAGGGTAGAGCGCACGAGGGCGCGGGCAACCGCGCGTGCAGAGCAACAGCGCGGAGCAGGTAGGGTAGAGCGCACGAGGGCGCGGGCAACCGCGCGTGCAGAGCAATAGCGCGGAGCAGGGCGCACGATGCACGAGGCACGAGGCACGAGGCACGAAGCACAAGGCACAAGGCACAAGGCACGAGGGCGCAGGTAGGTAGGTAGGTAGGTAGAACAAACGAACACAGGCAAAACGAACAAATACACGAACAAGACGAACGTACACGGAGTGGGCAAGAAAAGACACATACAGAACGAGAGGAACAAGACTGCGGGTGACAGGAAAAGGAGGCGGCTGCACCAGGAGCGGCGTCGCATGCAGCTGCAGGGTCGGCGTCGTGGGCTGCTGCAGAGGCGGCTGCTGCAGGGGCGGCTGCTCGGGTCCAGGGGCAGCTGCAGCAGTGGCGACTGCTCCAGGGGCCAGGGGCGGCTGCTGCAGGGGCGGCTGCTCCAGGGGCGGCGTCGCGGGCCCAGGGGCGGCTGCACCAGGGGCGGCGGCTCCAGTGGCGGCTGCTCCAGAGGCGGCTGCTGCAGAGGCGGGCGACTCCAGGGGCGGCCGCTGCAGTGGCGGGCGGCTCCAGGGGCGGCTGCTGCAGTGGCGAGCGGCTCGAGGCGCGCCCTGGCCTGGCGCAGTCCGTACGGGCCGCGCTGGCGCTCGCGGCTGGCCGTGGCGCTGGCGTCCGCGCGGGGCGACGAAAGGGGGGGCGCGGGGCGACGAAACGGGGGCCGCGGGCGACGGGAACGGGGGGGCCGCGGGCGACGGGAACGGGGGGCCGCGGGCGACGGGAACGGGGGGCCGCGGGCGACGGGAACGGGGGGCCGCGGGCGACGGGAACGGGGGGCCGCGGGCGACGGGAACGGGGGGCCGCGGGCGACGGGAACGGGGGGGCCGCGGGCGACGGGAACGGGGGTCCGCGGGCGACGGGAACGACGCGGGGCGACGCGGGGGCGACGGGGCAGAAAGCCGCCGCGCGCCTCGGGGCGCACGGCGGGCAGAAAACCGCCGCGTGCCTCGGGGCGCACGGCGGGCAGAAAACCGCCGCACGCTTCGAGGGCGCGGCGGGATGAAAAATTAGGGTTTCGCCGCCGCGCACCACGGGGCGCGCGGCGGACACTACGGCAGCGGAAGCAGGTGGTGGGCCCATGGAGGTAAGCGGCAGGAACGTGCTCGCTCTAGATACCATGTTAGAAACAATAGGAGTGGGGCCTAGGCTTAGTAGCCTAGGCCCACACTAGGAGGTAGTAGGTTGTGCCCTAGGACTAGGGTTTGTGGTATACGAAGGAGAATTGGAGAAGTGAGAATGGGAATGATGATTGAACTAGCAAGCAGCAGGATACATATAGGAAACCCTAAGGGGTTGTACTCACTATTGAGCACCCCACTGCAGGCTAAACAAATAACATAATCTGACAACATCTTAGCACACTTCCAATGTGCGCTCTCGGGAAGTCTCTTGGTAAGAAAATCTGCCACCTGCTTGCTAGCCTTCACATGGTGAAGCTCAACAACTCCCTCCTTCACCATCTGCCTCACCCAGTGCCACTTAATCTTCATGTGCTTGTTCAGCCCATTCAGGATAGGATTATTGGCCATGCCAATAGCAGCCTCGCTGTCAGAGAAAAGTGGTGTAGGTCCCTGCTGTTCAGAGCCTATGTCCTCCAGCAGCTTCCTCAGGAGCACGATCTCCTTGATGGCATGGTACATCGCCATGTACTCTGCCACTCCGAAAGACTGAGCAATCTCACTCTGCTTCTTGGACCTCCAGCTCACTGGTCCACCTCCGACCATGCACACAAAGCCGCCAACTGATGACTGATCCTCCTCCTCTGAGGCCCATGTAGCGTCGGTGAAGCACGACAGCTTCAAGGTTCCAGGCGTGATCCCATCTGCTCCAATCTGTTTCAGCTGGCCGCCAGCTGAAAACTGGACACCAGCAGATGCTGTTGATCTGAGGTAGCGACTGGGGGTGCTGAGCCTGAGCGAGAAGAGCCTGGAGGTACTACGTCTATGGGTGCTGAGCCGGTGCGTGAGGAGTCTGAGGGTTCTGAGTCTGGAGGTGTGGCGCCTGCGGGTGCTGCGACTGCTGGTGCGCGGTCTCCTTGGAGTGGCCGCCTTCGTCCGCGTGTGCCTCTCACCTCACAGCAGCTGCACGACTGGTACGGTCGCCGTCAGGGTCGCGCTGCTGGAGCTCGGGGCTCTGCCGCTGGAGGTGCTTCTGCTGACGTCGCTGGAGCTGGGAGTGGTACTGGTACTTTGTCTACTGGAGGTCCTGGAGTTGCTGCACCTGGAGGTGCTCGTACTGGAGGTGCTGGAGCTGCTGGGCCTGGAGGTGCTGGTTCTGGGGGTGCTGCTGCTGGAGACGCTGAGGCTGGAGACCCTGGGACTGGAGGTTCCTGTTCTGGGGGTGCTGCTGCTGGTGGAGCTGGTCCTGGAGGAGCTGGCGCTGGAGGTTCTGGAGCTACTGGGGCCGCTGGAGCTGCTGGTGCAGGTGCCGCAGCGCAACCGAGACTGTTCTTCGCTCCGCCGTCTGCTTCGCCACCGCCTGACTCTGTGCTTCGCCAGGTTCTTAGCCTACCGTCGTCTACTGGTCTTCCGTTACAGCCTGGCTCCCCACTGCCCGCTCCTTCTCCTTACACTGAGCAGTCTGGGGGTCTTGCTGAGCATCGTGAGCCTGCGTCGCGTCCTGTCTCGCCTGTCCCCTCTGGTCGTTCCGGTCGTCGTGTTCCTCGTTCGCGTCAGCCGGCTGTCCCCGGCGCACACCTCGTAGTCCGTCGTCCTTCCTCTGCTCCGCAGTCTGTTCCTCTGCCGTCTCCCCCTGCGTCCTCTCTGCCTGACGTTCCGGACCCTGAGTCTGACCGGTTTCGTGCTGAGCACCCTACTGTCACGCGTCTGTTAGCCACTGTTGTCACTGACCCGTCGTTTGAGTCTGCTGCTGCGTCTGCCTTGGTCGCTGAGCTTGTTGACTTTGCTGCTGCCTGTCGTCTAGACTACGCCACTGCTCTTGTTGCTGAGTCCGAGTCTGTCTGTCCTCCGTCCGTCGAGGGTGAGTGTGCTCTTGGCACGGACGTCCTTGAGGACAGACAGGAGGACCTTGAGTGTCTTGCGGCCGCTGCACCTCATCTCGTGGTCATGCTGCTTGCCCCTGAGGGAGACCCGGATGCTCTAGACATCCCTACCCCGCGCTCTTACGCTGAGGCGATCGCGGGTCCCTACTCCTCGAGAGATGGCATCCTGGAAGTCCACAGGCACTTACGTTGATGAGGTTCCCCCTCCTGGGGCGAACATCGTCGATGGCATGTGGATTTTCAGGGTGAAGCGGCCGCCGGGTTCTCCGCCTGTCTTCAAGGCTCGTTACGTTGCTCGAGGCTTCAGTCAGCGACAGGGAGTTGACTTCTTCCAGACCTTCTCCCCCACCCCGAAGATGACCACTCTTCGGGTGCTGCTGCACGTTGCCGCTCAGCGTGACTACGAGCTTCACTCTCTTGACTTCAGCACAGCCTTCTTGCAGGGCAGCCTGCACGAGGAGATCTGGCTGCGCCGTCCTCCTGGCTTCACTGGGTCTTTTCCTCCTGGTACCCAGTGGAGCCTCCGACGGCCAGTCTACGGTCTCCGCCAGGCGCCACGTGAGTGGCACGACACTTTGCTTTGGTTGACGGCCACCGAATCATCAAACGCTAGCATTTCGGACATAAAAAAAAAAAAATAAAGCCCTATCGAGTGGCATGTTCTTTGAGGAAGTCATCAACTCTAAACACCGGGCGACAAGGTGTTTAGGGTTGATGCCCTTCCCAACGAGTATATTTTTTTCGATGGCTTGCCTCGATAGAGCATCAACCCTAAACACAATTCGGAAGGTGTTTAGGGTTGGTACCCTTCTTAAAGGGGTATATATAATTTCTAGCACTAAAAACGAATAAAAGTACTTACTGTTTTCTGTGTTAGTATAGGTTCGGTTTGTAGTTACCGCATCACCCCGGATAAAAGCGTCGTCCTATTAAAAGCGCCGGCGCTTCTATCTGGAGCCATGCGCTTATGGCCGGTCCTCAATTATAAGCGCCCCTCCTAGGAAACCTTTACTTATTGTAAGCGCACGTACATTTTTAATATAAAATTCTGTACAAAACGGTAACGAATTTTATTTTTGCAGCGAGTCAAATCTCATTTTCGCTTCGTTTGACTCGCGAAGACTGAACTGGCTGCGCGTCCAGTCAGGATGTGCTGGCATGCCTGCACAGTGACGCGAATTTGCCTGTGTGCAGGATGCAGACTCAATCCGCGCGATTCTGCTTTGTGACGCTCTATTATTTCGACTCAATTGAGATGCAACAATGAAAGGTACAGTTTGCTACCCTAAAAGTATAAATTTGTATTTGTCATTTTATAAGCAAATGCGCTTATGCCTGAAACTCAATTATAAGCGCCCCCTTTAAAATTTTTAATTTTATTATAAGCGCATATGCGCTAATATCCGGGGGGATACGGTATGTGCCATATGTGGACCAATGAAACCGAAATTGCATTGAAAGCACATGTTTCTGCGCTCTGAGCAAAAACTGGGCAGTAACAGTGCGCCAGAAGCGCTGTAACTGCGCTAGGAGCGAAGAAGTTCAGTAACAGTGCGTGCTCAACTCAAAACCCATGTCTAGGTAGTTTCGCCTACAAGGATGCCTCGATACAATGGGATTCGAATCAGGGTCCCCAGGTAAAAGTGTCAGAATCACTAGGCAAGAATGATGAACTAGCAGAAGTTTGGGTACAAATATGAAACCCTAGTTGGGGTTGTACCCCATATTGGCTACCCCACTACAGCCTACAAGCATACTACAGTTTAACACACCCCCATAGGCAAAGTGGGGGAGAACAAAGGGTCACAAGACCAGTCCAGCAAAGCAAAGCAACGCCCAGGGTGGATCACAACGTCACCACACTCCGAGCACAAGTAAAGGCCACAAGGCCAGTTCACATGCAGTGCTAGATATAGTACAAGACAAGCAACACAGTGATCAAAACCTAGCAAGCAAGCAACAAGATATATATAAAGTACAGTACAAAGAATGTCAAGCAGTGAGCAAGTGAGGAAACGTGGACACAAGGCCTAAAGAAGTACAGTGCCGCTGATGATCACTAGGCGGGAGCGCCTTGGTGAAGATATCAGCAGTGTTGGCCTTCGAGTCCACGTACACAAGACGAAGCTGACCGCGCTGCTGAAGCTCTCGAGCAAGAAAGTAGCGAAGAGCAATGTGCTTCGTCCTGTGCTCCAGTCTGTGCTCCTGACACAAGGCAAGAGCCGCCTTGTTGTCACCGTACAGAACTGGAGGAGAACTAGGCCGCTCTCCCAAGTCAGTCAGCAGGTAGGTGAGCCAGCGTAACTCCTGTGCAGCCATGGCTGTGGCGTAGATCTCAGCCTCACAACTAGAGCCGAGAACAGAGGAAGAGCGGGTGGACCGCCACGAGACAGAACCTGAGCCAAGGCTGAAGGTGTAACCCTGTGACGACCGCTGCGTAGCCAGGTCGTCCACCCAAGAGGCGTCCGAGTGACCAGTGAGGACAACTCTGTCGCGTCCTCCAAGCACCAGCCCCATGCCTGATGTACTGCACAGGTAACGCAGCACCCTCTTAGCAGCCTCCCAGTGCTCTCGCCTGTGTCTCCCAGGCGCAACGTAACGAGCAAGGATGCTAAGAGGGTACGCGAGGTCAGGTCGCGTGCAAGTCATCAGGTACATGAGGCAGCCTACAAGCTCTGGGTATGGGCCACTCGGCTCTACGGACTCGTCCGAAGGTGGAGCTGAGAGCGAGTGGCTGGTAGCCAGAGGTGTGGCCTGTGGTGAGGAGAACTGGAAGCCGAAGCGCTGAAGGACCTGCTGCACCATGTGTGACTGAGTCAGGGTGATGGTGCGGCGAGCTCTGTCCCGGGTGATCTGCAAGCCAAGGTAGCTACGCAGTTCACCCAGGTCAGTGCAGGTGTGTCTCTTTTGCAGCTCCGACTTCACACGAGCGAGTGCCTCAGTGTCAGCAGTAGCAAAGACCAAGTCGTCGACGTACACGAGAATGTAGAACGGCGGCAGCGACGTGTCTGTGCGCAGAAACAGCGACGGGTCAGCAGTAGACGGCGCGAACCCAAGAGCCGCAAGAGTAGTCCTCAGTGTGTCGTGCCACTCACGTGGCGCCTGGCGGAGACCGTAGACTGGCCGGCGGAGACTCCACTGGGTACCAGGGGGAAACGACCCAGTAAAGCCAGGTGGGCGGCGCAGCCAGATCTCCTCGTGCAGGCTGCCCTGCAGGAACGCTGTGCTGAAGTCAAGAGAGTGAAGCTCGTAGTCACGCTGAGCAGCAACGTGCAGCAGAACCCGAAGAGTGGTCATCTTCGGGGTGGGGGAGAAGGTCTGGAAGAAGTCGACCCCCTGACGCTGACTGAAGCCTCTAGCAACGTAACGAGCCTTGAAGACAGGCGGAGAACCTGGCGGCCGCTTCACCCTGAAAATCCACATGCCATCGACGATGTTCGCCCCAGGAGGGGGAACCTCGTCGACGTAGGTGCCTGTGGACTTCCAGGATGCCATCTCTGCGTCCATGGCTGTCTGCCACTGAGAGGAGTAGGGACCCGAGATCGCCTCTGCGTAAGTGCGCGGAGTGGGGATGTCTAGTGCATCCGGGTCTCCCTCAGGGGCAAGCAACCAGGCCACGAGATGAGGTACAGCAGCCGCAAGAGAGTCAAAGTCCTCCTGCCTGTCCTCAAGGACGTCCGTGCCAAGAGCACACTCACCCCCGACGGACGGAGGACAGACAGACTCAGACTCAGACTCAGCAACAAGGCTAGCAGCGTAGTCTAGACGACAGGCAGCAGCAAAGTCAACCAACTCAGCGACCAGAGCAGACGCAGCCGAGGACTCAAAGGTAGGGTCAGTGACAACAGTAGCGAGGAGACGCGTGACTGTAGGGTGCTCAGCGCGATACCGGTCAGACTCAGGGTCCGGAACGGCAGGCAAAGAGGACGCAGGAGGAGACGGTAGAGGGACACGCCGAGGAGCAGTAGAGGGACGCAGAGTCATGTAGTGAGTGCCTGGGACAGGAGGAGGACGCTCACGACGGACACGACTACCAGTGCGAGCAGGACGAACAGGCGACGCAGGACGAGACTCAGGCTCACGACGCTCTGTAAGACCTCCTGTGGGACCAGTATAAGGAGAGGGAGCAGGGAGAGGCGAGGCAGGCGGTAACTGTGACTGCGGCTGGACAGGCGGAGGACACTCTACGGAGGGAGGAGGACAAGGAGGAGGAGCCTGCCCAAGAACCTGCTGAAGGAGCGGTACGTAGTACGGTCGCGGCCGCGCAGCGTCTCCAGAAGCAGAAGGGACTCCAGCGGCCGGGTCCTCAGCACCAGTAGGAGCTCCAGCGTCCGGGTCCACAGCACCAGTAGCAGCTCCACCGGCCGGGTCCCCAGCTCCAGCAGCAGCTCCACCGTCCGACTCCTCAGCACCAGCAGCAGCTCCACCAGGTGGGTCCGCAGCACCAGCAGCAGCGCCACCCCCAGAGTCGGCAGCTCCAACTCCGCTAGCACCGCCAGCGCCAGAGTCCCCAGCTCCAGCAGCTCCAGTCGCAGTGCTCCCAGAACAGCCAGTCCCGGCAGCTCCAGTACCCCCAGTACGAGCACCCCCAGGACGAGCAGCTCCAGCACCCCCAACTCCAGCCGAGCCACTAGGACGGCGAAAGCGTCAGACGTACCAGTCACGAAGCTGCTGCGGTGTGAGAGACTGCTCAGCACCCCGAACCGGAGCACCCCCAGACACAGTAACCCGAGGCTCCGTAGGCTCAGTAGCAGCACCCCCAGGCTCAGTACCCGCAGGCTCAGCACCCCCAGTCGCAGCACCCCCAGTCGCAGCACCCCCAGGCTCAGCACCCCCAGGCCTCGCACCCGCAGGCTCAGCACCCCTAGGCGCAGCACCCCCAGGCTCCGTACTCTCAGGCACCGTACCCTCAGCTCCAGCACCCTCAGTCCCAGCACCTGCAGCCCCAGCACCCCCAGGCCCAGCACCCCCAGGCTCAGCACCCCCAGGCTCAGCACTCCCAGCAGCACCACCCGCAGCAGCACCTGAGTCACCTGTGACCTCGACAGGCTCAGCGACGGGAGGAGGGTCTACCTGAGAGACACCTGAAGGAGCAGGACCCTGAGGGGGAAGGGGGTCTACCGGAGGGGGACCAGGAGCAAGGAAAAGCGGCGGGGGAGGGAGGGGGGCAGTGCGGTAGGGGAAGAGACGGTAAAAGGGGACCGACTCGTCAAAGGTGACATCCTGAGAGGCGAAGACCCGGCGCGAGGTGGGGTGGTAAAACTGCCAGCCAGGCGCGTCAGGGACAAAGCCAAGGAAGACACAGGGAAGCGTGCGGGAGGAGAGCTTGTCCGCAGACGTATCGCGGACAAGGGCACGAGCACCCCACACCCGGAAGCGCGACGCATCGCCAACCTCCCCCGTCCAACGCAGTGTGGGCGAGGTCTCCGGCAAGGAGACACGGGGCCAGAGGTTGAGCTGATGCGCGGCGTACCGGACAGCAAACGGCCACAGAAAATGGGGAGCCGCCGCGTGGACCAAGGAGGTACGAGCGACCTCCATGACCAGGCCAATGCGACGCTCAGCAACCCCATTCTGCTGTGGGGAGTCCGGAAGCGTGAAGGTCTGCTCGATGCCCTCCGCCTGACAGAAGGTCCTCAAGAGGTCGGAGGAAAACTCACCACCTCTGTCAGAGTGCAGACGCAGGACAGGAAGATCCGTCCGGAAACGGCGGCGGAGCTGGAGACGAACCGTGCGGATCCAAGGGATCAGAACAGCAGGGACCTCACCCTTGGTGCGCAAGGGGAAGACCGTGGTGTAACGCGAGTAGTCGTCGACAACCAGCAAAAAATACCGCTCACCGCCCTGACCACGAACGCGGGCTGGGCCCCACACGTCCAGGTGGAGGGTCTCCAGAGGAGCCTCTGTCGGGGGGAACGAGGAGGAGTGAGGAGCGGCGCGCTGCCGCCCCTCGACGCAAGGAAGGCAAGGCGGCGCAGGCGAGGCAGGGAGGGGAGGGAGGGACCTGGGAAGACCGGACACAAGGAGGCGACGGTGCATGCCACGAAGGCGTGGCAAGGAGGGGTGACCCAGGCGGTGGTGCCAGAGAAGAGTCTGGTGCGACAGGGAACGACACTCACAGGCGTGGGCCACCAGACCTGACGCAGACACCTGACCGACAGCAGCTACCTGGGGAGACGCAGTGGTCAGTGTGTAGAGACTCGACCCCGGCCGACGGGTGAACGTAGCCAGGTGACGGCCGGTCCTGGAGCACGTGCAGATCGCCACACGCTGTCCGCCAGGGGTAAAGGTGTCAACCCACTGATCCTGGAGGACAGCGTTGCTCACCAGGTTCGTCGAGAACGAGGGGAGGTGGAAACCCGACAACGAGCCAGACGGAACCGCCGGACAAGGGAGGACAGTGGTGGACTGGGCAAGGACTGGGCCCCCAGAGGGGTCAGCCAAGGAGACTGGGACCGGTGCAGGAAGCGGTGTGAGCTCAGTACTGTCACGAAAGAAGCAACGGGAAGCACCTGAGTCAAGGGTGAAGGTGTGACAGGCCTCAGCCGGTGCGGTACCTGAGAGAGGAGTCTGTGTGGGTGCTGTACCTGAGAGAGCAGACTCGAAACCAGCCGGGACAGCACTGGGGGGAGCAAGTACAGGGGGCACCATACCAGAGAGAGCAGACTCACTAGTACCCAGGGCAGCAGGCTCTATACCTGGGTCAGGCGGCACACACAGGTAACAGTCTCCCTCGGCACTAACAGTCAATGCATACATGGCAGCAATAATAGCATCATAGTCAAGAGCAAAGACATCAACACCAGCCCTCATGAGCTCAGCCCAGCGGGGGCGCTCAACATCCGCACCCATCTCCTCACGCCAAGCGTCGTCAAGGCGGGAGAAGCAGCGGTACGGGGTGTGGAACCTCCCACACGTCTGTCCCTTGCGGTCACCTGTGCGAATGACATAAGAACAGCGGGCACTGGCCCCCGACGTCCCACGCTGAGCAAGCCACTCACGAAGCTGCTGGGTCGTCTGGGGACGCTGCTGCTGCTGGGAGCTCTGGCCAGAGCCAGTGCCTCCACTCCGACCTCCGCCGCCACCACTACCACCGCTCCGACCGCCACCGCCACCACCGCCACCACCGCCACCGCCGCCACCGCCGCCGCCGCCACTACTGCCACTGCTCCCTCCGCCGCCCCCGTCTCCACCACCGACCCCACTCCCACCAGCGCTCCCGCCACCGCTCCCTCCAGCACCGCCTCCCCCCCCACCTCCCCCACCTCCTCCCCCACCAGCGCCACCACCACCACTTTTGCCCCCCTTGCCCTTGCCGGTGCGGCGCCTCCCACCAGGAGTAGAAGCAGCGCCAACAGACTCAGCACCAAGGAAGTCAACAGCAGCAGCAGCAGCGTAGGAGGGAGCGAGGGGAGAGGGAGAACACCCCTCAAAGATGGGGGTGCGAGGAGCGCCACGAGCAGCACCGACAGCTACAATGCTCTTTTCGGCCGCGAGCAGGTGCTCCTCTAGGAGGGCGACTGTGAGCTCAGTGGGACAGCGAGCAAGGAAGTGGTCTCGAACTGAGCGGAGGGTGTCAGGGAGACGGGTGACTATGAAGTGGAGTGTCCAGTACAGTGGAGGGGGGTTCTTAGCGCAGAACTCGGTGGGAAGGGCGGCACGCAGGCGAGCATCACTAGTGCGAAGGTGGGTGATAAGATCGGCGACTGTAGTAAAGGTGGACAGATCGGGGAACAGGTACGGCAGCATGAGGCGGCTAAGCTCGGCTGTGGCAGGCGAGGAGTAGCGAGCGACGACAGCGTCGTACAGGGCCTTAGCGGATTTGCAGTCGCCAAAATGCTCTAGCTCAGCTAACGGCAGGTGACTGCGAATGGCTAGGCGAGCAGCTGCGTCACGAGTCTGCCAGTGGGAACGAACACTAAGCTCAGCTGTGGCAGGAGGGGCAGGCGCAGCACCAGACGCGTAGTCATAGAGCGACACATGCTCCTTGCTATCGCTCAGGAGAAACAGCTGCAGGTCATCTAGCCAAGCGGTGAAACGCACAGGGCGGCCCTCAGCATCGAACGACAGCACGCGAATGGAAGCCATAGCGACAGTGTGACAGAGTAACGCAAGCTGCCGCAGCAGGGGAAGGCGACTGTGCACGGATAGAGAGCAGCGGGCGAGGCTGGCGCTACGGGCAGGCGGCGCTGCAAGCGGTCAGTGCGACGGGAGGGCGACGCTGCGAGCGGGCAGCGCGGCGGACGGGCCGGGAAGCGGGCAGCGCGGCGGGCAGGCGGCGCTGCAAGCGGGCAGCACGGCGGGCGGGCGACGCTGCGAGGCGGGCGGGCCGTAAAGCGGGCAGCGGGCGGGCGGGCGGGCTGCGAAGCGGGCAGCGGGGCGAGCGGGCTGCGATGCGAGCGGGCCGCGAAGTGGGCAGCGAGCGGGCGGGCGGGCTGCGAAGTGGGCGGGCCGCGAAGCGGGCAGCGGGGCGAGCGGGCTGCGAGGCGGGCGGGCCGCGAAGCGGGCAGCGAGCGGGCGGGCGGGCTGCGAAGTGGCGGGCCGCGAAGCGGGCAGCGAGCGAGCGGGCTGCGAAGCGGGCGGGCCGCGAAGCGGGCAGCGAGCGAGCGGGCTGCGAAGCGGGCGGGCCGCGAAGCGGGCAGCGAGCGGGCGGGCGGGCTGCGTAGCGAGCGGGCCGCGAAGCGGGCAGCGAGCGGGCGGGCGGGCTGCGAGCGGGCGGCTCGGCGAGGGGCGCGCGAGGGCGCTAGTGAGGGGCGCGCGAGGGCGCTAGTGAGGGGCGCGCGAGGGCGCTAGCAAGGGGCGCGCGAGGGCGCTAACGAAGGGGCGCGCGAGGGCGCTAACGTGGGTGCGCGCGAGGGCGCTAACGAGGGTGCGCGCGAGGGCGCTAACGAGGGCGCACGAGGGCGCTACGAGGCTAGGGAACGGGGTAGCGTGGTAACCGCATGCGAGCGGTGGTGGGCCCTAAAAAAAAAACGATCGGTAGGTCCTAGGGACCTCCTGCTCTGAATACCATGTCAGAATCACTAGGCAAGAATGATGAACTAGCAGAAGTTTGGGTACAAATATGAAACCCTAGTTGGGGTTGTACCCCATATTGGCTACCCCACTACAGCCTACAAGCATACTACAGTTTAACAAAAAGTTGGCTGAAAATTCAGCCTTATTACAAGGAAACTAGCTGAAAAATCACATACGAGATGATTTTTTTAAACCTTAGGACCTAAAAAAACCCTGAAAATCAGCGTTCAAACCCAAAATCAGGGTAAAATTCCTGACTTCTAACTGAGATGTACCCTTATTAGCACAGGCCCATGTTAAAAATGATATTTACCAAAGGGAAAAGAAACGGCACGGCTCTACAGTTTAACTGTAGGTAGTTGATTCAGCAATGCGCTTAGAATCACTATCCTACCATATAATACATGTACAGCTTATAAACATCACACGAGGAATTCTATAACACAAGCTACAGTACCACTCTCAAAACAGCATACCGTAACTGTATCATGGGTAGATTGGCAGAACTAGGTTAGGGCATGATTGTGGTCAGAGCAGGGACCCGGAACCAGGCCCCCCAGGCCTGTAACCCGGCATGGCACCAGGCATGCCCATGGCACCAGGCATGGCCCCTCCCATGGGCATTCCTCCCTGCGGGGCCCCAGCCATCCCCCCCATGTGCATAGGCATCTGGCCCCCCATGCCCATGCCGCCCGGCCCCATGCCGCCCGGCCCCATGCCGGCCGGCCCCATGCCGCCCGGCCCCATGCCACCCGGCATACCCATGCCGCTGCCCATCTGCATGGGAGGAGGCACGCCTGGCCCTCCCATCCCCATGGGTCCAGCCATGCCCATCCCAGGCCCCTGCATGGGCATGCTCCCATACGGCATGGGCGCCATGCCGGCAGCAGGGGGAGGAGCACCCCCTGGGAGCACCATGTGAGGGGCGGGAGGGGGGGCAGCGGGCGAGGGCGCGAGGGCAGTGGGGCCGGGAGGGGAAGAAACAGCAGCAGCAGCAGGGGCACCGGACCAGGGCAGGGCGAGCATTGCGGCTCCCCCCTGCTGCTGCTGGGCGGCCACTGGGGGCGGCTGCAGCCAGGCGGGCGGCAGCTCACTGATGTTGTCGCTGATAAAGTCCTTCAGCCTGGTGGCACAGGGGAGGCCGCGGGCACGCAGGGCAGGGCAGGGGAGGGAAGGGGAGGGAAGGGGCAGGGCAGCACAGGGCAGGCACGCAGGTGAGCATGGAGGGGTGGCAAAGGAGGGGTGGCAAAGGAGGGGTGGCAAAGGAGGGGTGGCAAAGGAGGGGTGGCAAAGGAGGAAGACATGAGGCAGGTAGTGAGAACAATGGGGCAGGTAGTGAGAACAATGGGG
This sequence comes from Closterium sp. Yama58-4, assembly GCA_947470075.1. NCBI lineage: Eukaryota > Viridiplantae > Streptophyta > Zygnematophyceae > Desmidiales > Closteriaceae > Closterium > Closterium sp. Yama58-4. The sequence goes on along the minus strand of CANIUD010000129.1, from coordinate 610,654 downwards.
CAGGTAGTGAGAACAATGGGGCAGGTAGTGAGAACAATGGGGCAGAGAAACAACAGGTGGGGGGATGAGCAACACGATACACACAGCAGTTAACCATCCTTCCCCATACCCTACATACGCCCCGCACCACCCCTAACCCCCCCTCGTCACCCCCTCGTCGTCCCCTTCCCTGTCCCCTTCCCTTTCCCCCCACCCTCATCTCCCCCCCCAGGGCAGGCCACGCACGCAGCGGAGGCGGTGGGGTCGGAGGAGGCACAGGTGAGGCGCAGCTGCGAGCGGTCTGCTGGGTCCGTCTCCATACGCGCCTGCAGTGGTGAGCGGTGATGCAGGGTGGTAAGGGGTGACAGGGGGTGACGGGGGGTGATGGGGGGCGATGGGGGGTGGTGGGGGTTAGTGCGGGGTGATGGGGGATGGTGGGGGTTGGGAGGTGTTAGTGAGGATGGGCTTGGAGTGGGAAAGAGAGGGAGTGGAGTGGAGAGGGGAGGCAAGGAACACCACTGACAAGCAGAGCAAGGCGAAAAGCAGGAATGCAGGAGGGCAGGCGCAGTGAGAGCAGGAAGGCATTGGGAGGGGAGGAGAGCAGGGGGGTGTGAGCGTAGCGTACGAGGAGGAGGGTGGGCGGGGTGGTCTCTGTGTGCAGCGTGCAGCACGCCACTATGTTGTTGGGGTTGGGATCCTGGCGCGCCCATGGGGGGAGAGGGAAGCACGGGGGCAAGAGGGACGGGGAGAGGGATGAGAAGAGGGGTGAGTGGGGGAGAGGGTGGAAAGAGGATAGAGGGGGATGGGGTGGAAAGAGGATAGAGGGGGATGGGGTGAAAAATGCCAGAAATAATGAAACAGAGGGGCGGGTGGGAGAGCAGAGGGTTGGTGGTGGAAAGCGGGAGAGGTGGCAGGCAGGCGCAGGGTCTGACCAGGTTGGGCAGCGGGTTGATGTGCATGGACGCCAGCAGCTGTGCCAGTGCCGGCAGTGGCAGCGGCTTCACTCCCCTCAGCTGGTGGGGGAAAGGGGCAGATGTGAGGGGGAAACGGGGGGGGAGGATGTGCGAGCAAGTGGGTGAGTGTGGGAGTGAGATGAAGTCCGGTCATCAAGTGAGTGAGACGTGAGGAGGTGAGACGTGAGGAGGTGAGACGTGAGGAGGTGAGAGGTGGCAGGCAGCGGCATGTGGACGTGGCATGCGGCATGCAGCAGCAGCACAACACAAGAAGCCATGGCATCACGCATGGCATGCTTGCCATGCGTCATGCAGCAGCAGTACACCCCACCATCCCCCACCACCCAGCACCCAGCAGCACCCCCGAGCACACAGCAGCACACACCACGACTTGCTGTTTGTGCGGCGGAGCGGAGAGGGTCTTCCAGCGAGCAAAGAAGTCAGCAGAGGACAGCGACGCCGGCAGCAGCGCCTTGCTGAGCGCCACGGGCAGGTGCAGGCGCAGCGGCACGCGCGTGCCTGAGGGCAGCGTGTATGCCATGTCCAGGCGCGGCGCCTCCCTGGGTACCAGCACCGCTGCCGCCTCCACTGGTAGCTGGATCTGTAGGAGGGGGGACAGGGGAGGGGGGGAGAAGGAGTGGGGTGGAGGGGGGAGGAAGAGGATGCAAGGCCAAGGGGAAGAGGGGTAGAAGGCGGAGGGATGACGGCGGAGGGGTTGGGATAGGATTCCAACAGGGAGATTTAGGTATGAGGAGGAGGAGAATGGTGAGGCAATAGCAGAAAGAGGGATCGGCAAGAACAGCGCGGGGAGTGGGCAAGAGCACAGAGACGGAGGGAGAGGGAAGCAGAGGAAGGGACTGACCTGGGCGCGGGGGGGAATGACTTGAGGCAGCGGCGAGAGGATGACTCGGAGGCCGGGCGTGGGCGGTGTGGAGGCGGTGAGAGCGGTGAGCGGCGCCGTCTCCTTGTTGCCCAGGAACAGCACCAGGCGGCCGTGCGGTGGCTTCCACTCACTCTTCACCCCGATCTGCCATGCCATGCCATGCCATGCCATGCCATGCACGCGTGGACGACGGGCGGTGCAGGGGTGGTGATGGGCAGTCGAAGTGCGGAAGAGAGAGTGGCACGGTGGTGCAGGGAATGAAGCAATGGGATGAGAGAGGTGATGCAAGGAGGTGGGAAGATGGAGCAAGGCGATGCATTTAGCGAATCGCAGTATTGGGTAACATGGCATGGTATGGGTACGAGATGAGTACCTGACATATACATATACTACCATCATCGCTACCTGCAGCGGCGCTCCCCTCTCAAAGGGGGGCTCTCACCTGCCTATGTTGCACGTACGCTTAAGAGCGATCATCTCACTCACCTGCAGGTGCGGGTCCTCATACAGCACGCCGCTGTCCTTGCCCATGAGCGCCCGGAACCACTCCGCCACACTGCCCAGTGGCTGCCACGCACGGCAGGGTGGGAAGGGGAAAAGGGCGGATGTGATGTGGAATCATGGGAGCCGACGCAGTACCTGCACCACAGCATCCCACTGTACCTGCACCACAGCATCCCACTGTACCTGCACCACAGCATCCCACTGTACCTGCACCACAGCATCCCACTGTACCTGCACCACAGCATCCCACTGTACCTGCACCACAGCATCCCACTGTACCTGCACCACAGCATCCCACTGTACCTGCACCACAGCATCCCACTGTACCTGCACCACAGCATCCCACTGTACCTGCACCACAGCATCCCACTGTACCTGCACCACAGCATCCCACTGTACCTGCACCACAGCATCCCACTGTACCTGCACCACAGCATCCCACTGTACCTGCACCACAGCATCCCACTGTACCTGCACCACAGCATCCCACTGTACCTGCACCACAGCCTCCCACCGTACCTGCACCACAGCCTCCCACCGTACCTGCACCACAGCAGCAGGCGCAGCAGTCTGGTCAAAGAGCGTCAGTGCCATGGCCCCCGCCTCTGCTCCCCCCAAACCACCACCACCAGCGGCTGCAGCAGGACCAGCAGCACCAGCAGCAGCGGCGCCCGCAGTAGCAGGAGGGGCAGCGGAGGCGGAGGCAGAGGGATCAAGTGATAGCAGCTCTCCCAAGAGGTCGCCCACAGCGGTGGCAGCAGAAGAGGAGTCAGCGGGCACGAGGGCGAGCTCGTTCCCTGCTGCAGGGGGAGGCGCCGCTGCTGGCTCGTCCACCAGTGAGGTGGGCGGCTCAGCGGGTGCAGGCTGGATGGTGGACGGAGGTGGGGACGACGGGGTGTCCTGATGGGAAGGGGGGAAGAACGGGGGAGGATTGAGAGGAAGTGTGGGGGATGTGTGCGGATGAGTAGTGATTGTGGGGAAGCCATAGGTTGGGTTGAACGGAGGGAAAAGAGCACGAGGGGCGAGGGGGCAGCTATGGCAAGCAGGGAGAGTGGCAGCATGGCAGCATGGCAGCATGGCAGCATGGCAGCATGGCAGCATGGCAGCATGGCAGCACGGCAGCATGGCAGCACGGCAGCATGGCAGCATGGAAGCACGGCAGCATGACAGCATGGCAGCATGGCAGCACGCAGCAGGGGCGGGCAACATGATGGATTGCAGTGGTGCTCACATCAGCAGAGGTGCTCACATCAGCAGAGGTGCTCACATCAGCAGAGGTGCTCACATCAGCAGAGGTGCTCACATCAGCAGAGGTGCTCACATCAGCAGAGGTGCTCACATCAGCACTGGTGCTCACATCAGCAGAGGTGCTCAAATCAGCAGAGGTGCTCACATCAGCAGAGGTGCTCGCATCAGCAGAGGTGCTCACATCAGCAGAGGTGCTCACACCAGCAGAGGTGCTCACAGCAGAGGTGCTCACATCAGCAGAGGTGCTCACATCAGCAGAGGTCCTCACACCAGCAGAGGTGCTCACAGCAGAGGTGCTCACATCAGCAGAGGTGCTCACATCAGCAGAGGTGCTCACATCAGCAGAGGTGCTCACATCAGCAGAGGTGCTCACATCAGCAGAGGTGCTCGCATCAGCAGAGGTGCTCACATCAGCAGAGGTGCTCGCATCAGCAGAGGTGCTCGCATCAGCAGAGGTGCTCGCATCAGCAGAGGTGCTCACATCAGCAGAGGTGGCAGGCTGTGGGCGTCGCACCGGCCCCACACCAGCAGCAGCACCATCAGCAGCAGCGGGGGCAGCGGTGGCGGAAGGGAGCTTGGCGGCAGCGGCAGAGGCGGGGGCAGAGACGGGGACGAGGGCGAGGGCGTTGGCCTGGTGGGCGCGCAGCTTCACTGCGCTCACCTCCGCACTGTCCCCCTCATTGTCCGGCGCACGGCGCAGCAGCGAGGACTGGCGGGGGGGTGGAGAAGGGAAAGGGGTTGGGGAGTTGGCCCTTGAGTGGCCCTGAGAGTCACTGCGCTCAACTCCGCACTGTCCCCCTTGTTGTCTGATGCATGCCGCAGCAGCGATGACTGCCCGCAGGGAGGGCAGTGGGGGGAGGCGATGCAGTGATGGTGGTGAGAAAAGGACAGGGTGGGGAGGAGAAAAATGAGTGAAGCCGGTCGACCACCACCGCCCTATGTGGACAAAGGCACAAGGGCGACCACCACCAGCATACTCGCCCTTGCTCTCACCCTGCTTCCTCTCGTAACTCTCCTCTCCACCTCTCTCTCTCTCTCGCTATCTCCCCACCTCCCCCCACCTGGTACTCGGGGAACTGGGACATGCCACCAACAATGTCAGCCATGGCAGGACCGCTTTGCATCTCATTCAGATGCACTCTCATAAACCTCTCCGCTCCTCACACCATACCTCACCTCCCTCTATACTGGCCACTCATTCAGCCCGCCCCTGCACCTCATTTCAGCCCCCCCCTGCACCTCATTGAGGCCCACTCATATAGACCACCCTGCTCCTCACACCGCTCCTCTCGTCTCTCCCAAACTCGCCACTGCGTGCACCTTCTCCCCATCTCCTTTCCACCAGGCCCCACCTCCTCCCCACCTCCTCCCCACCTCCTTTCCCCCAGGCCCCACCTCGCGTTGGGGGAACTTGGGCATGTCAGCAACGATGTCGGCCATGGCAGGGCCGCCCCTGCGGCACAGCGAGGCATACTCCACTGCGCGCTGCTGCACCTCCGCGTCCACACTGCTCTCGTAGCTGCGGAGAGGAGGATGGGTGAAGGAGGGGTGAAGGAGGGGCTGAGGGCAGGGACAATGGCGGGGGATGGGAGCATCATACAGCGAGGCAGCATACTCCCTCCACTGCCCGCTGCTACTCCTCCAAACCACACTGCTCTAGTAGCTGCGGAGAGAAGGGGGGAGGATGGCGCTGGGAGGGACGGGGGTGGGGGAGGAGATGAGCAGGCAAGAGGGCATGAGATGAGGCATCACAAGGGATCTACACAGCGAGGCACAGTGAGGCACAGTGAGGCATGGAATGGCACGTACGTGCTGCTCACTCGCACTTCCCCATTTCCTCACCCACCCAATCTCCCACCCCCAACCCCCCATCCGGACAACCCACCAAGTCAATATGGCCATGCACTTGCAGTGCAGGCGGGCCTGATTAATTCAAGTGGCATCGCAACACCACCCACCCACCCCCCACCCCCCCACCACCCACCACGTGGAGCCCTTCCCCATTCCCTTACCCACCCACCCCCCCACCCACCCACCCCCCTGGTCCAACCCAACCCAGCCCAGGCATGTACCGAGTGAAGATAGCCATGAGCTTTTGTTGAGGAGCCTCAAAAGTCACCCCCCCACCCACCCAGTCCCCCGGTCCAAGCGAGCCATGTACCAACCCTCCCCGTCCAAGCCAGCCCAGCCATGTACCGAGTGAAGTGAAGATGGCCATGAGGGTGGGGTGGGGGGGTCCCTTACCGAGCGAAGATGGCCATGAGCTTGCCGTGCAGCGCTTGGTCGGGCGGCGAGCGCACTGGCAGCTTCCAACCCCTCACCTGCCCACCCAGTTAAGATGGTGTCGTCACCCATCCACACACTCACCCGCACCCCGTCCACCCTAACAACCCACCGAGTGAAGATGGCCATGAGCTTGCCATGCAGCGCATCGTCGGGGGGCGAGCGCACTGCCAGCTTCACATACGCCGACAGCATGAGGGCGCGTGTGGGGATGCTGCACATGGGGGCCAGTGGTGAGGGCGCACGAGAAGAGAGGTGGGGGAGCAACGGGGGAAGGGGAGGGGGACAAGGAGGGGAGCACGATGGGGCGCAAGGGTGGGGGAGGAAAGTTTGGATGCAAAAGGGAGGAACGAAGAGTAGGGGTGGACAAGGTTGGGGGGCTTGTGGAGGTTGGGTGGGGGTTATAAGGGAGGTGAGGGAGGGAGGGGTGCAAGAAGGGGTGGTGAGAGTGACAGGGAGATGCACAAGACAGTGTGAAAAGACAAAGAGAAAGTGAAGTAACGTCACAGCAAAGTCATCAGCTATTGTGCATATTGATTTGCGATGAGTAAAAACGAGAGGAGAGAAGGTGGAAGGAGACGGGACAGCGGGGGGGGGGGGGGAGAGGGCGAGGAGAGAAAAGGGGGTGGAAAGGGAGAGGCGAGAGAGTGAGGGGAATAAGGAGAGAAGGAACTGAGTGGAGGGACAGAGAGTGGAGGATGGGGGGCGGGGGGGTGGACTGGACGCATGAGACAGTGTGAAACTTGTCATTCAGCACAGCAAAGATGGTGTTTGTGAGACATCTCAAAAACACCCTCATTTCAAGAGGGGAGGCGGGAGGTTGGACGTCCTCATTTCAAGAGGGGGGCAGGAGGTTGCACGCACGAGACGGTGTGGAACTTGTCGTGCAGCACAGCGAAGACGTCCGCTGCTGTGGAGCCTGGCTGCTGCGGCAACAGATGGCTGAACTCGCCCAATATGTAGCTGCCCACCTGCCATGCCCATGCCCATGCACATGCACACACGCATGCACATGCACATGTATATGCACACACGCATGCACATGCACATGTATATGCACACACGCATGCATGCGCACACATGCACATAAAAAAATGTGGACATGTACGCTTGTGCACATCACACGTGGGCACACCCATTGGACAACACGAAGGAACTAGCATGACCATGGGAAAGGCCTAAAGAAGCCAGAAATTGCCACAAAACGAGCAGCAACGTCCTGCGAGCTGGGCATCACATCACTCCCACACTGCCCTTCGCAACTCACGTTCACCATACTCTCTCACGTTCACCATACTCTCTCACGTTCACCATACTCTCTCACGTTCACCATACTCTCTCACGTTCACCATACTCTCTCACGTTCACCATACTCTCTCACGTTCACCATACTCTCTCACGTTCACCATACTCTCTCACGTTCACCATACTCTCTCACGTTCACCATACTCTCTCACGTTCACCATACTCTCTCACGTTCACCATACACTCTCACGTTCACCATACTCTCTCACGTTCACCATACTCTCTCACGTTCACCATACTCTCTCACGTTCACCATACTCTCTCACGTTCACCATACTCTCTCACGTTCACCATACTCTCTCACGTTCACCATACTCTCTCACGTTCACCATACTCTCTCACGTTCACCATACTCTCTCACGTTCACCATACTCTCTCACGCTCACAATACTCTCTCACGCTCACCATACTCTCTCACGCTCACCATACTCTCTCACGCTCACCATACTCTCTCACGTTCACCATACTCTCTCACGCTCACAATACTCTCTCACGTTCACCATACTCTCTCACGTTCACCATACTCTCTCACGTTCACCATACTCTCTCACGTTCACCATACTCTCTCACGTTCACCATACTCTCTCACGTTCACCATACTCTCTCACGCTCACAATACTCTCTCACGTTCACCATACTCTCTCACGCTCACCATACTCTCTCACGCTCACCATACTCTCTCACGCTCACCATACTCTCTCACGCTCACCATACTCTCTCACGCTCACCATACTCCCTCACGCTCACCATACTCTCTCACGCTCACCATACTCTCTCACGCTCACCATACTCTCTCAAGCTCACCATACTCTCTCACGCTCACCATACTCTCTCACGTTCACCATACTCTCTCACGCTCACCATACTCCCTCACGCTCACCATACTCTCTCACGCTCACCATACTCTCTCACGCTCACCATACTCTCTCAAGCTCACCATACTCTCTCACGCTCACCATACTCTCTCACGTTCACCATACTCTCTCACGCTCACCATACTCTCTCACGTTCACCACTGTTTCTCACCATCACCACTGTTTCGCACCATCACCACTGTTTCTCACCATACCATGGCCTAATGCACGCCTCTCACCTTACCATGGCCTAATGCACGCCTCTCACCTTGACCACGGTCGCAAAACGAGCAGCAACTGCCCACCACCATGTGACTCACCTTGAGCATTGACTTGTGCATGCCTCTCACCTTGACCATTCCCACTCACCTTCACCATGATCTCACCTTCACCATGGTCTCATGCACCGCCGGCTTGCGCATGAGCTTGAGCACCCGCGAGGCAGCATAGGGCTGCAGGTCGTCGTTGTTGGTAACGATCTGCACCACTCTGTACCACACGTCCTCGCTCACGAAGTCGCCTGCTCGCTCCATGAGACACAGTATCACGTCCACGTACCTGACAGTGGGACGCGGGGGGGAGGGAACATGGGAAAGAGGGGACTTTAGAGGCGCCTCAAAAGCCGTTCCATGAGACACAGTATCGCGTCCACGTACCTGCCAGTGGGACGCGGGGGAGATGGGAAATGCGAAGGAGAGGGGGTTGGGGAAGCAGAGGAAAGCGGAACAGTGGAAAGTGGAATAGAGGGAGGTGAAGGTCAGTGCATGAGGCACAGAGCCACATTCACAAACCAGGTGACGGGCAGAGAGGGGGAGGAGGGAGGTAGGGGGGAAGAGGGGGAATAAGGGTGGGAAAGTGAGGGGTGGGAGATGGGAGAGGAAAGGGTGTGAAAGAGCAGAGGCGGATCGATGGGAGGTGCTTACCACCCTGTGCATCCCACCCTGTGCATCCCAGCCTACCTCCCCCATTTCCCCCCCCCCTCTCCACCCACCAGGGCAGGTCGACGGCGAACTTCTCCGCGAGGATGGCGGTCTTGAGGGTGAGCTCCTCGCGCATCACAAAGTCCGCCACTGTCAGGTACTGCCGTGCCATGCCGTCGCCAGGGGCGCGTGGGGGAGGCGGGGGGAGGGAGGGGGGGAGGGAGCAGAAGGGGAGGGAGGGGAAATGGGGGCAGGAGAAGCAAGAAAAGGCAGAGCGGCCACCTGCACAGAGACAAATGTTGCTAGGAGGACACATGTGGGGGGCCGTCAAGGGCCAGCACAGACTCTTTTAAGGCCCCCCCACATGCGTCAAAAATAGACCCCTCACCTGCAGCAACCCCTCACTCACCTGCGTCAGTCTCACCTGCAGCAGCCCCCCTCTCACTGACCTGCAGCAGCTGCTCGACGATGAACTTGGCATTGTCGGTGTCGCACAGCCCGTACAGCAGGTCCAGCGCGCGCCGCCGAATGCTGGGGGGGGGGGGGCAAGGGGAGGCAAGGGGAGGCAAGGGGAGGCAAGGGGAGGCAAGGGGAGGCAAGGGGAGGCAAGGGGAGGCAAGGGGAGGCAAGGGGAGAAAGGAGGGAAGGATGGGGGGCGTAGCATTTGGCGTTGTGTCGCATGGCCTGTGAATGTGGCATGACCTGTGCAGCACATGGAGGGCTCAAGGGTGAATTCTGGAAGGAGGGGATGGCAGGGAGGGGATGGCAGGGAGGGGTGGCAGGGAGGGGGTGGCAGGGAGGGGGTGGCAGGGAGGGGTGGAGGGGAGAGAACGAGACCATGGCATGCGCTAGGGGACGTGCAACATGCACCATGCACTGCGCATCACATATGAGCATGGTTCCCCTGTACCTGATATCGGGGTCCTTGAGGGAGTGCACCTGATATCGGGGTCCTTGAGGGAGTGCACCTGATATCGGGATCCTTGAGGGAGTGCACGATCTGGCTCTGGAAGGCTCTGATGTCATCCTGTACGTCTGCCACCATCAACATGCGCGCCATGTTCTCCTGTTCTCAAACACTCGCCATGCCATGCCCACATGCCATGCCATGCCCACATGCCATCCCATGCCACTTCATGTCGCCCCATGCCATTCCATGTCGCCCCATGCCATTCCATGTCGCCCCATGCCATCCCATGTCGCCCCATGCCATTCCACGTCGCCCCATGCCATTCCATGTCGCCCCATGCCATTCCATGTCGCCCCATGCCATTCCATGTCGCCCCATGCCATTCCATGTCGCCCCATGCCATTCCATGTCGCCCCATGCCATCACGAATCAACTCATCCCAACACATACCATCACGATGAGGCAAGACCAGGAATGTGAGAATAGATCCATGACATGGCATGACATGGCATGACATGACATGACATGTGAGTGGCAGCCATGCTGCAGCATGTGAGTGCACCAAGAGATGGTAACCACCAAGGGATGGTAACCCCAAAGGGATGGTAACCACCTAGTCAGCCCTCACGTGAGTGCGAACGTGTCACCTCCCATGATTCCACCCCAAGGGCGGCACGGCAACGAGCCGTCCTGAGAGAGCACTGCGCTCATGACTCACGAGGTTGGGTTACCCGATTACCAGTTATCGACCTCCCAGGCGAGCCCATGAGCTTCCCCAGCAGCAGCGCCACTGCGCTGCGCTACTGTGCATGGCATCGTGACCAGCACGGCACCTTGTCAGCCGCCCTCATCGTGCAGTCAGTGCGGTGCAGTACGGTGCAGTGCAGTGAGCAACGAGCAGTGAGGCATGGATGGTGTGTGGTGTGGCACTCACGAGGGCGAGGTAACGGATGTTGGGCTCGCGGGATAAAACAAGTGTTTTTTGAGACGTATCAAACACTTCTTTTATTGTGTGTGGCAGGCACTCACGAGGGCGAGGTAGCGGATGTTGGGCTCCCGCACGCCCACGAACTTGCCTTGAGACGTCTCTAAAGTGAGCAGCGAGCAATGAGGCAGGCATGGATGGTGTGTGGCACTCACGAGGGCGAGGTAGCGGATGTTGGGCTCCCGCACGCCCACGAACTTGCCCAGCAGCCCCACGCAGTGCTGCATCACCTCCCTCTCCGCGTCCATGTGCATCGCCTGGCGGGAGAGGCACAGCCCCGCACAGGGAGAGGCATGGATGGGGGGAGGGGGGAGTGGCAGAGTGAGGGAGGGCAGCTGTTGGACACACACGGCGGTGAGGTGAGTGGCACAAGGTGGACTTGACGGAAATAGGGGGAAAAAAAGGAAGGGCAGAGGGAGGGCAGAGAAAGGGCAGAGGGAGGGCAGAGGGAGGGCAGAGGGAGGGCAGAGGGAGGGCAATCGGAGGGTTCAGAAGGGCAGAAGGAGGGCAGTAGGAGGGCAGTAGGAGGGCAGTAGGAGGGCAGTGGGAGGGCAGTGGGAGGGCAGTGGGAGGGCAGTGGGAGGGTTTGTAGGAAAGGCTTGGAGGGCCGTGCGTACAAGCGCGAGGGCCATACCAGTGCGAGGGCCATACCAGCGCGAGGGCTTCAAAGAGGATGGCGTGGGCGGCGTTGTTCTTGTTGACATTCTTCACCACCTCCGTGCCCTGCAGTATGCGCGCCAGCACCTGATGCCAAGGCACGCCATGCAGGGGGGGGGGGAGGGATGTACGGTGCACGGTAACAAGGGACGACATGAGGCACACGCTAGTCCTATACATCCCTGCCATGGCCTGCCGCAGCATGCACACCAGCAGCGGATGGTGCGTGGGTGGGGTTGTAAGGGGAGGGGATGGTGGCAAGGCATGCCATGCAGTGTGCACTCGACTGCACAATCTTGCATTTCAAATAAAACCTTCTCAAGTAGGAGCCATGCAAGACTTGTTGATTGGAGAGAAGAGGGGCACAGGCGAGGAGAGGAGATGGAGTAGCAATGCACCTCGAGCAGCGACTTGCGGATGGAGGGGTCTTCGATGGACGGGAAGTACTGCAGCACCCGCATCGTCTTCACCTGGCGCCCGCTCCCCAGGGGAAATTGTCGGGGGAGGGGTGAAAGAGGGTGAAGGGGGGGGGGAAGAGGGTTTGAGGCGTCTCGAATCTCGTCTTTGAAGGAGTATCGGGGGAATGAGGGTGAAAGGGGGGAAAGTACTGCAGCACCTTCACCTGGCGGCCCGCAGCACAGGGGGGCATGTGTTGAGGGGGGAGGGGGATGGGTGGGGAGAGAATCGGATGGACGGAAAGGGGGGTGGTGGAACGATGAGACGGAAGAAAAGAGTTGGGGGGGGAAGAGGTGGTGGGTGCAGCAGATGAGAGGAGGATGTGAAGCGGAAAGGCCAGGGGAGGGGAAAGACACTTCACAACAGCACCTGCAGGGGTTCGAGTTGGGTACTTACTTGCTGAAGAGTACCTGCAGGCAGGGCGAGGGGATGGCGTACCTGCAGCCAGGGCGAGGGAAGGCACAGCACACCACACACACACCATACCTGCAGCCAGGGCGAGGGAATGGCGTAGTAGGTGTAGTCCTGGGGGATGTCGACACACTTGGCGAGGCGCTCCAACACCTTGACGCACTTGGGCACACAGCACAGGTAGGCCTCAGGGTTGGCTGCCACGAGCGCCACAAGCAGCGACATGGTTGCGAGGAGAATGCTCAGACTGCGCTCCTCCAGCAGACTCGCCATGCGCTGTGGCCTGGCGGAGAGGGGGAGGATGGGCAGGGGGGCATTGCGTGCTGTAGTCTGGGAGAGGGGGATGAGAAGAGGGAGGGGGGGATCATGCGCTGGGATATGGGTGGCAATGGGTATGGGGGTGGGGTTGGCAAGGCGTGGTAATGGTGCACGGGGAGGAGATGTCGATGGAAGATGCTGCACCTAGTACTCACCTCGTGTCGGTGCTGATGATGACGTCACTCACACGTGTCGGTGCTGCTGCTGACGTCACTCACCATGCGTCGGTGCTGCTGCTGACGTCACTCACCACGTGTCTGAGCTGCTGATGACGTCACTCACCACGTGTCAGTGCTGATGATGTCGGGGTTCTTGCGGAAGAGCCTCAGCAGGCACAGCGCTGCTTTCTTCTTCACCAGCGGCCGCGCTGAGCTCGACAGCTGCCAGTGAGCGGAGGGGGGCACGGGAGGGAAAGGGGGGGCAAGGGGGGCCAAAGGGGGGCAAGGGGGGCCAAAGGGGGGCGAGGGGGGGCAAGGGGGAACAAGGGGGGCAAGGGGGGGCAAGACAAGCCCAGCGGGACGGATTGGAGAGGAGGGAGGAGGGGGGGTGGGGGGGTTGGGGGAATGAATGAATCCAGAGAATGAAAGGGGACGAGAGGCAGGGAAGGGCTGGGGGAGGGGGGGCAGTGTATGGGAGTGCAATGAAAAGGGAGGAGGAGGCGGGAGGGAGTGAATGGGACGGAGGAGATGTTGAGCGAAGGTGTGAGTCACACACAGCGCACTGTATGCCTCTGCGTCACACACAAGCAGCCACACACAAGCAGCCACATGGGGCGGGGCGTCTGCAAAACCTTCCCTGCCCTACCAAAGTTGCACCCTCCCCCACCACCCCTGCCCCAGCATCATCCCATCCCGCCCGCCCCATCCTTGCTCCCCCGCTTCTTGCCCCAGCCAGCCCCGCCATCTCATCCTGCCCAACGCCTCCTCACCCCCCCTCGTCCTCTTCTGCACGTCAGGGGCGACCGACTCTGAGAACTTCTTTCCCCCGATGTTGCCCACCTGCCCGGCTTATGAGAGGCCTTCGCTGCCCTACCGCCATTGCACCCTCCCCCACCACCCCTGCCCCATCAAGCTCCCACTTCCCCCATCTCCCCTCTTCCCTCCCCCTTCCGTACCAGCAGCTTCTGCACGTCAGGGGCGACGGACTCTGAGAACTCCTTCCCCCCGATGTTGCCCACCTGCCAGGGGGGGGGGGAAGGGGGGAGAGAGGAGGGGGGGGAGGGGGGGGGGAGAAGAGAGGGGGGGGGGGGGGGAAGGGGAGGGGAGGGGGGGGAGGGGGGGGAGGGGGGAGGGCAGGAGGGAAGGCAGAGGGGAAGGCAGAGGTTGAGGGAGGGGAGGGGAGGAGGTGGCAGGGGAAGACGGGGGAGCGGAGGAGAGCTGGGTGGCGGGTGTAGAGCTTAGTGTGAAATCCACGGAAGGAACTGAGAGATCGAAGGGCGGAAAAGGGCTAAGCGGATGAGGCTGAGGAAGGACGGAGGCATAACATGGTGAGGGCGAGGCAGTGGGAGGGGCATTAGCCTGGTGAAGGGATGGGAGTGGGATTATGTGGGAAAAAGAAGCGAGCGGAGGCAGTACCATGGTGAGGGCGAGGCATACCATGGTGAGGGCGAGGCACTGGAAGGTCTCGTTGCGGCCGATGATGTCATTCCTGACGGAGTTGATGACGAGGCGCAGAAAGTCGTTGTTCTCGTTCAGCAGACATGACGTCACCATGTACCCCACCTGCCACGTGTCATGCACGCATGCATGGGCAGGTGCACACATGCACACACGCATCGGTACATGGGCACTTGGGTACAAGCACACACACAGAATCAGTGATCCATCCTTCCTACGTCAGGGCATCTGGGACGGCCTTAACCAAGGGAGTCAGCAGGCGGACGCACGTACGGCAGGCAGCAGGCAGCAGGCAGCAGGCAGCAGGCAGCAGGCAGCAGGCAGCAGGTAGCAGGCAGCAGGCAGCAGGCGGAGGGACGCAGGTGGACGAGCAGGTGGGCACGGGGGAGTAGAGGAGAACGGACCTTTTCTCGGCGCATTTGGGCGCAGAAATGGGGGAGAGCGGGGAGAGCGAGTAAAGCGGGGAGAGCGGGGAGAACGGGGAGAGCACCTGTTTTTCTGCGTATTTAGGGGCGGAGATGAGGGAGACGGCCTCCATGTGGCCGAAGTCGACGTCATAACCGAGCATGAAGATGTAGAGCAGCTTCCACACGTACTTCTTCTTCTCGTACGGCGTCAGTTTCTGTGCGATCAGACAGACACACACGCACGGGCGGGTACAGGCAGAGAGAGATACAAACGCGAGCATGAAGCTGTGAGCAGCTTCCACACGTGCTTTTTCTTCTCGTACGGCGTCAAATTCTGTGCGATCAGACATGGCCACGCACAGACGCGGACACGCACAGATGCGGACGCACACAGACAGACACGCACAGACACAGACACGCACAGATACAGACACGCACAGATACAGACACGCACAGATACAGACACGCACAGATACAGACACGCACAGATACAGACACGAACAGATACAGACACCCATACGCACAGACACTGACACGCACAGACACGGACGCGCACAGACACGGACGCGCACAGACACGGACGTGCACAGACACGGACGCGCACAGACACGGACGCGCACAGACACGGACGCGCACAGACACGGACGCGCACAGACACGGACGCGCACAGACAGACACACACAGACACAGACACGCACAGACACAGACACCCATTCGCACAGACATGGACACGCACAGATGCGGACACGCACAGACACAAGAACTCGCAAGTCAAGTCTTGCGATTCAACTCAGTAGTCAACACTTGAGAGTCAACTCAGTCAACTCATGAACTGTGAGTCAAGTCAACACTTGCGAGTCAACTCAGTCAACTCAAGACATGTGACCGGCCAATCCAGCTCTCCACGCCACTTCTTAATCGTCACCTATTTACGACCTATCAAGCTGACCGCTCTCATCAGGCTATCCTCGTGTCTATTGATATGCGGGGGTTCGAATTAACCGAAAGATCTAATCCAGCCATGTCGCGGCGCATCGGGAAAGTTTATGCCTGCTTCCACATGTACCTGAAAGCGACACGAGTTCCCTGGAAGCATTCGAATTTTCAGACTTTTACGACGTTACCACTGCGAAAGACCACGGCCACGCCCGCCGTCTTACACGTTCAGCCTTGAAATGCGTGCGAATATTCGCGAGCTCCTTGTCGACTCGTAGTCGCTCCTGCTCCTTGTTCTGACA
Organism: Closterium sp. Yama58-4; assembly: GCA_947470075.1. Taxonomy (NCBI): domain Eukaryota; kingdom Viridiplantae; phylum Streptophyta; class Zygnematophyceae; order Desmidiales; family Closteriaceae; genus Closterium; species Closterium sp. Yama58-4. The sequence goes on along the minus strand of CANIUD010000129.1, from coordinate 594,727 downwards.
GTTCCGAATATCGGATATGAACACCGACAAGCCGCGCATGCTAGAGGTCGCCATGGCTTCGAGCCGGCTCAGAGCAACGGGGATTCTAGCAGACAGCGCTACCAGAACACGGGATAATCATGTAACATTCCTAGGGAGGGCAGATCTCGAGGAACTGGAGCTCTGAGGGCGGGTCCAGAATGGCCCAGCTCACAACAAAATTCGTCATAGTAACCGTCCCAGCTCAATTTCGCAAAACAACGTTGACCCCTTACTGTTTACGGACCAGGCGCGGACTGGTCCGGATAACCGAAAAAAATGGCACCGTTTTAGTGCCATTCGAACGGTATAACGGGGTTATAAGCCCCGCCTCCTGGTCCCGGTCCGCCCCTGGTTCAGGCTCTTTTTTTTTGGGTTGCGAAGCAACCCTTTACGATCGATTTTGCCAAATTTTATTTTCATATTTATATTTTTTATAAAATCATGAAAATAAAATTTGTCAACTACAATAATACCCTTCCCATACTGTATGCATGTTGAGCAGTTTTGAATACGGTACTGTTCATAGTGCATTAAACCAAATGATATTTTTGCAATTGTTTAGTGTAGATTTGCTGTACTGTTTGCATTATATGTTACTGTTAGATGATGTTGTGTAATGATAAAGAGATGCATGCGTAATGCATAAATGATGCTATACAATGCATAATGCATAGAATGATGCTATATAATGCATGTGATATGTCATGAATGATGCACATGCACATGATAAAATGCGTGACAGTTAACAACCCAAAAACTAAGCTACCGCCATCCCCTGCCTAGCATGGGGGGGAGGTCAATAGCTTAGCTTTTGAATAATCAACTACCACATGAAACAACACAATCTGTGAAGTCTAAAAACGAGATCAACCTACCAAATCCAGTTCAAGTGAGCGTACCCGTTCGAGTGTAACTCAATGAACCTTTGGGAAATGATAGAACTGATTCTCATTTCTAAAAACCACAGACATGCATTGTTAATGAAATAACAGATGGATAATGATATGGTAGATGAATGCCACACATACGGACACATACGCACGCAATCAGACGAACACACGCACGCACAGAAGCTCGGAACAAGCCAATGCAAAAAGAACTTGCGAAGAAAAAAAAAAACACAGAAGATGCAAAAGATCACTACCAAGCAATACAACACAATTAGACCTAATCGCCACAAATGTGATCGTTCCGCCTTTAAGAAGGACCTTCAATTCCTGAATGGTACAGCAAAGCCTCTGAAAAGTAGAAAATAGGGAAACGAAAGGGGGGAAATGGGGAATAGAAGTTGAGGGGATATAGATGGCGACTTTGAAAAAAAAAAAATATCACAAGCTGGCTTTCTGAACACAAATAGCAGGGAATTGGAGTAAACAGAAAAGAAGAAAGAGAAAAAAAAGTAAGAAGAAAAGTCCAAAGAGCTACACGTAGGTAAGAATGGAAAAGTACAGAACAAAGGAAAGAAGAATGATCATCGAAAGAAGGGGAGAGGAATAAAAATGCAGAGAGGGGGAAGATACCTCATATTCAAAATGCTAAAAGTTTTTCTCCACTAAAATGAAAAGGAACGAGCGAAAGGCTTATGAACCTTGAAAACATGAAAAGGCTAAAATCTTTAAAACTTGCATCACCTAAAAACGACTAGAAAACGAGAATAAGAAATGTTAGTCTAGATCCTACTTATCTAACATAGTTCTAGTTAGCATTGATCTTACCTTGATGTGGTAGGTGGAGCGTAATCAGCGGGGCATTGTAAGCTCAACTAGCGAGAGGAAGGGAGAGAGAAAAAAGTGATAATCAAACCCTAAGGCAAAGCAAACAGAAAAAATGAATGAAAAATGCAAAACGAACGAAAGAGGAACACAATATATCAATGCAAGAATAGACACTAAACCGAAGCACGAATACAACAAGCGGAGAGAAATGAAAGGGAGCGGAATGAAATGTAAGATACAAAAACGAATGAGGAAAAAGAGAAGTCTCCCAGGAAAGTAAAGAAGGAAGAATTGGAAAAAATGGACAACTCACCTAGCAACGAGTACATGGCGTATAGTCAGGAAGCGAACTCAAAGAGGACGCCTAAGAAAGAAAGGAATGAGCAAATCTGTTTACATTGAATGCATTGAGAATGAAATGTGAAGAGTAATGGCGACGGAAATGTGAAGAGCATAGTTTTCAGAGATTAAGACAAGGCGAAAACGTTGATACGGTAGCAAGAAGTGAGAAGCACGCACTAGTTAAGAACAAACTAGTTGCTTAGTCGAAATGACATCAATCCTTAAAAAACGATCTAGCTTTAGAACGGTCAAGGATACGAGATTAAGAAACGTTAAATTAAAGAATAATATATAAACTAGTTGATCGCTAACGTTGAGGTTCTCCTCACCTTTGTGTGGTAGGTAGGAGCAGAGTGACTAGTGGCAGTAAGCTTGCTGCAGCGGCGAGAGGAAAGGGGAGAGAAAAAACACGACCCAAACCCTAAGCTAGTGCTGAGTTCGTCGCGTCAAAGAGTTTCAAAGATTATAAACTGACAAACCGAGATAGCGTTTTTAGCTTAGTCGGTTGAGATCAGGGTGGGCAATCGAAAGGTTCAAGGTTCGAACCTTGCAGTTGGACTTTTATGAACACATTTCAAATAGCTCGAAGTACACTCACTTTCATTTCAAACTAAAAACTGATGATTGTAGTAAAGCAAAATGCTTCGCAACCCTAAGACGATTTAGTCGCCTCTTGTTTTTTTTTTTTGGAATGCACTACACTTATAAGTGGGTACATCCAGCAGTCGTAACTGTAAGGGGGAAGGGGCCAGGCAGCCAAGATGTCTGCGCCGCCCTTCCTTGACAGACTAAGGTGGGTCAAAAGCCGTTCTCGGATTGTCCCACACCGATCTGAACCCCTCCCTCCACGTCAGAGTGTCTTCATCTTGAAAAATCCGGCTCAGCATTACAGCCTCGTCCCTCGCCAGATGAGGCCAGCTTTCCGCCGCCCCACTTGCCTCCCCTTTTGCCACTTGTTTCTTGCATGCATTGTAGATTCTGACGTGTTTCATGAAGTTCACACCAATCTTCCTGAGCGCTCTCCGCATTTGAAATTTGTCTTGTCGAAAGGCTGCCTCACGTCGTTCGAGCCAGATTTGATGAAAGGCCACCGCAATCAACGGCTTCTCTGGGAAGCCAGACTTCGTGCCATCTGCAGCAAACAGAAAGTCCTCCAGTTTCTCCACCTCTCTTGTCGGATTCATCTGCTTCAGCGCCCCTTTAAGCGCGCCGATGACAGGTTGTATGCTGCCACACTCCAGTAAACAGTGCCTTAGGGTTTCGTCTTCTTTGCAGTGCGGGCAGCTGATGTGATCTCGCATGAAGTGTAGTCGCTCTCCAACTTGTAAGTTCTTACTGTGTAGCCTCAGTATTACTTCTCGTGCCCTGCTCGGAGTGACCAGGGTGTCCCGCTTCCGTATGGTTCCTTTCCAGTCGATCGGCTTCCCGTATTCCTGTTCCCATTTCTTTTGCTGTTTCGGCTGCTCCACTGGTCCTTTCAGCACCGCTCTAAGCTTCCTCAGGGGAGCGCCCTTCCCTTTTTCACATAGCACCGACATTCTGAGCCGTGTGAGAGGCAGGCCCACTTCCCCTACTAGCACACCATCATCCACCATCAGCGGAGTTAGCCTGTGCACCGCTAGCTGCACCTGATTGGCCCTGTCTGATAGTATCACCTCTCCTTTCTTCCCCACCGCAGCTGGTTTGCCAAATACCACGTTATCATCTCTTGACGTCAGCTCCCAGTACAACTCTCTCCCTGCTAGAGAACGCGTGCTGGCGAAGCGCGTCCAGTATCTCGTCGCTCGACAATCTCTCTAGCAGGGCCACTTTCCATTCCTCTGGTGTTGCTTTCCACGCCTTCAGCGCCCAACGCGCCGTCACTGAGCTACCCGTCTCCCTGGTTAGAGCCCACACATCTTTGACTGTCCTTGTGTCGTCGCTCTCCACATGGATTAAGTCGCCCAGCTTCATCTCCAGCAGGCATTCCGATCCTTTCTGACGGCCGAAGGGGCTTTTTCCCCTAAAAAAGATATATCTGCTGAAGCAGATTCTCTCGTTCGCATATTCCCAGCGATTCGCCGGCGCGGGTATTTTTGTCTGTAAGGTCTGCCAGAAAGTTATCACTGTCCTTCTCCATTTCTCCCCTCCTTTTGTCCACAGCCGCAGCACCGATCGGTGAGCGAGTGGCGTTGCCCAGCCGAGCGGCATCCCAGCTGCTCTTTCCATGAGCCACCTTTTCATCGAGTCCCTTTGTTGAACTGCATCACCGAGATTTTTTAGCGTCATGCATTCCACCCGAAATGTTGGATTAATGACCCCCAATCCCCCTTCTTTTCTGTCTGTATATGCCAGATCACCACTCCAGAGAACGAATTGTCGGTCTGCCGTCGCCTTGCCACTGGATGTAAAGTTGTGGCTTGTCTTTCGGAACTCCTTCCACAGTCCACACGGCGGCGGGCAAATCTGTGCCTGAAAAAGAAGGATCGGTGTGGCGTATGAGTTGAGCACCGTGACACGCGTCGACGTGTTTACATGTTGATTCTGCCACTTCACCAGTACTCCCCCCGCTCTATCTGCCGCCTTCTCCCATGATGGTGCTGGGTCTCCTCCCGGTGTTATCCAGATCCCCAATAACCTCTGCGGCTCATCCTTGCCTGCCCAGGGGTAAGGTACATCGGCCGGCGGAGGTAAGTCCTTGTTCTTTCCCAACGGGACGACTACCGTTTTCTCGCTGTTGACTCTGAGTCCCGACATTTTCCCGAACTCCTCTAGCAGCTCTCCTGCTCTCATGATTTGCTCCTTCCTATTCAGAACCACCGTCGTGTCATCCGCATATCCCAGGTAAGCAATGTTCCCTATTCTATTATTCCATACCCCCAGCCACCGCCGTTTGATCTCCTGACTGAGTGGTTCAGCTGCACAAATGAAGAGGTAAGGCGCGAGTGGACAGCCTTGCCTGACTCCTCTTTCCATACCCACACGTTCCCCCAGCCATCCATTTATCAGCAGTCGCGTTCCCGATTGATCATGCAGACCCTTCGTCCATTTCACGTATTCCTCCGGAAAGCCCATCCTCTCTAGTGTTTGGAACATGTAGGTCCTGGAGATTGAGTCATATGCTTTCTGGAAGTCAACCAGGAGGAGATACCAGTCCTCTTGCCCCGTCGCTGCTGCATCAATGACGTCGGCTACAACATTTACAGCATCTGCCAGCTTCCTCCCTGGTATGAAACCAAATTGTTGTTCCGAGATGACCATCGGCAGCACCTTTTTAATTCTGTTAGCGAGCACCTTCGCCACGATTTTATACGCTGCACTCAAGAGCGTGATGGGCCTGTAATTCTCCATCCTTGTCTTGTCTCCTTTCTTGTGCAGTAAAATCGTCACTGCTGTCGTCATCTGAGACGGGAGCACTGCAGAGGATTCAAAGTCTTTGATGAATTCAATTATCCTCGATAAGCTCTTTGGGAAGACCATCCAGGCCCGGCGCTTTTCCCTTCGGCAACTGCTTGATCGCCGCCAACACCTCTTCTTCTGACCAGGGAGCTCTTAGCATCTCTCGTTCCGACGCGCCAAGGATTTTGGTTGGATCAACACTCCAGGTTTCCTTCACTACTCCCTCCTAAACAGCAAAAGCCTCCGTAAAATATATTGACGCCGCTGTGAGAACCTCCCTTTCCCCAGCAAAACACTCCCCCTTATAGGTAACCTCCTCTATCACCGTTTGTGCTTTTTTCGACTGTATCCGGCTTGATAGGACCTTAGACGAAATTTCTCCAAAGACCTCCTGATGCGTGCCCGCCATAGTCTGCAGCTGCAACCGCTGTCTGTCACGGTAAGCTTTAAGCATCGACCCGTACTTAGTCAACTGTTCGTAGCACTCTGCACTGCCTGCTCCGTTCATGAACTCAATCTCCAGCCGCGCCACTAACTCCTCAAGCCTTCTTATTGTTTTGGTAATTCTTTTCCTCTCCTCCCTCGAGTACACCCTGATGCTTGACTGCAGACTGATCAGCAGTTTTGAGAAATCTTGGAGCTGATTACCGTCGCGATCACCAAGAACCAGCTCAATCCGCTTCCTGATACCCGGACACTTGGCTTGCGCTGCATGCATCCGCCACAACCCCGGGCCTTTGCCAAGACCAGCCTCAACCGTGAGATCCAGCGAGATCGCAAACCAATGATCAGAAATGCCATGAGGAACGGACGAGTGATAGGCATCACCAACTCTGTGGAGGAGCGACTGCGACACCAGCACTCTGTCAATGCGGGTACGTTCCTTCACAGAGTGGGCATAAAAGGTATATTCGCGCTTGGTCGGGTGAAGTGTCCGAAAAGCGTCTTGTAAGTCGAGTGGCGATAGGATGTCTAGGAGTTTTTGGTTCTCCTTCGCTGACCCCACCTTTGACGACTTGTCAATCCTCGGATCAGCTACCATGTTAAGATCACCGATTAGTATAGTGTGATCCACCGGCGACAGGTTGTTAACAAAATCCGTTAAGCTGTCTCTGAAGAACACACTTCTGTTTGTTGCTTGAGCAGGAAAATACGCTGCCAATATCCTCCAGGTCAAGTTGCCTCTCTCCATTGTTACTGCTACCAACCTCCCAGACACATGCGTACAGACGTCTTTAAAGACCATCCCTGCCGTGAAACTTAGGATCGCCACCCCACCCGCACTACCATCCGGTGAGACTGCTGCGAATGCTGTTGGATTCAGTTGAGTCCAGAAATTGTGATCTGCTGCAACTCTAGTGTCTGTTAGTATCAGAATGTTTGCCGCTGACTTAAACCATCCATGATGCGTGTTTCTCTTCTCCACACCGCCTAAACCGTTAATGTTCAGCGCGGTAATCACAAACTTGCTCCTTTTATTCATTTAACCACAGCTGCAGACCCCACAGCATCCACGGGTCGAAAGAGCGCACTGAGATAGAAAATGCCACTGACTGCCACCGATGAGAAGAATAAGCCTACTATAAAGCATCCGAGAGTCTGCTTGACCGCTGATTGGTTCTCCTCTCCGTGATCCATACATCTCTTCCCTCCCGCATGACTGCAGGAATCCGCCATGAAGCCCCCTGAGTTCATACAACCATTTCGTCTCTCCATCACAGACCGTAATCCTTCTTGATGGTACTCAGATTCACCGCATTCATGGTCACTCTTGTCGCCGAACCAAGCTCCTCCAAGTGAATCAGGTGATCTGGCGATGTGATGTGATCTGCAGCAGCCATGAATGATGAGCCTTTTGCCTTCCCGCATCCCGCTTGCGTACAGATCCATTCTTCCCGGTTCCCCCCCGTCGATATAAGCACAATAGCAGGGTCCAAGAGGAATGGGGTAACTAGCGGAGACGTGCGAGTGGATGCAGCTGCGACAAGCAATCTGAGAGTTAGAATCTAGTAAGAGAAGTGAAAGGGACGCAGGCGAGTAAGCTAGATCAGCAGCGTTACCATTGATCTTATGCACCCTCCCCAGATTCAAACTCCACTTCCCTATATTATTCTGACGCTCGGTGACGAACACATCATGAAATTTGTCATAATGGTGTCCGCTACACAGCGTGCAGGATAACAAAGGGTAGTGGACCAAGATCTGCTTCGAGGTGTCCATAGGATTGTTGACAGCATGGCGCCATCTATGCTGGTCATTCGGGTGAGCAATAACCAAACCCTTCACAGTGTCGGTGTCAGCTCCCGTAACAGGATGGGCCACCCGATGGAAGCAGAGACCCTTTGCAAAAGCCGGTGTCTTGCGAATTTTCAAAGCGTAACGGCACACCATGTCCTTCAACAGATCAGGTGAGACGTTAGCCGGGACATCTTTGAAATAAAGTTCAATAACTGCTGGGTTAGAAGCTTTTTCCTTCAGATATGCCGGATTCTCGGTGTGTTGCCAGAACAAAGTTGTTTTCCCTTTCGGCCGCTGATATTCCACCACCTTCAGCCTGACTGCAGCAGCATCTTCTTCTCTCAGGAATGAAACCTGAAGACGGCAGAAATGCTTCTTCGCGACATACGCCGCCGGAAGCGACTGTACCGAGGCCGAATCAACAGCACCAGCAGAGAGCGACGGAGCCGAAACCTTCCGAAGCAGGACCCACACAACGTTGATGCTGTTTCCCATCTCGTTCTTCAGCATGAAGGGTATCAGCAGAACAGCTGTGAAGCGAAGACGAGCAGCCGCTTCCTGCTGGATATCAATGTCTAGCTCTTCATCTGAGTCATCTTCCAGGAAACCGTCAGCAGATAACTGATGCATCGATGTCTCTGCTTTTTCTGCAGGCGAGAGGCCAGAGCTCCCCGCAGCAGGGTCGGATGACAGCGAAGGCTGCTGGCCAGCAGCAGCGTCATTCACACCAGAAGCTGTGGTGTCAGACACCGCAGGGAGGACAGCCGGAGCTTCATTGACCGGGAGATCTTCCACCACTTGTTTCCCCTTGGCAGGTGCACGAGGCATGGTGCAATGATGACGTGAAACCGGCAATAAAGCTGGAACAAAAGCTCTGAATGTCTGATAAGCCGGTTGTCTGAGCACAGACTCCTTAAGTAGCTTTGTTGTGAAGCCAGGTTTCCATTGTTCATAATGCATGTGAAGAGAGGTTGCTGATAGAACATCGAGATAATCTTCATTGTGTAGTTGTCGTAATCTTGCGAACCAATGATGGGGAACCACATTGTCATGCTGAATGTGATAAGACCTTGGAAAGGACGCGCTGGTAGCTGAAGCCTTGAGTTTTGTTAGCTGAGATAACAACAGGTAAGACACGGAGGTTGATACAATGTTCGTCTGTTGAACACCTAGGTTGTACCAATCTCTTCGTCTTAACGAGGCGAGATAGAAGCTGTTGTTTTTAAAACCAGCTGACACATAGGCTGCACGCGCGATGAGTTCCAGGGTGCGGAGATCTGGCCATGGCGGCATTGAGATCTGGTTCAGGCTCTGATTCTTGAGCTGGTCCGCCAGGTCTGAGCCGGACCCACTTGGACTCAGACATCTGAGACACGTCCTTACACGTATGTCAAAACGCAGCTGGGCCGCAGCGGCCTAGCGCGGCCCAGCGAGGATCACCACGGACCAGCTGTGGACCAGCAACAGACCCGCTGTGGACCTGGCTTGATCCCGCCCTTGGACCTGCTTGTACAATGCCCAGCCTGAATATGTTTGGTCGGGATTATGACGTGTTGCGACCCACACGGATTGGGCCGACCACCCCCCGACCCTTCATTTCTCGGAAGGCTGTATCGCGGGTCTACCTGACCAGGTCGACCCAACCGGGTCGGGTCGGATCTGCCAGACCCGGGTCGACCAGTTCGACCAGACCCAACCCAATCTAGTTGGAGCAGGTTACCTGCGCCACTGAATTCGGGAGCTCTCGCGCAGCTGTCGCCCCGATTTTGCAGCACTAAAAGATACCAGGTTATCTCGCCACAGGTCGCCCAGGCCACCATCCCATTACGTGGCACATGCGATGCATCCACATCGAGGATGTTTGGAAGGGGTGAAAAATTCCTGAATTTCCTGAGTCGCGTTTCTTCGGATCTGGTCGGGTTGGGTCTGGTCGACCAGGTCGACCCGACCAGACCCAGTCGGTATGGGTCGCAACATGTCGTAATCTCGAGGGCCATTTCACCGAGTCGGCCAACCCACTTTCCCATTGGCGAAACCGTGATGGCAGGACGTTTTCGTTCCGCTTATGCGCGTTCTCGTGTGACATGTTAAGCCGTTGTCTCGCTGATGATTCGCTCGTTCAGTCGCAGGTTTTGTGTCACGGGGGTATGATACCTGCCTGCATTCGCTGGTCCATTACCCGAAATGATACTCGTAAGAGAGTGTTTCACATGACTGGTCCGCCCCGACCCAGTCCATTGCTAAGAGGGTGTCTCAATGTGACTGGTCCGCGCGGACCTGGTCCGTAGCTTAAATATGCTCCCTGGTCCGAAGTCTGGTCCGATGGACCATTCTGGCAGACCAGCCGTGGACCAGAAGCGGACTGGTCTGCTTGATGTGTTGCTACAGTCGCTGCGAATTTCAGCAGTGACGACGAAACAATTATTTACTGAAATCGAGTTACCCTTTTTCATGTGCCCGTTTGAAGCTTCCCGAACAATCTTGTGCGAAAAGCATGAGAGTTAGAGAATTCGCAAAGAGATGTTCGTGAGATTACTGTTTACGGACCAGGGGTGGACTGGTCCGGCGACCAAATCGAAGGCACCGTTTTAGTGCCATTCGAACGCTATAACGGGAACTCAAGCCCGAACCCTGGTCCAGTCCGTTGCTGGCTCACGCGCTGGTTCTCGAGCTGGTCCGTCGGGTCCGCGTCGGACCCGCGTGGAGTTGCTCGTTTGAGACACGTCCTAAAATTTTATGCTAGGTCCGAAGTCTGGTCCGATGGACCCATTTGGCAGACCAGCCATGGACCAAAAGCGGACTGGTCTGCTAGATAGGTTGCTACAGTTTTTTGCGAATCCAAAAAGTGATGACGAAGAGCATACTTGCAGAAATCGAGTTACCCTTTTTTATTTTATGTGCCCGTTAGAAGCCTTACAGATAATGTAGCGCGAAAATAACGAGTAATCTGAGAGTTCGCAAAATAATGATTACGAAATTACTGTTTACCGACCAGAGGCGAACTGGTCTGCCGACCAAATCGAAGGCACCGTTGTAGTGTCATTCGAACGCTATAACGGGAGATCAATCCCGAGTTCTGGTCAGGTCCGCCGCTGGTTCACGCGCTGGTTCCCGAGCTGGTCCGTTGGGTCCGAGTCGGACCCGCGCGGACCCGCGTGTTTGAGACACGTCTTAAACTAAGGTCTCCTTGTTTTTATTGTATGGTCATTCTATAGTTAAACATTCTCGTTATTCATTAAGATGCGCACTCTCCAAATTTATTCATAACAACTGGTATCGAAGCTACTTTCCTAGCCTACCCCGCTTTTTAGAGTGTAATACCCCTCTGGGGGGGACGAGGAAGGATGTCATGGGGTCCAGGGGTTGCGTGCTAGCCGGCCAGGAGAATGAGTTAGTTGCTCCCCTCGACCATGTTTACGGGGCACTCCTTCGGACCGCCAAATCCTTGCCTTGAACGGTCACGATCGGCCATGACCTCCCTCCCCCCAAATAATGGACAGCTGTAGATATTGCGTCGCTAAGCGTGCGTTTTATTTCCGCTACGTTCCGACGATTTCAAAAGCTTTTGTGTGGCAGCTGGCGTCAACGGACATGCGTCGGTAGCTGCACGAAAATTACGGAAGTCGTCATCGTGTGTGGCAGTTGACGCCGTCGGACCAGGGTCAACAGCTGCATGACAATTTCGGAGTTCCTCCCATACGGCAAGTTACGACGGTGGCTCATCGTCATTTTGGGCGCATGACTTGCGGAACATGTTTCGATAGCTGGCGACAACGGACCTGCATCATTGTGGGCGACAATTTCAGACAACAGTTGAAGAAAAAGACAGCCGTGGGGAACTCACAAGGTGCAAATGGAGTTTTTGCGTCCAAAAATGTCGGTGGTGTCAGAGGTCCACTGGTGATCCCCGATTGATCCTAGGGAAGGGTTACAGGCACGTTGGCCTGGGGGGTTATGGGCGCACTCATCCGCTACACAAACAAGCCCTTTTATCCCAGTGGTTAGTGGCTGGGATTCTGACATGTTATCAGAGCGAAGGTCTCGGGTTCGAATCCCGGTGTGTGCACCTCGGGCATCCCAATGCGGGGGGGTGTCAGAGGTCCACTGGTGATCCCCGATTGATCCTAGGGAAGGGTTACAGGCACGTTGGCCTGGGGGGTTATGGGCGCACTCACCCGCTACACAAACAAGCCCTTTTATCCAAGTGGTTAGTGGCTGGGATTCTGACAGGTGGCTAGAAGAGACGACCCGCGAATTGCACGAATTATGCGGGGTCAACTGCCATCCTGCCCGACCTGTTAAGTGCAGCGGCTTTTACTGCATGGCGGGCGCGTCATCGAAGATTTCGGCAGGAGTGCACATGGACAGACGGAAACTTTAGACCCGTTGACACTTACGGGCTAGTACAAGGAGTGGGACGCAGGTGGCGAAGGTAGTTCGAGCCCATACACCTCAAAGAAATCTCGCATGACGTTGCGTACCTGGTACTGTTGACAGCTGGCCGGCCATTTCGAAAGTGGTTTCCCTGTAAGGAACACGTTTCGGGGACAGCCTCAACGACCCACGGTTAAACGACGTTCACACGGAGGTTAGGTATTAAACTGCTTCACCTCGATATTTACAGAGGAGAGTGGTACAGGCCGCCATGACACACAGACAAAAACTGCCTGATGGCTAAGCGGGGGTTTAAGAATGGCGTGAAGGGCAGGTTAAAAGCTGGTGTGAACGATCTGTGACCTTCCGTCGCCCGAACCTCACCATCCCCACCAAGTCCTGGTTCTGACTCATGGAGTCAACCTACTAGGCCGAATAACGGGGGTGAACACAGGCCTACCATGCGCTGGTTAAAACCACCTATATTGGTGCTCGTTAAGGAGCTCGCGACACACATGCCGCATACATGCCACACACAAGCCACACACATGCCACACACAAGCCACACACAAGCCACACACATGCCACACACATGCCACTCACATGCCACACACATGCCGCACACATGCCATACACATGCCACACGCATGCCACACACATGCAACATATATGTCGCACACATCCCATGCCGCACCTATGCCGCACATATGCCGCACCCATGCCGCACACATGCCACACACAAATCCCATATCCCATTCCCACCCTTTACGTGGGTCGAGGCCATGAACACAGTGATCGGATTCTGTAGCTCAAGGAAGCGGTCGATCATGGCGTGAGTCGAACCCCAGCGGGTAGGACTGTCCTGCACCAGCTTCAAGGCTGGTTTTTTTACACGGGCCTACAGGTTAAAGCTGCACTGAAGTCTCAGAAACGCCGCCATGCGCTGCGGCGAGTACCCAACCCAGGACGCCATATCTCTGAGCACCTTCAACAGGTGGCGAATGGCATCCACCTTCGGTCCTGCCTACACTGCCAGATTAACCACATGTGATATGCACCTGCGGACCACAACACCGTATGTATAGGATTTGGGAGGTAGTGACACATGGTATTTGGTTGCTGTGGGGGAATCCAAAAAACCCAAATACACCCCCACACACCTACAATGCCGACCCCGACAAGCCACCCCGATATCACCCCCACACCCACTCATACTTGAAGTGCAGGCGAGAGTTGAAGAAAGCCCGACCACCACCCTCCTCCGACAGCCTCCTGAACGCGGCAATGTTGGCTGAGGCGTTGTTTAAGGTGAGGCCCAGACAACGCCCATCCAACCCCCACATAACCACCGTGTCCTCCAGGACCTGCGCGATCTGGACCGCTCCATGACAACCCGTCAGCTCGCGAAACTCTAGCACTGTCTCGCGTAGCTGAAACGACTCGTTTATCCAGTGACCAGTCACAACTAGCTATGCCTTCCCATTGGGTGCACACCTTGCATCCCAACTCCTCCTCCTTCCCCAGCAGCTCCGCCTTGGCAGCATGCAGAGCGGCTGCAGCAAACGCCACAATGTCGCGTGCCACCATCCATCGCGAAGGTATGAAGTTCTTCTCCCCGCAGTGGTGGTTGCACAGGGTCAAAAGCTCACGAAACTGGTGGGGTGGGTAGGATGGTACACAACGAGCATGCGTTGGGTTTCGCAGCACAGCTCAATAATGGAATGGAAAGGAGAGGCGTAAGAGGCACAACCCAAATCCCTCCCCCTAACATAATGCGCTCGCCATACATACAATCCTTGCAAACTGCCCTGGCCGAGCCAACCACACCACGCCAGTCACACCCAGCAGCAGTAAACCCTTACCGCCTCAGCCTCCACAATTTTGAAGGGAAGGTCGCAGGTCACCACCAGCTTCGCGATCGCCTGACGAAGCTCCGCTTCTGACAGCTTCTTCGACATGTAGCTCTTGATCCCAGCCCCGACTGATCCCTCCGCCCCTCGCCCCTATGACGTCCCTCCCTTCTTTGGGATGTTAGGCCAGCTTTCTGCATGCGGCCAATAATACACGTAGCCATCCGGCACTCCAACGTAGCCCCCCCTCGGAAACGTCTCACCCGGCAGTTGCAGATGCGGATTGTGGTTACCCACGTGCTGAGAGGCCTCCTCTACGGCAGCCGCGGCAACCCTCCTCCCTCACCAACCCCCTCCTCCGCCCCCTCTGGCTCCAACCCTTCCATCTCCTCATCTTCATCTTCTCCCCCGTCCCCACTACCGCCATGAGTCTCGGGAGTCCACCTCGGCTCACTATCATCACCGCTCCCCTCCTCATCCTCCTCCTCCTCCCCCTCATCCTTCCCCTCATCATCCTCCTCCTCTTCCTTGTCTACTGCACTGTCTGTGTGAGTGGTGGTGCGATTCTGTTCAGAAGGACGGGGTCGAGGACCCGAGTAACGGAACGACTGACAGCATGACGGCACGAGCATGAACAGAAGCCCACCGACGAAACAAGCACCAAATCCTCCAGGGCCGTCACCTACTCGACCCTGCATAGGTCGTGGTGCAGACAATGGCGCACCGCCCTGACTACCGCGACCACCCCGCCGTGCACTAACTTGTTGGTGGGAGGCCATTTCCCGCGACGGTCGAAGAAACCTACACCCTTGATAGAACGGTAATGCGGCACCAAGGTGTGGGGAGGGGAGCATCATTTTGATGGAATACCTAACGATGGAAACCCCTTCAATGGTGGAAACCCAATGGTATCTCGCTACTTCAAGTTATGCGCTCGGAGTAGAGGCTAGCTACATTCTATTATTACGTGTCGTAATCAACTCGCCAAAACGCAAGAATTGAAGCATCTTACACACTAGGGTAGTTCTAGTAGGTGAGGGTGTGGCAGGCGGTACTGTGCTGGGCGGGCTGTTGGCAGCGACATGCGGCACCAAGGTGTTCATCGATGTACCGCGTCGAACACGAACATGTTCATGTTCGACGCGGCTCAGCACATCGACGCCGGCGAACATCGAGCATGTTCGCACGAACAACGAACACGTTCGATCCGAACATTTTTGGAAAAAAAAAAATGTCAACGAGAAATATGCTCAAGCTGAATCTGCTTCAGCAAGATTCAAGCGCCCACAAAGGGTGTCAACACCAATCTGAGCTTACACACAAAAGGGGACAAAAAATAATTCAGAAATGGGTTAAATAGAGAAAAATGTGAAAACCCAAAAAAAAAACATGAAATGCAAAATGAAATAACAATACATTGTATATAAAAAAAACATTATAAATATTTTTAATGCTTACAGCCAACACTTGAGCAGACTCCCAATTTCGGAAGGGATGTTGCTAAACCTTGATGATGTTGCTGTAAGTTAGTACACAAAACGTATAGTATATATGTATCAAAGGTTAGAAACGCATACATTTAAATCAGAAGTAGAAGCAAACATTAAAAGAGTGAAATATTGAATATAATAGTTGTGACACAAATATGCACTAAATATAATTTACAATAAATAAATTGGTGAACATAGCCAAACATCATATTACAACCTTGGTATGCTGAACAATCTGACACAATTTCAATGTTGATGGTGTGAATCCGTACTTGTTTTCCCTGCTGAGATGTGTTAACTGCTATATGAGACCTAGAAGCTCTTAGCACACCTTTAAATCACACTAGGTAGTCCCCACAGGGTCACCTCCAAGGGTCCTTGGGTGCCTGGTAAAACCAGCCCCTATCCAAGGGTCCGTGTTTGTAGAGGGATTCCCTAAGTATGAAAACCGTCGTGTGCACTACAGCATTCCCAAACTTGTATGCGGAAGCATTGACAATAGATTGGAACGTGTGCAGAAAATTCTCCTCGCGTCAATACGTCGATAGAGAATATTTTCACTCGTCAAAGTTGTGATTACAATCAAACACAAGCACATATTTATAGAAAGCACAAAGCACGAACTAAAGCAAACACAAGGCAAACATTTCACAGGAATGAAATTGTAATTTAGGACTTCGCCATGTTGTCATAGAAAAACGGTTGTCAAACTTCATGCATTTGGCTTGATCCGCTTCCTTACAATAATTGACTTCGAGTTGTACTTGATCCAAATGCCCCCGTTGACTCCCCTCGCGAGCACTGATGAATTACTGTTAACGTTAATGAATTCTTGTGTGAAAACCGTTTTCCCGTTGCGAAACGGAATTTACCGCTTTAAAACGGAATTTACCGCTTTAAAACGGAATTTACCGCGTTTAAACGGAATTTACCGTTTTGTACCTTGTCGAAATGATCGCGCAATGCAGCGTGACTTTCTCGCGAAGTGTCATGCTCGCCACGTCATAAAAGTCAAAGCTCAAGATTCAGTTATTCAACTGAAATCTTGAGTCAAACCCGAGTACCCTTCGGGATTCCTTGGCACCCCCTGAAACCCATGCGCACCCCTGCGAGGTGCAATCATGCACGACCGACTTTTCAGTCGTGCTGTACAACCCACAAACGTGAGCTGTCCTGCTCGAGGGAAGGGCGATAAATCGTCCTGTCCTTTTGCAGATGTGCGCATTGTGCACGCTCGCCACAGTGCGAGGCACACGCACGAGGCCTGAGGGGCCACACGCGCATGTCAGGACCCCACGCGCGGGCCCTGACCTTCGCGCTCAGTTGACCTTGACCAGCACGAAAAGATCAGAGTGGCAAAACACTCGCCACACTAATATGAACTTTCATGAACTCTAATAAAAACTCACAAAAACACATGAGAAACAATGAGCGCACATGCAAACTCATGAACAATCGCGAACTCACGCAAACTTACCGAAACTCACGAACTTTCATACGCTCTCACGAAAACTCATGAACATTCATGAAATGCACTAACACACAAAAAATGCACATTACTCATGAATCGCTAAGGCGATTCACAAACCGTAAACGCACAAATGTAAAGCACACACATGCGCTCCTCACACTCCACAAATTACTTTAAAACAAAGACTCGTTTTCCTTTACCGCCCGCAAATAGGCTGTAGGTTGACGTGCAAACGCATTTTTCTCTCAACAAGATGAGTAACAGAATGAAGAATAACATCACTGTCCATGAGACTTAGAAGCAGGCCCTCAGATTGGTTTGAGGGTATGCTGATGGATCAGCGTGCCCCAGCCAACGAGGTGTCCAAATCAGCGTTCACGGTTTTTTTCATACTGTTTTTGCCAGTGTGAAAATCATGAGTAAACTTAACCAACAGTGTAAAAAAAAACTATAGCTGAAACACTAGTGCAAGGTGTGTGGTGTTGTTACTGTACTGTGATGGTTCCAGCGAGGCTAAGCACTTCGGAGCGCACCTGACACTGCGCAGCGCATGCAAAAAAAATCCAACTGTGTGGGTGGGGTTTCGTGAATCACGGAAAGGTACAGGTACAGCCTGTACACGCGTACCCTACCCCCCCCCCCCCCCCCCCCCCCCCCCCCACGGTCAGGTCCGTTTCTGTGTGACTCACTGAAGTATACTGATTCGTCAGTGTTACTTGTACAGCAACACGCAAAATGGTCAGTGTGGCAAAATAGGTTATACTGAAATTTCAGTGCAAAAGTGAAGCAAAATAGGTTCGCTGAAATTTCATGGAAAACGAAAATCTGAGCTACAAAATCAGCGTAATCAGCGGGTTTTACGTTGATATCTGAGGGCCTGCTTAGAAGATTGAAAGAAAAGAAAAGAAGAAGAAGAAAAAAAAACAAGAGGCGACGAAGTCGTCGTAGGGTTGCGAAGCGTTTTGCAGTTACACTATTTACGTGCAACTTCAAAGTATGGAACTAGGCTGTACTTCAAGGTATAAAAAGCCTCGCATATTGGGACCTGCAGGAATCGAACCTACTACCTTTCAGATTTGCATCCGAATTCTGTCAACTTTGTCAAGATAGGTAGTAGAAAGTTTAGAGGCAGAAAGAGGGGTTGCACTAGCAAGCAGTTGAGTACATATAGGAACCCTAGATTGGGCTGTACTCGCTATAGAGTACCCCACTGCAGGCTAGACAAATACAACATTCTGACACACCCCCATAGTCAAAGTGGGGTATAATCAGCAGAGCAAGCAGTCATAGAGCAGATTCACAAGTGCATGCAAAGCTAGAGGCATTCACAAAGGGCAAGTGAGGAGGAGGAGGCGAGACTGTAGGTGGAGAGGAGATAAGAGGCGTCGGCTGAAGCTGCAGACACACGGGCAACAGGAGTCAAACTGGCTCAGTGGCTACCGGAACAAGCGCCCCGGACTACAGGAGTAACTGGCTCCGCGGCTAAGAAGAGCGGCAGACGAGCAACGGACCCACGGGCGACTGGCGCAGCTGGCTACGACTGGGCTACCGGAACAAGCGCCCCGGACTACAGGTGCTGCTGACGACAAGACGGCAGCCTCCGCTCAACCTCCCCCGACTGTCCCACCCCCCTCTCACACACCCCCTGCTGGAACCCTAGCTCCACTCCCACGTCACCCCCCTTAAACCCCAAACCCTAGGCTCCCACACACCACCCCCCTCAGCGGCAGCTGTAGCAGAGGGAGACGAGGGAGGAGGAGGAGCAGGGGGAGGAACTCACAACCGACACCCCCATAGCCGCCACCCCCACACTCTTCACCCCCAAACCCTAATTTAGGAGAACGGGCTGTAGGAGGGGTGAGGCGCCGGTAGAAGCACGGGGGACAGTGGAGAGGGCAGGAGCAGCGAGGAACGGGCCGCCCACGGGCCTGGTAGAGCCGCCCGAACCGCGCGCAGGCGGCCCGAGCCGCGCGCGGGCCTGGCGCTTCCCGTACGGGCCGCGCGCGTGCCTGGCGCAGCCCGTACGGGCCGCGCGCGGGCCTGGCGCAGCCCGTACGGGCCGCGCGCGGGCCTGGCGCAGCCCGTACGGGCCGCGTGCCGGGTGTACGGGCCGCGCGCAGGCCACGACGGGCGACGGGGGGCGACGCGCGGGTCCCCGTCGCCCGTCGCAGCGCCTCCCGGGGGCGACGTGCCGAGTGACGGGGCAGGAACCCGCCGCGCGCCTCGGGGCACACGGCGGGCAGAGAACCGCCGCGCGCCTCGGGGCGCACGGCGGGCAGAAAACCGCCGCGTGCCTCGGGGCGCACGGCGGGCTGAAAACCCTAGTTTCGACGCCGCGCGCCACGGGGCGCGCGGCGGACAGGGAGTAGCAGTAGCAGTAGCAGTAGCAGCGGAAGGCTTAGGTGGTGGGCCCACCCACAGGATCGACCCAGGAGGGTCGACCTGCTCTGATAGCATGTCAAGATAGGTAGTAGAAAGTTTAGAGGCAGAAAGAGGGGTTGCACTAGCAAGCAGTTGAGTACATATAGGAACCCTAGATTGGGCTGTACTCGCTATAGAGTACCCCACTGCAGGCTAGACAAATACAACATTCTGACAAACTTCGCTAAATTTGTTACACAAAATTCACAAAGTATTTATTTTGTCGGATAGGGAAGCGAAACTCGTTTTCAGCAATTGGAGTCGAGGTGGACTCAAACTGGCGACCTCTCGGTCGGCAGGCGCTTCAGAAACAACTACGCTATTCAAAGCTGTCTCTATATAGCAACTAAAACAACTAGTCCTATGAATTTGCGACGAAATGTCCATCCCTTTAGGGTTTGTTTCTTCCTTTCGTTTCCCTTCCTTTCTCTCGCCTCTGGATCTAGTTTCTTCTTGGTTCCTACTTACAGGTATGCCGTCTTATAACCTAGATGCAACTAGTTTCCAGTTCTGAAAGAAGTATGTTAGGCGTTTCATTATAGACTCCTTCCCTTTCTAGATCCCGTTCTGCCTTTTTCTTTTCTTCTTCCTTATTTCCAGCCTCCTAGTAGTAGTATGCCTATTCTTCTACGCTCTTCATCCGTTCCTACTTTTCATGTTCTTCACCCATCCTTATTTCTGCGGCATCTTCTCTTTCCCACGTCTCTTCCTTGATTCTTTGTGTTTTTACATTCCTGCTTCGTTGTTCTTCTTCGTTCTCCACGTCAACTAACGACATGACCTAAATGCTGCTTTGTATTCTTTGCTCGCCGTTGACGTACCTATTGTAAAATTTTGACATAACTAAAAATATTTTTATGAACTTGTGATTGTGATTGCAGGATCATCGCTGGCGCTAGTGCAATGTGTTGGTGTCTTCTGGAACGATCAGACATGCGGAGTTGCTTTTGGTGAGTGCTTCGTTGACCTCCATGCATGCCTCCTTATTTCTTTCTTTCATTGCTTTGTTTTAGATACTGAAATTTGATGAGATTCCAAGGTACTTTTAGATGACAAGATGCTGAGCACTTGCATGAGTCTATGAAATTAGATAAGAGTGCGTGAGAGGTCTGTGACCGTCAGTACGCGTGCCATTGCATACGATGCGGGATTGGATGATATACGGTAATCAGTAAGCATGAGACATTGCGACCGAAAGGTCTAAATAATGAGATTTTGTTTATAAAGCCAGGCAAGCTATAACATTGTTATTAATTCTTCTAGTTGGGAAATTGAACAGTGACATGGTTGTGAAGCTTCGCATGTGTATAACTGCTATTTTCGTATCATTTTGTTTTTGTTATTTGGATTCTTTATATCTATATTTCGGTTTGTTTCGATTTAATCTCAAAAGCAGATTCTGATTGTCTATTCCATTCTTCATTTTTTTTCTACTTCGTTCTTCTCTTTATTCAATCTTCCATTCATTGTTTGATCGTTCCTTCCGAACATCCATTATCACATCTTTCTCACCCTGTCCTTGTTATTATTATTGGTCCGTATCACAACCTCCAATTTCCCTGCCTTCGTCCTTTTGCCCCTTCTGCTCTGTTCCTTTCCCTTCCCACCTCTCTTCCCCCCCTTTTCTCCCACAGAGTGTTTGCTGTACCATTCGGAAAGTCAAGGATAGTGTGGAAAGTAGAAAGGTTGTTTGTTTGTATAATTGATGCTACTGTATTGTCATGTTAGAAATATTTTGGACTTGTTTTTTTATTGTGTTTGGATGTTTGTGTGTGCATATCGGTATGTGCGTGTGTGTGTGTGTGTGTATATAAGTCTCTATGTGCACATCCATCCATTTGCATTTATCATTGCATCAACAATGCACATCTGTGGATTCTAAAAAAATGGTTAACCTATCATTTCCGAGAAGGTTCTTTGCCCACTCAGTGAGTGTGTTCACTTGAACTGGATTTGATGGATCTTGATCATTTTTTTAGTTTACACAGATTATGTTGTTTCATGTAACAGTTAGATGATTCAGGAGCTATGCTATTGACCTCCCCCCCATGCTAGGCAGGGGATGCGGTAGCATAGGGTCTGGGTCAATTAACTGTTACGCATTTTCATCATGCTACGCATTTAGTATTATGCAATTTGCATTCAATATTTGGTTCACCACCATATATATCAATATACTTCATCTATGCATAACATCATCCGGCATATGCATTATAGATTAAACAGTGACGCATTCACAACATCATCGTTTTAGCAACCCATATAGTATAGGTTCAGTCAAGCCAAACTAGGAAATGAGAAACAATGCGGAAGGGCACGTGCTAAATTACTCTAGCAAATACATAGCAGTCAGTAACACTAGATTTTCATCTTCCATTTTTTCAACTAGATGAAAAAAAAAATGCACATAACGATTGTAATAGGTTGCTTCGCAACCCAAAAAAAACGTGTGAATCAATACTTTTAACAAACAAGCAATTTCACAATCTTACCACACAAACTTAAAATGGAGACTTTGAAACTCGGTGCAGCCTGAAGTCAAGATGCTGATGTAAACCAGCTGTTGGTGTCTGATAAGAGAAACACGTTCAGGAAATAACAAAAACAAGATGTTGGATTGTATGTTGGTATATGCAAGAACATAGAAGTCAATACATGAGGATAATAAACACACACAAGAATTGAGCTCAACGTTCTTCTAGATGGGTAAGCTAGGGTACACTCTAAAAAGTGATGAGAAGTGGAGAGTAGCAGGAAGAGATTGAAATAGAGTAGTTGGGGTTTAGTATAAAATAACTAGATTAGAACCTCATATCTTCATCAATCAACCAAAATCGTAACTAAGAAAATAACAGAATATCTCAACTCACTTAGCATGGGGCAAGAGTAAATCAAGAGGAGTTATCACTAGATAGGTACCTTGAATGTGATCACTAAATGAACTGTCTTGAATGTGTTGAGCTTGGTGTGAGGAAGAACAATGAACGAAGCTCCAAGGAAATGTTGGGTTTGGTATGAGCAAGAGAAGGATGGAAAAGAAAGGGAGAAAGAGCTAGGTAATGCTTTGGGAAGGGAGAAGTGGAAGAGCCTTTTTTGATTGGACACAAAGTTGACCAATGGTAAGAGAATTGTTACTGTGCACTGGAAACAAAAGAAGCAGTTGGAAGCATTAAGCCAGAAACAAAACAACCAACTGAACAATGTTGTTTGTTTAGTTTCTAGTTCATAGTCCATAGTGAAATTGTTGACAGTTTGCAGTTGCAAAAGTTGTACAACTGTTTGTTCTGTTTCTACTTGAAAATCCTTTTCATTTTACAGTTACAAACGAAATATAGGACAAAAGCAGAGCAGACGAACGACAACTTTCAGAACAAAAAACAAAAACATGAGCAGTCGTTTTACAGTTACGACAGCCAGAATGAGCAGTTACGACAACAAGAACAATGTGAAACAGAGGACCAAAGGTTCTATACTCGAAACCCCCCTCCATATTTCTCGTGCCACCACCCCCCCCCTCCCCCCACCCCCCCTCCACATTTCAAGCGCGAGAAACAGCACACGTCAGTAGCGTCGTAAGAAAGTTCGATTTTATTTTTGTCGCCTCTTGATTTTATTTTTTTAGACGAGCCTAAATTATAGCAAGAGCCCTAACCGTGGGACGGGGATGACGGAAGGGGAGGGGGGGGGGGGGGGAATGGGGGGAGGAGGGAGTAGTGGGGGAGGGGTGGTGTTAGACCAAACAAGGGGACGAGGTAGAAGTGGGGAGTGGGTCAGTGGATGGAGGAGAGGAGTAGTAGTGAGTGGACCCATCAAAGGCCGCATCCCTACTTCGGACTAGACGACCTGAGGGGGGATGGAAGAAAAGATAGTCAGGTGAGAAGGGGTTATGACCAAGTAAGATGCAGGAAAGGGTACGAGAGGCAAGCTTTTCCATCAAACAGGAGCGGTCAGAGGGATGAACAAGGACATATACCTTTGAGCCCTAGACACGAAGAGATGCGGCATTAGGCTTGTTCTTTGTCCACAGCTTAATGGGGGTGATGGAGGGGAGATGGGGGTGAGGGTAAAGGTTAGTAAGGAGGGTGGCATGAAGGAGGGTGTAGCCTTACAGAGAAGGGGGGAACGGCAGGAGGCGTGGACAAGGAGACACTGATATGTTCTGGTGATCTCCCGAACACGACTCTCATCTACGCCGTTCTGCTGTGGGGAGTGAGGGGGGGTGTAAGTCTGAAGAAGCTATGAAATTGGCAACAGGAGGATACTTGGTTGTTCCACCACCATCATAGTGAAGGTGGCAAACAACCTTTATGGGTGTCTGCCTGCTCGAGTCAGGCGATGATCGCAATCGGGGCGTCCACCTTCGCACAAAGGAGAGAGACGGGCGAGTTTCTCGAAGGGGAGGGGAGGGAGGGAGGAGGGGAGACTATGGAGGAAGCCGGAGGAGACAGAGGAGCACAGAGCAGCGAAGTTAGGGTAACCTAACATGCAATGGAGGAGGATGGTAGGGTGGGAGAGGGAGCGATAGGAGCAGTTTGAGTCAGGGGGGCGAGGGGGGGGAAGGGTTAGGTTAGTGGGAGGAGGGGAGGAGGGGGAAAGGAGAGAGGGAAAGGCAAGTTGACACAAGAGGGGGGGGGGGACCCGAAGGGTGTACAGACAAGAGCGAGACAAAAAGGAATATATGAGAGAGGGCAACCTGTAGCGGAATTGTTAAGGGCACAGTGGTTAGCACCACTAGGGAAGACAGTGGTGATATTGGCTTGTTGGAGGGACCTTTGGGAGACGAGGGTATTATGAAGGGAGGGAATGTGGAGGCCGGTTTATGAGGAAAAGAGAGGACAAGGAATGGTGGGGGTGTTGTGACAAGGGATGGAAAAACTGCTATCGGCGCCGAAGAGGGAGGTGGGTGTGTGGAGAGGGCGCAGTATACCAGCATCACGAAGGACAGTGTCAATGGCTTCGTTGTGTAGAACTAATAGATGCAGGCTGACTAAGCAAGCCAAGAAAGCCAGAGGAGGGAAAGGGGGTCAGACTGCCACCTGTGGATGGTACGAGAGATTCACCAGAAAGGTGGGCCGCAGAGGCAGCACTCCCAGTAGTCCAACCGGGAAAGGGCTGCTGCTAGGAGATAGGAGGAGGAGGGAAGAGAGGCATCTAGGGCTGGAGGTCGAGCAAATGTTGGAGCTGCTGGTCGTACTGCTGCGGTCCTTGGTGCTGAACACGCTGCTGCTGCTGCTGTTGCTGCTATGAGGGAGGGGTAAGGGTCCTGGTGGGCCTCGATGGAGAAGGAAGGGTTGTAGAGAAGAGGAGAGGTCCAGACATCCATGGAGGCTGGGCGGGGGTTAAGGGCGGACCAACGAGGAGGGGTACCAGAGTTCACATGAGCGGACCACTAGTGGCTGTGCGCCTTAGAAGCAATTTTTAGTTGCATGAGTGGTTTGGCCGCCAAAACCGCCCCACCACTACGCCCACCTCTACGCACACCCCTACGCCCGCTCTTGATGCTGCGCGGCTGTGCTACTGCGGTGGTGGAGGAAGAATGGCAAATGATTTCATCCTCAGTGGTGATAATCCGCTGCGCAACCTGAGCAGGAGTGTGATGCTACTTGAAGAAGAGCTGCATGTATGCAAGAATGTGGGCGTCAGAGGCACGAATGAGGCCCTCGAGGAGGTTTCAGCAGATGACGGTATCAGGGTAAATGACATATAATGCTTCAAGGCGGCCAGCAAGGTCGAGGACGTGGCGAATGAAGGCGACTACGCCGGCGGTGGAGTCCATGGAGAGGGACCCAAATTCCTTGATGAGCGCCTAGAAGCTGGCAACGTCCTGCCGGTTAAAGAGGTCGATGAGCAGTTGCCCCACAGGTGAGAGGAGGAGGTAGGTGAGAGCTCACGTTTCCGGGAGGTGGGGATGGTGGCGAGATGAATGGCGAGAGCGCGGTGATCAGCAATGCGCCATGTAGCGATATCAGTAGAGTAGGAGTGTGGTGTAAGTGTCAAGAGCGGTCTTGGTATTCACGGTAACGGCCAGTGACATCATCATAGGCACACTTGTCATCCTTTTAGTGCACTCTGCGGCGGAGGTGGTCGTTGAGGGTGGTGCGATAGGTACGGATGGTAGTCTCCATGCTCCGCGGGTCATTGACATCCGGTGCAAAGGAGGGAGGATCACCAGAAGACTCAAGCTCGGGTCTAAGAGGATCGGGAGCAAGTCTAGTAAGGGCAGAAGGGGTGACGGGAAGAAGCCCACCCTCTTCCTAGAACACGATCAATCAAAAAGTGCATCCACTGACCACTACTGAGGAGAGTAGCACCTTGACGGATTGGGCATAGGAGTGGTAGTTGGCGGACGAGTTGTGGCCCAATAGCTCAAAGGTATCGATGGTCGCTAAGTCGACCGATGAATCCGATGATGCCATGATAGCGAGAGCGGGGAGGTGCCACTGTAGGTGCCGCTGCTGGTGCTGTTGCAAGTGCCGCTGTCGATGCCGCTGCTGGTGCCACTGCTGGTGCTGCCACTAGTGCTGCGGTTGGTGCCATTGCAGGTGCCATTACTGGTGCCATCGCCGGTGCCACTGCTTGTGCCGTTGAAGGTGCCGCTGCTGGAGCCGGTGCGGGTGGGGTAGGGGGAGTAGGGGGAGGCTGGTGCGGAGGTACGGGGCAGAGGGAGGCTGAGGGGGGTAGTGTCAGAATATTATGCTCTAGCCTGCAGTGGGGTGCTCTATAGCGAGTACAACCCTTCTAGGGTTAGCTATTTGTACCACCATTGTTGCTAGTGCAAACCCTCTCCTTTTGCTTCATTCTCTCTTGCCTAGCTAGGTCAACCCTAGCTATGGCTCCTCATCGTACTAACTCTCTCGACATGCTATCAGAGCAGGACGATCCAGTTGGGTCGATCCTGTGGGTGGGCCCCACCACCTCAGTCTTCCGCTGCTCCTACTACTGTTTGTGTCGCACGCCCCGTGGCGTGCGACGGATTTTTCATCCCGCCGCGCGCCCCCCCGTTCCCGTCGCCCGCGGCCCCCCGTTCCCGCCGCTCGCCGCGGCCCCCCCGTTCCCGTCGCCCGCGGCCCCCCGTTCCCGTCGCCCGCGGCCCCCGATTTCCCGTCGCGCCGCCCTGGGGAGCCGCGCGCGACCCCCCGCTGCCCCTTCGCGGCGCCCTAAGGAGCCGCGCGCGGCCCCTCGCTGCCCCGTGGTGGCGTCCTGGGGGTCGCGCACCGTCCCCCTCGCCGTCCCCCGCGCTCCTTCCCCCGTTCCGCCCGTTTTAGGGTTTGGGGGTGAGGAGTGTGGGGGTGGCGGCTATGGGGGTGTCGGTTGTGAGTTACTCCCCCTGCTCCTCCTCCTCCCTCGTCTCCCTCTGCTACAGCTGCCGCTGAGGGGGGTGGTGTGTGGGAGCCTAGGGTTTGGGGTTTAAGGGGGGTACCGTGGGAGTGGAGCTAGGGTTTGAAGCAGGGGGTGTGTGTCGAGGGGTGTGGGACTGTTGGGGGAGGTTGAGCGGAGGTTGCCGTCGTGTCGTACGCAGCGCCTGTACTCCGGGGCACTCATTCCCGGTAGCTCAGAGAGCCGGTTGCGCCGTCGCCTGTGGGTCCGTTGCTCCTGCCGCGCGTATTAGCCGCGGAGCCTGTTACTCCTGTACTCCGGGGCACTCATTCCCGGTAGCCACTGTGTTGCACCAGAGCCGTCTGTTGCCCGTGTGTCTGCAGCTTCAGTCGTCGCCTCCTAATCTACTCTCCTCTCGCCAGCCCTCCTCCTCCTCACTTGCCCTCTGTGACTGCCTCTAGCTTTGCTCATAATTGTGAACTTGAAACTATTGCTTCTTGAACTTGTGCTCAGAATGTGTGGTGACATCGTGATCCACCCTGAGCTTGTACTGCTTTGCTTGCTCTGCTGATTACACCCCACTTTGGCTATGGGGGTGTGTCAGAATATTATGCTCTAGCCTGCAGTGGGGTGCTCTATAGCGAGTACAACCCTTCTAGGGTTAGCTATTTGTACCACCATTGTTGCTAATGCAAACCCTCTCCTTTTGCTTCATTCTCTCTTGCCTAGCTAGGTCAACCCTAGCTATGGCTCCTCATCGTACTAACTCTCTCGACAGGTAGATCATGTGCGGAAAGAGAACGGCGCGGGCTGGAGGTGCGCGCTTGAATCGGGCGCAGTTCAGGGGTGGCCACGCGTTGGTCGCCTAGGAAGGAGCGCACACCATCCATGACGGCACGCTGGTTTGCTGCGCCTTATGCGCAGGCCGCCCGGGCTGTTGCCTACGGCTGAGTGCAGGCCGTCCACGGTAGAGCGCGCAGACCTGCGACGACTACACATGAGGCGACCGCGCCGACGCGCTGGTCGGCGGTGGTTGCGTACAGGCCGTCCGCGACAGCAAGCTTAGCGTGCACGACTGCGCGTCAGCCGTCCGCGACGGGGCGCTCGTCGTCTGCGGCTGCGCAGCGGCCGTCCGCGACGGCGCGTCCAATTTCCACGGCTGCGTGCAGCTCGTCTGCGGCAAGGCGTGAGCGGAGGTGCGGCCGTGAGCAAGAGGGGGAGGGGGGGGGCGGGGGGGGGGGGGGGGGGGGCAGCCGTGGGAGAGCAGATTAAAGTTGCGAGAAGAGGGATTAAGGCCGCAAGGGGGCCAATCTGAGTTGGGGAAGGGCAGATATATGCCACGAGAGGGCAGACATTGTCCGAGGGAGGGCGAATCTGAGCCGCGGGAGGGCAGATCGGGTCTACAGGAGGGCGGATCTGAGCTGCGGGAGGGCAGATCAGGTCTGTGGGAGGGCGGATCTGAGCCATGGGAGGGCAATTCTAAGGCATAATCTAGTAGGTTGATGCCTTGAGGCCTTGAGAGAGGCTAGGTTTAAGAGGTGTGGAGGAGAGGGTGGCCTAGGATCGAGGGAGGGAGGTGTGAGCCATTTTGCTCATAATACCATGTTAGAACATATTTGAGTAATGAGCCAAGATGCTCTATAACACAAACATGGAGAAAGAGGAGAGTATAAGAATAGCTAATCCTATTAGCTACTAAGTTGGCGAATGAGATTGGTTGGGACAAGGACCGACGGTTGGCAAGTGCGAACCTAGGACGAAATCCAATCTTGACCAATCACAAATTGTGGTTGGAGGGTACATCCAAACCCCCCAAAAACACAAATGACTACACCTTCTACTTTCGCCTCTGAATGTTGTGTAAAGAAAACAATTATAACATGTCAAACATTGCATGTTTATATTATGTAGGCTGTAGTGGGTTACACCTTAGGGGGTACTCAAAGTTAGGGTTTCCTACTTGTACCAAACTCTGTGCTAGTTCATCCCATTCCTGCTCAGTTATTCTGACATGGTATCAGAGCAGGACACTTGCGGCTCTTGGGTTCGCTCCCTCTACTGCTGACCCGTCGCTGTTTCTACGCACCGACACCTCGCTGCCGCCGTTCTACATCCTCGTGTATGTCGACGACTTGGTCTTTGCCACTGCTGACACCGCGGCACTCGCTCACGTGAAGTCGGAGCTGCAGAGGAGACACACGTGCACAGACCTGGGTGAGCTGACGAGCTATCTTGGCTTGCGGATCACCCGGGACAGAGCACGGCGCACCATCACCCTGACTCAGTCACACATGGTGCAGCAGGTTCTCCAGCGCTTCCGCTTCACGTACTCCTCGCCTCAGTCCACTCCTCTGCCTACCGGTCACTCGCTCTCAGCTCTGCCTTCGGATGAGTCCGTAGAGCCGAGTGGCCCGTATCCAGAGCTTGTGGGCTGCCTCATGTACCTGATGACCTGCACTCGACCTGACCTTGCATACCCTCTTAGCATCCTAGCACGCTATGTCGCTCCTGGCCGTCACCGGAAGGAGCACATGGATGCTGCTAAGAGGGTGTTGCGCTACTTGTGCAGTACGTCGGGCATGGGGCTTGTGCTTGGAGGGCGAGACCGGGTTGTTCTCACAGGGCACTCAGACGCTTCTTGGGCAGACGACCAGGCTACTCAGCGGTCGTCCCAGGGTTACACCTTCAGCCTTGGCTCTGGCTCAGTTTCTTGGCGTTCTACTCGCTCTTCTTCTGTTCTCAGCTCCAGTTGTGAGGCTGAGATCTACGCCACAGCCATGGCTGCTCAGGAGCTACGCTGGCTGACCTACCTGCTGACCGACCTCGGAGAGCGGCCTCGTTCTCCTCCAGTGCTGTACGTCGACAACAAGGCTGCCATTGCCTTGTGTGAGGAGCACAGACTGGAGCACAGAATGAAGCACATCGCTCTGCGGTACTTCCTTGCTCGAGAGCTGCAGCAGCGTGGTCAGCTTTGTCTGCGTTACGTGGCCACGGAGGCCAACACTGCTGATGTGTTCACCAAGGCGCTTCAGCCTTGTGACCATCAGCGCTTTTGCACGCTGCTAGGCCTTGTACCTACTGGGCCTCACTTGCTTACCTCTTGACCTTGCTTGTACTGTGATCACTATATATATATGCCTACTTGTTTACTTTTGCTAGGTTGTGATCACTGTATCTCTTGCTTTGTTATAAACCTGCATGTGAACTGGTCTTGTGACCGCTTGCTTGTGCTCGGAATTTGTGTGGAATCCTTGAGATCCACCCTGAGCTTGCTTTGCTTTGCTTTGACTGGTCTTGTGACCCTGTGGTTGTCTCCCACTGCGCCTATGGGGGTGTGTCAAACATTGCATGTTTATATTATGTAGGCTGTAGTGGGTTACACCTTAGGGGGTACTCAAAGTTAGGGTTTCCTACTTGTACCAAACTCTGTGCTAGTTCATCCCATTCCTACAATAGTATTATCATGTGCCTAGGTTACTTTAACATGCGTCTGTTCGCATGAGTTACAGGTAGTATCGCGAGCAATCTTGTGACTGCTCGCGTGACACATGAATATATCGCTTTAGCAGTCGACTCGATAAAAAAGCCTTTTTCAATAATAGGTACATCACCAAATTTGCACTTTGCTTAATTACATAATCCTTGTGCCTTTTCTTTATTATCAATTCTTGTTCATGTTACGAATAAGAAGTGACATTGTGCATTCCTGCTAGTAGCATGAATGAGGCACGCAGAAGAGGGTACGAAGGCGAAGGGTCGAAGCGACACGTACAGTTTGTCATAATATATTTTATACATATTTCTGTATAAGTGCATGTAGTTCTAGCTGTAGTGTAGTTATGTAGCTGTCCTGTTTGGTGGTGCACCATTCGGCTTGCTATATTTTGCAACTCTTCTCTCAGTGAACTTCCTCTTTGCCCAATTCTCTCGACTTCCTAGCTCAACCTCCTTTCGAACCCTAGCTATAGCTCCCTCGCCTAATAGCTTATCTTGATATGGTATTGAGTGAATCGATCCTGGGCCCACCGTTAGTTTCTGACAAATGCGCCACTCTGCTGCCTGTCGAGCGCCCCGAGCGCGCGTCGGTTTTCTGCCTGTCGCATGCCCTGGGCGCGCGTCGATTTTCTGCCCGTCGCACGCCCCGGGCGTGTGTCGATTTCGTGCTTGTCGCGCGCCTCGGGTGCGCGACGGTTTCCTGCCCGTCGTGCGCCCCGAGGCGCGCGACGGTTTCCTGCCTGTCGCGCGCCTTGGACGCGCGATGGTTTCTGCCCACCCGCGCGCCCTGTTGTCGTCCGCGCAACTCCCCCCCCTTCTCTTCCATCTCCCTGCTGCGCGTGCAGCAATGGGGGAGGGGGTATGGGGGTGGCGGGTGTGAGTAACCAGCTGCCGCCCCTCCTCCTCTCTCTCCCACTGCCGCATATACTGCTGTGGGGGGGGAGGGTGTGGGGGAGACGTGGGAGTGGCGGTAGGGATGCCGAAGGTGTGAAGGGGGGGTTTGGGAAAATGGAGGAGGTTGAAGGGGGGGTGGCCGCCGTGAAGTTAACAGCTCGAGTCGCCCGTGAGCCAGTTGCTCAAGTCGCCCGTAAGACCGTTGCTCCAGTCGCCCGTGAGCACGTTGCTCTAGTCGCCCGTGAGTCAGTTGCTCCAGCCGCTTGTCTAGCCACGGAGCCAGTTACTCCAGCTGCACGTGTGCCAGTTGCTCCAGTTGCCAGTATGCCAGTTTCTCCAGTTGCCCGTGTGCCAGTCGCTCCAAGTCACTCTACGGCATAAAAAAAGCACCACGCCTCTTGCAGCAGCACATGAACAAAATCCCACTCGGAATAGGATTTCCATAGCTGCCACATAACCCAGGCATGTATCGTCTACATTTCTGCGGCGACTACATCTTGCTCACGGTTTACGCCGACGATTTGCTTTATACGAGGACAAGCAACACGCTACTCAACCAGTTCGAAAGGAATCTGGCGATGCGCGTCGACATCACTACTAATAATGACGTAAAACTGTTCCTGGGCCTCACTATATCCTACGTGCCAGAGGCCATTCATCTCTCGGCTGCTAAGTACGCCAAACCACTTGGCAAACGCTTCAACATTTTGCCTGCACCGCTCTCCACCCCTTACCGCACTCCTGGACCGAACCACAGGCCTGACAACAAAGCCCTATCCCCTGCTGGCCTTCAGACTTACTAGCAGCGACTGGATGCTGTCAGAATTATGTTGTTATAACTGCATGTAGTTCTAGTTGTAGTGTAGTTATTAACTTTGTAGGTGGTGCACCTCTTCATTTGTTTGCTATATGTACCCTCGTGCTATAGTGAACATCATCATTCTCGACTCCTCCTTGGCACACCTCTCTCAACTCCCCTTGGCCTAGGCTACTAAGCCTAGGCCCTCACTTAAACCTACACCCCACTTGTGCTACTATCTTGACAGATGCTGCTCTTTGCCTCAGTGACGTGCAGACCAGATCTCTCGTACATCGCGAGCCAGATGGCTCAGTTTTCCCTGCAAACCGACGACTTTGAATATTCTAGATCTCTAGCGCGCCTTGCAATTCTTTATCTCCACGCCCAACATTGGGCTCTGCTACTCAACAGTGACGAACCCGTCCTTCAACCTCATCGGCTACATCGACGCCGATCATACTGCAGACCCCGACAATTGTCATTCCAGAACCAGGTTCCTGTTTCGCCTCGAGCCAACAGGGCCCATCTCCTGGAACTCGCAGAAGCAGGAACTGGTTGCCTTGTCATCGGCGGAAGCTGGATTCATCACCGCAACAGCAGCAGTTTGCGAGGGACTCTACCTGCGGGGACTTCTGTAAGAGGTGAAAATTCCAGTCTCACCAAACATTTAGCCAGCACTATAACAACCACAACGCGATCAGAATCGCGAACAAACCGGGATTCGTCAACTACACCAAACATATTACGCTGCGATATTTCTTCTTCAAGGACGAAGTGGGCACAAGCAAGGTCGACTTGACCTATTGCCTGACGGGTGACATGGCAGTCAACTTCCTCATAAGGCGACTACCGCGTCAGCAGTACCAGCACTGCTCCGAACTCAGCGGAGTAGTCAAGCGAGTCAAGACTTGCTACGACGAGGAATGAAGGGGGGTGTTACGAATAGTAAAATGAAAAGTGTCGCTGTGCATTCCTGCTAGTAGCAAGATCGAGGCACACAAAAGAGAGTATGAAGGCGAAGGGTCGAAGCGACACGTATAGTTACGAAGCATCTGGACTGGACCGTCGGAGGAGTCAGCATTAGGCAACTACAGGAGCAAAGAATTTGGCGGGAACAATTTCGTAACTGTCTACGCCACACGGTTGGGTTTGAATTCGATTAAGGGAATGTACCCCTTAGTGTACATAGCTAGTCTACGACTTTTCGTATTCCCCTGTACTCTTATATAGACCACTTGCTGTATTTGCATGTTTTAATCATCTCAATCATTTGAAATCTACTCTGACATATGGTCAATATCTTCCGCTGCAACACTCTACTACTGCGAACCTTCATGAGGTGATCCTAGGCAAGATCAATCTCCTGATCGCTACAGTTCTCACACTCATCCAGTACAAGAATTTGCAGAAGCTTTTGCTGCAGTACTAGATCAAGACTAAACTCTAAAAGATCGTGTAGCTATTTTTCAGTTTACCACTTATCACCCAGCAAAGCAAGCATTTTAGGATTGAAATACTGTATGATTTTTTCATAATGGACCCACATGTTTCCTACGCCAGCCCTAGATAGTCACACAAAGATTGACTTATCCCATTTCTTATTATATCCCAGACGAATCTTTCATTCTCAAGCAAAATCGGCCTTCTCTCGTGTTAACATCGCACCAATTCTTAAGGAGGTACATGTCGAGTCAACGCCATAAGTGCGCTGACATTTCTGTCGCTTTCGCGAGTCCAGACAACTTCTGTGGTTGCCTCAGGCTTGCAACGATTGCGCAGGGTTGCTGGTGTGCTGTGGCGACAATAGGTTTCGTAGTTAGTCCGTTCCGTACCGTTACATGAAGTGTAGATTCAGCTAGTAGCGACGCTCGAGCCGTGCCATTAATAGGGTTTCGTTCTTTTCAAACGCATTGTCTTCGATTTCCGCGAGCAGCATCCTTCGTCCGTAGACTTCGCGCAGCCCTCATTTCGCGCACGTATTCTTCGCACATACCGCTCGCATGTGTCGCCCACACGTCGCACGGTGTCGTCGGGGGCGCCAGCAACAGCGCGCCGCGAGAACCTCTTGCGTGGTGTTGCTTCTGGCGCTCGTTTCTGCCTTCCCGCAAAATGCGGCATCTATCGCGGCCAGCTTGCCACCTGGCGCGGCCACCCCGCTGGAGCAGCAAGCAGAGCGTGAGCGGCTTTTCACTTGCGCTTACCCAGCTCCCGCGCCGCTCTCACCACGCTCTCCCCGCTCACCACGCTCTCCCGACCCTCTCCTCTGTCCGCGCTCTCCTCTCTCTGCTCTCTGCTCTCTGCTCTCTGCTCTCTGCTCTCTGCTCTCCTCATCTCCTCTCCTCCTCTCCTCCTCCCCTGCTCTCATCCAATCCTCCTTTCATTTCCTCACTGCCTTCCCAAATACTGCCCGCGCCTCCGCCCCCCTTCCTTCCCCCTTCCCCATCCGCCTTCCACCTTTCCCATTTCCGCACACAGGCGAAGCGCCACTGGCGTTCTGGGGGGCGATGGGGCTGCGGGCGAGCGGGGGCTGCGCCGCACCATCTTTCCACTGCGTAACCTTCCCTTCCCCCCGCCCACTTCCTCTCCCTCCTTTTTCCTCCCTGGACAGGCGATGCACTGCTGGCGTTCTGGGGGGCGATGGGGCGAAGCGAGGGGCTGCGGGCGGGCGGGTGGGGGGGTAGGCGGGTGGGCGGATGGGCGGGTGGGCGAGTGGGCGCCTAACCTTCTCCTCCCTTCCCGTACACCGCCTATCCATGCTCCCCCCTCTTCCTTCTCCCCGCCCCCCCTCACAGGCGCAGCGCTGCTGGCGTTTTGGGAGGCGACGAGGCGAAGTGAGGGGCTGCGGGAAAGCGGGCGAGCGGGCGAGCGGGCGAGCGGGCGAGCGGGCGACCATCTCCCTACTGCCTTCCGCTACCGCCCTGTCCACGCCCCTGGTCCTCCCCCCCCATTCCCCGTTTCCCTCCTTTCAGGCGCAGCGCTGCTGGCGTTCTGGGAGGCGATGGGGCGCAGCGAGGGGCTGAGGGCGAGCGGGTGGGGCAACGCGTCTCTGCCTTGTGACCCGCAAAAACCGCCATGGGGAGGCGTGCACTGCAGTCCCACAGGGCACGTGGACGGCATGTGAGTGACATGTATAGCATGGCATGGCATGGCATGGCATAGCATGGCATGGGGGGGCGTTCACTGCAGCCCCACAGGGCACGTGGACGGCATGTGATGGTGTGATGGTGTGATGGTGTGATGTAATGTAAGGGAGGGGACAGACAGCATTGCATGCCATGCCACGCCATGCCATGCCACGCCATGCCATGCCACGCCATGTCATGCCACCACATGCATGCCACCACCACATGCGATTTCCCTGGCCCCTTACATCCTGCTGCATGCGAAGAAGCTGCCCTTCAAGGGAACGGAGTTCCCTCAGAGGCAACAGCTGCAGAATTTGAGGCAATGAGGGTTCTCCGAGCGGGCATGCTTGTCACTACTCTTCTTCTCTCTTCATGCCCGCTCTTCCCTTCTCACCACACCACCACCACCCCATGCCCGCCCCACGCCATGCCAGCGAGCTGGCGTTTAAGGGACTGGAGTCCCCCGCAGGGGAAGCAGCTGCAGCTCCCTTGAGTGTCCCACCCTTGAGTGTCTCAAGGGGCGGATGCCGTGGGCGGGGCAGATCCGTTGAGTGGGCACGATTCTCATTCTTGTGCTCTTGTTCCTGTGCTGGCCTGGCCCCATACCTTCCCATGGCACACGCCATGCCAGCGAGAGTAGTTTCCTCAGGGACAACAGCTGTAAGGGCAGGTGCCTTGAGGGGGCATGCTTCTTATTCGTCTTTTCCTCTCCTCATGCCGGCTCTTCCCTTTTCACCACCAGCGAGCTGCCGTTCAAGGGAGTGGAGTCCCCCCAGGGGAAGCAGCTGCAGGGGCAGGTTCCGTGCATGCTTCTCGTTCATCTTTTCCTGCTCTCGTGCGGCCTCTTCCCGTCCCACCACCACCACCCCCACGCCCATCCCTTCCCACCACCAGTGAGTTGCCGTTCAAGGGAGAGGAGTCCCTCCAGGGGAAGCGGCTGCAGGGGCAGGTGCCGTGGGCCTCCATGACAGCCCTCTCGCGTCTCACAATGCTCGACCTCAGCTTCAACCAGGCCTCAGGCCCTCCTGTCACCCCTGCTGTCACCGCCTTCACTGCCCTCCAAGCACTGTGAGTCAACATTTGCGGCGATGCAGCAGCTGCAGGTGCAGGTGCCAGTGCCAGTGAGAATTTTCGAAAGGTAAAATCAACATAGCAGCTGCAGGGGCAGGGGCAGGGCAGGTACCAGTGCCATGGGTGGCGGGCATGACACGAGAGCCATGGGTGGCGGGCATGACATGAGAGCCATGGGTGGCGGGCATGACATGAGAGCCATGGGTGGCGGGCATGACATGAGAGCCATGGGTGGCGGGCATGACATGAGAGCCATGAGTGGCGGGCATGACATGAGAGCCATGAGTGGCGGGCATGACATGAGAGCCATGGGTGGCGGGCATGACATGAGAGCCATGGGTGGCGGGCATGACATGAGAGCCATGGGTGGCGGGCATGACATGAGAGCCATGGGTGGCGGGCATGACATGAGAGCCATGAGTGGCGGGCATGACATGAGAGCCATGAGTGGCGGGCATGACATGAGAGCCATGGGTGGCGTGGCGGGCATGACATGAGAGCCATGGGTGGCGGGCATGACATGAGAGCCATGAGTGGCGGGCATGACATGAGAGCCATGAGTGGCGGGCATGACATGAGAGCCATGAGTGGCGGGCATGACATGAGAGCCATGAGTGGCGGGCATGACATGAGAGCCATGAGTGGCGGGCATGACATGAGAGCCATGAGTGGCGGGCATGACATGAGAGCCATGAGTGGCGGGCATGACATGAGAGCCATGAGTGGCGGGCATGACATGAGAGCCATGAGTGGCGGGCATGACATGAGAGCCCTCGTGCGCGTCACAGCTCTGCTTGCCGCCATGCCTGTTTTCTCCGCCTTTTTCTGCCCTGCAAGCGCTGTGCTGTGCGTATATTGAGGTTGAGTTGAGGCGTCTCGAAACTCACACATCAGCTTCAACCAGGACTCGGGCCCTCCCGTCACCCCCGTTGTTGCTGCTGTTTCTACCCTGCAAGCACTGTGCGCCGTTTCTACCCTGCAAGCACTGTCATTTGCGCCACGTCCTACTGCGCCATGTCCCACTGCGCCACGTCCCACTGCGCCACGTCCCACTGCGCCACGTCCCACTGCGCCACGTCCCACTGCGCCACGTCCCACTGCGCCACGTCCCACTGCGCCACGTCCCACTGCGCCACGTCCCACTTCCCTTCCCTGCAAGTGTTGTGAGCTGTCGCTGCCCCCGTTTCTCACCCCTAGGCCCCTCACATCCATCTCATGTGCGACCAGCTCCCACACCCCGCCCCATCTGTTCTCATCTCACCCCATTCATCTTCCGCAATTGCCTGTTCCACATCACCCCTCACAGCTACCTCCTACAACAAGCTCTCAGTTCCCATCCCTACTGCTCTCGCCTCCCCGCCCTTCCTCTTTCCCCCCCACCCTCCATGCGGCTTTCCCCATGCACCCATCCCCTTTCTCCGTTGCCCCTCACAGCCAGCTGCACTACAACAAGCTCACCGGCCCCATCCCTGCTGTTCTCGGCTCGCTGCGAGCGCTGCAGATACTGTGAGTCTTCGTTGGACGCCCCCTCGCACGTCCTTAAACGCCGTGAACCCCCTAAACCCTCGCTGCTTTTGAGACGTCTCAAAAGTCGTCTCAAAAGTCGCCCCCTCGCACGTCGTTAAGCAGTGTGAACCCCCTAAACCCTCGCTGCAGATCCCGTGAGTCTTTGTTGAAAGCCCCCTCCCGCAAGTGCGTTGGCAATGTGAAAGCCCCCTACCGCAAGTGCGTTGGCAATGTGAAAGCCCCCCTGGCCTTGGAGGTGCTGTGAGTCATGCCGGCCCCTATGCGCGTGCGCGTTTGGCAGTGTGGTGTGACGTGGTGTGACGTGGTGCACTGCACTTTGATGTCACGCACTGCTTTGTAATGTCCTCTCCTGCCCAACCCCCCTCCTGCCCAACCCCTCCCAACCTCCCTCGTGCCCAACCTCCCTCGTGCCCAATTCGTGTGTGTGCCCTCCAATTCGTGTGTGTGCCCTCCAATTCGTGTGTGTGCCCTCCAATTCGTGTGTGTGCCCTCCAATTCGTGTGTGTGCCCTCCAATTCGTGTGTGTGCCCGCACCCGCCCCCCTCCTTGCAGCGAGTTGGGTTACAATCAACTCTCAGGCTCTCTGCCTTCCACCCTCGGCCTGCTGCCCTCTCTGCAAGCACTGTATGTGCTCCCATCCCACACACCTGCCACAGCAAGCACTGTATTCTCTTTAGGTCCGTATCGGTTCACTAACAAACCAAACCGGTTCTGCAAACGAATTGGAAGCCCAAGAAGCCAGTCCGGTTCGATGAAAACGGAACCGAACCACACCGAATCGAACTGCGGTTCGGTGCTGTGCTCATGCCCAATCACCATGAATCTGCTTGTCTTGACGTTTCCACATGTATGCTCGACGTTCACATGTTGTCTTGATGTATACACACTAAGTGAGATGAAAGATAGGCGTCTTTTGAGACGTCTCAAAAGACGTTCACATGTTGTCTTGATGTATACACACTAAGTGAAATGAAAGATGGTTTGCACTCCCCGTCCCCCACCCCCACTCTGTTGAAAAGCTAGAAGAGATACATTGAATAATGAGCCAAGAGGCCCTTTAGTACAAACAATGAGCAAGAGAGAGATGAAAGGGAAGCTTACCCTATTGGCCAATAAGTTGGCCAATGGGTGAGCTTGCTTGTGACCCAAGCAACCACAAATGTGTGTTGGTTGGGATTGGTTGAGCTAGGGACCAATCCCAACCAACCACAAAATGTGGTTGGAGGGTACACTAAACAACCCCCAATTTATAAGTGTACTACAGATCTAATTCTAGCCTATGTATGTTGTACAAATTATGAAATTACAACACAACCCCCCAACATGCATAAGGCTAGAAGGCTAGAATCAAGAGGCGGGAGGCGACTTAGGAGGAGTGAGGCCAAGAAGACGAAGTAGGAAAGAGTGAGCGACATGAGGAAGAGCTTTTGTGAAGATGTCGGCAAGGTTGGCCGCCGAGTCAACCTTGTCGAGCCGAAGGTGCCCCGCCTGAACAAGATCGCGAATGAAGAAATGACGGAGCTCAATGTGCTTGGAACGCCCGTGAAACACGGCATCTTTGGTGAGGTGAATGGTACTGGCATTGTCACACCAAATGGTGGGACAGCGCTGGGGGGCACCAAGTTCCTCAAGGAGGAAGGTGAGCCAGCGGGCCTCTTGCGCAGCCATGGTGGCGGCATACAACTCCGCCTCGCAGGAGGAGAGGGCGACAGCCGAGGAGCGGGTGGAGCGCCAGCTGATAAGGCCGCTGCCAAGAGAGAAGCCATAGCCCTGGGAGGAGCGACGATCTGGCTGGGAATCAGCCCAGGAGGAGTCACTGTAGCCGCTGAGGGTAGGTGGGGAGGGGCCGCCGAGGGTAAGGACATAGTCC
The DNA here is from genome assembly GCA_947470075.1 of Closterium sp. Yama58-4. Taxonomy (NCBI): domain Eukaryota; kingdom Viridiplantae; phylum Streptophyta; class Zygnematophyceae; order Desmidiales; family Closteriaceae; genus Closterium; species Closterium sp. Yama58-4. The sequence goes on along the minus strand of CANIUD010000129.1, from coordinate 555,329 downwards.
TTGGTGCCACGAAGGTACCGGAGGACACGCTTGGCGGCCTGCCAGTGCTCTTCCGTATGCTTGCCTGCGCCAACAAAACGAGCGAGGACGCTGATGGGGTAGGCAAGGTCAGGGCGAGTGGAGACCATGGCGTACATGAGGGAGCCGATGAGCTCGGGATAAGGATGGGAGGAGGCTGAGGGGGAGGTGGGTGGAGAGAGGTGGTGCCCGACAGAAAGAGGAGTAGGTTGGGCGCCGCCGCGGACCATGTCAAACCGCTCCAAGACCTGCTGCAAGTAATGACCCTGGGAGAGAGAGATGGTGCGGGCGGAGCGATCGCGGGTGATTGTCATGCCCAGGTAATGCTGCAATTCGCCCAAGTCCTTGCACTTGAGACGGCTGCCCAACTCAGCCTTAACACGCTCCAACTCGCTGAGGTCGGCAGTGAGTAGAATCATGTCATCGACATAGACAAGGATGTAGAAGGGGGAGGGGGAGGCGCGGAGGAAGAGGCTGGCGTCAGAACGGGAGGTGCGGAATCCAAGTTCAGCAAGGGTGGCGGCAAGCTTAGCATGCCACTCCCTCGGGGCCTGTCGGAGCCCATACACAGGGCGACGCAGCTGCCAGACAGAGTCCGCAGGGAAGGGAAGGTGAAAACCGGCAGGACGCTCCATGTAGATAAGCTCGCGGAGGACGCCTTGGAGGAAGGCGTTAGAGACGTCCATCGAGTGGATCTCCATATTGAGGCGAGCGGCGAGGTCGAGCACGGCGCGAACAGTAGCGGGCTTGGCAGTGGGGGAGAAGGTATCGAAGAAGTCAAAACCATACCGCTGCGTGAACCCCTTGGCGCAGTAACGAGCCTTGTAGACGGGCGGCTCCCCTGGCAGTTGTTTGACGCGAAACACCCACTTCCCCTTCACCACGTTCGTAGAGGAGGGAGGGCGAGGCACATCAACAAAGGAGGAGTTGGCGACAAAGGCCTCCAGCTCCTTGATAATGGCGGCGAGCCAGAGTGAAGCGTCGGGGCAAGCCATGGCCTCCTCATACGTGGTAGGGATGAAAACGGAGGGAGCAGAGGAGAATGCGAAGACAGGTGTCCCAGAAAGGTCGAAGGTGATGGGTAGAAGGGAAGGGTCACAGAGGTGGAGGTCAAGGAACTCCTCATGGGAGTCCTCAGAGAGGGAGGTGTGGAAGGAGCGGATGACCGTTGGTGCCGCTGGTGCTGCTGCACGTGCCGCTGCTGGTGCCGCTGCTGGTGCCGCTGCTGGTGCCGCTGCTGGTCCTGCTGCTGGTGCCGCTGCTGGTCCTGCTGCTGGTGCCGCTGTTGGTGACGCTGCTGGTGCCGCTGCTGGTGCCGCCGCTGGTCCTGCTGCTGGTGCCGCTGCTGGTCCTGCTGCTGGTGCCGCTGCTGGTCCTGCTGCTGGTGCCGCTGCTGGTCGTGCTGCTGGTGCTGCTGCTGGCGCCGCTGCTGGAGAGGTGGCGGCGGGGGCTGCTGCAGGGGGGGGTTGATGCAGAACAGCCTGGAAGAAGTGGTGAAGGAGAGGGGAGAGTGTGGGGAGGGTGGGAAGAGGTAGAGAGGGTAACAGGGGGCGGTGCACCAAGGATACTGTCTTGTGACCTGGTATGGGGGTACCGGGTTAGTACAGTGCGGGGAGGGGGGGAAGGACGAGTCGGCAGCGAGGGAGGTGAAGGAGGGGCGGGAGGGTCACTAGGAGAGGAATGTGTGGGGGAGACGGGAGAGGACAGAGGTTCCGGGTCAAATATATCACCAGACAAGGGAGGGGCACCGTGGGACGAGGACGACGGTGGGGGAGGGGGAGGGAGGATGGGGGGAGGAGGAAGTAGAGGGGGAGGGGTGGTGTCAGACCAGACAAGGGGACGGGGAAGACGGGGGAGTGGGTCAGTGGATGGGGGAGAGGAGTAGTAAGGAGTGGACTCATCAAAGACCACATCCCTACTGCGGAATAGACGACCTGAGGGGGGATGGAGGAAAAGGTAGTCAGGTGAGGAGGAGTTATGACCAAGAAAGATGCAGGGAAGGGTACGAGGGGCAAGCTTTCCCATAGAACGGGAGCGGTCAGCGGGGTGAAGAAGGACATAAGCCTTTGAGCCCCAGACACGAAGAGATGAGACATCAGGCTTGTTGTTCGTCCACAGCTCAGTGGGGGTGGTGGATGGGAGAAGAGGGTGAGGGTAAAGGTTAGTAAGCAGGGCGGCATGAAGGAGGGCGTAGCCCCACAGAGAAGGAGGGCAGGAGGCGTGGACAAGGAGACACCGGGCAGTTTTGGTGATCTCTCGAACACGACTTTCAGCCACACCGTTCTGCTGTGGGGAGTGAGGGAGGGTGTAAGTCTGAAGAATGCCATGAGACTGGCAATAGGAGGATATTTGGTTGTTAAGGAACTCACCACCACCATCAGAGTGAAGGCGGCGAACAGGGCGCCCAAAATGGGTGTTTGCTCGCTCGAGCCAGGCGATGATCGCAGCCGGGGCATCTGCCTTCGTCCGAAGGAGAGAGACGGACGAGTACCGACTGTGATCATCGACGAGTACGAGGAGGTATCGATGGCCCTGGCGAGTGGGAGAGGGATTGGGGCCCCAGAGGTCCATGTGAACAAGATCAAGTGGCTGAGCAGCAGCGGAGGGGGAGCTCCGGTGCGGCTGCTGCTTGAGCTTGCTCTGAACGCAGACGGTGCAGGGGGGGGCAGGGGATTTGGGGAGAGGAGGGAGGGAGGAGGGGAGACCATGGAGGAGACCGGAGGAAACAGAGGAGCGTAGAGTAGCGAAGTTAGGGTGACCTAGCCTGTGATGGAGGAGGACGGCAGGGTGGGAGAGGGAGCGACAGGAGCAAGAGGAGTCAGGGGGGGGGCGTGAAGGGAGGTCCGGGTTAGTGGGAGGGAGAGGAGGGGGTGGGATGAGAGGGTGGAGGGGAGGACGAGAGATGACCTGACAGGAGGGGAGGCGAGGAACACGAAGGGTGTACAGACGGGAGCGAGGGCAAAATGGAATGCGAGAAATGAACTGACCGGTGGCGGAATGGTAGAGAGCGCAATAGTTAGCATAAGCTGGGAATACTGTGGTGATACCGGCTTGTTGAAGGGACCTTTGCGAGAGGAGATTAGCGCGAAGAGAGGGTATGTGGAGACCGGTGACAGTGCCTGAGGGGAAGAGTGGGCAGGGGAGAGTCGAGGTGTTATGGCAGGGGATAGAGAAGCTGCTATCGGCGCCAAGGAGGGAGGTAGGCGTTGGGAGGGGGCGCAAGGTGCCAGCATCGCGAAGAACTGTGTCAGTGGCGCCGCTGTCAAGGACAAAGTCGACAGTGGAGGGGAGGGAGGAGGAAGGGACAGAGGACTGGAACGCAGTTTCTTTAGTGCTAGAGGAGTATGTGGCAGGGGCAGCTGATGTGGCTTGATTGACCATACCAGCAATACCAACGGATGAGAGAGGTGGGACATTGCTTGAAGTGGCGGAGCTTGTGGAACAATGCGGAACTGAGTTCTGCTGGGAAGTTGGGGGAGGAGGAGGAAGAGGCAGCTGCGCTTGTGCGCTAAGGTGCTGCTGCAGGCGGTGAAGCAACTGCTGGAGCTGGAGGAGGAGGTGCCAGAGCTGCTGGTGCTGGTGCTGCTGCTGCTGCTGCTGGTGCTGCTGCTGCTGCTGGTGCCGGTGCTGCTGCTGCTGCTGCTGCTGCTGCTGCTGCTGCTGCTGCCGCTGCCGCTGCCGCTGCTGCTGCTGCTGCTGCTGCTGCTGCTGCTGCTGCTGCTGCGGCTGCTGCTGCTGCTGCTGCTGCTGCTGCTGCTGCTGCTGCTGAGGAGGAGGAGGAGAGAAGGGTGGACTCGGGGCATGGTGGGCTTGGGTGGAGATTTTGCACTGAAGTCCCCGAGTCGGGCCATAGCGAGGCACATATTCACGAGGAGAGAAGGCTGCTGCTGCGCCGCAGCCTGCGCTCAAACCCCTGATACCACAATATCCTGCGAGTCTCCCTTGACCACCACCACAGCTACCACTATGCCCTCCTCCATGCCCACCGGCACCACTTCTGCTGCATGCCAGGGCGACTATTGCCATGGAGGGAGCAATGTGAGTGTGGGCGGTTACGGCATGGCGCAGGCGAGCAGGGCATGAAGGTGTGCGGTATGCGTTTGCAAATGTGCGGTATGCCGGGGAGGTGGGCAGGGGGCGGACGAGGGGACGGGGGACAGCGAGCGGGGAAGGAGGGCGTGCGACGAGTGCGCGGACGGGGAGGGCGCGGACGAGCAGGGCGCGCGGACGGGCAGGGCGCGGACGAGCAGAGCGCGCGGACGGGCAGGGCGCGGACGAGCAGGGCGTGCGGACGGGCAGGGCGCGGACGAGCAGGGCGTGCGGACGGGCAGGGCGCGGACGAGCAGGGTGTGCGGACGGGCTGGGCGCGGACGCGAAGGGCGGACGAGCAGGGCGCGCGGACGGGCACGGCGCGGACGAGCAGGGCGCGCGGACGGGCACGGGCCGGACGAGCAGGGCGTGCGGACGGGCAGGGCGCGGACGAGCAGGGCGTGCGGACGGGCAGGGCGCGGACGAGCAGGGCGTGCGGACGGGCAGGGCGCGGACGAGCAGGGCGTGCGGACGGGCAGGGCGCGGACGAGCAGAGATGGGCGCGAAATGGTCAGATTTCAGCGCGGGAGATGCAGATCTGGTCGCGCGGAGGGCAGATCTGGGCGCGCGGAGGGCAGATCTGGGCGCGCGGAGTGCAGATCTGGACGTGCGGAGGGCAGATCTGGGTGGGCGGAGTGCAGATCTGGGCGCGCGGAGTGCAGATCTGGGTGCGAAATGTTCAGATCTGGGCGCGGGAGGAGGAGATCTGGTGGCGCGGAATCCAGATCTGGGCGCGGAATGATCAGATCTAGGCGCGGGAGGAGTAGATCTGGTCGCAGGGAGTGCAGATCTGGGCGCTGGAGTTGCAGATCTGAGCGCGGGGAATGCAGATCTGGGCGCTGGAGTTGCAGATCTGAGCGCGGGGAATGCAGATCTGGGCGCTGGAGTTGCAGATCTGGACGTGCCTTGGAGGGCAGCGCCTTAGGGGGCGCACGGGGAGGGAGGACAGCGCCTTAAGGGTGCGTGAAGGGAGGGCAGCTCCGTGGGTGGGGCTAGATCTGAGGAACGGGGAGGAATAGATGTGAGCTCGGGAGGAGTAGATCTAAGCTCGGGAGGAGTAGATGTGAGCTCGGGAGGAGTAGATCTGAGCTCGGGAGGAGTAGATCTGAGCTCGGGAGGAGTAGATGTGAGCTCGGGAGGAGTAGATCTGAGCTCGGGAGGAGTAGATCTGAGCTCGGGAGGAGTAGATGTGAGCTCGGGAGGAGTAGATCTGAGCTCGGGGGGGATAGATCTGAGCTCGGGAGGAGTAGATGTGAGCTTGGGAGGAGTAGATCTGAGCTTGGGACGAGTAGATGTGAGCTCGGGAGGAGTAGATCGGAGCTCGAGAGGAGTAGATCTGAGCTTGGGAGCACCGTAGTAGGACTAGGTCTGAGGGACGGGGAGGAGAGGGTGGCCTTAGGATCGAGGGATTAAGGCGTGAGCCAATAGCTCATGATACCATGTTGAAAAGCTAGAAGAGATACATTGAATAATGAGCCAAGAGGCCCTTTAGTACAAACAATGAGCAAGAGAGAGATGAAAGGGAAGCTTACCCTATTGGCCAATAAGTTGGCCAATGGGTGAGCTTGCTTGTGACCCAAGCAACCACAAATGTGTGTTGGTTGGGATTGGTTGAGCTAGGGACCAATCCCAACCAACCACAAAATGTGGTTGGAGGGTACACTAAACAACCCCCAATTTATAAGTGTACTACAGATCTAATTCTAGCCTATGTATGTTGTACAAATTATGAAATTACAACACACTCTACCCCTCTATCCCCTCCGCATCCCTTTCAGCAACCCCACAGGCTCACTGCCCGCCTCTCTTCCACATCTCGCCTCGTCTCCCCATTCAACCCCCTCCCATTCCCCCATCCTTCCCTCTCCACCCCCTCATCTCCCCCCCTCATCTCCCCCCTCATCTCCCCCCCTCATCTCCCCCCCTCATCCCGCCTCCCCCCGTACAGCCGCGTCTTATTCAGCAGCAGCATCACGGGTTCCCTGCCCGCCTCTTTCCCGCGCGCCTTTTCTCGCCTCTCTTCCCCATTCAACCTTTTCGGGCCTCTCTTCCCCATTCAACCTTCTCCCACTCCCCCATCCCTCCCTCCTCACCCCCTTATCTCTGCCCCTCACCCTCTCCCCCCCTCCTGTTTCCCGCCCGCCATTCAACCTTCTCTGCCCCTCACCCTCTCCCTCCCTCCAGCCGCATCCCTTTCAGCAACACCACGAGTTCCTGTCCGCCTCTCTCTCGTGCCTCTCCTCCCCCTCTTTGAACCTTCTCCCATCCCTGCAAACCTTCCTCGCACCCATCCCTCGCACCCATCCCTTCCTTCCCCCTCCCCCTCCCCCCATTACAGCCGCATCCCCTTCAGCAAAATCGCAGGGTCCCTGCCAGCCTCCCTCTCGCGCCTCTCAGCGCTGAGTTCGCTGCTACTGACGGAAAACCTTATTGCTGGCCCCCTCCCCGCCAACCTCTCGGCACTCACCGCTCTTACCGAGCTGTGAGTGGCCTTGTCTTGCCAGCACTGCCAGCACTGCCAGCACTGCAAGCACTGCCAGCACACAATCTCTCTGACGCCTCTCCTTGCTGAGTTCACTGCGCCTCACGCAGAACCTTCTCTCTGGCCCCCTCCCTGCCAACCTCTCAGCATTCACCGCGCTAGCTGAGCTGTGAGTGATCTTGTTCCGCCAGCACTGCCTAAGAATCGAGCATTGTACACACAAGGCAATGGTAGGTGTGACAATGTTGCCTATGTCTGACAGCAACGCTAGGGGTGACAATGTTGCCTACGTCTGACAGCAATGGTAGGTGTGACAATGTTGCCTACGTCTGACAGCAATGGTAGGTGTGACAATGTTGCCTACGTCTGACAGCAATGGTAGTTGTGACAATGTTGCCTACGTCTGACAGCAATGGTAGGTGTGACAATGTTGCCTACGTCTGACAGCAACGGCAGGTGTGACAATGTTGCCTACGTCTGACAGCAACGGTAGGTGTGACACTTGTCGCTTTCCTCTGGCAGGAATCTGGCAAAGAATCAATTCAACGGCTCTCTCCCTGCCTCATGGAGTGCGCTCTCCTCGCTTGTCGAGCTGTGAGTGCCGTGTGTGCACCCATGGAGATGGGTGCTTGTGCACGTGCGCATGTGTGTTTGTTTGTGGCTGTGTGTTTGTTTGTGGCTGTGCGTGTGTGTGTGCGTGTGTGTGTGTGTGTGTGTGCGTGTGCGTGTGCGTGTGCGTGTGCGTGTGTGTGTGTGTGCTTGTGTGTGTGTGGGGTGTGGTGTGGATGGATGGGCAGGTGTGTGTGTGTGTGCGCGCGCTCGCACGCGCGTGCGTGTGTGCGTGTGTGTGTGTGTGTGTGTGTGTGTGGATGTGTTTGTGTGTGTGTGCGTGTGTGTGCGTGTGGGCGTGTGTGTGGATGTGTGTGTGTGTGTGCGTGTGTGTGTGTTTGTGTGTGGATGTGCGTGTGTGCGTGCGTGTGTCGGATGTAGTGTGGATGGAAGTGCATGTGTGTGCGGCATGCGAGTGCGTGCGTGTGTTTTCATACTTGTAGCCCATCCGAACCTTATCTTTCATGCCCGAACATACATTCCATTAAGGGTGTCCAGTCAATCCCTTGACACTCCAACCCCTCCCCCCTCTTCCCCACAGGCCCATGTCCCTCCCACCTCCCCACGTGCCCACACCCCAACACCTCAACACACTCCCTCTCCAAGTCGTCACATCACATCCCCCATCCCTCGTCCCCCATCCCCTTGCCCCCTGTCAGCACGCACTCTGTTTGTTTGAATCTTTTGAAAAGCACTCCCTCGTCCGCCCCTCCTCCTTCCTTCCCCCCTTCCTTTCCCCCTTCCTTTCCCCTTCCTTTCCTTCCCCCTTCCTCATTCGTGTCAATATGCACTCAGTAAACGCCATGCCAGTGGCAAGCGTTCCTTGCTCCCCCACACCTCCCTCCACCTCCCCCACACCTCCCTCCACCTCCCTCCACACCTCCCCCACACCTCCCCCACACCTCCCTCCACCTCCCCCACACCTCCCTCCACCTCCTCCACACCTCCCTCCACCTCCTCCACACCTCCCTCCACCTCCCCCACACCTCCCTCCACCTCCCCCACACCTCCCTCCACCTCCCCCACACCTCCCTCCACCTCCCCCACACCTCCCTCCACCTCCCCCACACCTCCCTCCACCTCCCCCTCCACACCTCCCTCCACCTCCATCACCCGTGCCACCCTCTAATCCCCTCTGCCCCTCTCTGCCGTCCCCTGTTCCCCGCTGCTCCTCCCTTCCAACCTCCTGCCCCCCTCCTCCCACCACCACCAAGCTGTCCGTGAATCATCTCAGCCAGCCACGTGGAGCAACCTCGCATCTCTCAGGCAGCTGATGCCTCCCTACTTTTGAGACGTCTCAAAAGCAAACTCGCATGCACTCCTTTGCCCCCACCGCCACCGGCAGCTGATGCTTCCCCACCAGCAAGCTGTCCGTGAATGCACTCACCGGCGTGCTGCCAGCCTCTGGAACAAGCTCTCGTCGCTCAGGCAGCCGTCACTCAGGCAGCCGTCGCTCAGGCAGCCGTCGCCTCCTCACACTTCTTCAGTTCCCCTCTCCTGCCTCCCCATCCCAAACCCTGCTCCCCCTGCCCAACCCCCTGCCCAACCCCCTGCCTAACCCCCTTTGGCTTCCTCCCTGCCTGCCATGCTCCCCCTGCGCAACCCCCCACTACCAGCAAGCTGTCCGTGAATGCTCTCAGCGGCACGCTGCCAGCCTCGTGGAGCAAGCTCTCGTCCCTCAGACAGCTAGCGGTAGCCAGCAACAACATCACAGGGCCCTTCCCCTCCTTCCTGTTCTTGCTGCCAAACATTGAGGGAATGTGAGTGGGTGGAGAGACTAGGTGAGAGGGGGGTGTGAGTGGGTGGAGAGACTAGGGGAGAGGGGGGTGTGAGTGGGTGGAGAGACTAGGGGAGAGGGGTGTGTGAGTGGTTTAGAGCTCACCTCTCGGCGCTCAGACAGCTGGCGGCCGCCAGCAACAACAGCCTCACAGGGCCCTTCCCACCCCTCTATCCTTCTCGGCCTCGCTGCCCAATATCGAGGAAATGTGAGAGCGTGGGTCCAACGAATGAGGGAAGGGGGGTGTGGTGTGTGGGCTTCCGCTGCTGCTGCTGCCCTGCCGCTGCCACCAATGATGCTGCTGCTTCTTCCGCCACTGCCATACTCATTGCCGCGTTAGGGTGGCCTCTTACTGCTATTCCACACTTGCCACCCTTCTGTCGGCCCTGATCATGCCTCTGTCTGCCTGCCTGTCTGCCTGTGTGCCTGTGTGCCTGTCTGCCTGTGTGCCTGTCTGCCTGTGTGCCTGTCTGCCTGTGTGCTTGTCTGCCTGTCTGCTTCTCTCCCTGTCTCCCATTTTGTCCGCCTGTCTGCCTGTCCGCCTGTCTGTCTGTCTGTCCGCCTGTCTGCCTGTGTGCCTCTGCCCCCTGCAGCTACCTAAGCAGCAACAGCATGTACGGTCCGGTGCCGCCCAACATCACCATCTCCCCCAGCGTCACAACCCTGTGAGTCACCCCACTGTCACAACTGTTCCATGCCACGCCATACCATGCCGCCATACCATGCCATGCCGCCATACCATGCCATGCCGCCATACCATGCCATGCTGCCATTCCATGCCATGCCGCCATACCATGCCATGCCATGCTAACCACAGGCCATTATTTTGTCTCATTCCCCCAATCGATATCTCCCCAATTTATGTCTCGTCATGTCTCGTGGCACACGGGCATTGCTGTATTTCCCCTGTATTCCCCAATCATATCTCCCCTTTGTGGATATCTCCCCTATGTGGATATCTCCCCTATCGATACCTCCCCCCCCAGGGACATCGGGCTGAACTACTTCAATGGCTCTGTGCCGCCCGCACTGGACCAGCCCGGCTTCACGTGAGTCAATGCAGGCAGCTGAGCTATAGCGATCAGGTTACCAGGCAATCAGGTTACCAGGCAATCAGGTTACCAGGCAATCAGGTTACCAGGCAATCAGGTTACCAGGCAATCAGGTTACCAGGCAATCAGGTTACCAGGCAATCAGGTTACCAGGCAATCAGGTTACCAGGCAATCAGGTTACCAGGCAATCAGGTTACCAGGCAATCAGGTTACCAGGCAATCAGGTTACCAGGCAATCAGGTTACCAGGCAATCAGGTTACCAGGCAATCAGGTTACCAGGCAGTCAAGTTACCAGGCAATCAGGTTACCAGGCAATCAGGTTACCAGGCAATCAGGTTACCAGGCAATCAGGTTACCAGGCAATCAGGTTACCAGGCAATCAGGTTACCAGGCAATCAGGTTACCAGGCAATCAGGTTACCAGGCAATCAGGTTACCAGGCAATCAGGTTACCAGGCAATCAGGTTACCAGGCAATCAGGTTACCAGGCAATCAGGTTACCAGGCAATCAGGTTACCAGGCAATCAGGTTACCAGGCAATCAGGTTACCAGGCAATCAGGTTACCAGGCAATCAGGTTACCAGGCAATCAGGTTACCAGGCAATCAGGTTACCAGGCAATCAGGTTACCAGGCAATCAGGTTACCAGGCAATCAGGTTACCAGGCAATCAGGTTACCAGGCAATCAGGTTACCAGGCAATCAGGTTACCAGGCAATCAGGTTACCAGGCAATCAGGTTACCAGGCAATCAGGGAGGCGGTAATCCAAGTCACCAGATAACTGGTGGTAATGGTACCCAGTTAAGCAAATGCCGGTAACGGGAAAGGCCTCGATGGTTATGCAATTGATGGTTCTAACAGCTGTGGTCAACCGTAGGCCTCGTGTTTAGGGTTTGTTTTTTATCACGCCTTGTGTCACCATCTCCTGCTCTCCTGATGTCACCCCAAGCAAGTGTCATGTTTGAGTTCTTAGTTTGATTCATCATGCCTCATGTGTGCTGGTCCATCCTAGCTTCCCTCTCATGACGTAAAATGTCTTCCCACCCTTCTCACTTCTCTCCCTGGGCCCCCTTGTGGGCCCACACCACACCACACCACACTCCACCGCACCACATCACACCACACCACCTTCCACCACCCCACCCCGACACACCACACCACCACCCCATGTTGCACCACACCACACCGTACTCCACCGCACCGCTTCAGCTTTGTGGACAACTGTTTCAACGAGACGGGCAGCACCAATCAGAAGCAGCAAAACAGCACCACCTGCAACATATTCTACAACCTGCTCTACCCCCCACCCCCTCCCGGTACGCCCCCTTTCCCATATGCTCCCCCCCCTTCCCATATGCGCCCTCTTCTTCCCATATGCGCCCTCCCCTTCCCATATCCGCCGTCCCCTTCCCATATGTGCCGTCCCCTTCCCATATGCGCCGTCCCCTTCCCATATGCGCCCTCCCCTTCCCATATCCTATGTCCCCTTCCCATGTGCGCCGTCCCCTTCCCATATGCGCCGTCCCCTTTCCATATGCGCCGTCCCCTTCCAATATGCGCCATCCCCTTCCCATATGCCAGTGGTGGTGGTGGTAGACATGAGCACAAGGGCGAACATCTGCTCGGTTCGCCTCGAATATGTTTGTGGCGAACGAAACTTGTCATTTTCTTTTTCCAAAAATGTTCGGTCGAACATGTTGGATGTCCGCGGATTTGGAGGCAGCCAATCACGAACGTCGAACATGTTCGGAGTTCGCAGATTTGGTAGCCACAATTTTCAAGCCTAGATGGTTTTTGAGGCACAGATGGCGACACACGGCCCTGGAGGTGGAAGGGGGAGGGGGAGAGGTGACGGGGTGATAGAATTTCAAGTTGTTGATGTCATTAGGAAAAACGTGGGTACATATAGGAGAGAAACGTGAGGGTTACTTGGAGAGGTGCCCAAAGAATTCTTGGTGGACCAATAAGAGTGGTCACCAACTTTGGGCTGACCTTCAATTATTGGAGGGACCAATAATGGTTGGGATGAACCAACCAAGTTGATTTTCCCCCTTCAAATGCGGTCGAGTGGGTTTGGGGTGTACCCAACCAAACCTGGACCAAAGTGTACACCCACAGTGGGCGTAACACTCGCACCAATATAAACTGACATATGCTATATTCTAACACGGGGGAGGAGCTGCCCACTGAAAACACACTTCGAACCCAGACATGTTCGGTTCGCGGGTTCGCGGGTACGCCCTAACATGCAGATGTTCGCCCCAACATGCAGATGTTCGCCCCAACATGCAGATGTTCGCCCCAACATGCAGATGTTCGCCCCAGCATGCAGATGTTCGCCCCAGCATGCAGATGTTCGCCCCAGCATGCAGATGTTCGCCCCAGCATGCAGATGTTCGCCCCAGCATGCAGATGTTCGCCCCAGCATGCAGATGTTCGCCCCAACATGCAGATGTTCGCCCCAACATGCAGATGTTCGCCCCAACATGCAGATGTTCGCCCCAACATGCAGATGTTCGCCCCAACATGCAGATGTTCGCCCCAACATGCAGATGTTCGCCCCAACATGCAGATGTTCGCCCCAACATGCAGATGTTCGCCCCAACATGCAGATGTTCGCCCCAACATGCAGATGTTCGCCCCAACATGCAGATGTTCGCCCCAACATGCAGATGTTCGCCCCAACATGCAGATGTTCGCCCCAACATGCAGATGTTCGCCCCAACATGCAGATGTTCGCCCCAACATGCAGATGTTCGCCCCAACATGCAGATGTTCGCCCCAACATGCAGATGTTCGCCCCAACATGCAGATGTTCGCCCCAACATGCAGATGTTCGCCCCAACATGCAGATGTTCGCCCCAACATGCAGATGTTCGCCCCAACATGCAGATGTTCGCCCCAGCATGCAGATGTTCGCCCCAGCATGCAGATGTTCGCCCCAACATGCAGATGTTCGCCCCAACATGCAGATGTTCGCCCCAACATGCAGATGTTCGCCCCAACATGCAGATGTTCGCCCCAACATGCAGATGTTCGCCCCAACATGCAGATGTTCGCCCCAACATGCAGATGTTCGCCCCAACATGCAGATGTTCGCCCCAACATGCAGATGTTCGCCCCAACATGCAGATGTTCGCCCCAACATGCAGATGTTCGCCCCAACATGCAGATGTTCGCCCCAACATGCAGATGTTCGCCCCAACATGCAGATGTTCGCCCCAACATGCAGATGTTCGCCCCAACATGCAGATGTTCGCCCCAACATGCAGATGTTCGCCCCAACATGCAGATGTTCGCCCCAACATGCAGATGTTCGCCCCAACATGCAGATGTTCGCCCCAACATGCAGTTGTTCGCCCCAGCATGCAGATGTTCGCCCCAACATGCAGATGTTCGCCCCAGCATGCAGATGTTCGCCCCAACATGCAGATGTTCGCCCCAACATGCAGATGTTCGCCCCAACATGCAGATGTTCGCCCCAACATGCAGATGTTCGCCCCAACATGCAGATGTTCGCCCCAACATGCAGATGTTCGCCCCAACATGCAGATGTTCGCCCCAACATGCAGATGTTCGCCCCAACATGCAGATGTTCGCCCCAACATGCAGATGTTCGCCCCAACATGCAGATGTTCACCCCAACATGCAGATGTTCGCCTGTCACAAACCTGGAACACCCCCTAATGACCAAAAATTGTTTAGGTGAACTGAACATGTTTGGTGTGCGCCCATTGCGCATATCTAGGTGATGGTTCTCGTGCTACCAATGCTGTCAAGGTTGCTGGACTCTCTTGCTTCCCTGCTACGCCCTTCTGCAGCCCCACCATCCCAGGCGGTGGTAACGGTTCCGTCCTCTGCCTTCCTCGTCGCAGCGTGCTACTGCTGCTGCTGCTGCTGCCGCTGCTGCCGCTGCTGCTGCTGCTGCCGCTGCTGCTGCTGCTGCCGCTGCTGCCGCTGCTGCCGCTGCTGCCGCTGCTGCCGCTGCTGCCGCTGCTGCCGCTGCTGCCGCTGCTGCGGCTGCTGCGGCTGCTGCGGCTGCTGCCGCTGCTGCCGCTGCTGCTGCTGCCGCTGCTGCTGCTGCTGCTGCTGCCGCCGCCGCCGCCGCCGCCGCCGCTGCTGCTGCTGCTGCTGCTTCTAAGTTCTGTTAGAATTGAACCGTTAAGTTGATTAGGAATCAAGAGGGCTTACATAGTTGAAGCTAGGGAAGGTGGGTTGGTTGGGTACCTAGCCAACATTATTGGCCCCCACCAATAAGTTGGGTTGGAGAATTATTGGGGGTCCCAATAATGTTGGCCAAAGTGAGCCAACATTATTGGGGGGGCCAATAATCTCCCAACCCAACCTTGGGGGCCAATAATTGGACCAAGGTTGGGTTCCAACCCCCAACTAGGGTTAACCCTAGTTTGTGCACCCAAACATGAGTTGGGTGCTTATCTCTATCCTAGGGTTTATAGGATCAATGCAGGATACAAAAGAGTAGTATAATCTAACACAACCCCTTAGCCTGCAGAGATCCATAAACCTGGATGAGATAAGACAGCAACCCCTGAATCAGTCACCTTGGGGAGCAAGGCCCAGGAGGGGTAAGATTGCCGAGTGAGTAGCGCGATCGAGGGCCTTAGTGAATATGTCGGTGGGGTTAGAGGAGGAGTCGATCTTGCGCACGGTAATGTGGCCATCCTGGACAAGGTCGCGGATGAAGTAGTGTCGGAGCTCGATATGTTTAGAGCGACCATGAAAAACAGCTTCTTTGGTGAGGTGGATGGTGCTGGCGTTGTCACACCAGAGGGTGGGACAGGGCTGTGGTGAGCCAAGGTCTGTGAGGAGATAACTGAGCCAGCGTGCTTCTTGTGCTGCCATCGTGACCGCGTACAGTTCGGCCTCACAGGAGGAGAGGGCGATGGCGGAGGAGCGGGTGGAGCGCCAGCTGATAAGGCCGCTCCCAAGTGTGAAGCCATATCCCTGTGAGCAGCGACGGTCAGGCTGCGAGTCTGCCCAAGACGAGTCGCTGAAGCCAGTTAGAACCGGTGGGTCTGCTCCACCGAGGGTGAGGGTATAATTCTTCGTGTGTTGAAGGTAGCGTAGGACACGCTGGGCTGCTGTCATGTGTTCCTCTGTGTGCCTGCCGACACCAACGAACCGCGCCAGGACCTAAGTTGCGAAATACGCTTGAAGCACTTTGCGTTTAGCGGATATACGCTGGCGTTCACAAGCTAAACGCTAAACGCAAGCGAATACGCCATACGCAATCGGAAAATTTTTAGGGCTGCTCGGAAAAAAAAAATCACGAATTAGATGCGGATTTTCTTGGTGAGCATTTCGCCGAAGTCGAAATGCAAATCCGTCGTCTAGGCAAGCGGGGATCTGACTTCGAATTTTCCAAGCACATTTGGCAAATCGAAAGTTGGATTTCAGATCTACACATTCAAACCCATCCCATCTACCGCATTGAACCCCATCTCATCTACGAACTCCAACAATCCTCACGCTTCTTACCAGCCAGCCCAACTGCTCGTCATTTCCTATCCATTCCCGCTTCCGTCTGCTACTGCTTTTCTCTCAAGCGCTATTGTCGCCTTCACTTCCCACCCCACCCACCTTTCGAAATCAGGAGAATACTAGGGGACGCATAGGGATTACATTTTTTTTCACCCTGCCCGGGTAGATTTTTTCCCTGCCCGAAAAAGCGTATTCCTAATCTGAGACCTAAGCGTTTAGCGTAAAAACGCTAGCGTATATACGATACGCAAATATACGCTAAACGCGTATATGGCAACTTAGGCCAGGACACTGACTGGGTATGCAAGGTCGGGGCGGGTGCAGACCATGGCGTACATCAGGGCCCCAACGAGCTCTGCATAAGGGTTCGAGGAGTCGGTGGGGGTGGCAGGGGGTGAGAGCTGGTGCCCGACTGCAAGTGGGGTGGCGATGGGCTTGGCCTTTGACATTCCAAACCTCTCAAGGACCTTCTCAATGTAGAAGGACTGAGAGAGGGAGATCGTCTTGGCCTTGAGGTCGCGGGTGATCTCCATGCCAAGGTAGTTGCGGACCTCCCCGAGGTCTTTGCAGGCGAGGCGGCGTTGTAGTTCGTCCTTGACCTTCTGCATCTCAGCATCTGTGTCAGCGGCCAGTAGCATATCGTCAACGTATACGAGAATGTAAAAAGGGGACGGAGTTGTCCGAAGGAAGAGGCTGGAGGCAGCTCGGGAGGGGCGAAAACCAAGCTCGCGAAGGGTGGAAGAGAGCTTGGCATGCCACTCCCGAGGTGCCTGCTTGAGGCCGTAGACTGGCCGCAGCAGCTTCCAAACGGTGGCCGGGTCATGTGGAGCGTGAAAGCCTCTGGGGTGATCCATGAATATGAGTTAGTGCAGGTCGCCTTGGAGGAAGGCGGTAGCGACATCCATGGAGTGCAGCAGCATGCCGCGTCTGCCGACGAAGTCGAGAAACACACGTACAACCGGTGGGGAAGCAGTGGGTGAGTAGGTTTCGAAGAAGTCAAAGCCGTGTTTCTGCGTGAAGCCTTTCGCCACATAGCGGGCTTTGTAGACTGGGTCCTCGCCAGGGAGAAGCTTGACACGAAAGAGCCATTTGCCCTTGACCACATTGGTCTTGGCAGGGCGAGGGACGTCGATGAAGGAGCGGTTGTGGATGAAGGCGTTACTCTCCTTGACCATAGCTTCAATCCAGAGCGGTGCGTCGAGGCAGGCAATAGCCTCCTCGTATGTGGTGGGGGTGAAGATGGTGGGGGTGCCTGAGAAAAGCAGAACTGGAGTGCCGGCCATGGTGCGGACGATGGGGGCGATGGAGGGCGCGAGGAGGTGGAGGAAGAGGAGTTCGTCGTGGGTGTCTTCATAGAGGAGAGGAGAGAGAGAGGAGGAGGTAGGGGGGGTGGTGAAGATGCAAGACAGCTGCGCTGGAGGTCGAGTCTGGGACATGGTAGTGCTGCTGCTCGGCTGCGCGGTGTTGCACTTAGGAGCGTGGAGCGGTTGCGCAGTGGGTCTGGAGTGAGGGGGCTGAAGCGGGGGGGAAGGGGAGTACCGGTGAGGGCGAGGAGGGAGGAGGGGGCAGTCTGTGGGGGACTAAGGATGGGGTCCAGGGAGCGGGTATGGGGATAGTGGGGGAGGACAAGGGTAGGGGAGGGGCGCCGGGGAAGAGGGGGGGGGGGGGGGAGGGGGAGGGGAATCAGAGGAGGGGAGGGGGGATGGAGGGGAAGGGGGCGGGGGAGGTGGAGGAGGGGGAGGAGGTGGAGGGAGGTGAGTTGCAGCGGAAGGTGAGGTAGTGGAGTGGGAGGGGGAGGGAGGGGGTGGGTTAAGGATGTCGCCGGAGGAGCTGGAGGAGAGGGGAGCGGGGGGGAGGGGAGGAGGAGGAGGGGGGAGGGGTCATGGCGAGGGAGGGGAGGAGGGGCAGGGTGTCAGTCCAGAGGAGGGGCCGGAGAGATGGGGGAAGGGGGTTAGGGGCGGAGGGGGAGGTGTAGTACGGGGTGGCCTCGTCAAAGACCATGTCCCGACTACGGATGAGGCGGCCTGAGGGGGGGTGGAGGAAAAGGTAGTCGGGTGAGTTGGTGTTGTGTCCAAGGTAGACACAGGGGAGAGTGCGGGACGCAAGCTTTCCAATTGCGCATGGGCGGTCTGCAGGGTGTATGAGGACATACGCCTTGCAACCCCACACGCGCACAGAGGAGATGTCAGGCTTGCTGGAGGTCCATAGTTCGGTGGGGGTGGTGGTGGGACGGGAGGGGTGGGGGTAGAGGTTAATGAGTATGGCAGCGTGAAGGATGACATAGCCCCAAAGAGAAAGTGGGCAGGAGGCGTGAACGAGGAGGCACCGAGCAGTTTTGGTGATCTCCCGAACGCGGCTCTCCGCCACACCATTCTGCTGAGGGGAGTGAGGGAGTGTGTAGGTGTGGAGGATGCCGTGAGAGGTGCAGTAGGAGGACAGGGTGCGGTTGAGGAACTCACCACCTCCATCGAAATGGAAGCGGCGAACAGGGCGACCGAAGTGGTTGCGTGCTTGTTCAGCCCAGGCAGTGATGGCAGCCGGGGCCTCCGCCTTCGTACGAAGGAGGGTGACGGAGGAGTATCGACTGTGATCGTCCACCACACTGGAATGAGGACTCATTAATAGCATTGGCATACATAGGATCATCATTAATACTAGTAGCGGAGAGATGGCCTATGAAGCCTGTAGACGGAAACGGTGTGAAGCCGGGGGGGTGAGGGGAGGAGGGGGTCTGTTCAGCAGTTGCAGTAGTTGCAGCGGATGCAGCAGTTGCAGCAGTTCCATGACCATACACAGATGGGGGGTACGGAGGGTAGGGCCAGCCAGCGTAAGGAGGAGGATACGGGGAGAGAGGGGGATAGGGGGAGGGAGGGGTTTGAGGTGCGAGAGTGGGTGGAGGCGAAGGGGTGAGGGTGGGGGGCGTGGAGGTGGTGGTGGCCGTAGGGAGGAGGTGTTGGACTTGCTGGAGAACGTGAGGGGAGAGGTGCTGGGCGAGGACATTCTGGAGGTTAGGTGGAGAGGGTGCATAGGCAGAGAGAGTGCGAATATCATGAGGGGTGGGGTGAGGGGTGATCGTGTTCCAACGTGGAGGGGAACCTGTGTTGCCGCGTGCAAGCCATTCATCAGTGAGGGCTTTGAAGCACGTTTCAGTGGGATGAGTAGTCTGGTTGCAGGTCTGACCTTTGTTGGGGCCTTGACGAATGACGTACTGGCACAGGGGGAACCCTCCTGTGGATGGAGTAGTTGCTCCACGGCCGCCTCGTTCCCCAGTGCGTCCTCCTCGTCCGCCTCCGCGACCGCCTCCTCGACCGCCTCCGTTTGAACCACGTCCAAGGCCGCTGCTGTTGCTTCCGCCAGTGTTATTGGTTCCTTTGCGAGCGTGGACAGCATTGACCGTTGCAGAGTCACGCAGGAGGTCAGCCTCACTGTCAAGGAGCCAGTCGATGGTAACAGCCACAGGAGGAGGACGAATGTGCTGGGAAGTGAAGTTGATGCGGTAGGTGTCATAGGTGGGTGGGAGGCAGTCAAGGATGCGAGCTGTGAGGAGGGTGTCTGAGATCAAGATACCTCGATCATTGAGGCGTTGCGCAGTGTCCGTGAGACGCCGAGTGAAGGAGGCGGCATTGAGGGAGGAGTCAAGGGTGATATCTTGGAAGGTGCGAAAGAGGGAGAGGAGGGAGCGTAAGTCCTGACGATCATATTGGGAGGAGAGAGACTTCCAGAGAGAGGGGGAGGATGGAGGGCGAAGGTCACGTTTGAGTGAGGAGGGAATGCATGAGAAGATGACAGTAAGTGCACGGCGGTCAGCAATGCGCCATGCAGCAGTGTCCGTGTGGTGCTTACGAAGGTTAGTAGAGTACGCTTCGGAGATGGCTTTGAACTCTGCAAGCTTTGCAGTAGCAGCTTCGTGAGCGGCGATGGCAGCCGCGTGTGCTCTGCTCTTGATGACATAATCGTCCCGCTCCTTGTTGTACTTGTTGAGGGTGCGCGCCCACCTGTCTGGGTCATCCTCCCAAGCCCCTAGGACGGGGGCTTGGGGGGCGGGTTCGGTCGGGAGTGGTGGGGCGTCAGGGGGGGAGGAGCCTGGGAGTGGGGGCGGGGTGGGAGGGAGGCCGTGAGGCGTTTCAAGGACGACGTCAAGGAGGCAGTACTCTCCCACTCGAACGGAGCCAAGGTAGGTGAAGAGGCTCTCCTCAAACGACACCCAATTGACTGCTGTGGTGCCGTTGAGGAGCTCGAGTTTGTCGATCGAGGCGAGCTCAAGCGACGAAGGTTCGTCCGCCATGATGAGTGAGGGGGGGGGGGAGGAGGAGGAGAGGGTGGAGGTGCGAGAGGTGAGGACGCTATCCGGAGGGACGGCGTGGTCGGTAGCGAGGACGGGCTGCGTGCTGTCTGCAGCTGGTTACTCCCCTGGCTGGTCGCGTTAGCGGCTGGCCGCGTTCGTCCCGTCCGCGGCGGTTGCTCGCGGTCGTCCCGTCAGCGGCGGCTGCGCGCGTTCCTCCCGTCAGCGGCGGCTGTCTGCGGATGTCGCGTCCGCGCTGCCCGTCGGCGCGGATGTCGCGTCCGCG
The DNA here is from genome assembly GCA_947470075.1 of Closterium sp. Yama58-4. NCBI lineage: Eukaryota > Viridiplantae > Streptophyta > Zygnematophyceae > Desmidiales > Closteriaceae > Closterium > Closterium sp. Yama58-4. The sequence goes on along the minus strand of CANIUD010000129.1, from coordinate 535,232 downwards.
CTGCCCGTCGGCGCGGATGTCGCGTCCGCGCTGCCCGTCGGCGCGGATGTCGCGTCCGCGCTGCCCGTCGGCGCGGATGTCGCGTCCGCGCTGCCCGTCGGCGCGGATGTCGCGTCCGTGCTGCCCGTCGGCGGCGAGTCCGCGACGTCCACGACAAACGAGGCTGACGGTCGCGTCCGCGGCTGACGGTCGCGTTCGTCGCGTCCGCGGCTGGCGGTCGCGTTCGTCGCGTCCGCGGCTGACGGTCGCGTTCGTCGCGGCGGACGGTCGAGACAAGGAGAGGAGCGTCGGGATGGTGCGAGGGGGGGGGGGTGGGCGGGAGAGCCGGCGGGAGGTGCGCTAAGTGGCGCACGGGGTGCGGCAGAGCCGGCGAGAGGTGCGCTAAGTGGCGCGAGAGGCGCGGCAGAGCCGACGAGAGGTACGCTAAGTGGCGCGAGAGATGCGCTAAGTGGCGCGAGAGATGCGCTAAGTGGCGCGAGGGGTCCTAGGATCTTGAGCGGCGTTGGCCGTAAGAGCTCTGATAGCATGTTAGAATTGAACCGTTAAGTTGATTAGGAATCAAGAGGGCTTACATAGTTGAAGCTAGGGAAGGTGGGTTGGTTGGGTACCTAGCCAACATTATTGGCCCCCCACCAATAAGTTGGGTTGGAGAATTATTGGGGGTCCCAATAATGTTGGCCAAAGTGAGCCAATATTATTGGGGGGGCCAATAATTGGACCAAGGTTGGGTTCCAACCCCCAACTAGGGTTAACCCTAGTTTGTGCACCCAAACATAGTTTGGGTGCTTATCTCTATCCTAGGGTTTATAGGATCAATGCAGGATACAAAAGAGTAGTATAATCTAACAAGCTCTTGCTCCCTTTCCCTCCCTTCGCCTCTGCAGGCCCACCAACCCAGGGAGTGGTAACCGTTACTTCCTCTGCCTTCCCAGTGGCAGTGGTGGCGGTGCCGGTGGTGGTGGTGCTAGTGCTGCTGCTGCTGATGATGCTGTTGCTGCTAAACCCCATCGCTTCCCCTTTCCCCCTCGCCTCTGCAGGCCCACCAATTCAGGAGGTGGTAACCGTGTCATCCTCGTCCTTCCCAATAGCAGCTGTGGTGGTGCCAGTCGTGGTGGTGGTGCTAGTGTTGCTGCTCGCTGTCTTCCTCTGGCGCCGCTGGCGTTCCGAAAGGCTTGCACGCATGCTGCGCAAGGAGATTGGCAGTGAGTGGGGAGGGGGGAGTGGGGATGATGGGATTTAGCGTGCTCGTGTTGCTGCTCACTGTCTTCCTCTGGCGACACTGACGCTCAGAAAGGCTTGTACGTATTTTGCGGAAAGAGATTGGGAGTGAGTGTCGTTTGAGGGGAGAGCGGAAATGAGGACAATTTGCATGTGGTGGTGTTGGCGGCGTTGGCGCTCTGAGAGACCCGCGAGAATGTTGCACACAGAGATTGGCAGTGGGTGGAGATGAAGAAAGGGCGCATGAAGTGAAGCTGTGTGGAGGAGGGAGCGATTGGAAAGTTGCTTGTGTTGTTGCTGCTCGCGCTCTTCCTCTGGTGGTGCTGGCGCTCAGAACGACTCATGCAGGTAGCTCGCGCGTGTTCTCCCAGGCGGAGCTGCGGCGGGCCACCAAGGAGTGGCAGGCAGGGAGGGGCACAAGCAGAGTCACTTCCACTTCCCCTCCTTTTCTCCCCTTCTCCCACTACAGGCAGCTCACGCGTGTTCTCCCTGGCAGAGCTGCGGCGGGCCACTGAGGACTGGCAGGCGGAGATCGGGTGGGGGCACAGCCCGTGGTGCCTTGGTGCCGTTCCCTGCTCACCATCGCACCCACATGCCTCTTTCACGCACTGCCTAAACGTCCTGCAGGCAGCTCGCGGGTGTTCTCCTTGGCGGAGCTGCGGCGGGCCACCAAGGACTGGCAGGCGGAGATCGGGCGGGGCGGGTATGGCAGTGTGTACAAGGCCGTGCTCAAGGACAAGACGGTGGTGGCTGTGAAGCGGCTGGATGTGGTGAGAAGGAGTGGGAGGGAGTGAAAGGGTGTGATAGTGAGATCAGGTGTGGCGGGTATGGCAGCGTGTGCAAGGCGGTGCTCAAGGACAAGACGGTGGTGGCTGTGAAGCGACTGGATGTGGTGGGTGGGTGGGAGTCAGAGGGAGTGAGGGGGAGTGAGGGGGATTGAGAGGGAGTGAGAAGTCCACTGCTGCCTTGTGTGCACCATCGCCACCTGGTGAATCTCCTGAGGCTCTGTCTTCTAGTGAACTCCCTCCCATGCGCCCTCCCCCTCTCAGGTGTCAGACCATTGCGGCAGGGGGTTCATACGGGAGGTATAACGTCCATCACTGCCACCTACCTGGTAAATCACCTGAAAAATCACCTGGTGCACCTCTTCCCCGTGCACCCTTCCTCCTCATCTCAGGTGTCGGACCAGGGCGACAGGGAGTTCATTCCCCCTTCCCCTATTTGCCCTCCCCTTTCCCTCCGTTCACTCCCTCTCAGGTGTCGGACCAGGGTGACAGGGAGTTCATTCAGGAGGTGGAGCGTGCACCACCGACATCTGGAATTTTGACTTCTAGTGCACCCCTTTCTGATGTTCCCTTCCCCCTCTCAGGTGTCGGACCAGGGTGACAAGGATTTCATTCGAGAGGTGAAGCTGCTGGTGAATCACCTGATGCATCTCCTTCTGGTGGTCCTCCCCCTCTCTCCCTCTCAGGTGTCGAACCAGGGTGACAGGGAGTTCATTCGGGAGGTGGAACGTGCTCCACCGACATCTGGTGAATCTCCTGGGTGGGTTTTTAACTTCTAGTGCACTCCCTTCTGATGTACCCTCCCCATCTCATCTCAGGTGTCGGACCAGGGTGACAGGGAGTTCATTCGAGAGGTGGAGCTGCTCTCACGCGTGCACCACCGCCACCTGGTGAATCTCCTGGGCTTCTGTGCCGAGAAGGAGGAGCGTGCTCTCGTGTACGAGTACATGGGGCTGGGCTCGCTGTTCGACCACTTGCATGGTGAGTGAGTGAGATGAGAGCATGTGGGCTTAGGGAGTGTGGGGGCTCCAGGGTGGGGTGGGCTTTATGAATGGCATGTGCAGCCTGGGGCTAGGATTGGTCTTCAACCACTTGCTCGGTGAGAGGAGAACGAGTAGCATGTGCTGGTCTGCCGGTACTGACCTCACTGCCGACCTCACTGCCGACCTCTCTGCTGACCTCACTGCTGACCTCACTGCTGACCTCTCTGCTGACCTCACTGCTGACCTCACTGCTGACCTGCTGCGCTGAGAGAGGAGGAGTGGGCCCGTGTCTACGAGTGCATGGCGACAGCTCTTGGCTCAAGGAAGGAAGCGCTGCCCCAAGGAAGCGCTGCCCCAAGGAAGCGCTGCCCCAAGGAAGCGCTGCCCCAAGGAAGCGCTGCCCCAAGGAAGCGCTGCCCCAAGGAAGCGCTGCCCCAAGGATGCGCTGCCCCAAGGAAGCGCTGCCCCAAGGATGCGCTGCCCTTAGGATGCGCTGCCCCAAGGATGCGCTGCCCCAAGGAAGGAAGGGCTACCCTCGTCCACCCACCCCTCTTCCTTATCCTCCCGCAGGCCCCAGCGCCAAAGAGACTCCCCTCTCGTGGGATTCGCGCATCAAGATCGCCATCCATGTGGCTCTTCTGTCCCCACCAAGGCCCTTGTCCCCCCCTCTCCTCCACTCTTCCCCCATCCAACCCCCCTCCCCCAGGCCCCAGCGCCAAAGAGACTCCCCTCTCGTGGGATTCGCGCATCAAGATCGCCATTCACGTGGCGCTCGGCATTGACTACCTGCACTATGGTGCCGACCCGCCTCTTATCCACCGGTGAGCGTGTGAGCCTGTGAGGCATTTCAACCAGCTGCTGTGAGGCTGTGGGGCAGTAAGGCGGTGCGGCGGTGCGGCGGTAAGGCTTGGTCATCACATCAAGGCCGCCATCCATGTGGCTCTCGGCATTGACTACCTGCACTATGGGGCTAACCCCTCACTCATGCACCGGTGAGCGTGTGAAGCATTTCAACCTGTGGGGTTGGGATGCAGTGGGGCTTGGTCGTCCCATCAAGATCGCCATCCATCTGCCTCTTGGCGCCATTGACTATCTGCACTACAGCGCCGACCCGCCTCTCATCCACAGGTGAGCGTGTGAGGTGGTGGTGAGGCACAGTGGCTTGGTCCTCCCCCATTCACCCCTTTGCCGTTGACTATCTGCACTACGGTGCCGACCCACCTCATATTCACCGGTGAGAATTGGACCCCGTCCGACCGTCAGGCTGTGAGGCCATATTGATCTCTGGCTTGTGTACTTTTCCCCACCCCCTCTGCATTGACTATCTGCACTATGGCGCTGACCCGCCTCTTATCCACCGGTGAGAATTTACGGGTGGGAAGATGTGAGGCTGTGAGGCCTTTTTATTTTTGAGTTGAGTGTATTGCCAGGAAATGCTGGATACAAACCTTAAGAGTTTGTGTAAGGCCTACGGTACTCATACTACTAATAAAATCAGAAAACGAGGAAGATTAGTCCTCAGTCAGAAAGCCAGCACAATATGCCCGTTGCGTTGTTGCTGTTCCTCGCCGGTGGTCCAAGCAAGGCCATCCTTGAGTTGCCGCTCCCATACCCATGCCAGGCCTGTCCGGTCTTGCCAAGAAGCTGCCACCTAAGCCCCTCTGCCCTCTGTCCTCCCCCTCATCTTCTCCTCCTCTTGCTTTACCCCAGCGACATCAAGTCAGGCAACATTCTCCTATCTGAGGATGGTCTAGCCAAGGTTGCAGATTTCGGCCTGTGCAAGGAGGTGCCGGTGGACGTGACGCCAGAGGGCCAGCCGCAGCTGCTGCCGCCCACCACGGCGGTGCGGGGGTCGTTTGGGTACCTGGACCCCGAGTATGTGAGCACGTCGCTGCTGACAGACAAGAGTGACGTGTACAGCTATGGGGTGGTGCTGTTGGAGCTACTCAGTGGCAAGTACGCGATTCACGAGAAGCAGCCTCTCGCTTACTGGGTAAGTCTGTTGGTGGGTGGGTTGTTCGGGTACTTGGACTGGACTGGATTGGTCGGGTACCTACCTGGACCCCAAGTATGTGAGCACGTCGCTGCTCACCGACAAGAGAGACGTGTACAGCTATGGTGTCGTGCTGCTGGAGTTACTGTCGGGGAAATACGCCATTTACGAGAAGCAGCCTCTCGCGTATTGGGTAAGCTCAACGGATGGGAGTGGGCATACTGGGTGGGTCGGTCGGGTACCTGGACCCTGAGTATGTGAGCACGTCGCTGCTCACCGACAAGAGCGACGTGTACAGCTATGGGGTCGTGCTGCTGGAGCTGCTCAGTGGGAAGTACGCCATTCACGAGAAGCAACCACTGGCGTACTGGGTAAGTGGGATGGGAACCATTGGCTACGGCAATGTGCTTCATGTGCTTCATTGTGGATGACCACTCCCGCTATGTCTCTGTTCACCTCCTCCACACTAAGGCTGAGGCACCCGAGGTCATCATAGCGTGGGTCAAGCAGGCACAGACCACTTTTGACCGCAAGGTCAAGCGCCTTCACTCGGATGGGGGGGGTGAGTTCTGCAACGACAAGCTCAAAGCCTTCTGCTCCTCCGAAGGCATCCAGCAAAACTTCACCCTCCCTGACAGCCCTCAACAGAACGGCATAGCTGAGAGCCGCAACCACACCCTGGTGCAGATCACTCGGTGCCTCCTCAGCCACTCCAACGCTCCTCACTCTCTTTGGGGGTACGCTCTCTACCACGCTGCCCTCCTCTACAACCTTTACCCCCACCCGCACCTTCCCGACACCACTCCAACCACACTCTGGCTCGGGAAAACGCCCACTGCTCGCTCTCTTCGCGTTTGGGGATGCACCGCCTATGTCCTCCTCAACCCTCAGGCTCGACGGCATACCGGTGGCAAGCTCGGTCCCAAGACTCAGACGTGCATCTACCTCGGGCACAACGCCGACTCACCTGACTACCTCTTCCTCAATCCCTCCACTCACCAGTTGGTCAGGAGCCGTGACGTTGTCTTTGATGAGACCCGCCCATTCTACTCCCCTTCGGGACGGGACCCTCTCCCTGATCCACCCTCCCTCGTGTGGGCAGACTTTGATGCGCCTCCCGACCTCCCGCCTGCTCCTGCTCCCTCACCTCCTCCCTCTCCTGCCATCGCACCATCTCCCTCTGAGGTCACTGACCCGGCCTCACCGGTGTCTTCGGCAGCTGCTCCTCCCTCCCCCTCACCTTCCCCACTTCCCGCTGCGCCGCCCCCTCCGAGCGCACCTATCACCTACCATCGGCGGTCCCACCCTCCGGCCCCACCTCCTCCCCCGGCTCCCCCCACCACAGAGGAACCCGCTCTCCCACAGTCGCCCGAGCTGATCACGTACCGCCGGCGACCCCTTCCCCCGCCCAAGCCTGCTAAGTCACCCTCTCCGACCCCGCCAGCCCCACCCTCTTCCCCGGTGGCTCATGGCACTCGCTCACATCGCGCTACTCTTCCACTCGCGATGGTTCTTCGATACACCGCGATCACACCGCCTCCTCCTGCTGGGGGGGATGTGCCCTCTACCCTTCTAGAAGACAGGCATGAGGAACTGTGTGATCTCCATGCAGTCCTTCCTCAGCTCTCACACATCTTCCCCGACATCACTGGCTCACCCTCCCTCAACTTCGCGGAGAACCCGACCATCCCTATCCCTCTCACCGTCCAAGAGGCTCTCTCAGGCCCTCATTCTGCCAAATGGCGTGCTGCCATGGACGCGGAGATTGCAGCATTCACCCGCAACCACTCCTTCGACGACGAGACTCCACCTCCAGGAGTCAACATCGTCGGGGGCAAGTGGTTGTTCCGTGTAAAACAGCTCCCAGACGAGGCACCGGTGTTTAAAGCGCGCTACGTAGCCAAGGGCTTCACCCAGCAGCAGTACCGCGACTTCTTCCTAACCTTCTCCCCCACATCCAAACCTCCCACCATTCGTACGCTCATGGATGTCGCAGCTCGAGAAGACTTCGAGATCAAATCCATGGATGCCTCATCCGCCTTCCTACAAGGACGTCTCAAGGAGACAGTGTTCATGGACAGACCAGAAGGCTTCCCAGGAGATTTCCCTCCCAACACTGTCTGGAAGCTGAATCGCCCCGTCTACGGCCTTAAGCAAGCCCCTCGCGAATGGCACAACAAGGTGAAAGAAGTCCTCCTCTCCCTGGACTTCCACCCTTCAACTGCTGACCCGACTCTCTTCATCCGCCGTCATTCTGAGCCCTTCTACATCCTAGTCTACGTGGATGATTTCATCCTCGTGGCCAAGGACTCGGCCCAGATGACCTCAGTCCAGGCAGCCCTAAGCAAGGCTCTCCAGATGAAAGACCTCGGTGACCTCAAGCACTACCTGGGGATGGAGATCACTCGTGATCGCAAGGCTCGCACCATCTCACTCTCCCAGGAGTTCTACATCGACAATGTGCTCAAGCGATTTGAGATGGAGCTATGCACACCTGTTGCCACCCCGCTGCCGCTGCAACACCTCCTCACAGCTCCAGCGGTACCCACACCAGAGGCCTGCTCTGAGCCATACCCGGAGCTTGTTGGGTCCCTCATGTACGCCATGATGTGCACCCGGCCAGACCTGGCCTATCCTGTCAGTGTCCTCTCTCGCTACGTGGCCCCTGGACGCTTCACTGACCTTCACTGGAAGGCAGCCAAGCGGGTGTTGCGCTATCTTCAGGGCACCAAGTCTCACGTCCTCACACTCGGTGGGCTCTCCCCTCCTCGCCTAGAGGGTTACACCGACTCCTCCTGGGCTGATGACCAGACCGACCGACGCTCCTCTCAGGGGTACTGCTTCACCCTTGGGAGCGGAATTGTCAGTTGGCGCTCCACCAGGTCGTCTGCAGTCTCCCTCTCCTCATGTGAGGCAGAGCTCTACGCAGGCACCATGGCTGCTCAGGAGGCTCGTTGGCTCACCTTCCTCCTCCAGGAACTTGGTTTCCCACAGTCCGCCCCTACCCTCTGGTGTGACAACCAGAGTACCATCCACATCTCTCAAGACCCTGTGTATCACACCCGCACCAAGCACATTGAACTCCGGCACTTCTTCATCCGTGACCTTGTCCAACAAGAGCAGTTGAAAGTGGAATACGTTGCATCTGACTGCAACCTGGCTGATCTGTTCACCAAGCCCCTTGGGAAAGTTCCCCACCACCGTCTCCTTGGCGCCATGGGGCTCTGTGCTCCACCCTCTCTACCCTGAGTTCGATTGACGCCTATGGGGGGGTGTTAGTGTTAGTCTTCAATCTCACAATTTGTACTTTGTATTTTCTATATCCTAGAGTAGTGTAGTTTGCACATTGTGTTTGGTTGGGTGTACACCTACATCCCAACCAAACCCAAATGTAATCTCCAACCAATCTCCAACCCACCAATTGGAGATTGCCTTGGGATTACCCCCAATCCCTAGAGATTGCCCCCGATTCCCTTCCCCATCCTTTTCCTACCCCTCTTGGATGTACTTAAAGAGCTTCAAGCTCATTACTAATGCATCGCTTCTAAGCCTATTTCTGACAGTGTACAGCTATGGGGTCGTGCTGCTGGAGCTGCTCAGTGGGAAGTACGCCATTCACGAGAAGCAACCACTGGCGTACTGGGTAAGTGGGATGGGAACCATTGGGAGCGGCAATGTGCTTCATGTGCACGGAGCATGCTTTGACTTCATGTGTACAGCCGTGGCGTCGTGCTGCTGGAGCTGCTCAGTGGGAAGTACTCCATTCACGAGAAACAGCCCCTCACTTACTGGGTGAGTGGGTGGGCAAGAACACCTGTTGGTGGGGAATGTGTGTGCATGGGACTTCACGTGTACAGCTATGGCCTATGGTGTGGTGCTGCTGAGTGGCACGTATGCCATCCACGAGAAGCAACCTCTAGCTTACTGGGTGAGTGGGAACGCAGGAGAGTGGCAATGTGCCTGGAATTGCTGTGCATGAGGCATGGAGCGACGTGCACAGCTATGTGCCCATGTGCCCGGAAATGCTGATCCATGAGAAGCAGCTCTGGGCGCCCAGGGTAACATGGTAACTTGTTCCGCATGGATGAGAGCTGTGGTGTTTATGCTCAGGGCATGGCCTGTACTCAATAAGAACAATCCCATGCTTCCAGAGTAAGTACCACTCTCACACCACACCTACTTCACTCGAACCTCAACCCTTCCTCACCACCCCCGTCCCCATCTGCCTTCCCATGTGCGCACTGGACCCATCGCTGCTCACCGTGTCCATCCTCCGTAGTCTACTTGCCCTGTTGCTTCTGTCCAGTACCTCTGCTCCCGCCACCCGCCACGCGGACGATTACCTGATGAACAGCGAGCGCCTGGTGGAGCTGCTGGACCCGGCTGAAGCCAGTCCCCTCCACTCTTCCTGCCTTGTGCTCTGTCTTCTCATCCCTCTGCCTGTGTTGTACCTCTGCCTGTGCCTCCCCATCCTTCAGGCGGAGGAGTACCTGATGGGAAGCGAGCACCTGGTAGAGCTGCTGGACCCGCCCAATTGTTGCCATGCTTTCCAGCTTTCTGCCTTGTGTTGTGCGTGCCTGCTCATCCCTCCACCCCTTCCCCATCCTCCCACCAGGCGGAGGAGTATCTAATGGACAGCGAGCGCCTGGGGGAGCTGCTGGACCCGTCTCTGGGCAGCGACTACGACCTGCATGAGGCGCAGATTCTGTGTGACATTGCCAGGAGCTGCGTGCAGGTGAGCGTGGCATGTGTGCACGTGCGATTTGGATGCATTGGCTGAGAGGTATATGTGTGTGTGTGCATTGGTCATTTGTCTGTCTCTGGGCAGCGACTATGACCTGCATGTTGCGCAGGTACTGTGTGACATTGCTAGGAGCTGCGTGCAGGTGGGCAGCAGATTCCACCCTTTAATTCAACCCCTGATTCTGGCACCCATTCTGATGCCACACTCCATCTCTCGCCCTCCTCCCCCTTTCCATCCCCCCCCTTTCCCCCCATTTCCCCCACCCCTCCGTACTGCGCAGGACCGCTCTGCAGACCGGCCGGCCATCAGGGACGTGGCGCAAGCGCTGGTGGAGCATCTGGGGCGTGTGGTGGTGCTGCCCTCCTCCACCGCCTCCTCCGAATACAGCTATGGCTACTCTTATGATGACTACGGCTCGCAGCAGCCTTTTTTTTCGGGCAGCCTGCCGGACACCTCGGGCAGCTACGCGGGGGATTCGCCAGGGAACCCGGTTGCTGGTGGTGGTGCGAATGGTGGTGCGGGTGGGAAGGCGGGGAATGGTGGGACGGGGGATGGATTCACCTTTCGGAATTGCCAGTCGCAGCCGATCATCATCGCGCGTGCGGGTGGGGGAGGGGAGGGGATTGGGGAGGAAGGGGGAGGGGAGGGGGATGGGGGAGGGGAGGGGGATGGGGGAGCGGGGAGTGTGCAGATGTCAACGGGTGTGCATGGCAACAGGCCTCCTGTGCCCATTGGGGCGCATGAGGGCACGGTGTGAGGGGGCTTGGAGGGACGTTCCTTCATTCCACGTGATGTGCTATGGGGGGTCAATGTTATGGTAGTGTTCATGAAGGGGACGTTGTAGAAAGGGGCCTGGTTGTGTGGTGCTGCGGAATAAGGCTGGTTGTGCCACCCGCTGGCCAAATGGTGCAATTCTGATGTGATGTGAATGTGTCAAAATGTTTGCATACAACTGTCTGTAGTGTAGCCTGGTGTAATTTTAGTAATTATATAAAACATTACCGTATGTGTAGGGCGGTACACCTTTTGTTGCTTCTCTTTGCCTATATTCTTTCCCAACCCTAAAGTGAAACCCCCTTATGTGTACGTGGATCTCCTTGTCAAAGTACGTACAGCGGAATGAGTATGTCTAGCAGGAGATGGACCCACCCCCCTCTCCCCTCCTCCCCGCTCTCACACCATTGCAGCAGCCAGCAGCACCAACGCCAGGCCAACTTAGACTCGATTCAAGAGTCACCTCCAAAAGAGTCACCCGTAAAGGAGTCACCTCCTCCACACCCTTGCCCTACCCTACCCTCTCCCTCCCCCAGCCAGCAGCACCAGCAGGCAGATGGCTATAGTGGGGAAGGAAGGGGGCCATATCAACGGGAGTTGTTGTTGGCCCCGTCCTCGCTTGGGCGGAGCTGACTTCGTGGTCGGATGTGCGGGGTGTGCTGCCGACCTGCTGCAGTGGGCAACGCCGACTTGGCATGCTGGTCGACCGGGGTGGTCGACCAGCACGGGGCCACTGCGTAGCCGCCGACGGGGATCAGCGGAGGTGCGCGACTGTCGCCCAAGTGGTTCCTGCGAAGCCGACCTTGGAAGTGGTATTCCGAGGTCCACGTGGCTGGTGGACGCATTCGATGGCGTGTTCTCGGCCTGGCGACTGCGCTGGGCACGTGACGTGACAAGGCGTGGCGCACCAACCAGCTGCGCGCACCTACGAAGCGGGTGCACCACTGTCATGCGGATGCAACGCTGTGCAGCCACCTTGCTACAGCGTTGGCATGCCGTAGACTTGGAACGTTCGCAAGCCGCTTCTCTGCAGCGCTGGAGCGGTGCGAGCTTTGCAACGCTGGATCGCGATCGACCGTGCTGGTGTTCAATCTGGTCTTTCCTTCTTTGCATCTAGTACTGTTGGGTTTGTTGGGTTTGTTGGGTTTGTTGGCTGCGACTTCAAGTACGCAAAGCACCTTCGACCCCTTATTGGTGGCGGCCAGTATATGTGAGTCCGGGCAGCACTAGGTGTGGGTCCTGGCAGCACTACATGTGAGTCTGGGCAGCACTACATGTGAGTCCGGGAAGCACTACATGTGGGTCCGGGCAGCACTACATGTGAATCCGGGCAGCACTACATGTGAATCCGGGCAGCACTACATGTGAGCCCAAACAGAACAAGTAGGGTGAGCCTGAGCTGTATGATTAATTAAGTGTGGGTTGTACAAGTGATTAAAGGTTTGGGTCTAGCAGCACAGGTGAAGAGTTCCAGTTCCAGCTGTCTTGCCCAACGCCCTCAAATTTCCGAATTTGTTGCTGTGAGCGGAAAACGCTTCACCGCATCTCCAAAAAAAAAAAAAAAAAAAAAAAAAAAAAACATGCAGAGTGTTTTTCAAATTATAAAAAATCACTCTGACAATCAACACCCACGCCCCCAGCATACAAGCCTACCAAGGTAATCAACCCACATGCATCCAATAGCATCCCCAACCCCCTCCCCTCCCTGCCCTCTCTCTCTCCCCCTCCATGCTTGCTGGCAGGTTTACAGTCCCTGGACAGGGCAATGTCAAACTATATATGTGTGTTAGTTCTGTGTAGGCTATAGTGGGGTAGCCCATATGGGGTACAACCCAAAGTTAGGGTTAGTACTTGTACCCACCTTTCAATCAATACACACATTTCTGCTTCTAGATTCTAACATGGTTTCAGAGCAGTAGGTCCATACGACCGTTTTTTTCGGGCCCACCCTTCGCTAGTGACCGTCTGCGGTTACCGTGCTACCCCACGCCCTGTTCTGCGTCGCGCCGCCCGCGCGCGCCCTGCCCTGCCCTGCCTTGCGCTGCGCAGCCCCGCACACGCCATGCCCTACACTGCGTCGCACCGCCACGCGCACGCCCTGCCCTGCGTTGCGCCGCCCCGCGCACGCCCTGTCTTGCCTTGCCGTGCGGCGCCCCAAAGCCCGCGCACCGCCCCTGCCTGTCCGTCGCGCCGCCCCAGAGCCCGTGCGCGGCCCCTGCCCTTGCCGTGCGCCGCCCCAGAGCCCGCGCACGGCCCCTGCCATTGCCGCGCGCCGCCCCAGAGCCCGCGCGCCGCTCCTGCCTTCCCGTCGCGCCACCCCAGAGCCTGCGTGCGTTCCCTGCCCTTGCCGTGCGCCGCCCCAGAGCCCGCGCGCCGCTCCTGCCTGCCCGTCGCGCCGCCCTAGAGCCCGCACGCTGCCCCTGCCTGCCCGTCGCGCCGCCCCAGAGCCTGCGCGCGGCCCCTGCCCTTGCCGTGCGCCGCCCCAGAGCCCGCGCGCCGCCCCTGCCTGCCCGTCGCGCCGCCCTAGAGCCCGCGCGCCGCCCGTGCCTGCCCGTCGCGCCGCCCTAGAGCCCGCACGCTGCCCCTGCCTGCCCGTCGTGCCGCCCCAGAGCCCGCGCACCGCCCCTGCCTGCCCGTCGCGCCGCCCCAGAGCCTGCGCGCGGCCCCTGCCCTTGCCGTGCGCCGCCCCAGAGCCCGCGCACCACCCCTGCCGGCCTGCTCGCCGCCCTGTCCGCCCGCGCAGCGCTCTACTAGCCCGCGCGCCCGACCCTGCCTTGCCCTACGCCCGCCCTGCCCTGCCGAGCGCCGTCCCAGATCCTCGCACCGCTCTGCCAGCCAGTGCGCCGCTCTCCTAGCCCGCGCACTCGCCTCCTGCCCACCTACACGACGCCCTCTGCAGCCCGTGCGTCTCCGTTCCTGCCTTGCCCTGCCCTACCTCCTTCCTCTGCCCACTATGGCTTCTCTTAGTGGTAGTGGTGGGAGTCATGGCGGCGGTGGGGGCAGCGGTGGGAGTGGTGGAGGCGGCCGCAGCGGCAGTCGAGGTGGAGCTGTTCGGTGGGGAGGTTCTGGTGGTGGCCAGCTGCAGCTTCAGCGAGGTCCGCGCGTCACCCTTCCGCCCCAGCAGCTTCGTGAGTGGTATTTCCAGCGTGGGAAGTCTCCGAGTACTGGTCGCTGCCCGTACGTCATTCGCACAGGTGCTCGGGCCGGGCAGACCTGCGGGACACCTGGCCATTCACAGCCCCGCTGCTTCGCCTATTTGAGTGACGCCTGGAGAGAGGTGTTTGGCGACGAGGCTGAGCCCCCCAGCTGGCTGGAGCTGCTTCGTCACAGGGTGGACGTCTTTGCTCTCGACTTGGACGCTATACTTACTGCCATGTATACTCTGACTGTGGGTACTGAGGGTGACTGTTACCTCTGTGTGCCGCCCGACCCTGGCATAGAGGCTGCTACTCTAGGTACTAGTGCGTTTTCTCTCGGTGCTAGTGAGTCTGCTCTCTCTGGTACTGCGTCTGCTGAGCCCTTGCACACCTTCACGCTTGACTCAGGTGCTTCACGCTGTTTCTTTCGCGACAGTACCGCACTCACACCGCTCCCTAGACCGGTTGCGGTCTCCCTGGCTGACCCCTCTGGGGGTCCGGTTCTTGCACGTTCCTCCACCGTGCTCTTGTGTCCGGCGGTTCCGTCCGGCTCGCTGTCAGGTCTCCACCTCCCCTCGTTCTCGACGAACTTGGTGAGTAACGCAGCTCTTCAGGATGAGTGGGTTAATACCTTTATCCCTGGAGGCCAGCGTGTGGCGATCTGCACGTGTGCACGGACAGGCCGTTGTCAAACATTATATATGTTATGCTTGTGTAGGCTACAGTGGGTTAGCCTATACGGGGTACACAATTCTAGGGTTAGGTACTTGTACTGTTTTGGACTGTTAGTTCATCATTCCTGTTCGTTCTTTCCGACATGGTTTCAGAGCAGGTCCTTCGCTAGGACCGTTTTTTTTAGGGCCCACCACTACCTACCTACCTACCTACCTACCTGCGCCCTAGGGCGCCTCGTTTTTCACGGCCCCCTAAGGCCCCGCGACCCGCGATCCCCCCCCCTAGTGACCCGCGCGCCGCCCCTTACGGCCCCGAACGGCCCCGCGCTCGCTCCTAGCGGCCCCGATCGGCCCCGTGCTCGCCCCTTACGGCCCCGAACGGCCCCGCGCTCGCCCCTTACGGCCCCGTACGGCCCCGCGCTCGCCCCTAGAGGCCCCTAACGGCCCCGCGCTAGCCCCTAGCGGCCCCGATCGGCCCCGCGCTCGCCCCTTACGGCCCCGAACGGCCCCGCGCCCGCCCCTTACGGCCCTGTACGGCCCCGCGCTCGCCCCTAGAGGCCCCGAACGGCCCCGCGCTAGCCCCTAGCGGCCCCAAACGGCCCCGCGACTGCTACAGCCGCCCGATCCAACCCGAGCCGCGCGACCCGAACCGAGCCGCCCAGACCGAGCCGAGCCGCGCGCCCCGAACCGAGCCGCGCCGCCCTAGCCGAGCCGCACAGCCCTAGCCGAGCCGCGCTGTCCTACCTGCACTACACTACTGCTACTGCTACTCCTACTGCTGCTACTGCCACTGCTACTGCTGCTATGGCTACTCCTCCTGTACTCGCTTTCGATACTGAGGGCCGCCCAGTGAAGTTTGACACCTGGCTTGATGACCTGCACCTCTACCTACAGCTCACTGCCAAGGAAGATATTTCACTGTACGATCACGCCCTAGGCCACGCTACTGCACCTCCTACTACTGCTGACAGCACTCAGCGCTCACAGTGGCAGACTCGTGACGCTCACGCTCGCTTTGCCATTCGCAACTCCCTGCCGCTAGATGAGCGCGAGCACTTTGGCCAGCACAAGACTGCTAAGGACCTGTACACTGCTGTAGTTGCTCGCTACTCCTCGCCTGCTTCTGCCGCACTAGGCCGCCTCTCCCTCCCCTACCTGTTCCCCGACCTGGCCTCCTTCCACACCGTTGCTGACCTCATCACCCACCTCAAGACTAGTGAGGCCCGCTTCCGCGCTGCTATGCCTGCCGAGTTCCTAGCTAACAACCCCCCCCCGCTCTGGCTCGTTCTCTACCACCTAGTCACCCGCCTCCCTGACTCTCTGCGCGCAGTCAGGGACCAGTTTCTAGCTCGCTGCCCCACTGAGCTCACCATTGCCCTCCTCGAGAAGGAGCTACTTGCAGCCGAGGCGAGTGTCGTCGCTGTAGGTGCCTCTCGTGGTGACCCCCGCACTCCTTTCTTTGAGGGGTGTTCCCCTTCCCCCCTCCTTCCCTCTGTCGCCTCTGCTTCTGCTGTCGACCTTCTTGGTGCTGAGAAGGTCGGGACCGCGTCTGCTTCGAGCGGGCGCCGCAGGACGAGAGGGGGCAAGGGTGGAGGTGGCGGCGGAGGAGGTGGGGGTGGAGGCGGTGGGAGTGGAGGAGGGGCTGGAGAGGCTAGTGGCGGCAGTGGGGGTGGTGACGGCAGCGGCGGGGGTGGTGGCAGGGGCGGGGGCGGCGGTGGGGGCGGAGGTGGTCGTGGCAGCGGCAGGGGAGGCGGTGGTCGCGGAGGTGGCGGCAGTGGTGGTGGCCGTGGAGGCGCTGGCGGTGGTCTGAGCCAGCAGCACACTCCGTCGCTCCAGGAGGCCCGTGAGTGGTATGCCCAGCGTCTTAGCTGCACGTATGTCATCCGCACTGGTGACCGCACTGGTCAGCAGTGTGGGAGGCCGCACCCCACGCAGCGCTGTTTCGCGCGCCTTACCGACGCTTGGCGCACCCAGTTCCCTGATGGCGCTGAGCTGCCCCGCTGGGCTGATCTGGAGAGGAAGGGGGTTGATATCTGGGCTCTAGACTTTGATGCTATTCTCACTGCCATGTATGCCATGTTTACTAGTGGAGAGGGTGCTCAGTACTTGTGTGTTCCGCCCGACCCGGGCATTCTGACCAGTGAGACTGCCGCTCCAGGTGCTAGTGAGACTGCCGCTGCAGGTACTTGCGTGTCTGCTCCCTCAGGTGATGGTGAGGCTGTCGCTCTAGGTGCTCGTGCGTCTGTCCCCCCTGGTACTGAGTCGACTGAGGCACTGCACACCTTCACCCTGGACTCAGGTGCTTCACGCTGTTTCTTTCGTGACCGCACTGTCCTTGAGCCACTTGCTCGGCCAGTTGCTGTCTCCCTCGCTGACCCCTCTGGGGGTCCGGTCATTGCGACCTCCTCCACTGTCCTTCCCTGTCCGGCGGTCCCGTCCGGCACACTGTCAGGGCTCTACCTCCCCTCGTTCTCTACGAACTTGGTGGCAGGTAGCGCGCTCCAGGACGGGGGTGTTCACCAGTTCACCCCTGCCTACGAGCGTGTGACACACTGCACGTGTGCTCGGACGGGTCGTCACCTGGCTACCTTCACTCGGGAGCCAGGGTCGGACCTGTACACACTGACCACTGGGTCCCCACAGGTGGCTGCGTCTGCGTCTGCGTCAGGTCAGCTGTCCGCCCCCTGCTCGTGTCGGTCTCTCGCGCACGACACCGTCCTCTGGCACCACCGACTTGGCCACCCGTCCGTGCAGCGCCTTCGGACCATGCACCAGCGGTACCTTGTCTCTGGTCTTCCCAGGGTTCTCCCTCCCCTCCCACCCTCGCCGGCTCCTCCCTGTATTCCCTGTGTCGAGGGGCGGCAGCGCGCCGCTCCTCACTCTTCTGCGTTTCCCCCGACGGAGGCTCCTCTGCAGACACTCCACCTGGACGTGTGGGGCCCCGCCCGCGTCCGTGGACAGGGCGGGGAGCGCTACTTTCTGCTGGTAGTTGACGACTACACGCGCTACACCACGGTCTTCCCCTTGCGCACCAAAGGTGAGGTCCCTGATGTCTTGATCCCTTGGATCCGCGCTACTCGTCTCCAGCTGGAGCGGCGCTTTCGCTCGGACCTTCCGGTCCTGCGACTGCACTCTGATAGGGGCGGTGAGTTTTCCTCCGACCTCTTGCGCGCCTTCTGTCAGGAGGAGGGCATTGAGCAGACGTTCACGCTTCCGGCCTCTCCGCAGCAGAATGGGGTTGCTGAGCGCTGCATTGGCCTGGTCATGGAGGTCGCTCGTACCTCCTTGGTCCATGCGGCTGCCCCCCATTTTCTGTGGCCGTTTGCTGTCCGGTACGCCGCGCATCAGCTCAACCTCTGGCCCCGTGTCTCCGGTCCAGAGACCTCGCCGACACTGCGTTGGACGGGAGAGGTTGGCGATGCGTCGGTGTTCCGCGTCTGGGGATCTCGTGCCTTTGTCCGCGACACGTCCGCGGACAAGCTCTCTCGTCGAGCTGTCCCCTATGTCTTCCTTGGCTTTGTCCCTGACGCGTCTGGTTGGCAGTTTTACCACCCTGTCTCGCGCCGTGTCTTCCCCTCTCAGGACGTCACGTTCGACGAGTCGGTCCCCTTCTACCGTCTCTTCCCCTACCGCACTGCCCCGCTCCCCCCTCCGCCTCTCTTCCTCGCGCCAGGTGCTGCTGTTGTAGAGCCCCTCCCCCCTCAGGGTGCCGCTCCCTCAGGTGTGTCTCAGGTAGACCCCGTTGAGCCTGTCGAGGTAGCCGTCGAGTCGCGTCCTCCTCGGGGTACTGAGCCTGGGGGTGCTGAGCCTGGGGGTGCTGAGACTGGGGGTGCTGAGCCTGGAGGTGCTGAGTCTGGAGGTGCTGAGACTGGGGGTGCTGAGCCTGGAGGTGCGGAGCCTGGAGGTGCTGAGCCTGGAGGTGCTGAGCCTGGAGGTGCTGAGACTGGGGGTGCTGAGTCTGGGGGTGCTGAGTCTGGTGGTGCTGAGCCTGAGCGTGCTACACCTGGAGGAGCCCTCTCCTCCCAGCAGCTGCAGGAGAGGTACCTCCGGTACTGCAGCCTCCGGAGGGGTGCTCCTGGCGCCGGTACCCGTGCTTCCCCACCTCCCCGGGAGCTCCCCTCCCTTCAGCAGATCCGAGTGGTACACGCGGCGCTGCAGTCTTCGGAGTGGAGCCCCTGGTGCCGCGGACCCGGACGGTGGAGCTGCTGCTGGTGCTGAGGACCCGGACGGTGGAGCTGCTGCTGGTGCTGAGGACGCGGACGGTGGAGCTGCTGCTGGTGCTGAGGCCCCGGGCGGTGGAGCTGCTACTGGTGCTGCGGACCCGGCCGGTGGAGCTGCTGCTGGTGCTGCGGACCCGGGCGGTGGAGCTGCTGCTGGTGCTGCGGACCCGGACGGTGGAGCTGCTGCTGGTGCTGCGGACCCGGCCGGTGGAGCTGCTGCTGGTGCTGAGGACCCGACCGGTGGCGCGGCTGCTGGTGCTGAGGACCCGGGCGGTGGAGCTGCTGCTGGTGCTGCGGACCCGCACGGTGGAGCTACTGCTGGTGCTGAGGTCCCCGGTGCTGGTGTCCCTGCTGGCTCTGGAGACGCTACGAGGCCGCGACCGTACTTCGTCCCGCTCCTTCAGCAGGTTCTTGGTCTCGCTCCTCCTCCTTGTCCTCCTCCCTCCGTAGAGTGTCTGCAGCCTGTCCAGTCGCAGTCACAGTTACCACCTGCCTCGCCTCTCCCTGGTCCCTCTCCTTACACCGGTCCCACAGGAGGTCTTACCGAGCGTCGTGAGCCTGCGTCTCGTCCTGCGTCGCCTGTTCGTCCTGCGCACACTAGTCGTCGTGGCACACGTGAGCGTCCTCCTCCTGTCCCTGGCACTCACTACATGACACTGCGTCGCTCCACTGCTCCTCAGCGTGTCCCTCTGCCGTCTCCTCCAACGTCCTCTCTCCCTACTCTTCCTGACCCGGAGTCTGACTCCCGTCGTGCTGCCAGTCCCACAGTCACGCGTCTCCTCGCCACTGTTGTCACTGACCCTACCTTTGAGTCCTCTGCTGCGTCTGCTCTGGTTGCTGAGTTGGTTGACTTTGCTGCCGCGTGCCGTCTAGACTTCGCCGCTAGCCTTGTTGCTGAGTCTGAGTCTGTCTGTCCTCCGTCCGTCGAGGGTGAGTGTGCTCTTGGCACGGACGTCCTTGAGGACAGGCAGGAGGAGTTCCAGTGCTTTGCTGCTGCTTTGCCCCATCTTGTGTCCATGCTAGTTGCCCCTGAGGGAGACCCGGATGCACCAGACATCTCGACCCCGCGCTCTTACGCAGAGGCGGTGGCAGGTCCCTACTCCTCTCAGTGGCAGACAGCCATGGACGCAGAGATGGCTTCCTGGAAGTCCACAGGCACCTACGTCGACGAGGTTCCCCCACCTGGGGCGAACATCGTCAGTGGCATGTGGATTTTCAGGGTGAAGCGGCCGCCGGGTTCTCCGCCTGTCTTCAAGGCGCGCTACGTGGCTCGTGGCTTCAGTCAGCGCGAGGGAGTAGACTTCTTCCAGACCTTCTCCCCCACCCCGAAGATGACTACTCTTCGGGTGCTGCTGCACATACGAGACTACGAGCTTCACTCTCTTGACTTCAGCACTGCTTTCTTGCAGGGCAGTCTGCACGAGGAGATCTGGCTGCGCCGCCCTCCTGGCTTCACTGGGTCGTTCCCTCCTGGTACCCAGTGGAGGCTCCAGCGGCCAGTCTACGGTCTCCGCCAGGCGCCACGTGAGTGGCACGACACACTGAGGACGACACTCGCGGCTCTTGGGTTCGCGCCTTCTACTGCTGACCCGTCGCTGTTTCTACGCACTGACACCTCACTGCCGCCGTTCTACATCCTCGTGTACGTCGACGACTTGGTCTTTGCCACTGCTGACACTCA
Source organism: Closterium sp. Yama58-4 (assembly GCA_947470075.1). NCBI lineage: Eukaryota > Viridiplantae > Streptophyta > Zygnematophyceae > Desmidiales > Closteriaceae > Closterium > Closterium sp. Yama58-4. Next base: position 515,023 of record CANIUD010000129.1, on the reverse strand, counting down.
GGCACTCGCCCACGTGAAGTCCGAGCTGCAGAAGCGACACACGTGCACAGACCTGGGTGAACTGACAAGCTACCTTGGCTTGCGGATCACTCGGGACAGAGCACGGCGCACCATCACCTTGACTCAGTCACACATGGTGCAGCAGGTCCTTCAGCGCTTCGGCTTCACGTACTCCTCGCCTCAGGCCACTCCTCTGCCTACAGGTCACTCGCTCTCAGCTCTGCCTTCGGATGAGTCCGTAGAGTCGAGTGGCCCGTATCCAGAGCTTGTTGGCTGCCTCATGTACCTGATGACCTGCACTCGACCTGACCTTGCATACCCTCTTAGCATCCTTGCACGCTATGTCGCTCCTGGCCGTCACAGGAAGGAGCACATGGATGCCGCTAAGAGGGTGTTGCGCTACTTGTGCAGTACGTCGGGCATGGGGCTAGTGCTTGGAGGGCGAGACCGTGTTGTACTCACTGGACACTCAGACGCTTCTTGGGCAGACGACCAGGCTACGCAGCGGTCGTCTCAAGGTTACACCTTCAGCCTTGGCTCTGGCTCAGTTTCTTGGCGTTCTACACGTTCTTCTTCTGTTCTCAGCTCCAGTTGTGAGGCTGAGATCTACGCCACAGCCATGGCGGCCCAGGAGCTACGCTGGCTGACCTACCTGCTGACTGACTTGGGAGAGCGGCCTCGTTCCCCTCCAGTGCTGTACGTTGACAACAAGGCTGCCATTGCCTTGTGTGAGGAGCACAGACTGGAGCACAGAACGAAGCACATCGCTCTGCGGTACTTCCTTGCTCGAGAGCTTCAGCAGCGTGGTCAGCTTTGTCTCCGTTACGTGGCCACTGAGGCCAACACTGCTGATGTGTTCACCAAGGCGCTTCAGCCTTGTGACCATCAGCGCTTTTGCACTCTCCTAGGTCTTGTGCCTACTGGACCTCACTTGCTCACTTCTTGACTCTGTCTGTACTGTGATCTTTATATATATACCTGCATGTTTACTCCTGCTAGGTTGTGATCATTGTACCTCTTGCTCTATTATAAACCTGTATGTGAACTGGTCTTGTGACCGCTTGCTTGTGATCAGAATTTGTGTGGAATCCTTGAGATCCACCCTGAGCTTGTTTTGCCTTGCTCTGCCTTGACTGGTCTTGTGACCCCTTGTTCTCCCCACTTTGCCTATGGGGGTGTGTCAAACATTATATATGTTATGCTTGTGTAGGCTACAGTGGGTTAGCCTATACGGGGTACACAATTCTAGGGTTAGGTACTTGTATTGTTTTGGACTGTTAGTTCATCATTCCTGTTCGTTCTTTCCGACAGCCGTCACCTGGCCACGTTTACCCGTCGGCCTAGGTCGAGTATGTGCACACTGACTACTGAGCCTCCCCAGGTTGCTGCGTCTGGTCAGGTGGCTGCGTCAGGTCTGGTAGCCCCCCCTGCGAGTGTCGTCACCTGTCGCACCAGACTCTCCTTTGGCACCACCGCCTTGGTCACCCCTCCTTGCCACGCCTCCGTGGCATGCACTCTCGCTACCTGGTCTCTGGTCTTCCCAGGTCTCTGCCTTCCCTCCCGCCCTCGCCTGCCCCGCCCTGCATTCCTTGCGTCGAGGGGCGGCAGCGCACCGCTCGTTTCCCCCGACGACTGCTCCCCTGCAGACTCTCCACCTGGACGTGTGGGGCCCAGCCCGCGTCCAGGGACAGGGCCGCGAGCGGTACTTTCTGCTGGTTGTCGACGACTACTCGCGTTACACCACGGTCTTCCCCTTGCGCAGCAAGGGTGAAGTCCCTGCTGTTTTGATCCCTTGGATCCGCGCTGTGCGTCTCCAGCTCCGCGAGCGGTTCGACACGGACCTTCCCGTCCTGCGTCTGCACTCTGACAAAGGTGGTGAGTTCTCCTCCGACCTCTTGCAGGACTTTTGTCAGGGGGAGGGCATCCTCCAGTCGTTCACACTTCCGGCCTCTCCGCAGCAGAATGGGGTTGCTGAGCGCCACATTGGCTTAGTCATGGAGGTCGCTCGTGCCTTTGTCCGCGATACCACCGCGGACAAGCTCTCCGCTCGCGCCATTCCCTGCGTCTTCCTTGGTTTTCCCCTGGCTGGCAGTTTTACCACCCCATGTCGCGTCGGGTGTTTGCCTCTCAGGACGTCACGTTTGACAAGTCGGTTCCCTTTTACCGCCTCTTTTCCTACCGCACTGCCCCCCTCCCCCCGCCGCCCCTCTACCTCGCTCCAGGTTTCCCTCCGGTTGACCCCCCCACCCCCCCTCAGATTCCTGCTCCTTCAGGTGTGTCTCAGGTAGACCCGCCTCCCTTGCCTGAGCCTGTCGAGGTCACTGGTGACTCAGGTGCCGCTGAGGGTGGTGCTGCTCGGGGTGCTGCGTCTGGGGGTGTTGAGCCTGCAAGTGAGGAGCCTGAGCGTGTGGAGCCTGGGGGTGTTGTGCCTGGGGGTGTTGAGCCTGCGATTGAGGAGCCTGAGCGTGTGGAGCCTGGGGGTGTTGTGCCTGGGGGTGCTGAGCCTACGGGTGCTACTTCTGGGGGTGCTGAGCCTGGTGGTGCTACGTCTACTAGTCCTGGCGGTTCTCTCGAGGCCTCGCCCCAGCAGTCTAGCCGGCGGGAGCCTCTCTCACCACAGCAGCTGCGTGAGTGGTACACTCAGCGCTACTGCCTTCCGCGTGGAGCTGCTGGAGCTGGAGGCCCTGGAGCTACTGGTACCGGAGGAGCTGGCACCGCTGGTCCCGGAGATGCTCCTCCTGGAGGTACTGGAGCTGCCGGAGCTGGTGGTGCTGCTGGTGCTGGAGGTGCTGGTGGTGCTGGCACTGCTGGTCCCGGAGGTGCTCGTCCTGGAGGTACTGGAGCTGCCGGAGCTGGTGGTGCTGCTGGTGCTGGAGGTGCTGGTGGTGCTGGCACTGCTGGTCCCGGAGGTGCTCGTCCTGGAGGTACTGGAGCTGCCGGAGCTGGTGGTGCTGCTGGTGCTGGAGGTGCTGGTGGTGCTGGCATTGCTAGTCCCGGAGGTGCTCGTCCTGGAGGTACTGGAGCTGCCGGAGCTGGGGGTGCTGCTGCTGGAGGTACTGGAGCTGGGGGCCCTGGAGCTGGTGTTGTCGACCCTGGAGTTGGAGACTCTTGGGCTGGAGGTGCCGGTTCTGGGGGTGCTGCTGCTGGAGGCACTGGAGCTGGAGACTCTGGAGCTGGTGCTGTCGACTCTGGAGTTGGAGACACCGGAGCTGGAGGTGCCGGTTCTGGGGGTTCTACTGCTGGAGGCAGTGGAGCTGGAGGCCCTGGCGCTGGTGCTGTGGACCCTGGGGCTGGAGGTGCCGGTTCTGGGGGTGCTACTGCTGGTGACGCTGGAGCTGAAGGTGCTGACGTTGGAGGCGCTGGGGCTGGAGGTTCTGGAGCTGCAGGAGACGCTGGAGCTGCTGCTGGTACTGGTGCTAGTGGTACTGCACCGCCGCGACTGTTCTTCGCTCTACCGTCGACGTTGTCTCTGCCACCACCTGCCTACGTACTACGCCAGGTTCTTAGCCTCCCGTCTTCTACTGGCCTCCCGTTACAGCCCACCTCACCACTGCCTGCTCCTTCTCCTTACACTGAGCACACTGACTCGCTTACAGAGCGTCGTGAGCCTACGTCTCGTCCTGCCTCCCCTGTTCGCACTGTTCGCCGTGCTCGTCGAGTCCCGCGTCCGCGTCCTCCTCCTGTGCCAGGTACTCACACTATGGCACTTCGTCCTTCCTCTGCTCCACAGCGCGTCCCTCTGCCGTCTCCTCCTACGTCCTCTCTTCCTACTGTGCCGGACCCTGAGTCTGACCTAGTTCGTGCTGCTCACCCCACTGTCACGCGTCTGTTAGCCACTGTTGTCACTGACCCTTCGTTTGAGTCCGCTGCTGCGTCTGCTTTGGTCGCTGAGCTTGTTGACAATGCTGCTGCTTGTCGTCTCGACTACGTTGCTAGTCTTGTTGCTGAGTCTGAGTCTGTCTGTCCTCCGTCCGTCGGGGGTGAGTGTGCTCTTGGCACGGACGTCCTTGAGGACAGACAGGAGGACTTTGAGTGTCTTGCAGCCGCTGCACCTCATCTCGTAGCCATGCTGCTTGCTCCTAAGGGAGAACGGGATGCACTGGACATCCCGACCCCGCGCTCTTACGCAGAGGCGATTTCGGGTCAGTACTCCTCTCAGTGGCAGACAGCCATGGACGCAGAGGTGGCATCCTGGAAGTCTACAGGCACTTACGTCGACGAGGTTCCCCCTCCTGGGGCGAACATCGTCGATGGCATGTGGATTTTCAGGGTGAAGCGGCCGCCGGGTTCTCTGCCTGTCTTCAAGGCTTCAGTCAGCGACAGGGAGTTGACTTCTTCCAGACCTTCTCCCCTACCCCAAAGATGACCACTCTTCGGGTGCTACTGCACGTTGCCGCTCAGCGTGACTACGAGCTTCACTCTCTTGACTTCAGCACAGCGTTCTTACAGGGCAGCCTGTACGAGGAGATCTGGCTGCGCCGCCCACCTGGCTTCACTGGGTCGTTTCCTCTTGGTACCCAGTGGAGCCTCAGGCGGCCAGTCTACGGTCTCCGTCAGGCGCCTCGTGAGTGGCACGACACACAAAGGATGACACTAGCAGCTCTTGGGTTTGCTCCTTCCACTGCTGACCCGTCGCTGTTTCTACGCATCGATGCCTCGCTGCCGCCGTTCTACATCCTCGTGTACGTTGACGACTTGGTCTTTGCCACTGCTGACACTGAGGCACTCGCTCTTGTGAAGTCGAAGCTGCAGAAGAGACACACGTGCACAGACTTGGGTGAGCTGCGCAGTTACCTTGGCTTGCAGATCACCCGGGATAGAGCACGCCGCACCATCACACTGACTCAGTCACACATGGTGCAGCAGATCCTTCAGCGCTTCGGCTTCACTTGGTCCTCGCCACAGTCCACTCCTATGGCTACCGGTCACTCGCTCCCAGCTCTGCCTTCGGATGAGTCCGTAGAGTCGAGTGGCCCGTATCCAGAGCTTGTGAGCTGCCTCATGTACCTGATGACCTGCACTCGACCTGACCTTGCGTACCCTCTTAATATCCTGGCTCGCTACGTTGCGCCCGGGAGACACCGACGAGAGCACTGGGAGGCTGCTAAGAGGGTGTTACGCTACTTGTGCAGTACATCGGGCATGGGGCTCGTGCTTGGAGGACGGGGTGAGGTTGTCCTCACTGGACACTCCGACGCTTCTTGGGTTGACGACCTGGCTACGCAGCGGTCGTCGCAGGGGTACACGTTCAGCCTTGGCTCCGGCTCTGTTTCTTGGCAGTCTACACGCTCGTCTTCTGTTCTCAGTTCCAGTTGTGAGGCTGAGATCTACGCCACAGCCATGGCTGCACAGGAGTTACGCTGGCTCACCTACCTGCTGACCGACTTGGGAGAGAGGCCTCGTTCTCCTCCAGTTCTGTACGTAGACAACAAGGCTGCCATTGCCTTGTGTGAGGAGTACAGACTGGAGCACAGAACGAAGCACATCGCTCTGCGTTACTTCCTTGCTCGAGAGTTGCAGCAGCGTGGTCAGCTTCGTGTTTCTTACGTGGCCACCAGGGCCAACACTGCTGATGTGTTCACCAAGGCACTTCCGCCTTTATGACCATCAGCGCTTTTGCACAGCTTTAGGCCTGGTGCCAGTGTTTGCTCACTTGCTTACCTCTTGACTTTGCTTGTACTGTGATCTATATTATATACCTGCATGCCTACTCCTGCTAGGTAGTGATCACTGTACTGTTGTTGTTGCATATATACCTCTGCATGTGAACTGGCCTTGTGGCTCTTTGCTTGTGCTCAGAGTGTGTGGTGACGTTGTGATCCACCCTGGGCTTGCTTTGCTTTTCTTGACTGGTCTTATGACCCCTTGTTCTCCCCCACTTTGCCTATGAGGGTGTGTCAAACTATATATGTGTGTTAGTTCTGTATAGGCTATAGTGGGGTACAACCCAAAGTTAGGGTTAGTACTTGTACCCACCTTTCATTCAATACACACATTCGTGCTTCTAGATTCTAACACGCAAGTTCTATTTCGCCTCAAGTGGCCTTTTCGAGTGTAATTTCTACCGAGTGAAGTTCTCTTTTGGATTGGTGGCCCCTGAATAAACGGAACGTGCTAGGACAGGACAGGACAGGATGTGCCAGGACAACACAGGACAGGATAGGGCAGGCCTCAAGTGGCCTTTTTAAGTGTAGCTTCTACAATGTGAGGTTCTCGTTTCAATTGGTGGCCTCTAATTAAACGGAAAACTGTAAATATCTGGCTTTTAGGCTAGAGCTGATGTTTTTATCTGTGTTTGTTAGCCCACCAATTTGAGCACATGCCCAAGGTGGTCTTTATCAATTACGCACCGTTACGCTTTGCTGACTACCAAATCCTCATCCAAAAAGTCGACAGGCATACCGTAATCCCCCGGATAGAAGACCCCCCCAAAATAAAAGACCCCCGGGTAGCTAATACGGGGGAGGGGGGGGTACTTTATTAAACCTCGAAATCGTTATACCCCCCTTTTGAGGGGTAAACAATATAAGACCCCCCCTTCCCCTATAGGGGGGGGGTTTCCATGTAGATTTCGAATTATTCTATTTAGACCGAAACATGTTACTAGGCGAATTTGGCTTGTTGGGGGGTGAATTTGCTGCGTCATGGGGCGAATTTGCTACGTCAGTGGCGAATTTGCTGCGTCAGGTGCGAATGTGCTGCGACAGGGGGACGAATTTGCTGAGTCAGTGGCGAATTTGCTGCGTCAGGGGCGAATCTACTGCCATCGGGGGGCGAATCTCCTGCGTGGGGGGGCGATGTTACTGTGAGAGGCGAATGAGTTGTGACCGGTCAATGATTTCTAGCGAAGAATGTTTCGCTGGCTTGGTGCTCACCAAAAGCATCCCCCCAACTTCAGTATTGACTGTAGTGTTAAAAACACCCTTAAAAAAGGGGGCCATATGATAAGACCCGGGTGGTATACATTTTTTTTCCTTTGTTAAGACCCCCCCCATTTCTTCTAGGGATTTAGGGTACATTCCTGTGTCGACATTTATGTCTCAATCCACGTTTTCCCGAGTCGCGTCGAAAAAATTTGTCAATCTCGCGTCACAATAAATCAATGTATCCCGAAACTAGGCGATATCGAGATAGTAGGACGAAAGATAGAACAGAGAAGAGGGTTTGTACTAGCAGCATGCAAGGTACATATAGGAAACCCTAATTTGGGTTGTACTCGCTATAGAGTACCCCACTGCAGGCTAGACAATTACAACATTCTGACACACCCCCATAGCCAAAGTGGGGTGTAATCAGCACAATGAGCAGGCATAGCAATAGTTCACAATTATAAGCAAAGCTAGAGGTGATCATAGAGGGCAAGTGAGGAGGAGGAGAGACTGTGAGGGCGAGAAGATGAAAGGCGCCGACTGAAGCTGCAGACACACGGGCAACAGGAGCGGCGCGCACAGTGGCTACCGAGCGCACGAGGGCACCGGACTACGGGAGTATCTGGCTCCGCGGCTACGACGAGCACACACAGGAGCAACGGACCCACAGGCGACTGGCGAAGCAGGCTCGCTGGGCTACCGAAACGCGCGAGGGCATCCGGACTACTGGCGCTGCTGGCGTCACGACGGCTACCTCCACGCAACCTCCTCCGACCGTCCCACGCCCCTCTCACACACCCCCTGCTGACACCCTAGCTCCACTTCCACGACACCCCCCTTAAACCCTAAACCTCGGCTCCCACACATCCACCCCCCTCAGCGGCAGCTGCAGTAGTGGGAGACGGAGGAGGAGGAGGAGTAGGGGACGGGGCACACAACCGGCACCCCCACAACTGCCACCCCCACACTCCTCACCCCCGAAACCCTAAAACGGGTGGGATAGGGGCAGGAGCGCGGGGGATGGTGAGGGGGGATGGCGCGCGACCCCCAGGGCGCCAGAACGGACGGGCTGGGCGGGTGGAGGGGGGTGGCGCGCGCTGCTCCCCAGGGCGCCGCGACGGACGGGCGGGGGGGACGTGTGCGCGACTCCCCAGGGCGCCGCAACGGCCTGGCGGGGCGCGCGCGGGCTCCCGAGGGCGCCGCGACGAACTGGCGGGACGCGCGCGGGCTCCCCAGGACGTCGCGACGAACGGGCGGGGCGGTCGCGGGCTCCCCAGTGCGTCGCGACGAACGGGCGGGGCGGTCGCGGGCTCCCCAGTGCGTCGCGACGGACGGGCGGGGCGCTCGCGGGCTCCCCAGGGCGTCGCGACGGACGGGCGGGGCGCTCGCGGGCTCCCTAGGGCGTCGCGACGTGCAGGGTGGGGGCCGCGCGTGCTCCCCAGGGCGCCACGACGGACGGGCGGGGCGCGCGCGGGCCCCCCCACGGCAGGAAACCGCCGCGCGCGCTCGGGGCGCGCGGCGGGATGAAAATGTGAAGGTCGCGCGCCACGGGGCGCGCGACACAGAGTAGGGCAGCGGAAGCAGCAGTGGGGCCCACAGGCCAGGAGCGTGAACGCTCTGTTACCATATCGAGATAGTAGGACGAAAGATAGAACAGAGAAGAGGGTTTGTACTAGCAGCATGCAAGGTACATATAGGAAACCCTAATTTGGGTTGTACTCGCTATAGAGTACCCCACTGCAGGCTAGACAATTACAACATTCTGACAGGCGACTATGCAAAATGCACGGTTGGGCGCATTTGATTGGGTGATAAATATAACTGTACTCCCGTTTCTTCAATCGCTTGGCTGGGGTGTGGTTTCGACGCGCGGGATTCTTTCCCGAGCGAAATTGGCATTTCGGGCAGACCAGGTGCATTGACATTTTGAACCGCATGCGATTTTTTAACAATGACGGGTCGGTTTACAATTTGTCGGCGACGTCAGCGCGTTTCACGCTGACCAATAAAAAATACAGTAATGGTCGCTAAAAGGCGACTCGCGTTTGAGACATTGTACGTTTTATGTCGTTTTAACGCGTCACAAACGCTTTGAGACACAAATGTCGACACAGGAATGTACCCTTAGGATAAGACCCCAGGGTTTTATATCCGGGGGATTACGGTATTTGAGATTGTGGAATTCTACATATTGATATGTGGAAAAGGCTTCTGTATCAAAAGGCTTCTTCTACATACCGGTACCATGAATATTAGAAAGTCACTTCACTGACATATTTTATCTAGCATGCACTTGTTACATCAGCACAATGACCATTGTAAAGTGGATATGCATAATCATACCAGTACACTACAGCATCTGGGTGTAGCACAACTCGTCCTCAGCCTGGCCCTGTGCGCACAGGTTCAGGTTCTTGTCTCTCTTCTGAAAGCCCGTCATGCCCTGCCCGCTCCCCACCACCCCCACCTTGGGTGATTCTTGAGTCGACCCAACAATAACCTGCAGCACTACCCGTCCTCTGCCTGACCCTGTGCGCACAGGTTCAGGACAGGTCAGGACGTGCCAAGACATGTCATGCCAGACCAGGACAGGATAAAACCGGACACGACAGGACAGGACAGGACAGGACAGGACAGGACAGGACAGGACAGGACAGGACAAGACAGGACAAGACAGGACAAAACAAGACAGGACAGGACAGGGCAGGACAGGGCAGGGCAGGACATGACAGGGCAGGGCAGGACATGACAGGGCAGGGCAGGACATGACAGGACAGGATGGGACGGGCGGGGCGGGGCGGGGCGGGGCGGGGCGGGGCGGGGCGGGGCGGGGCAGGGCAGGGCAGGGCAGGGCAGGACAGGGGGGGAAAGCGAGTGCGTGTGTTGGGGCGACCGAGGCACACTCGTGCGAACAATTCGCCGTTGAAGAGGAGAGGAGGCGCATAGTTGAGTGCTTGGATGGCAGTGCTTTATGAAACGGCGCTTGCTATGCGGCAATTGTAATAGAGGTTCCACTCTAGGAGATATTCGTGCAGTTGCTCGTGAGTTAACTCTTGAGTAGCCTCAAAAGTCACTGCTTTATGAAGCGTCGCTTGCCATGCGGCTATTGTAATAGATGTTCCACTCCATGAGATCTTTGTAAAGCTGCTCACGCCACCGATCGGCACTGCCGTAGAGATGAATGCGCTCAGGGTAGCGAAAGCGTGTGACCACGAGGTACTGCATATACTTCATCACAAACACGCCACAGTTGCAAGAGTCCGTCTGCTGTATTGCCTGCAGCAGGAAGGGGTGAGGCAGTGTGTAGAGGGTTTAGAGTGAGTGTGTGATGAACGGAGAAGCAGGCTGCGCGTCAATGCGAACCCCTCAGGGCCTCACCCACCTGGACTTGGACAGACGGCACGCGAATGCGAACCCCTCACCTCTCATCAGTACCCCTCACCCCTCATCAGTACCCCTCACCCCTCATCAGTACCCCTCACTCACCTGGACTTGTCAATAGCGGATAGGTGGGCTGCCCCTCACCCCTCATCAAAACCACTCTCCCACCTAGACTCATCAGGATGCGCGTCAATGCGAACCCCTCAGGGCCTCACCCACCTGGACTTTAACTAACGGCATGCGAGCAATCCAGTCATCTGCCTCTGCCTCGGATACGCCTAGCATCAATTCTCGCAGCTGCTGCCGCAGGTACCTGCCAGGCCAGCACACCACTTGCTCGAATGATGGGGTTTCGAATCATACGGACACTCTTGGCTGCAACTCTAGCAGCTGCTGCCGTAGGTACCTGCCAGCACACCACTGGCTCGAATGATGGGGTTACAAATCACAGGGTTGCACGCATGATAAGGGCACAGGCTCGGGGATAGGTGCTTACTGGTGCAATGGCGCTTCAAATTCTGTGTGCCGGGACAAGGAGTCGGCATGTAGGATGCGGGTGGGGCGGGTTTTGAGTCAACTCAAAACACAGGCTCGGGATTAGGTGCGTACTGGCGCAACGGCGCTTCAAATTTCGTGTGCATGGACAGGGAGTCGGCATGTAGGATGCGGGTGGGACGGCGGGGCAGTGTGGGCGATCGATCGTTGTCCAGGATGACCAAACTCCAATGATTACTGCCACAACAAATTCCAATGACAATGACAACGAGAATGAGAATGAGAATGAGAATGGCAACGGCAACGGCAACGGCAACGGCAATTGCAATGACAATGACAATGACAATGACAAAGACAAAGACAACGGCAACGGCAATGGCAATGGCAATGGCAATGGCAATGGCAATGACAATGAGAATGAGAACGACAACGGCAACGGCAACGGCAACGGCAATGGCAATGGCAATGACAATGACACTGAGAATGAGAATGAGAATGAGAATGAGAATGAGAATGGCAACGGCAACGGCAACGGCAACGGCAATGGCAATGACAATGACAATGACAATGACAAAGACAACGGCAACGGCAATGGCAATGACAATGGCAATGACAATGGCAATGACAATGACGATGACGATGGCAATGACAATGATAAAGACAACGGCAACGGCAATGGCAATGGCAATGGCAATGAGAATGAGAATGAGAATGACAATGACAATGAGAACAACAATGGGAATGAGAATGAGAATGAGAATGAGAATGAGAATGAGTCCCACATGCACACCATCAGCGGACACACAAACGTGGCTGCACAACGTGTACGGGTCGCACCCACCCAAGATTTCTCTCAAGAATTCAGTACACAGCTTACTCTGCGTGCAGCGGGATGAGAACCCATCTGAACCGCAGCATGTTCGCATGCGCAAGGACCGGGCGATTGCTTGGGCGACGAGGTCGTGAGATTAGACCGAAAGTAAAAGTGGTGCAATAGAGCCACGGACATTCCTCGTACTTGCATTGGAACTGGAGCATCCTGCACACCACACGGAACGACTCGTTGGTTTGGTATCATAATTCTTTCAGGCATGCAAGGTCAGCACGGGCCGCGGGCATGACTCGGATGCGCTGCAATTACATCCGCACTCACAGGCCGAACCACTCGATGACTTCTCCAGACACCCATTGCCCCGGCTGCAATGTTTCTGCGTCGCGTCTAGTAAGCACAAGCCAATCATTGTAATGGGCATACGGCATCTCGAGTTCCGTGAAGGCTTCCAACCGAGCCGCCTCGCCACGGGAGGGCTCGTCTCCCTCGGGCTCGTCTCCCTTGGGCTCCTCTCCCTCGCTCTCGTCTCCCTCGGGTTCGTCTCCCTCGGGTTCGTCTCCCTCGGGCTCGTTTCCCTCGGGCTCGTCCCCCTCGTGCGCCATGCGCAGCAACGGGGTTTGCTTAATTCGCGGTGAATCGCGTCGCGTGCGTCGCGCGAGCGATGGTGAGGGACCGACGCGAGAAGCGGCTGCTTAGAGGTTCTCGCTGCTTGTTCTCGATCGCGCAAGGGCTGGAGACCGGCAAGCCCGTGTGCAACACCACTTGAACTGCGGAGAGGGTCGACCAGGTGGGGAATCGAGACGACGCGGCCGCCGGGATGAGGCAACCCTAATAAATGGTCTCGCCAGGATTCGTGACATCACGGTGTGGCTAGGTTTGCAGTCCGGTTACGGACTATCCCCGACAGTTATGCATAATTGATTGGCACGCGAACGGTACCAAGACCTCCGCGCTGAAGATGAGACCTTGCCGCTAGCTTGCTTGCTCGCGATCTACGCTTCTCCTGAAACTTTGCGTCACTAGTTGGTCCTGCTCAAGAAGACGAGTAAGGGACGACATAGGTCAAAGCGCGCGCGTGCGGGAACGATGAAAAAAAGCGTGCGAGCAATACGCAAACTCAAGATGCGTCATCTGCCCAGGTGCGCTGAAATTTTGTATACTTGTGATGCTCCTCACGCTGTATGTAAGGGCGTGTCACCTCGGGGCTGGAAAGCCCGAATTCGAACAAGAGGCTTGTTTGAATTTCGAGGTAACCAGCCCTAAAAACGATCCCCGACTCCCACCACACAATTCAACTCGAGTTCCCATCGTTGTTTTCAAAATCAAGAATCTTTTTGAACTTGAATTCGCCAAAAACCATGTTACCACATTGTGCACAGCAAGGCGTCTCGATCAAGCGGGAGAGGTGATCTGTGATTGGCCAGCGAGAAACAATCACCAACTGAAGGGTCAACTGCCAAGACATCACTGTTCACACTCAGTACTGTACAGTAATCCTGAAAACCGTCATTCATGCCCAGACTGGCTCCGCAGTGCTTAGTTCAAAGCAATAAGGCACGAACACGTCTTCCCGATGCCGACACAGTGGACTATTGGTAGATGTGTAGAGTCTACTACGGCGTCAGATGTGGACTATTAGTAGACTCTACGGACCGCCAACAACCAAACCTCCTGTTGCTGCGTAACCCAGTCGTGCGCACGACTGAGCTCATATGCGCGCTTGTCTAAGAACCTGATCAACGCTTCTCGCGCTACTTCGAAGCGCGCCTTCACGGCCTGTCGCATAGCTTGTTCCCAGCGTTTGTTCGCATTATTTGGTTCGTCCTACCAATACGCACCCTCGTTAACTCTTGTCGCCTTGAAAGTGAAGGCCGCGCCATCCCCGCGACCTACAAGGCGACGAGAGGGCGCGCCTCCCTTTTCCCCTCGAATTTAGGCTAAACTTGGCGACGAGAGGCCGCGCCTCCCAAACCCGTGCCGCGCATGGAGCACGAGGGAGACGAGCGCATGGCGCACGAGGGGGACGAGCCCGAGGGAGACGAGCCCTCCTTTGGCGAGGCTCGGCTAGAAACGTTCACGAAACTCGAGATGCCGTATCCCCTATACGACGATTGGCTCGTGCTTACTAAGCGCGACGCAGAAACACTGCAGCCGCGGCAATGGGTGTCTGGAGAAGTCATCGAGTGGTTCGGCCTGTGAGTGCTGTCATCAATTGAGACATCTAGTGGTTCGGCCTGTGAGTGCTGTCATCAATTGAGACATCTAGTGGTTCGGCCTGTGAGTGCTGTCATCAGTTGAGACATCTAGTGGTTCGGCCTGTGAGTGCTGTCATCAATTGAGACATCTAGTGGTTCGGCCTGTGAGTGCTGTCATCAATTGAGACATCTAGTGGTTCGGCCTGTGAGTGCTGTCATCAATTGAGACATCTAGTGGTTCGGCCTGTGAGTGCTGTCATCAATTGAGACATCTAGTGGTTCGGCCTGTGAGTGCTGTCATCAGTTGAGACATCGAGTGGTTCGGCCTATGAGTGCTGCCATCAGTTGAGACATCTAGTGGTTCGGCCTGTGAGTGCTGTTATCAGTTGAGTCATCGACTGCTGTAAATTGCAGTGCATCAGAACCATGCCCGCGGCCCGTGCTGACCTTGCATGCGGCCCTCGTTCCTTGTACTATACAGGATGCTCCAGTACGTGAACAAGTACGAGGAATTTTCGTGGCTATACTGCTCCACTTTACCTTCAGTCTAATCTCAATGCCTCGTCGCCCAGGCGAGGGTTACACGGTCCTTGCAAATGAGAACATGCTGTTGTTCAAATGGGTTCTCATTCCGCTGCACGCAGAGTAAGCTGGGTATCGAATCCTTGGGTGAGTGGGTGGGTGGGTGGGACCCATTTCACAAGTTGTGCAGGCAAGGCTGTCTTTGTTTGCTGTGCGCTGACGGTGCGCATGTGGGGCTTGTAGTAATTATTGGAGTTTTGTCATCCGTGACTTGTGGGTCGACTCAAATGTCACCTTCTGACGGTGCGCATGTGGGACGCGCAGTAATCATTGGAGTTTGGTCATCCTGGACAACGATCGATCGCCCACACTGCCACGCCGTCCCACCCGCATCCTGCATGCCGACTCCCTGTCCATGCACAAAACATTTGAAGCGCCGTTACGACAGTAAGCCCTTATGCCCGAGCCTGTGCCCTTATGCGTGTAACCCTGTGGTTTGAAACCCCATCATTCGAGTAAGTGGTGTGCCTGGCATGGCAGGTACCTGCGGCAGCAGCTGCGAGAGTTGATGCCTAGCGTGGTGTCCGAGGCAGACGCAGACGACTGGATTGCTCGCGTGCCGTTAGTCAAAGTCCAGGTGGGTGAGGGATTCACATGGAAGGTGGGTAAGGCCCCTAAGGGTTTGCATTGACGGTCAGCCTGCTTCTCCGTTTATCCCACGCACACTCTAAACCCTCTTCGCACTGCCTCACCCCTTCCTGCTGCAGGCACCACAGCAGACGGACGCTTGCAACTGTGGCGTGTTTGTGATGAAGTACATGCAGTACCTCGTGCTCTCACGCTTTCAGGACCCTGAGCGCATTGACCTGCATGGCGGCGCCGAGTGGTGGCGTGAGGAGCTGCTGGAAGATCTCCTCGAGTGGACCGTCTATTACAATCGCCGCATGGCAAGCATTGCACCCGTTTCATAAGCACTGCACGCGGGCCGCACATCCAAGCACTCAGCGGTGCGTCTCCTCTCCACTCCAGCGGCAAATTGTTTGCACGGGTGTACCTCGGTCGGCTCGACACAAGCACTCGCTTTCCCCCCTGTCCTGCCCTGCCCCGCCTCGCCCCCCCCCCGCCCCGCCCCGCCCCGCCCCGCAACGCCCCGCCCCGCGTCGCCCCGCCCCATCCTGCCTTGTCCCGTCCCATCCCGTCCCGTCCGTCCTGTCCTGTCCTGTCCTGCCCCGTCTTGTCCGGTCTTGTCCAGCCCTGGCCTGATCTGGCATGTTATGACCTGGCCTGGCCTGTCCCATCCCGCCCTGGCCCGCCTATCCTGTCCCGGCCCAGCCCGTCCCGTCCCTTCGTGTTCTAACCTGCCCTGGCCTGTCCTGTCCTGGCCTGGCCTGGCCTGTCTTGGCACGTTCTGTCCTGTCCTGGCCTCGAACTGTCCTGCCCGAAACCCCGCGTTTACGTGGTCTCATTGCGCCCGAAGTGCCACAACTCCTTCCAAGCGGACCTGTGGCAACTGATCTACGAGTGGACCCACCGTTACTGGAAACTATCGCTTGCCCCCGTTGCCTTAGGCACTCTAAACTATTAGCTGTATAGGTGTAGTCTTATTAAGCAAAGCTTGAAATGGAAGAGACACTATTCATATTCAAGATAAAAGGACCACCACCCCTGTGTTAAATACATTGGGGGTCTCAGTAACTAAACACAGCGGAATGACTTGCATTGATTGAGTTGGGGTACAAGTACCTAACCCTAATTGTTTGTACCCCATATAGTATGACCCACTAAGGGCTATAACATTTGACACACCCCCATAGCCTAAGTGGGGAATGCCAAGTAACAGAACACAACCTAAGGTCACAAGACCAGTCACAAGCAAGCGAGAAAACAAAGCTCAGGGTGGATCTCAACGTCACCACACATTCTGAGCACAAACAAGTGGCCACAAGGCCAGTTCAAGAGTGTACAGGCTAATATATATATATGGTACAAACAAGCAAGAGGCAAGAACTCACTACTGCAGTCTACTAGACCCAGTCTCAACAAGGCCTAACTGCAGACAAAACCGGCGGTGGTCACAAGGCTGAAGAGCCTTGGTGAAGATGTCTGCAGTGTTGGCCACGAAGTCCAGACGTGCCTGTCCACGTCTCTGCAACTCTCGAAGGAGGAAGTACCTGACGTCGATATGCTTCACCCTGCTCTCCAGTCGAGGCTCACGACACAGGAGAATCATCGCCTTGTTGTCAGCAAACAAGGTCGGTGCAGAGCTCGGCCGCTCACCAAGGTCAGTGAGCAAGAAGGTCAACCAGCGTAGCTCCTGTGCAGCGAGGGCTCCAGCGTAGATCTCGGCCTCTGCGGTAGAAGTCGCAACAGAGGAGGACCGAGTAGACCTCCACGAAACAGCTCCAGAGCCCAGGCTGAAACAGTAACCCTGTGTAGACCTCTGTGACTCAACGTCGTCGGCGTAGGAGGAGTCGCAGTGACCGGTGAGTACAACTGGCTGTGTCCCTCCAAGTACAAGCCCCATGTCTGATGTCGCGCCGAGGTACTTCGCCACCCTCTTAGCTGCCGCCCAGTGAACAGGACGGTGTCTCCCTGTCGCAACAAAGCGAGAAAGGATGCTAAGAGGGAAGGCGAGGTCCGGGCGAGTGCACGTCATCAGGTACATGAGGCAGCCCACCAACTCTGCGTAGGGACCACTGGGCTCGAACGGCTCGTCAGGAAAAGGCCCAGTGAGTCTGTGGTCTACAGCAAGAGGGGTGGGAGGAGGAGAGGAGTGCTGAAGCCCGAACCGCTGAAGGACCTGCTACACCATGTGTGACTGAGTCAGAGTGATGGTGCGAGCGGCTCTGTCCCTGGAGATCTGCAGGCCAAGGTAGCGGCGCAGTTCCCCAAGGTCAGTGCAGGTGTGTCTCTTCTGCAGTTCGGACTTCACCTCCGCCAGTGCAACTGTGTCGGCTGTGGCAAAAACCAGGTCGTCAACGTAGACAAGAACAAAGAAAGGTGTGCGCCCACGACGAACAAACAGCGACGGGTCGGCGGAAGACGGCTCAAACCCAAGGTCGGACAGAGTAGAGCGGAGAGTGTCGTGCCACTCACGGGGTGTTTGGCGGAGACCGTAGACCGGTCGTCTGAGGCTCCACTGGGTCCCAGGCGGGAAAGTGCCAGTGAAGCCCGGAGGACGACGCAGCCAGATCTCCTCGTGTAGGCTGCCCTGCAAGAAGGCAGTGGAGAAGTCGAGAGAGTGTAGCTCGTAGTCTCTCTGCGCTGCTACGTGCAGTAACACCCGAAGAGTGGTCATCTTCGGGGTGGGCGCAAAGGTCTGAAAGAAGTCAACTCCCTCACGCTGACTGAAACCTCTAGCCACGTAGCGTGCCTTGAAGACTGGAGGAGATCCCGGCGGCCGCTTCACCTTGAAGATCCACATGCCGTCAACAATGTTCGCCCCTGGGGGGGGAACCTCGTCAACGTAAGTGCCTGTGGACCTGTAGGAGGCCATCTCTGCGTCCATGGCAGCTCTCCACTGAGAGGCCCAAGGCCCTGACACTGCCTCAGCGTAAGTGCGAGGAGTAGGTATGTCAGGAGCGTCGGGGTCTCCCTCAGGAGCGAGCAGCATGGCACAGAGATGAGGTGAAGCGGCTGCCAGGAACTCTAGCTCAAACTGTCTATCCTCTAGGACGGCACAGCCAAGGGCAAACTCACCCCCGGCGGACAGAGGACGGACAGGAGGAGCCGCCACAACGCGAGTGGCGTAGTCAAGGCGACGCGTAGCAGTAAAGTCTGTGACAGCGGCAGTGAGGACCGCGACGGAGGAAGGAGAGGCACGAGGGTCTGTAACAAGAGAGGCGAGAACACGAGAGAGAGTGGGGCGGTACGTGCGGTAGTAGTCAGTGACCGGAGTGGACAGGGAGGCAGTGAGAGACGACTCAGGAGGACGAGGAAGAACAGACGGAGGAGAACGAGGAGGACTAGGACGAAACAACACGGTACGAAGGTCACGGACAGGTGACGAGGGACGAGCACGAGGAGGACGAGAGGCCCAAGTGTGGGAGAGAGGAGTGGGAGACGGAGCGGGAGACGGAGGAGACTGAGAACGAGGGAACACAGCCGGAGCTGAGTCCGGAGGAGGAAACGTCGGACCGAACACAGGAGGAGAGGAGGAGGGGAGACCAAGGGCCCGAAGGCCAGTAACAGAGGCCGGAGGCTGCTCCGGCTGCTGCGGCGGCTGCTGCTGCTGCTGCTGCTGCTCCCGCTGCAACTCCAGCCTCTCACGCTCCACCCGCTGCTGAACCTCCAACCTCTCACGCTCCAAACGCTGCTGCTCCTCACGCTCAAGACGAAGACGGGTCTGGTGTCGAGTCAGGTAGGGGTGAGGAGGAGGAGTGGTGTCAGGAGACGAAGAAGAAGAACCGGCTCCGCCCTCGACAGCACCCGGCTGAGAACCCCCAGAGCGTGTACCCCCTGCGGCAGCACGACTAGCACCTGTAGGAGGTGGACCCGCACCCCCAGTCGGGGTGCCTCCAGTGGCACCAGCACCAGCCTCAGACTCTCCAGCTCCAGAAACACCACCAGCTCCAGCACCACCACCAGCTCCAGCACCACCACCAGCTCCAGCACCCTCGGAACGGGCAGCCGCGGCAGGTGCACGCTCAGCGCCAACGCCAACACCCCCAGAACGGGCGGCTCCTGTAGGTGCACGAACAGCTCCAACGCCAGCACCCCCAGAGCGAGCACCGCCAGAGCCCTCACCCCGAGCACCAACACCCTCAGAGTCCGCAGTGGCCGGTAAAGGAAGCGCTGACGGCTGCTGCGGAGGCTGTGAGGACGACTGTGGGGAAGGAGGAGAGACCTGGGGGGGTACCGAGGGGGGGGGAGTAGCGTGGGACACACCAGACGGAGCAGGACCAGGGGGGGGTACCGGAGGAGCAGGGGCGGGAGGAGGAGGAGGTGGAGCCAGGAAGGGGGGGGGGGGGGAACCGGGAGACCTCGACAGGGGTACCTGACGTAGTAGGGGACGGACTCGTCGAAACGGACGTCACGAGAGTCAAAGAACCGGTGGGAGGGTGGGTGGTAAAAGGTGAAGTCAGAGGAGCCCTCTGGGAAACCAAGGAAGACACAGGGGACGGCGCGAGGCGAGATCTTGTCCGCAGAGGTGTCGCGGACAAGAGCCAAGCAGCCCCAGACACTAAACCTCGACGCAACACCAGGGGACCCTGTCCAAAGACTGGTCGGTGAAGCCCCTGGCCGAGAGACGCGAGGCCAGAGGTTCAGCTGGTGAGCGGCGTACCGAGCCGCGTAGGGCCACAGAAAATGGGGCGCGCGGGCGTGGATCATGGAGGTGCGGGCGATCTCCATGACCAGGCCTAAGCGGCGCTCAGCAACCCCATTCTGCTGTGGAGAGTCTGGGAGAGTCCAGGACTGGGTGATGCCCTGCTCAGCACAGAAACTGGCGAGAATGCCGGAGCAAAACTCACCCCCACGGTCGGAGTGGAGACAACTGACACGACGACCACGAGTGCCCTCGGTGGCGAGGAGCCACCGGATCAGCGTAGAAGTCACGTCGGACTTCTTCGCCAAGGGGAACACGGTGGTGTACCGAGAGTAATCGTCAACGACCACCAGAAAGAAACTCTCCCGCTCAGGGCCAAGGCGCGAGGCGCCTCAGACGTCTAAGTGGAGTGTCTGGAAGGGCTCGGTGGCCGGACGAAGGGAGGAGGAGTGGGGGGTGGCGCGAAGCCGACCCTGGACACAAGGACCACACGGAGGAGCTGGGGACGGCGGGAGTGGTGGGAGGACTCGGGGGAGGCCTAAGACAAGACGCTGACTGGACATGGCACGCAGACGAGGAAGTGACAGGTGCCCCATCCGGTGGTGCCACAGAACGGTGGGGTGGGCAAGCGACCGACACGAGCACGACGCAGCAACTACACCTGACACAGCAACCTGACTGGACCCGGCTACCTGGTGGGACGGGGGAACCTGACGGGGGTCGGTGCGGAGGGTGTACAGACCAGAGCCCGGCTCCTGGCGGAAAGTGGCCAAGGGGGCGTACGTGTCACCGTCGACGCAGACTGCGGTGTCACCAGAAGGCTCAACCCAGACCCCGACGTGCTGTCTCGCCAGGGTGCCCACACCAACCAGGTTCCTAGAGAACGTAGGAACGTGGAGGCCGGTCAGGGAACCAGAAGGAGCAGCTGGGCACGGGAGTGTAGTGGCGTGAGTCGCAATGACCGGTCCCGAGGAGGGATCGGCCAGTGCTATACGAACAGGTGCCGGTAGCGGAGAGAGAGTCGTGCAGTCGCGGAAGAAGCAGTGCGACGCTCCTGAGTCCAGTGTGAAGGAGAGAGACGCGTCCGCCGAGGGAGTACCTGTACTAGTAGCTAAACAAGATCCTACACTGGCACCTACTCTAGCAACAGGCAAGTACACAGATCCAGGAGCACTATAGTCAACATCAGCATACATGGCATAAGACCTAGCATCATCCATAGTCATATCAAAAACAGCAATGCCACGAGCAAGAAGCGTCCCCCAGCGTGGCGGCGGGGGAGCAGAGGGGCCGTGGTGGAAACGGTAGAGGTCGTCGAGACGACTGAAGCAGCGTGCAGCAGAGTGGTCGGGGCGGCCACAGTACGAGTCCCGTCGAGGACCCGTAAGGATCCAGTACTCACAGGGACCAACGTCGCGGCCGGCCGAGCGAGGTCCCCGACTGGAGGGGGGGGCACTGCGCCCAGTGCTCGGGGGACCCACAGACCTCCACTGCTGCTGAGGGCCCCACTGCTGCGGAGGCCCCCACTGCTGAGGCTGCTGCTGCGGTGGGCGCTGCTGCTGGCCCTGTCGCTGCTGCTGCGGTCCCTGCTGCTGCTGCTGTCCAAGCTGTGGCAGCTGCTGAGAAGTCGGCTGCTGCTGCTGCTGGAACCCCCCACCACCAGTGATAACTCCACCGTCGAGAGGAGGACCGTCAGGGCCCGAGCCACCCCCACTACCACTCCCACCACCCACCCCACCGCCGCCACCACTACCCACACCACCCCCAGTACCCCCGCCCTTCCCTCCCTTCTTGCTAGCCTTGCCACGTTTCTGTCCGCCAGAGACAGAAACAGCCGCCGTCTCCTCAGAGGCAGAAGACGCGGGGATGGCAAGGGAGGCAGTGAAGGTGGGAAGCTGTGGTACCGCACACCCCTCAAAAAGACGAGGAGGAGGTGCTGAGGAGGCAGAGGCAACTGCGAGGAGGTTACTCTCGATCTTCGAGAGAGCGGTCTCAAGAAGATCGATGGTAAGCTCAGTGGGATGCTTCAAAAGAAGCGCGTCGCGGGCTGTGGCTAGGCGGTCAGGGAGGCGAGTGACTAGCCAGTGAATGGTGAGCCACATAGGGGGCGGGGCAAGGGCAAGCTGGTCCTCAGTGCAAGCAGCACGAAAGCGAGTGTCAAGGGAGCGCAGGTGGGCAGTGAGGTCAGAGACAGTCTCAAAGGAGGCGAGGTCAGGGTAGATAAAGGGGACGAGGAGGCGACTGAGTGAGGCAGAGGAGGGAGTGGAGTAGCGAGCAACAATAGCCT
The DNA here is from genome assembly GCA_947470075.1 of Closterium sp. Yama58-4. Lineage (NCBI taxonomy): Eukaryota > Viridiplantae > Streptophyta > Zygnematophyceae > Desmidiales > Closteriaceae > Closterium > Closterium sp. Yama58-4. The sequence goes on along the minus strand of CANIUD010000129.1, from coordinate 493,176 downwards.
TATACAGATCTGCAGCGGACTCGACCTGAGTGAAGTGGACTGCCTCGGTCGGTGGGAGAAGGTCGGTCAGGGCGAGGCAGGCAGCGGCGTCACGAGACTCCCAGACGTCGCGCGCGAGAAACTGGCGCTGGTAGTCGGCCTCCTGCTCAGAAGTAGGCAAAGGGGTGGTGGGCAGCGGCCTAGGCTGAGGAGGGGCGGTCTGAGTACCGGACGCGTGTGCGAACAGGTGCACGCCATCCTGCCGCTGGCTCTTAAGGTGGCGCTGCGCCTGCGTAAGCCACGTACTAAACTCGATCGGTCTCCCCTCAGGGTCAAATCGAAGTACTCGAGAGGTCGCCATGAGGGTCGAAAACGAGAGAGCGCGGCTGCCAGCCGCGGGAGGGTGAGACAGTCAGTGGCGCGTGGGCAGGCGTGAAGGCAAGCAAGTGGGCGGGCGGTGTGGCGCGCTGGCTGGCGGGCGGCGCGGCGACGCGGCGCGCTGGCGGGAAGGCGACGCGGCACGCTGGCTGGCGGGCGGCGCGGCGACGCGGCGCGCTGGAGGGCGGGCAACGCGATGCGCTGGCGTGCGCGCCGGCGAGGCGCGCTGGCGTGACGAGCTGGCGTGCGCGCTGGCGTGGCGCGCTGGCGTGCGCGCTGGCGTGCGCGCTGGCGTGGCGCGCTGGCGTGCGCTCTGGCGTGGCGTGCTGGCGTGCACGCTGTGTCAGAGGTCCCCCGATTGATCCTAGGGAAGGGTTACAGGCACGGCGGCCTGGGGGGTTATGGGCGCACTCACCCGCTACACAAACAAGCCCTTTTATCCCAGTGGTTAGTGGCTGGGATTCTGACATGGTATCAGAGCGAAGGTCTCGGGTTCGAATCCCGGTGTGTGCACCTCGGGCATCCCAGTGCGGGGGGGTGTCAGAGGTCCACTGGTGATCCCCGATTGATCCTAGGGAAGGGTTACAGGCACGGCGGCCTGGGGGGTTATGGGCGCACTCACCCGCTACACAAACAAGCCCTTTTATCCCAGTGGTTAGTGGCTGGGATTCTGACTCGCTGGCGTGGCGCGCTGGCGTGCGCGCTGGCGTGGCGCGCTGGCGTGCGCGCTGGCGTGCGCGCTGGCGTGGCGCGCTGGCGTGCGCGCTGGCGTGGCGCGCTGGCGTGCGCGCTGGCGTGCGCGCTGGCGTGGCGCGCTGGCGTGCGCGCTGGCGTGGAGGGCTGGCGTGCGCGCTGGCGTGCGCGCTGGCGTGGCGCGCTGGCGTGCGCGCTGGCGTGGCGCGCTGGCGTGCGCGCTGGCGTGGCGCGCTGGCGTGCACGCTGGCGTGGTGCGCTGGCGTGCGTGCTGGCGTGCGCTCTGGCGTGGCGCGCTGGCGGGGCGCGCTGGCGGGGCGCGCTGGCGTGCGCGCTGGCGGGTGTGTTGGTGCGGCGCGCTGGCTAGGGCGCTGGCGTGCACGCTGGCGGGCCTGCGGGCTAGTACGTATGGGGTAAACGGGCTAGGGCGACGGCGAGGGCGCAGGCTAGGTCGACGGCGAGGGCGCAGGCTAGGTCGACGGCGAGGGCGCAGGCTAGTGACGGCCTAAGACTAGGAACGGCACAGGTTGTGGCCTAGGAACGGCGAACCTACTGCTGATACCATCTCAGTAACTAAACACTGCGGAATGACTTGCATTGATTGAGTTGGGGTACAAGTACCTAACCCTAATTGTTTGTACCCCATATAGTATGACCCACTAAGGGCTATAACATTTGACAGGGCGGGTTTCTTTCATCCCACGGATCACAGTACATTACTGCGGCCAATCCTGACGATTCAATAACGCCCTTGGGTACTACGGCACCATATTGTACGGTAATGAGGATTGTAATGTTACCTCAAGGTAGTGCCGTAAGGGCATTTGAGACTGTTCCCCAATGTACGGTAATGAGGATCGTTCGTGATGTTACCCCAAGGTAATGCCGTAGCATTTTACATGCCCAATTGGAAGCAGCATTTTGAGATTGTGAAATTCTCAAGGTCCTAGTTCGGTACATTTTGATTTGTGTAAAAGCTTCTGCATTCAAAACACCAGCACCGGTACCATGTATATCAGAAACAAATGATACCCATTACAGTCCCTACATCACCAGATTAACCATTGTAACGTGGACACAGATTATCGTACAGTATACCGTCATCGCCCGGATATAAGACATATATGTCTTATCTCGTACACGGGCAAAAATGCTTGGGTTATCTTGTATTTGGGACAGTTTAGGGTGTCTTATAAGTCTTATAAATGGAAACTTTTTAAACTACTTAGAAATATTTTTACACATCCTGAAATGAGTTTCTCATAATGAGTGTGGATGTTGCGAAGGTGCCACTTCGGCAACCACTGCCTGCGATGCCACGTCATGGAGAAAACTTGCAGAGGCAAATTTGGTAGTACATGAGTTAGCACGTGGGAGAATTCGCGCTTCGCAAGGGTAAAAATGTACGCGGTATTTCAACTTTCGCTATAATATATTGAAGTTTCGATTATAAGACATATATGTCTTATCTCGTACACACAAATAGGTGTCGTATAAAAAGGCTAGCCTGTTTATAAGAGACACCCGTATAATAGACAACCCCTGTCTACTATTCAACACTGTCTTATATCCGGGCGATTACGGTAGCTTCTGGGTGTAATACTTGTCCTCTGCCTGGCCCAGCTCGCGCAAGAAGGGGTTATTGTCTTGCTTACACGGCACTTAAAAGAATAATGCCCTACTTCTGAGGTGTTTGAAATAAAGTGTAGGGTAGTGCTACTCGTCCTCTGCCTGGCCCTGCGCACGCAGGTTGAGGTTCTTGTCTCTCTTTTGAAAGCCTGTCATGCCCTGCCCGCTCCCCACCACCCCCACCTTGCCCGCTACGTCCTCTGGTGATTTGAAAATGCTCTCCTTCTTGCGGCCTGTCAGGAACCCCGCCTGGGGGAATGGGATGGGATGGGATGGGATGGGATGGGACGGGATGGGACGGGACGGGACGGGATGGGATGGGATGGGATGGGATGGGATGGGATGGGATGGGATGGGATGGGATGGGATGGGATGGGACGGGATGGGATGGGATGGGATGGGATGGGATGGGATGGGATGGGAGGGGAGAGAACACAGATGTGGTTACTGAGTTGAGGCCTATCAGATTTGGAAAGAGATGACATTGCTCACAAACTTGTGAAACGTGAGGAGCAAGTGAGGAAAGTTCCCATTTGAGTGCCAAGGGCAGAGGCTGCAGCCTCTCAGAAGGAGCATGTGAGCTGTACATGCAAGCCTTTGAGTCGTCTCAAAAGCTGGTTTGTCTCAAAAGCTGGTTTGTCTCAAAAGCTGGTTTGTCTCAAAAGCTGGTTTGTCTCAAAAGCTGGTTTGTCTCAAAAGCTGGTTTGTCTCAAAAGCTGGTTTGTCTCAAAAGCTGGTTTGTCTCAAAAGCTGGTTTGTCTCAAAAGCTGGTTTGTCTCAAAAGCTGGTTTGTCTCAAAAGCTGGTTTGTCTCAAAAGCTGGTTTGTCTCAAAAGCTGGTTTGTCTCAAAAGCTGGTTTGTCTCAAAAGCTGGTTTGTCTCAAAAGCTGGTTTGTCTCAAAAGCTGGTTTGTCTCAAAAGCTGGTTTGTCTCAAAAGCTGGTTTGTCTCAAAAGCTGGTTTGTCTCAAAAGCTGGTTTGTCTCAAAAGCTGGTTTGTCTCAAAAGCTGGTTTGTCTCAAAAGCTGGTTTGTCTCAAAAGCTGGTTTGTCTCAAAAGCTGGTTTGTCTCAAAAGCTGGTTTGTCTCAAAAGCTGGTTTGTCTCAAAAGCTGGTTTGTCTCAAAAGCTGGTTTGTCTCAAAAGCTGGTTTGTCTCAAAAGCTGGTTTGTCTCAAAAGCTGGTTTGTCTCAAAAGCTGGTTTGTCTCAAAAGCTGGTTTGTCTCAAAAGCTGGTTTGTCTCAAAAGCTGGTTTGTCTCAAAAGCTGGTTTGTCTCAAAAGCTGGTTTGTCTCAAAAGCTGGTTTGTCTCAAAAGCTGGTTTGTCTCAAAAGCTGGTTTGTCTCAAAAGCTGGTTTGTCTCAAAAGCTGGTTTGTCTCAAAAGCTGGTTTGTCTCAAAAGCTGGTTTGTCTCAAAAGCTGGTTTGTCTCAAAAGCTGGTTTGTCTCAAAAGCTGGTTTGTCTCAAAAGCTGGTTTGTCTCAAAAGCTGGTTTGTCTCAAAAGCTGGTTTGTCTCAAAAGCTGGTTTGTCTCAAAAGCTGGTTTGTCTCAAAAGCTGGTTTGACTCAAAAGCTGGTTTGACTCAAAAGCTGGTTTGACTCAAAAGCTGGTTTGTCTCAAAAGCTGGTTTGTCTCAAAAGCTGGTTTGTCTCAAAAGCTGGTTTGTCTCAAAAGCTGGTTTGTCTCAAAAGCTGGTTTGTCTCAAAAGCTGGTTTGTCTCAAAAGCTGGTTTGTCTCAAAAGCTGGTTTGTCTCAAAAGCTGGTTTGACTCAAAAGCTGGTTTGACTCAAAAGCTGGTTTGACTCAAAAGCTGGTTTGACTCAAAAGCTGGTTTGACTCAAAAGCTGGTTTGTCTCAAAAGCTGGTTTGTCTCAAAAGCTGGTTTGTCTCAAAAGCTGGTTTGCGTCAAAAGCTGGTTTGCGTCAAAAGCTGGTTTGCCTCAAAAGCTGGTTTGCCTCAGAAGCTGGTTTGTCTCAAAAGCTGGTTTGTCTCAAAAGCTGGTTTGTCTCAAAAGCTGGTTTGTCTCAAAAGCTGGTTTGTCTCAAAAGCTGGTTTGTCTCAAAAGCTGGTTTGTCTCAAAAGCTGGTTTGTCTCAAAAGCTGGTTTGTCTCAAAAGCTGGTTTGTCTCAAAAGCTGGTTTGTCTCAAAAGCTGGTTTGTCTCAAAAGCTGGTTTGTCTCAAAAGCTGGTTTGTCTCAAAAGCTGGTTTGTCTCAAAAGCTGGTTTGTCTCAAAAGCTGGTTTGTCTCAAAAGCTGGTTTGTCTCAAAAGCTGGTTTGTCTCAAAAGCTGGTTTGTCTCAAAAGCTGGTTTGACTCAAAAGCTGGTTTGACTCAAAAGCTGGTTTGACTCGAAAGCTGGTTTGTCTCGAAAGCTGGTTTGTCTCGAAAGCTGGTTTGCCTCGAAAGCTGGTTTGCCTCGAAAGCTGGTTTGCCTCGAAAGCTGGTTTGCCTCGAAAGCTGGTTTGCCTCGAAAGCTGGTTTGCCTCGAAAGCTGGTTTGCCTCGAAAGCTGGTTTGCCTCGAAAGCTGGTTTGCCTCGAAAGCTGGTTTGCCTCGAAAGCTGGTTTGCCTCGAAAGCTGGTTTGTCTCAAAAGCTGGTTTGTCTCAAAAGCTGGTTTGTCTCAAAAGCTGGTTTGTCTCAAAAGCTGGTTTGTCTCAAAAGCTGGTTTGTCTCAAAAGCTGGTTTGTCTCAAAAGCTGGTTTGTCTCAAAAGCTGGTTTGTCTCAAAAGCTGGTTTGTCTCAAAAGCTGGTTTGTCTCAAAAGCTGGTTTGTCTCAAAAGCTGGTTTGTCTCAAAAGCTGGTTTGTCTCAAAAGCTGGTTTGTCTCAAAAGCTGGTTTGTCTCAAAAGCTGGTTTGTCTCAAAAGCTGGTTTGTCTCAAAAGCTGGTTTGTCTCAAAAGCTGGTTTGTCTCGAAAGCTGGTTTGTCTCGAAAGCTGGTTTGCCTCGAAAGCTGGTTTGCCTCGAAAGCTGGTTTGCCTCGAAAGCTGGTTTGCCTCGAAAGCTGGTTTGCCTCGAAAGCTGGTTTGTCTCGAAAGCTGGTTTGTCTCGAAAGCTGGTTTGCCTCGAAAGCTGGTTTGTCTCGAAAGCTGGTTTGTCTCGAAAGCTGGTTTGTCTCGAAAGCTGGTTTGTCTCAAAAGCTGGTTTGTCTCAAAAGCTGGTTTGTCTCAAAAGCTGGTTTGTCTCAAAAGCTGGTTTGTCTCAAAAGCTGGTTTGACTCAAAAGCTGGTTTGACTCAAAAGCTGGTTTGACTCAAAAGCTGGTTTGACTCAAAAGCTGGTTTGACTCAAAAGCTGGTTTGTCTCAAAAGCTGGTTTGTCTCAAAAGCTGGTTTGTCTCAAAAGCTGGTTTGTCTCAAAAGCTGGTTTGTCTCAAAAGCTGGTTTGTCTCAAAAGCTGGTTTGTCTCAAAAGCTGGTTTGTCTCAAAAGCTGGTTTGTCTCAAAAGCTGGTTTGTCTCAAAAGCTGGTTTGTCTCAAAAGCTGGTTTGTCTCAAAAGCTGGTTTGTCTCAAAAGCTGGTTTGTCTCAAAAGCTGGTTTGTCTCAAAAGCTGGTTTGTCTCAAAAGCTGGTTTGTCTCAAAAGCTGGTTTGTCTCAAAAGCTGGTTTGACTCAAAAGCTGGTTTGACTCAAAAGCTGGTTTGTCTCAAAAGCTGGTTTGTCTCAAAAGCTGGTTTGTCTCAAAAGCTGGTTTGTCTCAAAAGCTGGTTTGTCTCAAAAGCTGGTTTGTCTCAAAAGCTGGTTTGTCTCAAAAGCTGGTTTGACTCAAAAGCTGGTTTGACTCAAAAGCTGGTTTGTCTCAAAAGCTGGTTTGTCTCAAAAGCTGGTTTGTCTCAAAAGCTGGTTTGTCTCAAAAGCTGGTTTGTCTCAAAAGCTGGTTTGTCTCAAAAGCTGGTTTGTCTCAAAAGCTGGTTTGTCTCAAAAGCTGGTTTGTCTCAAAAGCTGGTTTGTCTCAAAAGCTGGTTTGTCTCAAAAGCTGGTTTGTCTCAAAAGCTGGTTTGTCTCAAAAGCTGGTTTGTCTCAAAAGCTGGTTTGTCTCAAAAGCTGGTTTGTCTCAAAAGCTGGTTTGTCTCAAAAGCTGGTTTGTCTCAAAAGCTGGTTTGTCTCGAAAGCTGGTTTGTCTCGAAAGCTGGTTTGTCTCGAAAGCTGGTTTGCCTCGAAAGCTGGTTTGCCTCGAAAGCTGGTTTGTCTCGAAAGCTGGTTTGTCTCGAAAGCTGGTTTGTCTCAAAAGCTGGTTTGTCTCAAAAGCTGGTTTGTCTCAAAAGCTGGTTTGTCTCAAAAGCTGGTTTGTCTCAAAAGCTGGTTTGTCTCAAAAGCTGGTTTGTCTCAAAAGCTGGTTTGTCTCAAAAGCTGGTTTGTCTCAAAAGCTGGTTTGACTCAAAAGCTGGTTTGACTCAAAAGCTGGTTTGACTCAAAAGCTGGTTTGTCTCAAAAGCTGGTTTGTCTCAAAAGCTGGTTTGTCTCAAAAGCTGGTTTGTCTCAAAAGCTGGTTTGTCTCAAAAGCTGGTTTGTCTCAAAAGCTGGTTTGTCTCAAAAGCTGGTTTGTCTCAAAAGCTGGTTTGTCTCAAAAGCTGGTTTGTCTCAAAAGCTGGTTTGTCTCAAAAGCTGGTTTGTCTCGAAAGCTGGTTTGTCTCGAAAGCTGGTTTGCCTCGAAAGCTGGTTTGCCTCGAAAGCTGGTTTGCCTCGAAAGCTGGTTTGCCTCGAAAGCTGGTTTGCCTCGAAAGCTGGTTTGCCTCGAAAGCTGGTTTGTCTCAAAAGCTGGTTTGTCTCAAAAGCTGGTTTGTCTCAAAAGCTGGTTTGTCTCAAAAGCTGGTTTGTCTCAAAAGCTGGTTTGTCTCAAAAGCTGGTTTGTCTCAAAAGCTGGTTTGTCTCAAAAGCTGGTTTGTCTCAAAAGCTGGTTTGTCTCAAAAGCTGGTTTGTCTCAAAAGCTGGTTTGTCTCAAAAGCTGGTTTGTCTCAAAAGCTGGTTTGTCTCAAAAGCTGGTTTGTCTCAAAAGCTGGTTTGTCTCAAAAGCTGGTTTGTCTCAAAAGCTGGTTTGTCTCAAAAGCTGGTTTGTCTCAAAAGCTGGTTTGTCTCAAAAGCTGGTTTGTCTCAAAAGCTGGTTTGTCTCAAAAGCTGGTTTGACTCAAAAGCTGGTTTGTCTCGAAAGCTGGTTTGTCTCGAAAGCTGGTTTGTCTCGAAAGCTGGTTTGTCTCGAAAGCTGGTTTGCCTCGAAAGCTGGTTTGCCTCGAAAGCTGGTTTGCCTCGAAAGCTGGTTTGCCTCGAAAGCTGGTTTGCCTCGAAAGCTGGTTTGCCTCGAAAGCTGGTTTGCCTCGAAAGCTGGTTTGCCTCGAAAGCTGGTTTGTCTCAAAAGCTGGTTTGTCTCAAAAGCTGGTTTGTCTCAAAAGCTGGTTTGTCTCAAAAGCTGGTTTGTCTCAAAAGCTGGTTTGTCTCAAAAGCTGGTTTGTCTCAAAAGCTGGTTTGTCTCAAAAGCTGGTTTGTCTCAAAAGCTGGTTTGTCTCAAAAGCTGGTTTGTCTCAAAAGCTGGTTTGTCTCAAAAGCTGGTTTGTCTCAAAAGCTGGTTTGTCTCAAAAGCTGGTTTGTCTCAAAAGCTGGTTTGTCTCAAAAGCTGGTTTGTCTCAAAAGCTGGTTTGTCTCAAAAGCTGGTTTGTCTCGAAAGCTGGTTTGTCTCGAAAGCTGGTTTGCCTCGAAAGCTGGTTTGCCTCGAAAGCTGGTTTGCCTCGAAAGCTGGTTTGTCTCAAAAGCTGGTTTGTCTCAAAAGCTGGTTTGTCTCAAAAGCTGGTTTGTCTCAAAAGCTGGTTTGTCTCAAAAGCTGGTTTGTCTCAAAAGCTGGTTTGTCTCAAAAGCTGGTTTGTCTCAAAAGCTGGTTTGTCTCAAAAGCTGGTTTGTCTCAAAAGCTGGTTTGACTCAAAAGCTGGTTTGACTCAAAAGCTGGTTTGACTCAAAAGCTGGTTTGTCTCAAAAGCTGGTTTGTCTCAAAAGCTGGTTTGTCTCAAAAGCTGGTTTGTCTCAAAAGCTGGTTTGTCTCAAAAGCTGGTTTGTCTCAAAAGCTGGTTTGTCTCAAAAGCTGGTTTGTCTCAAAAGCTGGTTTGTCTCAAAAGCTGGTTTGTCTCAAAAGCTGGTTTGTCTCAAAAGCTGGTTTGTCTCGAAAGCTGGTTTGTCTCGAAAGCTGGTTTGCCTCGAAAGCTGGTTTGCCTCGAAAGCTGGTTTGCCTCGAAAGCTGGTTTGCCTCGAAAGCTGGTTTGCCTCGAAAGCTGGTTTGCCTCGAAAGCTGGTTTGTCTCAAAAGCTGGTTTGTCTCAAAAGCTGGTTTGTCTCAAAAGCTGGTTTGTCTCAAAAGCTGGTTTGTCTCAAAAGCTGGTTTGTCTCAAAAGCTGGTTTGTCTCAAAAGCTGGTTTGTCTCAAAAGCTGGTTTGTCTCAAAAGCTGGTTTGTCTCAAAAGCTGGTTTGTCTCAAAAGCTGGTTTGACTCAAAAGCTGGTTTGACTCAAAAGCTGGTTTGACTCAAAAGCTGGTTTGTCTCAAAAGCTGGTTTGTCTCAAAAGCTGGTTTGTCTCAAAAGCTGGTTTGTCTCAAAAGCTGGTTTGTCTCAAAAGCTGGTTTGTCTCAAAAGCTGGTTTGTCTCAAAAGCTGGTTTGTCTCAAAAGCTGGTTTGTCTCAAAAGCTGGTTTGTCTCAAAAGCTGGTTTGTCTCAAAAGCTGGTTTGTCTCAAAAGCTGGTTTGTCTCAAAAGCTGGTTTGTCTCAAAAGCTGGTTTGTCTCAAAAGCTGGTTTGTCTCAAAAGCTGGTTTGTCTCAAAAGCTGGTTTGTCTCAAAAGCTGGTTTGACTCAAAAGCTGGTTTGACTCAAAAGCTGGTTTGTCTCAAAAGCTGGTTTGTCTCAAAAGCTGGTTTGTCTCAAAAGCTGGTTTGTCTCAAAAGCTGGTTTGTCTCAAAAGCTGGTTTGTCTCAAAAGCTGGTTTGTCTCAAAAGCTGGTTTGTCTCAAAAGCTGGTTTGTCTCAAAAGCTGGTTTGTCTCAAAAGCTGGTTTGTCTCAAAAGCTGGTTTGTCTCAAAAGCTGGTTTGTCTCAAATAAGAGCTGGGGGTGCAGCATAAGAGAGGTGTATGTGAAGGAATGGATGTGTAGTATGAGGGGCAGATGGCGATGAGGTGCATGGAGCTGACTCACGCATGCATGTGCATGTGCATGTGTATGTGCATGTGCATACCCACACATAAGCCGAATGGCAGATTGGGGGTGGGGAGTGAAGGAAGCGAGGGAGAGAATAGGGGGGTAAGAAAAGGGAAAGAGAAAGGAGGGAGAGAGGGAGTGCAGGAGAAACACGGAGAGATGACATTAAGAGGGAAAGAAGCAACGACGGAGAGGGAATGAGGAGGGTGGGTGCAAACCTTCTTCTTGATGCCCTTGGTTTGGAACTGCTGCCACGTGTTCTGCTTCTTGTTGGTCATCACCTCTAACATTTCCATCCGCTGCTTCGACTTGAACGCATGGATCTTCCGCTTCTTCTCCGCTCTCTGGGAGGGAAGGAGGGAGAATGGATACCAATAGAGGGCACGGGACAGACAGGAATGCGCGTAAATCCCTGCTGCCACGTGTTCTGCTTCTTGTTTGTCATCACCTCTAACATCTCCATGTGCTGCTTCGACTTGAACACGTGGAGCTTCCGCCTCTTCTCTGCTTTCTGGGGGGGAAAGGACGGGGAGAAGGGATACGGTTACAGGAGATGGGACAGAAACGAGTGATTGTGCATCTTGTTCTCTTGTTCTCTTGTTCTCCTGCGCTTAAAGCCGGTGATTGTGCATCTTGTTCTCTTGAGCTTAAAGCCGGTGATTGTGCATCTTGTTCTCTTGCGCTTAAAGCCGGTGATTGTGCATCTTGTTCTCTTGCGCTTTAAGCCGGTGATTGTGCATCTTGTTCTCTTGCGCTTTAAGCCGGTGATTGTGCATCTTGTTCTCTTGTACTCTTGCGCTTTAAGCCGGTGATTTTGCATCTTGTTCTCTTGTTCTCTTGCGCTTTAAGCCGGCGATTGTGCATCTTGTTCTCTGCTTTCTTGTGAGAAGAACAGGGGAAGAACAGAGGACGCACAAGGAAAGGGAGCAAAGAATGTAAGACAAGGGAAACGGATAGAGGACAGTGGACGGGAGGCGAGGAAAACAGGAAACACTCCAAGCACGGAGAACAGAGAAAAGGGGACGTTACAAGACATAAGAGAGAGTAGCAACTGACCTAAAACCACCAGCAATGTCACCTCAGCAGGAATTAGAGCCAGAGTGTGGAGTCCACAACCCTCACCTCACTCCCGTCACCCCTCTGCACCGCACTCACCACGTCCTCCGAGTCCTCCAGTTTGATCCTCAGCTTGAGCGGAATCTCCAGCCTCGGGCGAGTGAGAGCAGCAATGTTACTTTAGCAAAGTAACGTAACATCACCACAAGGCACTAACCCTCACTCCTCTGCACCAATCTGCACCCCTCTGCACCGCACTCACCACGTCCTCCGAGTCCTCCGGTTTGATCCTCAGCTTCAGCGGAATCTCCTTCTTGACCAGCTCCGTCCTGGAAGCTTCCTCCATCTTCCTTTTGAGCGCTCTCCTCGTCTCATCTGCCTCTCTCTCGACCGCTGCCAGTGCCTCCTGTGCTCGCCGCCTTGCATCCTCCTCGCTCTCCTCCACCCGCCGTACTCTTGTTTCACGCACCTGCAGGAATTATGTGGTGTGTGTGAGAGGGGGAAGAGGGGAGGGGGGTGTCAGATGGTGTGTGGTTGAAGTGGGGTGTGCGTGCTTGCGTGTGTGTGTGTGTGCTCTCCTCGTCTCATCTGCCTCTCTCTCCAAGGCAGCTAGTGCCTCCTGTGCTCGCTTCCTCGCGTCTTCTTCGCTCTCCTCCACCCTCCGCACTCTTGTCTCTCGCACCTGCAGGTGGGAGGGGGTTGGGAGGGGTTGAGGGTGGTGGTAAAGTGGTGTGTCTGTGCCGAGTATCATCTGCCTCTCTCTCCACGGCTGCCAGTGCCTCCTGTGCTCGCTTCCTCGCGTCCTCCTCGCTCTCCTCCACTCGACGCACTCTCGCCTCGAGGTGGCGTGTGTGTGTGAAGCGGCGCGCGTGTATGTGTCGGCCAAACAGCTGCAGCCGTTACGTCTTTTCAAACGTTGACAAACGAACCAAGAAACCCGCCGTGCACACGAGTGCACAAAGCAAGATGTGAGCTTACACGAGTGCACAAAGCAAGATGTGAGCTTACACGAGTGCACAAAGCAAGATGTGAGCTTACACGAGTGCACAAAGCAAGATGTGAGCTTACACGAGTGCACAAAGCAAGATGTGAGCTTACACGAGTGCACAAAGCAAGATGTGAGCTTACACGAGTGCACAAAGCAAGATGTGAGCTTACACGAGTGCACAAAGCAAGATGTGAGCTTACACGAGTGCACAAAGCAAGATGTGAGCTTACACGAGTGCACAAAGCAAGATGTGAGCTTACACGAGTGCACAAAGCAAGATGTGAGCTTACACGAGTGCACAAAGCAAGATGTGAGCTTACACGAGTGCACAAAGCAAGATGTGATGTGCATAATATCTTGGGCGCGAGCAAATGTAAGGTGAGAGGGAAAGGAGAAGTTTGAGAGGAGGCTATGAGGGGAGAGAGAAAGTTGAGAAAAGGCATCAAGAGTGGGAGCGCATGAGGGGTGGGAGCGCATGAGGGGTGGGAGTGCAAGAGTGGGAGAGAAATAGCGAGCACAGAAGTGTGTGTGGAGGCGAATGAAAACAATACCTCGTGCATCTGCCCGCCTGCATCGCGCACCACGTAGCCCCCCATCGCCACACTGTCCACCTTTCACATTGGTGCATACGAGGGTGTTCAAGACCCTGGTGCACTGTCCTTTGGTGAACGAGGAAAGTGCGAGGGGAGAGACGGGACCTGTCCTTTGTGAGTGCCTTACCTCGTGCATCTGCCCGCCTGCATCGCGCACCACGTAGCCCCCCGTGGTTACACTGTCCACCACACCGTCAAGCCTGGCAGGGAGGGAGAGAGCAGTGGAGGGAGCAGGAGGAGCAGTGAAGGTAGGAAGAGGAGGAAGGATGAGTAGCAGGGAGGGGTAAAGAGCATCTACGTGGTGCTCTCTGTGCAGGCGGGCACAGAGAGCACCGCATAGCCTCCCGTGGTCACGCCGCTGTTCACCTCACCACACCCTCAAGCCTGGCATCCAGCCCATCCCACCATGCAACCCCTCACCATCCATCTCCAGCCATCCAGCCCCTCACTCACCACTCGGAGCTGCGAATGCCGCCAGCAGCAGAGCCAGCAATCACCCCCCACGCCGCCTGCGTTGCTAAGTTGGAAAATACGCGGACCCGGGCCAGGCGGGCAGGTTAAAATAATTCAGGGCAGGAAAAATGTCGAGGTGGGGATGGGCGAGGCGCAAAGCAGCAACATTCCCCCATTCAGCAACCTCACATCGTTAAGATTCAGGTCGAATTTAAGAATTAGGTCGACATTAAAGTTTAGGTCGACCTTAAAGCCCGTGTCCCAAATTGCGGACCGCGAGAGTCAAGTTTTTTAAACTTGACGAAGTTGAGTTTGTGTCCAAGCTTTTGAAAGTCACGCACCTGCAATTTGGGACTTTCGAAGACAGATTCACTCACCAGGGGGGAAAACGAGGGTTGGCTGAGTCTCGCGAAAAAAACGAACCTAGACGAAATCGGAAACTCTCGCCAAAGCCCACACCAGAAAAACTCCCTCTGGTCAACTTTTAAAAGCATGAACAATTTGGGCTGCCGGCTTTAAGAACAAAGTCGACATTGAGAACTAAGTCGACATGAAGAATTAAGTCGACAGCTTAGGTATTAAGTGTGTTATATGCAAACTCATATGAGATTATTTCCAACTTAGCTGCATTGCTGTGCCACTTGAATCCGTGACTATCAGCAAACAGGCTGTTAAGAAGGACTCTTGTAGCGTGTTTTATGAGGACCAAGAACTGCATTAAGCTAAAAAAGAGTTTGCAAAGTAGGCGCACTCGCTGCTTAAGGCTTCAGGGGGCGATGGTTCGGAAATTGGTTCCGACCTTAGCAGCATCTGCAATGACGCTAATATGGTTGCTTCCGAGACTTGCAACACAAGCAGTGACTTGTCTGACAGCAGCTGCAGCAGCCAGAGCTTCAAGAAGGAGCCTACCACTTACAGTGCTGCCAACAGCCTTTGCAGCCGCGACTACAAGTTCAACTACAACTGTTGTAGCAACAGGCAAACTTATAGTTGTTGCTGCAAAGGCTATCGGCAGCACTGGAACTGGTAGGTCCCTCCTTGGAGCTCTAGCCACTGCAGCCGCTGTCAGACAAGTCACTCCTTGTGTTGCAAGACTCAAGATCAACCATTTTAGCGTCACTGCAGCAGATGCTACTCAGGTCCAAATCGATTTCCGAGCCATCGCCCTCCAAAACCTCACACAACGAGTGCGATTGCTCTGCGAACTCTTCTTTAGCTTGTTGCACTTCTTCGTCCTCATAAAACACGCTACATGAGTCCTTCTCCTAAACAGTAACATGGTGAGTTGTAGAGGGGAGCCCTTTTCTCACTGTAGGAGGCTAAGGGTGCGAAACGGGCTCCTCACTGCAAAGAGAAACGAAGTGACTCTCAGCTACCGCGACTCTTCTCTCCTCTCAAGCAACCCCCTCTCAGACCACCCCCTCTCAGACCACCCCCTCTCAGACCACCCCCTCTCAGACCACCCCCTCTCAGACCACCCCCTCTCAGACAACTCCGTCTCACACCACACCCTCTCAGACCATCCCCACTCAGTCCACCCCCTCTCGGACCATCCCCTCTTAAACCATCCCCTCTCAGACCATCCCCTCTCGGGTCATCCCCTCTCAGACCATCCCCTCTCGGACCATCCCCTCTCAGACCATCCCCTCTCGGACCATCCCTCCATCCCGTCTTGAACCATCCCCTCTTGGACCATCCCCACTCACCACTTGTTACGGCCGCAGCAGCAGTGTCAGGACCAAGGCTCCACACAGCGTGCATTTAACCCCTCACACCCACCATGCATGTGACCCACCATGCATGTGACCCACCATGCATGTGACCCACCATGCATGTGACCCACCATGCATGTGACCCACCATGCATGTGACCCACCATGCATGTGACCCACCATGCATGTGACCCACCATGCATGTCACCCACCATGCATGTGACCCACCATGCATGTGACCCACCATGCATGTGACCCACCATGCATGTGACCCACCATGCATGTGACCCACCATGCATGTGACCCACCATGCATGTGACCCACCATGCATGTGACCCACCATGCATGTGACCCACCATGCATGTGACCCACCATGCATGTGACCCACCATGCATGTGACCCACCATGCATGTGACCCACCATGCATGTGACCCACCATGCATGTGACCCACCATGCATGTCACCCACCATGCATGTCACCCACCATGCATGTGACCCACCATGCATGTGACCCACCATGCATGTGACCCACCATGCATGTGACCCACCATGCATGTGACCCACCATGCATGTGACCCACCATGCATGTCACCCACCATGCATGTGACCCACCATGCATGTGACCCACCATGCATGTGACCCACCATGCATGTGACCCACCATGCATGTGACCCACCATGCATGTGACCCACCATGCATGTGACCCACCATGCATGTGACCCACCATGCATGTGACCCACCATGCATGTGACCCACCATGCATGTGACCCACCATGCATGTGACCCACCATGCATGTGACCCACCATGCATGTGATCCACCATGCATGTGATCCACCATGCATGTGACCCACCATGCATGTCACCCACCATGCATGTCACCCACCATGCATGTCACCCACCATGCATGTCACATGCATGTCACCCACCATGCATGTGACCCACCATGCATGTGACCCACCATGCATGTGACCCACCATGCATGTGACCCACCATGCATGTGACCCACCATGCATGTGACCCACCATGCATGTGACCCACCATGCATGTGCATGCATGTGACCCACCATGCATGTGACCCACCATGCATGTGACCCACCATGCATGTGACCCACCATGCATGTGACCCACCATGCATGTGACCCACCATGCATGTGACCCACCATGCATGTGACCCACCATGCATGTGACCCACCATGCATGTGACCCACCATGCATGTGACCCACCATGCATGTCACCCACCATGCATGTCACCCACCATGCATGTCACCCACCATGCATGTCACCCACCATGCATGTGACCCACCATGCATGTGACCCACCATGCATGTGACCCACCATGCATGTCACCCACCATGCATGTCACCCACCATGCATGTGACCCACCATGCATGTGACCCACCATGCATGTGACCCACCATGCATGTGACCCACCATGCATGTGACCCACCATGCATGTGACCCACCATGCATGTCACCCACCATGCATGTGACCCACCATGCATGACACCCACCATGCATGTGACCCACCATGCATGTGACCCACCATGCATGTCACCCACCATGCATGTGACCCACCATGCATGTGACCCACCATGCATGTGACCCACCATGCATGTGACCCACCATGCATGCGACCCACCATGCATGTGACCCACCATGCATGTGATCCACCATGCATGTGACCCACCATGCATGTGACCCACCATGCATGTGACCCACCATGCATGTGACCCACCATGCATGTGACCCACCATGCATGTCACCCACCATGCATGTGACCCACCATGCATGTGACCCACCATGCATGTGACCCACCATGCATGTGACCCACCATGCATGTGACCCACCATGCATGTGACCCACCATGCATGTCACCCACCATGCATGTCACCCACCACCATTCCCTCTCACCACATGCGAGGACCATGGCTCCACGCTGTGTGCACTTAACCCTGCTCACCACTCGGAGCTGCGAATGCAGCCAGCGACAGTGCCGGCAGTCACGCCCCACGCCGCCTGCATTGTGCACTGCAAAACTCGCTAACTACCAACCAGCAACCCCTCGCATCCCACCATCCAACCCTCTCACTCACCACTCGGTGCTGCGAATGCCGCCAGCAGCAGTGCCGGCAGTCACACCCCACGCTGCCTGCATTGACGTGCCCACCGCGATCCAAGACAACACCGCTGACCCCCCTGCTGCTGGGCCCCACTGCCTGCTGCTAGCCCTCCATCCCACCCCTCGCTCTCACTCACCATTCGGAGCTGCGAATACCGCCAGCAGCAGTGCCAGCGGTGACACCCCACGCCGCCTGCACCGATGTGCCCACTGCGATCCGAGACGACACCGCTACTGCTGCTGCTGCTGGACCGCCTGCTGCTCCTGCGGCCGCGGCTGCTGCTAAGGCTGCTGGGTCAGTGGTCTGAAAAGCAATGGGT
Organism: Closterium sp. Yama58-4; assembly: GCA_947470075.1. Lineage (NCBI taxonomy): Eukaryota > Viridiplantae > Streptophyta > Zygnematophyceae > Desmidiales > Closteriaceae > Closterium > Closterium sp. Yama58-4. Next base: position 476,101 of record CANIUD010000129.1, on the reverse strand, counting down.
TTGCACGGACGTATGCGCAGGGCAAGTCTGGAAGAGTGAGGGGTGGATTAGGAAGAATCTAGAGTGAATGCGTTTCTTGAGGGGGGTGCCGAAAGGACTGAAATGTTTGGTTGAATCAAGATTTGAAGGGAAAGGATGAGTGAGGGCAAGGGGGGGAGAGAGACAGCATGCTGGCATGCGGCGGCGAGTGTTCATAAGTGAGGGGTGGATGAGGAAGGAAGGACACGTGAGGGGCATGTCAGGGGCGGTGCAAGACTGCGAAATACCGATGATCTGGATTGCGATTCTCAAAGAAGGGTGACGCATGCGATGCACGCGGTGGGTGAGAACAAGTTACAATTGCAATAAGATGCGGTGGAATCCTTGAGGATAAGATGCGGATGTAGTGTAGAGGGTGGGGGACGGCACACTGATGGCGCTCAGCTCACAACAACAGACGTGGCCGGCACAAATGCCATGGGAACAAACGGAGTGGCAAGCGCAGCAGCTGCACCCCCTGCTGCATCTGGTGGTGGCTCTTCCTGCGTCTGCTGCTCCGCTGCACTGAGAAGGTCCTCTGTGAGCTCGATGACCTGCCAGGGAGGGGAAAGGAGTGACAGGGAGACCTTTGAGTTTACTCAAACTCAAAAGTCACGAGGAATGAGGTGGAATAAGAAATGTGGAGAGTGGCGGCCCCTCCTGCGTCTGCTGCTCCGCTGCACTCAGCAGATCCTCTGTGAGCTCGATGACCTGGCAGAAGAGGGGTGGGGGGAAGAATGAGATGGAATGAGGAGTGTGTGGAGTGTGCAGAGTGTGGCGGTTCCCCCTGTGTCTGCTGCTCTGCTGCACTCAGCAGCAGGTGCTCTGTGAGCTCAATAACCTGCCAAAGGGAAGGAGTGCCAAGGTGACTTCTAAGCCGACAACAAGGAATGAGATGGAATGAGCGGTGTGCAAATTGTGCGAGCCTCCTGCATCTGCTGCTCCGCTGCACTCAGCAGGTGTTCTGCGATCGTGATGACCTGGCATGGCAAGGAGGGGGGGGATGGAGTAAGGTGGAATGAAGAGTGCATGGAGTGGAGCATATAAAGTGAGTGTGGAGTGTGTGTGTGGAGTGTGTGTGTGGAGTGTGTGCGTGGAGTGTGTGTGTGACGAGTGTGGGCCTAATGACCTGGACGATGAGAGCGGGGGAAAGGGTGAGTGAGTGAGCTCGAAGGCGAGAGCAAAGAGTGGGTTTAGTCAAGAGCAATGACGAGGCAGCAGCGGGTGAGAATGGGCGCTGCAGCGCACGAATGGAACCATGCAAGCAGGTAGTGACTGGAACTTATATCATATCTTCATATATCTTCATATCTATATATATAAACTTCAGGCATTGCGGGCAGGGAGAAGCAGTTATGAAGGAAAAGGTGTTATGCAGGGTTGTCGCAGAATATAATGGTAAGTGCATCATATTCTGCACATATGCTAATTGGGGTGTAGAGTGGTGTAGCAATTGCTATTCAATTTGTGTGTGGGGTAGTTAAGTTATTGGGGAAAGCGAGAAAATGGTAGCATGGGGCATTGCAGGGCGCTCCGGGAAGAATTTCAGGGACCTCGGGAAATTCAGGAGCGAAATCCAAGGCCCCTGAAATTTCAGGGACCTCGGGATTGGAAATCTGACGAGGGCCAATCCAAGGCCCAGGCGGCTCGAGCTCGACCCATCACGCTGAGTAACTCGCGACAGGGGAGACAAGCACAAGTAGCCCAGCCTAGCAGAGCAGGGGAGACAAGCACAAGTAGCCCAGCCTAGCATAGCAGGGGAGACAAGCACAAGTAGCCCAGCCTAGCATAGCAGGGGAGACAAGCACAAGTAGCCCAGCCTAGCATAGCAGGGGAGACAAGCACAAGTAGCCCAGCCTAGCATAGCAGGGGAGACAAGCACAAGTAGCCCAGCCTAGCATAGCAGGGGAGACAAGCACAAGTAGCCCAGCCTAGCATAGCAGGGGAGACAAGCACAAGTAGCCCAGCCTAGCATAGCAGGGGAGAACAGGTCTGCTACGCTATGTGGGAGTGGCTGAGGAAGGGGCAACTGCACAGGTGGGAGAAGGCAGGGCTAGAAGGAATACAGGAAGGTAAGAGCAGAGAAGGCAGGGAGAGGAAGGCAGGGACAAGTAAGAGCAAGGAAGGAAGGAAGGAACTCCGACAGGGTGGATTTGAAATTCTAAAAAACATCCGCGATATAAAGGTGTTACGTTACGAGAAATCTCACCTCCTTGAGGCCACTGGCCATCTCCTTGTACTCGTCATTGTCAGGATCCTCTAATAGCAACTCCGAGACCTGTTATAGGGGCAGCAGTTGAGCACATAGCAATGACCAAGGAGAGAAGCTGGCTTGGCGGAATTCAGAGAAACAAACAAAAAAACAAAATGGTTTCGGGGGTTTTGATTGAGAGACGCATGGAGCAGCAGAGTGGGTGAGAATGCGCGCGGGCACATAAACAACAAGGAAGGAAATCAGTCAACTTGCATCTCCTCCCTCAGCTTCTTCCCTTCCCTACATTCTCCCCAGCACCAATGGATCGCACTCACCTGCTCTAGCTGCTCCCTGTACGTGCTCAGATTCTCCCGGAGTTCTTCCACGCTCTGCATGCTGCCTGGAGAGGGGGGGAATGGGAGCGCAGGGAGACAGGAACGGGGAAAGGAGGAACTTTGAGATAGCTTGTTGAAATACTCGGCCTTCTTTCGGTTATCCTCTGCATGCTGCCTGGATGGACGGGGCCCGGGTGGGGGGGGTGAAGAGCGGGGAGGGTGTGCGGGGAAGGGGGAGCAGAGTGGGTGGAAGCAATGCAGATTAAGGGCCCCGATGTGCTCGTTAATTGACTGGTTAGAGCACATGGAGGGTCGGGAGGGCTTCTGGAAAGTAGAAAGTTGGTTTCTGGTATAGGGTTGGATTCTGGGATAGGGTTGGATTCTGGGATAGGGTTGGATTCTGGGATAGTGATTCTAACAAAAATCGCCCAACTCTCGGCCACGCCACGCCTTTCCTACTGGCTGGATGGGGTTGCGGGGGAGAGAGGTGGGGGAGGGGGGATGGGAGGGGCGGCGGTGGGGTGAGGGGGGAAGGTGGCCACGGACTTGTTGGAACGATTTTTGAGTCGACTCAAAAAGGGTCTCAGACAGAATTTTAACGTGCCGCGCATTGGCGGCAGAGCTGATCCCTGTCGCTACTTGCGTGAGAGTAGGAACGAGGGGGGGTGTGGGGGAGATCGCAGCGGAACGCACCGCGTTTAGAGGGAATCGGTAGTGGATCAGGCTTCGGAGTGAGGAGTCACCTCGTGAATGAGCTGACCGCTTAGTTGACTATGTGACCCCAGCTCGTTATCCCGTAGCGTCGGTTACTCCTCGCGCGCTACCGGGCGCTCCTCGCGACGCAGCTCGGTGCCCAGGATTTTACCGCAGCAGCTTGTAACGGATCAGAACCTTGCCCGTGTCTCGCGTGAACGCGAACACGGAAATCAGTGACGCCGTCTGCCCTAGAGCACTGGGCGGAGCGGGGCGTATGAAGGTCGCAGCGCCGCGTTCCTAACCCTGGTGTAGTCTGCAGGGGTTACAGGTATTGTTCGAACTCGTGATACTCCTGGTCGCAAGTTGCGGATCGTGGTGATTTTTGAACTTGCGCGTCAGGCAGGGAACGAACACTCATAGGCTGACGAACATGCCTTGTTCCGACGAAGTGGTGGTATCTATTTGCGAAGGGTCGTTGACAGTTTTCGTCAATGACGACCGTTCGCAAAATAAAACATGAACGCGATATAAACCGGACGAAAAGCAATGTTCGAGTTTTTGTTCCCGTAACCACCAAGCGAACTTCAGCAAGCACCTCACCAATGCTGCACCCAGTGTTGCACAATCCACACAATGTGTGGGAACCACGAAACTAAGGCGCTGTTCTGTAGGCGTTAAATTTCCAGAAACCGGGTCCGCAGAATCTTCGTAGATAAGCGGTATTCTGCCTATCAAGGTTTGGAGATAAGTCAGGCCCTACCAAACCTGTTCGCGCCAATTTTGACGCCTCAGCCTGCAGAACACCACGTATGGGGCGTGCAAATTCAACCGTCCGTCTGCAGGTTCGAAGTTGTTGCTTCGCCGGGCAAATGGTCGCACAACTAGTGCGGTGCTGATTCTACCTCGGGAGCTAGCGTCAGCCTCCGCACAAGTTATGCGAGGCAGCAACATCCGCGCAATGCAACCAGCTCGAATGCGTCCAGAAATTACACGGAATGCTACCGCGGTCAATTGGCGCGGGGCCAATAACGCCTGCAGAACAACGCCTAAGTTTTTTCGCCAAAGACGCGAGATCCTTTAGCTTTGGGCGAGTCACGGTTCGTGTGATGTGGTCCGGTGCGTTAGAAACGGTTTGAAGACGATTCTGTTTTTTCACCGCCGCGAACCGTTTCTTTATCGTGTTTAACGTACTTGACCGCATTTAACGAAACAGGAACATGACCCGCCCTAGACTTTTTGGATCTTGGACATCCGAATTTCTTCCAGAACTGTTCGCGACGCGACGTGGTAGCCATTTTGTGATTATGTGAGTTAGAGTTGTTCCTATATTGGACAGAGTATCAGGCACTGCCTGGCCTACTCAGTTGCCTTTGCCAGTGTCCATACACCTCCTTCGAAGCGCGACGAGATTATTCCCCAGAATTAACTCGTATAGATCACCACTCCTCGCAACCACCACCATGATCTCGGCTAAGGAGCTGAAGGAGTTAGAGTCTCTGGAAAGGCAATTAAAGCCGATCGCCGGTAAACGCGGCGGAGGTCCCGAGGTACGCTCTTAGCGATTGTCCACTTGCCTTGTTAGCCGAATCTGTGGGGAATCGCGTCATTCAGAGCTAGTTTGTTGGCTTTTTTGGTGGGGGATGGGGAGGGGGGAAAGAGGGGTGGAGAGGAGGAGGAGGGGGGGAGTGGGTTGGGGAGGGGGAAAGAGATTTTTGGTGCGCAGCCCACGAATCGAAGGATTCGCGTATTCGCCTTGCGCCTCGTCTCCGCCCTTCCTCCCGCACCTCCTGTTCCTCCCACACGCGCCCAGCACCGGCGCGAGGCGCGGCGGCAGCTATCATCGTGCTGCCCGTCTCCCTCCCGCACATCCCCCCCCACCCTTCCCCCTCAACCGCCTTCCGCATGCGCCCAGCACCCGCGCGAGGTGCGGCGGCTGCTTGCTCGAGGCCCCTCCGCCGCTTGACTGTCTCTAATCCTCTATCACTCCCCCACCCACCCCTTTCCAACCCACCCCGCACCCTCTTCCCTCCCCCACCCCCTCTCCCCATCCCTTCTTCCCACTCCGTTTCCCCCATCTCCCAGACGTCCGCCTCCAAGTACCTGCGGGAGGTGCGGCGGCTCTGTGCTTAAGACCCCCCCTCCTTCTCTTCCCCCCGAATACCCCCTTCCCTCCCCCCCCCCGCCCCCTCTCCTCCCCCTCCTCTCAGACGTGCGCCAAGTACCTGCGGGAGGCACGATGACTGTGTGTTAAGGCTTCGCCCTCCTTCCTCCCCGTTTTCCCTTTCCCTCCTTCCTCCCCGCCTCCCCTTTCCCTCCCTCCTCCCCCCACCAGACGTGCGCCAAGTACTGCTGGTAAAAGGGAGGTGCGGCGGCTGGTGCTTGAGGCATCGCCACCACGTGTGTGTCTGTTGCTCATCCTTATCCCCCTCCTCCTTTTCCTCCCCAACCCCCCCGCCGTTAACCCCCCTCTTCAGACCTGCGCCAAGTACCTGCGGGAGGCGGCTGGTGCGTGAGGCCTCCCCTCCCCCTCTTCTCCGCCTTAATAATCCTTTCCTCCCCCCACTGCCCCCTCCGTCCCCCACCCCCCAAAGACCTGCGCCAAGTACCTGCGGGAGGTGCGGCGGCTGCGGCTGCGGCGGCCGTTTCAAGTGGCGGAGTATGGCATGGCTCTTATAAACAGTGCGGATGAGAGGAGCAAGCTGGGGGACGAAGGTGAGGAGGAAGCTTATAAGGGGTGCATACGAGAGGGGTTTTAATTCAAGTGGCAGAGTATGGCATGGCATTGATTAACTGTGCGGAAGAAAGAAGCAAGCTGGGAGATGAAGTTGAGGAGGCTTATAACGGGTATGGGAGAGTGCTTATGAGTAGTATGGCATGGCGCTGATTAACAGAGAGGAGGAGAGGAGCAGGCTGGGAGACGAAGGTGAGGATGCTTATAACGGCTCTAGGAGGGTGCTTATGAGGAGTATGGCATGGCTCTCATCAACAGTGCAGAGGAGAGGAGCAAGCTGGGAGACGAAGTTGAGGATGCTTTTAACGGGTTTGAGAGGGCGATTGTAAGGAGTATGGCATGGCGCTGAACAGCTCGGTGCGAAAATGCAGAAGAATCTGGGATAGTTGGAGAGGGTGCTTGGGAAGAGAATGGCATGGCGCTGTGAGGAAGCTTATAAGGGGTATTACTGCAGACAGGATGCTGACTTGTGCGGTAGAGAGACGGGGGGAGTTGGTCTCATAAGATGGTGTGTTCCCTGCTGCGCCTGCCATTCCGCATTCTCCCACTTTCATGCCTTTCCCCCTGCGTTTTGACGCCCCGGACTTCATCTGCTTTCGCTTGCATGGCATGGCGTGGCATGGCATGGCATGGCATGGCATGGCATGGCATGTCATGACTCCGCAGGACATGCCTTACCCCATCGTGCATAATCCCTTATCTTGCTGTATTCCTCATGCCGCATTCCACTGTGCTACATCCTTCCATCCCCCCTGCACCGTGTTTCACTGCGTGGCACCATGCTGCACCGCACTGCACCACTTCCAGTGTGGGATGTGATGGAGCAGGTGGCAATCGCGGCCATGGACTGCCAACAGCTGGGCATCGCCAAGGTGGGGGTGGGAAGGTGGGGGGGGAGACATGGAGAGGGGGCATGTGGAGGGGGGCATTGGCATTGGTAGGTAAGAGTGCCATGGGGGGTGGGGTTGCTGCAAGCAGCAGGTGGCAATCGCAGCCATGGACTGCCAGCAGCTGGGCATCGCCAAGGTGGGGCTTGGAGGGGGGTAGGGTGGGGTATAGGAAGGGGGTATGGGAAGAGGGGAAGGGGAGGGAGGCATGGGTAGGGAGGCATGGGGAGGGAGGTATGGGGAGGGGTGCAGGAGATGGGGTGTTGGGCCATGGAGCAGGTTGCGATCGTGGCTATGGACTGCCAGCAGCTGGGCATCGCCAAGGTGAGGCGAGGATGGGGAGGCAGCAAGCAGGATAGGCCATGTGGAGGGAGCATAGAGATGGATGCCATGGGGAGTGTGTTGCGAGAAGCAGGTGAGGGATGGGTGAAGAAGCATGCAGGAAGGAAGTGGTTGGTTGGACCATCGGGAGCTACTGTGTCATTTCTTCTGCCCCTGGCTAGTTTCTGAGTCAAAACGAACAAAGAAGGAGGGGCCATTGCAAGGCCCCGGTGTGACATTGCTGGCACGGCACGGCATGGCATGGTTGGACTGCCACCAACCGCCACCACCAGCTGGTCTTAGCATGGCGCACTCATGATTGCTTTTTAAAGCAAACCGCATTGCTGGCATGGCATGGTTGGACTGTCCCGCCACCTGGTCGTAACATGGAACTCTCATAAGTGCATTCTGCCATGCAAACCGCATTGCACCGTTCCTAACAGCTACGTTCATGCATTGGGTTGTGTGGTGTGCATGGCAGGAGTGCATAGGAGCTTTCGTGATTGCATTCTACCATGCGAACCCCATTGCACCGCTCCTAACAGCTTCTTACCTAACAGCTACCTACATACCATGGGTTGTGTGGTGTGCATGCATGGCAGGAGTGCATAGGAGCTCTCATGATCGCATTCCCCAACAGCTCTCGCGTGGGTGAGACGCTGCACCGCTCCCCATCGCACTTCACCACTCTCCGCTGCACACGCCACCTTTCGTCCAATCTGTCAGCTGTACCAAACCGCGCGTTACGCCAAATGCACCGCATGTTGCCACTTTGCACCGCTCGTCTTTCGCAGTTATGCTCACCAGCTCCTGCAGATTTCCTCTTTACTCCGATGCTCGTTGCGCCTCTTCGTGCACTACACGACCCTCTGTTCTCGTGTGCACTCTCCTCGACGCTCTATGTACCTCGTGTGTGGGCAACAGGGCGGTTGGAGGGCATGTGGCTGGAGGCGAAGGGGTGGTGGGACCAAGCGGACAAGGTGTACAGCGACTTGCTTGAGAGCAATCCGCAGGACCAGGTGTGTATCTATCGCTTCCTCTTTTGCAGCAAGATCTGCGATGACTGTTGTAGCAAGGCCAGGACTCAACAAGGGGTGGTGGGATCAGGCGGACAAGGTGTACAGTGGTCTGCTAGAGAGAAACCCGCAGGACCAGGTAAGTGAGTGCGCGCATTTCCCGTTCCTCTGTTGTGGCACGGTCAGCAATAACTGCTGCAGCAAGGTAAAGAAGGGCGGTGGGATCAGGCGGACAAGGTGTACAGTGATCTGCTGAAGCGCAATCCGCAGGACCAGGTGGGTGTACTGGCAGGACCAGGTGGGTGTGCTGGCAGGACCAGGTGGGTGTACTGGCAGGACCAGGTGGGTGTGCTGGCAGGACCAGGTGGGTGTGCTGGCAGGACCAGGTGGGTGTGCTGGCAGGACCAGGTGGGTGTACTGGCAGGACCAGGTGGGTGTACCTTTTTCATAGAGCCTCCCTCTTACCGCCTGCCCTTTTTGAGACGTCTCAAGAATCAAAATCCCATAACTTTTGAGACGTCTCAAAACCCGATGATGCATCTCCCTCGCTCCCAGCCTGTGGCAGTGCTGAAAGGCAAGGGCAACATGGTGGGAGGGGGGGCCTTTGGAACACCCTTTGTGTCTTCCCGCTCTCTCTTTCCCTCCCTCCTCCCTCTCGTGCACCGACCACTTCTGCTGCTCCCAGCAAGTGTTGAAGCGCCAGGTGGCAGTGCTGAAAGGCAAGGGCAACACGGTGGGAGCGATCGGTGCGCTCAAGAAGTACCTTGAAACGTGAGTGTAGGGGTACGGCGTGGTGGAGTACGGTGGGTTGGGAATGCGGGTGGTGTTGGAGAGAGTGCTGAGAAGTGTCCTTTGCTGCATGTCCTGCTGCCAGCCGGTGGGAGCCATTGCTGCACACAAGCAGTACCTCGAGATGTGAGGCTGGTGGGGTGCAACGGTGCGTGAGTGCAGCGGTGTGAAGCATGGTGTGATGTGAGGATGGTGGAGTGCAGTGTGAGGGATGTGGGATGTAAGGCATGGTGAAGAGCAGCTGCGTTGGAGTGCAGTGGTGTGGGAGTGCAGTGGTGTGGGAGTGCAGTGATGCGTGTTAACAACTGCTGTTATGAAGGGTTTCTACCACCCTTCGTCCTCCTCCTCCCCTTTCCCATCCCCCTCCCCTTTCCCATCCTCCTCCCCCCTCCCATCCTCCTCCCTCTGTCCATCCTTCCTTTCCTCCCTCTCGTCCTTCTCTGCTCGCCCTCCCATCCTCCTCGCCCTCCCATCCTTCTCTCCCTCCCCTCCCCTCGCATCCCTCCAGCTACATGGCGGACTATGAGGCATGGAAGGAGCTAGGGGATCTCTACCTCTCCCTACACATGTGGGTTCTCATGTGTGCTGTGTCCATGCCTTGATGCCTGCATGTCGCCATGCCCGTGCCCTGACGTGCATGCATGTGGCAGTGTGTAGCTGTCAGTCATTGTTGTATTGGAACCATTCTTGAGATTTTCATCAGACGACTTCCGCTCGTCAGTCATGCACGTGGCAGTGTGTAGCTGTCAGTCATTGCCCCATCCCTATCCTCATCTACCCTTGACCATCATTCCACCTCCCGCTCGTTCCACCTCCCGCTCGTTCCACCTCCCGCTCGTTCCACCTCCCGCTCGTTCCACCTCCCGCTCGTTCCACCTCCCGCTCGTTCCACCTCCCGCTCGTTCCACCTCCCGCTCGTTCCACCTCCCGCTCGTTCCACCTCCCGCTCGTTCCACCTCCCGCTCGTTCCACCTCCCGCTCGTTCCACCTCCCGCTCGTTCCACCTCCCGCTCGTTCCACCTCCCGCTCGTTCCACCTCCCGCTCGTTCCACCTCATCTACCCTTGACCATCGTTCCGCCTCCCGCTCCTCTTCTCCTCCAGTTCCTCCCTTCCTCTCGGACTCCTTCCCTGCCTTCCAACTCTTTGAAAAGCGGCTCTTCTTCACTCTCATCGAACACCCCTCCTTGAACTTACACTCCTTAACCAATTCTGACAAGTTCTTCCTTCCCATTCCAGGTACAAGCGAGCATATGGTCGTTAGCAATTGCTGTTGCCTTTACCCTGCTCGCATTTCTTCATGCCCATTCCCCACTGCTCCTCCTCCGTTTGACTCGTCTCCTCTACTCATTGTAACTGTCAGGTTCAAGCAAGCAGCATTCTGCTATGAGGAGCTGCTGCTGTCGGCCCCTGTCAACCCCATCTACCATGTCACTTATGCTGAGGTATTCAGTGGTGCTGAGTGGTGTAGAATGGTGCAGGGCACTGCTGTCGGCCCCTGTCAAACCCATTTACCATGTCACTTATGCTGAGGTATATAGTGTATGCAGAACTTTGCTATGTGGTGCAGGGTGCTACTTAGTGATGTAGAGCGGCACCACATTCACTGTGCTATCTCTGACTTTCTCTCACTCTCTCCCACCCTTGTTTTCCCAGACTCTGTATTCAATAGGCGGCGCAGAGAACTACCGGCAGGCCTTATCACACTATGCTGCTGCCACTGAGTACAGCGGAGGGACCAACCTGAGGGCGCTCTATGGCACTTGCATGGTGAGCGCTACACTTGGATTCTGTACTCAATAGATGGGGGGCTGAACCACCGCTGTAGACTTTGAGTTGACTCTAAAGTCTTATGAGTACAGCGGAGGGACCAACCTGAGGGCGCTCTATGGCACTTGCATGGTGAGCGCGCAGGGGGTTAAACGACGCATAGATGTTACAAGGTACAGGCTGGTTAGGCATTTGTGATTGGATGCAGTGACTGCTTCTTCCTTGCTTGAGTGCTTCGTCCTTGTGTGTGGTGCCCGTGTGCATGACCACATGTGTGCACCACTGCATGACTGCATGTGTGCACCACTGCATACACCACTGCATGCATGGGTGCAGGCATCAGCAGCGCTGCGCTTAGCAGGCAAGCCATCACGGGGCGCAGCAGCGGTGGAGGGCAACCCGCAGGGACTGGTGGCTGTGTTTCCAACACCGTGCCAACTTCTTACATGCTCTCTCAATGTGGTGCATGTTGTGCAGGCATCAGCAGCACTGCGCTCATCAGGCAAGCCATCAAGGGGCGCAGCAGCGGTGGAGGGCGAACCAGAGGGGCTGGTGGAGACAACAGCAGAGGCAATCAAGCAGGAGTACCGATTTAAACGCCCTGAGCTGCTCAAGCCTGTAGTGGAGCCCACTTTAGCGAAGCTTGTATCGTGATGCGTGTGTAAGTGCATGACATTAGTGCAGCCAGCAGGAGAGGCGCTACGATGCGATGGATGGACGGGTTTTGATACACCTAGAAAGTGTCGTAATGACGTGTTGGTGTGACTATGTTGTCACCCTCCATGTGCAGTAGTGAGTGTGAGGCCATTGGTGAAGGGTGGTGATGGTTGTGTGTATGACCGTGGTGGCATAAACTGCTAGGTGTCGTTGTGGCGTGGGGCCCTGTGAGAATCTTGCAGGCAGCTTGTAAGCACGTCATGTTTCACGTGTACATTATTCTGTATGTACTGCAACAATTACCGGTACTAACAATTAAGATTATGCAATGTTGGAAACAATAAAACTTAAGCGCTTCAGTCGTGTCGAAACACCGCACCAGAAGCGAGGCAAACTACACCGAAGCACCCGCGAGTCAACCCTCGGAGGTTAAAAGAGGTTGCTGGAGGTTACGCGAAAGTCAAAGGTCAGCAACCTTTGACCCGACAAGTACAGCGCGACAGTTAAGGACATACAACTGACTCGTTACAGAGCAGTTGCCCGAGTCGTACTGTATCGAACCGCAACAGCAACAGTAAAAGTAGTTATAACTGTATCCTTTGATATTCCTTGCACTACTATATATTCTTGTACTTTCCTGTTATAATTAATCTACTTTGCCCTCACATACTAGCGCAAGGTGGTTCACAATTTCTTCACTGAAAGCTTCCGCTGTTACAATACTATCCTACCCAGAGTTACTCCTGAAAAGATCCTAAGGGGCCATTTCAGCCCAACATGGTATGAGAGCAGTCAGGGGAAACTCTACCACTTCCAAATCAAAGACATTACAAGACATGGCAACAAACAAGGAGAGGAGCTCTTCTAATGGCTCCCCGGGCACTACTCCTACACCACCTCCTGCCTCTGGCCTGCAAACAGAGAAAGGCACGGCAACAAGACCTAGGGGGACGTCCACCGAGACTCACACAAATCGCCCCACGGACTTCGACCAAAGCATGATGGAGAAATTTTTCTCCTTCATGTCCTTCTACGAGCAGCACCAGCAGTCGGGACCTGCACAGACACACAACAGCAACAACGGAGCGACGCCCATGAGCCTTGACGGGTCGTCATACGCGCGCGGAAATCAACAACAGCAACCTACCTTCGCCCCGTACGAACGCGGGTCAATCAGCTTCATGCCACAGCCTTCACCTGCACAAGACAAATCACTGGACGCGTTACAAGTACAGTCGCAATTCGCACACGTTTTGAAGCTTCAGACGTCAAGACCATTCGACGGAAAGGACTTCTTCACCTGGTCCTTTGAGTTCGAGTTGATGATGGAGGGCGCGCAGATACTTGGCTTCTTCGACGGGTCCCTGCAATATCCAGCAAACGGCACACAGTATGAGAAGCAGCAGTACACGTATCAATCGATGATGGCGTATACGATCCTACTGAGGAACTTAACACCAACTCAGCAGCAGAACATTCGGTCCTACCGGGCCTTCGGCAACTCGGCGGAGCTCGCGTACAACCATCTGAAGAGCCTGTATCAAGCAACAGACAGTGTAAACCAGAGCAGGTTAATGGCGCAGCTGACAACAGTTGAGATGAAACCAGGAGAGAAAGGAATGGCATATATCAGTCGATGTCGCGAACTGCGCGACAAGCTTCTTCGATGTGGAGGGTCCATCTCTGAAGACGCCTTCGTGACGGTCATCATCGGTGGCCTAGGTCCTCAGTGGCGCGCCACCAAAGCTATCCTCCGAGCCCACGGGAGAATCTCTGAAGCAGCACTCTGCGCCGAAATCCACGCCGAGCAACAGGATATGGACCTGCAAGAAGAACGACACAGAAAGAAGACGACAACATCAGAGTTCGTTTTTCACACGCAACGACGACACAACAACTACAACAACCGACAACAACAACCAAAACCAGTACCTCCCTTCTGTCACATCTGCAAGACTTCAGGGCACCCGCGCACGCACTGCCCGAATCGTCAACAGTCAACGACCCCGCAACGACACCTTCGACCCTCAAGCAGTCAAGTTGCGTCAACGCAAGCAAACCCAACGACCCAGATCCAAGCTTCAACGACCTCAACAGGACAACCTGCACAAGGAGCAAGAAACATCGTTAGCTGCATGGCAAGACTAAGCGAATCCTGCATTACCGAGTCACCACCTCATTACTCACCGGAAGAACAACTCGACAACGCCACACCTCGTCGCGAAGCACTTCAACCAAATCCGACATACGCCGCCATCGCCCAAAGCGAGCCATCCGGGAAGGATACATGGTTCCTGGACAGTTGCTGCGGACAACACATGTGTTCTTCAGGACGCTTCGTACAGCGAGAATATCAACTTCAACGTGAGGTCGTCATCACCGTCGCCAACAACCAGAACCTGCGCACACGACGACAAGGAATTGTACAACTTCAGTCACGGGAGACAAACGTCATTCTGCAAATGTCCAAGGTTTTAATCGCAGAAGGCCTTGGCTACAACTTACTAAGCGTCAGTCAACTGATGGCGAAGGGAATTCACCTCGAAGCAGACAGCACGACCCAGGAATTCAAGCTATACCACGGGAGAGGAGGTCTTTACATCGGAAAAGCAGTCCTCAAGAACAACGTCTTCGTCTTGGACTTCGTTCCTGATCTCGGTACCGCTGACAGCGACGCCATAGTCAACTTCACCAACTGGACACACCCTCCAGATCTTGACCCTGACTTCAGTACAGGCGGCTTCTGGTATTCACATACCATTCCTGAAACAGAGAGAACAAGGGCATTAGCAACGATTCAACAATCGGCAGCAGCAGAGACAACATCGGCAGCAGCAGAGACAACGTCGGCAGCAGCAGAGACAACATCGGCAGCAGCAGAGACAACAACAGCAACAGCGACAACGACGACACCAGTCGCCGGTCCTTCAACGACGGCGTTCTTCAACGACGATGCACCACCAACACCTGCACAACAGCTTCAGCCAGCACCACGAGAATTTCATCACAGTCCCAGCTTCACCGCTGGTCTCTTCTCCAACTCCGACATGTATCGGCGCTCACCCGGTCATCGCGCCAACGAAGAAATCTGGCACGCAAGAATGGGACACCCAAGCAACACTGTGTTAAACAACACGATTCGAGCAGGAGTACTCGACAAGGACTCTTTACTTTTAACAGACGGACGAGAACTTCAACGAGCACGAGGGACATGCTTCACCTGTCCTGAAGCTGACTTACCGCATCAACCCTTCGTCTCGCATCACAACCCAAGCGCACCTGCATATGCACCACTCGAGAAAGTATACAGCGACATCTTGTACAACCGCGAACCCGGACAAAACGCGTATAACTACACCATCACCTTCATCGACGCCGCTACACGTTACGTCTGGCACCTAAACTTACCAAGTCGCGACATGGCTTTCGAAGCTTTCGTGGCATGGCTTCCAGCAGCAGAACGGGAATCGGGAGCTAAGCTCAAAAGTTTTCAATCAGACGGAGGAGGAGAATACTCGTCACAGCGATTCAAGCAGTACCTGGCGGAGAAGGGAATCAAGAGACTCATCTCCCTTCCCTACGCCCATCAACAGCAGGGTGTAGCAGAAAGGATGAACAGGACTCTGCAGAACACCATGCGCAAACTGTTACGTGGCATGCGGCTACCCAACCACCAGTGGCCCGAAGCAATGGACCACGCCGTGATGCTGCACAACTTGCTTTCTTCGTCGTCACTCCCGAACAACACATCACCGCATCTGCTGTGGACAGGAAAACTGGGCAGCACAAAAATGTTACGAGTCTTCGGCTGCATGGTACAGTACCGACCCCCATCTGCACGAGCCGGCCGATTCTCTCAACGCGCACAGTGGGGACTACACCTGGGCATCGAAAAACATTACAACGCGTGGAAAATCTTCGACATCCACACCAAAGAAACAGTAGCAGCACGTGATGTCATTTTCTACGAACGACTCACACTGCCAACATACCTTGCCAACCTGGACGAAAATCGAGACCCCACAGGCGGCTTCCGTGGCGATCGAGCCTTCGCTTCGGCAGAAGACGAAGCTGACTGGGACGAGCAGAATGTGGAAGGAGCCTCGGAAGAAGCCGGACCTCTTCCCTACTGCTCAGTGGACGTACCGATGGACGAAGAAAACCCTCGCGAAAGCGTCAACGCCGAAACTTACTACCACTTCGCCGACAACGGTTACGTTACACCTGCTGAAGTCAACACCAACGAAGCAGAACGCATAGGGCCCAACTTCGCACCCGATCCAGAAACTGGAGACGAGGCAGTCTATCCCGAGGACACCACACTCCCCCGCTACACACAGAGTGGACTCCAAATCCTTGGGCTCGTCACCGCGGTCCACGGCGCTGGCATTCCTAAGGAGCCTGCAACAGTTCAGCAGGCTCTGGGGGGGGAGCATAAGGAAAAATGGCGCGAAGCCATGGACAAGGAGCTAAAGGCAGTAGAGGAACGCAACACCTGGAAAGTCGTTCCCATCGGCGTAGCGCGAAACAAGACCATTCTTACCGGGAAATGGGTCTTCCGTGTGAAAACAAAGGCTGACGGCACCATCGACAAGTTCAAAGCGCGTTGGGTCGTTCGCGGCTTCGACCAGGAACATGGACGAGACTTCACCGAAACCTTCGCTCCGGTCAGCCGCCACACTTCACTTCGAATTCTTCTCGCCATCGCCGCTATGAAGAAGAAGAAACTGCGCCAAATCGACGTCGCGAACGCATTTCTCTACGCACCGGTCGATGCAGAGATTTTCGTGGAACTACCGCACGGCTCCAACACAAATTCCACGCACGTCTGCCAGCTACTAAAATCGCTCTACGGGATCAAGCAGGCACCGCGACTGTGGCAGCAGTACCTGCATACTCGCCTCATCCGCATCGGCTTCAAACAACTCCCGCACGATCAGGGCATGTACCGCCTCACGAAGAACAATGACTACATTCTGCTGATTGTCTACGTGGACGATCTTCTCTACATCGGCTCTACCGACGGCATCACCACCTGGTTCGAAGGGGAGCTGCAGAAGGACCTCACCCTCACTGTCTCATCTACCGTCACACAGTACCTCGGACTTAACATTCGAGAAGATAACGACGCGATCTACCTCAGCGCCGAAAAGTACGCCGACACCATCGCCAAACGATTCGGAATTACGCCAGCCGCGATCTCAACACCATACCGCTACACGACAGGAGCCGATAAGGAATCTGCCCCACTTAAGCCCGCCGGCATACGCGACTATCAGAGGAAGCTAGGTTGCCTCCTCTTCGCAGCCGTCACTTGCCGACCCGACCTATCCTACTCCGCAAGCCAGCTCGCCACTCATCTCAAGAAGCCTGAAGCAGAACACCTGGCGGAACTTGACCACGCTCTGCACTACTTCATCAGCACCGCGACGATCGGCCTAACTTATCACAAGAACGCAGCTACACCAACCAAGCTAATCGGCTACGTCGATGCCGATCACGCCGGCGACACTGACAACAGGCGCTCACGCACCGGCTATGTCTACCGCCTCGAGCCTATCGGTCCTATCTCCTGGCAGTCGAGCAAGCAGGAGTTAATTGCACTATCTTCAGCCGAAGCAGAATATATCGCGCTCTGCTCAGCCACCAAGGAGGGACTTTACCTTCGCGAGCTGCTGGAAGAAGCGAAGTTAGCCGAGTTACCCAACTTCACCGTGTTCTGCGACAACCAGTCAGCAATTCGTATCGCCAACAAGAACGGCTTCGCGAACAGGACGAAACACATCGCCCTGCGTTACTTCTTCGTAAAGGACGAGATCGAGAAAGGGAGACTCGAGCTATCGTACTGTCCCACGTCTGAGATGGCAGCTGACTACTTGACCAAGAAGCTCGGAAAACAGAAATTCGAGTACTGCATGCTGCTGACTGGACAAAGCCACGTCATCAGCAGCGACACTCCAGAAGCGAAGGGGAGTGTTGGAAACAATAAAACTTAAGCGCTTCAGTCGTGTCGAAACACCGCACCAGAAGCGAGGCAAACTACACCGAAGCACCCGCGAGTCAACCCTCGGAGGTTAAAAGAGGTTGCTGGAGGTTACGCAAAAGTCAAAGGTCAGCAACCTTTGACCCGACAAGTACAGCGCGACAGTTAAGGACATACAACTGACTCGTTACAGAGCAGTTGCCCGAGTCGTACTGTATCGAACCGCAACAGCAACAGTAAAAGTAGTTATAACTGTATCCTTTGATATTCCTTGCACTACTATATATTCTTGTACTTTCCTGTTATAATTAATCTACTTTGCCCTCACATACTAGCGCAAGGTGGTTCACAATTTCTTCACTGAAAGCTTCCGCTGTTACAATACTATCCTACCCAGAGTTACTCCTGAAAAGATCCTAAGGGGCCATTTCAGCCCAACATGCAAGACTCCTAATCTACATTCTGTGAGTTCGGGATTTCCAAAGCTACGGTACTCACAAGTATGGCATCTAGCATCTTTTTTAAGCACACTTAGCTCGCAGAAACACGTCTTTTGCCATGGTAAAAAAAATGAGGCTGTGACTGTGAGTCCACTCCACCTATGAGGAGAAGCCTTTTTTCTTTTGTCAATTTACCAATGTCCACCGCAGAACTGACACGAGGGACTTCTGATCTGAAAATATAAGCCAGGATTGCCATTATAACGGCTTGGGCATGGTATACACAATACATGGGGTTTCCTTATTGTGATCCACCGAATACAACGAAACCTCCCCAGGGTTCCCTGAGCCAAGTTTCTTGACCTCGCGATTTGCTCCTAGCCAACATTACGGGCCCCGAACCGAACCTGCGTTGCTTTGCCCCGTGCCGCCGCTGCCCGTACCACACTAACCGTAACAAGAGTAGCTTCGGCATAAGGACGTGGTTGCAGTTCAGGCCGACCCGAGTGCGATTGCGTCAGATTGGGGCAATCGACCATCTCCAAGAAGCCGCAGGGGTATTTTGATGCAAGCGCATGCAATCGGGGGCAATCTGTCGATTGCAATCGGCAATTTGATCGATCGCGATCGATCGCAATGATCTGACGCAATCTCTTGCAATCGATTGCAATCGAGAGATTGCCTCAGATCGTGGGGCCTGGCGACAGTTGCGAACGGTTACTTCCTTTGATTCGACACTGCTCGCAGCACCATCGGATATCGTGATATTGCAGCATGGAAGGTTCGGGAACCCAGAAAGGGGCTACACTGTAATTGCGCGATACAATTTTTCCCCAGGTGTCGCCAACTTCGCATTGAAGGGACGGGGGAACAGCCTAGAGCCCGCGCGGCTAATTCTCACTTCTTCGAAATTCATCGTTTGAACGCGTGGCTCAGGACGCAATCGACAGATTGCCTCAGATTGGGGCAATCCCACCCAAACCGATCCGACTACCCGATTGTCCGATCTGATGCGATCGATCGCCCGATCTGCACCACGTCCTAACCTAGTTTCGGAAACCGAACCTCCCTTGCTCAGTGTTTGTTGTGAGCGTGCGTTGCAGGGGTCAAACGGTAACACCATAATTGTACGCAGCAGCGTGCCGTGTCAAATGCACCGCATAACACAGCATAGCACCACATATCACCCCGTGGCATCGCACAAAACAGGCTAAAGCACCAAACCTAGACAGCCGTCTCACTCAGCGACCGCAGCGCAGTCGACGGGCGTTAGCGGACGCGTCACATAATTGCGTCACCGAACAATGGTGCACCCCGGCCTGCAGCTGTGCCGCGGTATGGACCACCAACGTCATGCCATGAGGCACGAGGCAGTGCTAGGCTGGTTTCTCGTGATATACTTGCATGCAGTCCGGGACGTCAGTTCGCCGTTATTGGTATTATATCCGCAGGGCGAGCTCTGGTTCAAATTCGATTTAGTCACGAACAGTGGTAAGAAACTGAGCGGGAGTTACAGTACATCGCCTGATCTCGATATAGCGTTACCTCGTTACTATGGAATTCAGCGATGCGATTTACCGTGGCAGCGACCTAGGCCGGCGGGAACCGTCGCCAAATCACACGCGCGCGCGCCGCCGGCACGGAGAATGCTCTCTGCGGCCGACAGCGCGCGTCAAGGGCCTTGCAAGGGGCGCGCGCCAAAACCTCTCCGTCATCATCTGCAGCACCCCTTGTGCGCTTCCCGCGCGCTTCGCGCGCCTCGAGCTCCTTGCGCGCCTTGCGCTCGTCGCGCTGCTTGCGCTGCTGCAGTCCCCCCCGTGCCGAGGCTTCCCCGCGCCGCCAGCAGCGTCCGCCGCGGCGGCGCCGCCAGTCGTTCCCCCGCCTCCGGCGCCAGTCACCCCTGACACTCAAGGTACGGGGAGACTGGGGGGTGGGGGAGAGGTGGGATTGGGGACAAGGTGGTGGGGGAGGGGAAAAATTGGTGGTTTGCTGCAGTGTCTGGCAGTCGCGGCAGCCCAGCAAAGGTCAGGATGTTGTTGGGTGTGGGCGGCATTAGGCGTTAGTGGGCGGCAACAGGCGGTAGTGGGCGGCAACAGGCGGTAGTGGGCGGCAATAGGGGGTAGTGGGCGGCAATAGGCGGTAGTGGGCGGCAACAGGCGGTAGTGGGCGGCAATAGGGGGTAGTGGGCGGCAATAGGCGGCAGCGGGCGGCAATAGGCGGCAGCGGGCGGCAATAGGCAGTAGCGGGCGGCAATAGGCGGTAGCGGGTGGCAATCGGCGGTAGTGGGTGGAAATAGGCGGCAGTGGGCGGCAATAGGCAGTAGTGGGCGGCAATAGGCGGTAGTGGGCGGCAATAGGCGGTAGTGGGCGGCAATAGGCGGTAGTGGCGGCAATAGGCGGCAGTGGGCGGCAGTAGGCGGTAGTGGGCGGCAATAGGCGGCAGTGGGCGGCAATAGGCGGTAGTGGGCGGCAGTGAGCAGGTCAAGGAAGGGGAGGGAGTGGGATGAAACGGAAGGGGATGGGAGTGAATGAGATTGAATGGGAGGGAAGGAATGATAGGGATTGAATGTTATTGACGGAATGTGAGGGAGGAATTGGAAGGGAGCGAGTGGGATAGAGGGATTGGGAGAGAGCGAATGGGATTGAGGGATCGGGAGGGAGGAATGGGATTAAGGGATTGGGAGGGAGGAATGGGAGGGAGGGAATGGGATTTAGCGAATGGGAGGGAGGGAATGGTAGGGAGGGAATGGGGGGGAGAGA
Organism: Closterium sp. Yama58-4; assembly: GCA_947470075.1. Taxonomy (NCBI): domain Eukaryota; kingdom Viridiplantae; phylum Streptophyta; class Zygnematophyceae; order Desmidiales; family Closteriaceae; genus Closterium; species Closterium sp. Yama58-4. The sequence goes on along the minus strand of CANIUD010000129.1, from coordinate 455,507 downwards.
ATAGGAGGGAGGAAATGGAAAGGAATGCATTGTTGTGAATAAATTCAGGGGGAACAATCAAATGGGCCAGGCACTGAAGCATGAAGGTCCGATCGACAGAGTCTGGGGGCAGGGGCATCGATTATGATTGTCCACCGCCGATTATCCATCGCGCCTGCCAGCCTTCACGGGCCTTCACTTGGGCAAAGCGCCACATGCCGCCCTGCAGGCTGCAACTCCCTCTGCCATGCAATTCCCATGTTTGAATTCACTGCATCCCCCCCCGCGCCCCCACTTTCTTCCCCCCCCACCGTCGCCCCCACCCAGTGCTGGCGAGCCTGGCGAGGGACTGGCAGATGAGGTTTGGGGAGGCCGTGGACGTGGCAGCGTGGGTGAACGCAAGTGACGTGTGCACGCTCAACGACCCGCGCATCACATGCTCGTCCAATGGCGCCGCTGTCGTTGCCCTGTGCGTGCATGCCATCTCATGCCCTCCCATGCCCTGCCATGACCTCACATGACTCGCATTGACATGCTACGTGACAACATCCCATGCCATCTTATGCCACATTGCCATGACACGCCATGCCATGCCATGTCATGCCATGCCATGTCACATCATATATATTCGGCAACCCCTGTGCCCGCACCCCTTGTGCTGCCAGGCGCCTGTCACAGGCCAACATTAGAGGCGAGATGCCAGCTGACATCGGCAATCTCACCGCCCTCACCGCTCTGTACGCCTCCCCACCACACGCCTCTCTTGGACTCCCAATCCTCTCTCCACTCTTCCACTCTCCACACCCCTTTCATTCTCCACAACCCACATTGTTCTCCACACCCCGCATTGTTCTCCACACCCCGCATTGTTCTCCACACCCCGCATTGTTCTCCACACCCCGCATTGTTCTCCACACCCCGCATTGTTCTCCACACCCCGCATTGTTCTCCACACCCCGCATTGTTCTCCACACCCCGCATTGTTCTCCACACCCCGCATTGTTCTCCACACCCCGCATTGTTCTCCACACCCCGCGTTGTTCTCCACACCCCGCGTTGTTCTCCACACCCCGCATTGTTCTCCACACCCCGCATTGTTCTCCACACCCCGCATTGTTCTCCACACCCCGCATTGTTCTCCACACCCCGCATTGTTCTCCACACCCCGCATTGTTCTCCACACCCCGCATTGTTCTCCACACCCCGCATTGTTCTCCACACCCCGCATTGTTCTCCACACCCCGCATTGTTCTCCACACCCCGCATTGTTCTCCACACCCCGCATTGTTCTCCACACCCCGCATTGTTCTCCACACCCCGCATTGTTCTCCACACCCCGCATTGTTCTCCACACCCCGCATTGTTCTCCACACCCCGCATTGTTCTCCACACCCCGCATTGTTCTCCACACCCCGCATTGTTCTCCACACCCCGCATTGTTCTCCACACCCCGCATTGTTCTCCACACCCCGCATTGTTCTCCACACCCCGCATTGTTCTCCACACCCCGCATTGTTCTCCACACCCCGCATTGTTCTCCACACCCCGCATTGTTCTCCACACCCCGCATTGTTCTCCACACCCCGCATTGTTCTCCACACCCCGCATTGTTCTCCACACCCCGCATTGTTCTCCACACCCCGCATTGTTCTCCACACCCCGCATTGTTCTCCACACCCCGCATTGTTCTCCACACCCCGCATTGTTCTCCACACCCCGCATTGTTCTCCACACCCCGCAATGTTCTCCACACCCCGCATTGTTCTCCACACCCCGCATTGTTCTCCACACCCCGCATTGTTCTCCACACCCCGCATTGTTCTCCACACCCCGCATTGTTCTCCACACCCCGCATTGTTCTCCACACCCCGCATTGTTCTCCACACCCCGCATTGTTCTCCACACCCCGCATTGTTCTCCACACCCCGCATTGTTCTCCACACCCCGCATTGTTCTCCACACCCCGCATTGTTCTCCACACCCCGCATTGTTCTCCACACCCCGCATTGTTCTCCACACCCCGCATTGTTCTCCACACCCCGCATTGTTCTCCACACCCCGCATTGTTCTCCACACCCCGCATTGTTCTCCGAACTGCATACTCCCTTGCTCACCCCATGCACCGTCCCCTCGCCATAATCTCCCCTCATCTGAGCCACCTCCTCAAGAAACTCAGATCTCTCACCCTGCCCCCTCTTGCCCTCCTCCCCCTCCCCCGCCCTCCCCCGCCCTCCTCCGCTCTCTTCCCCCCTCCCCCGCCCTCCTCCGCCCTCCTCTGGCCTCGTCCGCCCTCCCAGCAATCTGGGCAGCAACCAGCTCTATAGCTTTCAGCCTTCGACCTTCAGCCGCCTCACGAACCTTCAATACCTGTGAGGCCTGCTTGACTCTCAAAGCATCTGGAATCACGAGCCTCAATCACAGGGTGAAACAAACAGGGCTTCGAGTTTCGAGCTTCCAATACCTAGCCTAGGCTACGTATTGCCCTGTCCCGAGTCGTGAGTGTCTTCGACGAACTGGGTTGGCTCCGAGTCGCCCTGGTCTTGGATTGGCCAATGCTGATTCCCTGTCCCTCGAGGCCCTTGAGCTCTCCCCACTGTACTTCGCAATTCCCACTACTACCAACTTCCCGTCACTCCCTTGAAACCCCAACAACCCCTTTGGTAACATTACATGACACATTTCTACACCCTTTGACACCCCAACTAGCGAGTAACTGAATTTATTGCACATATCAATGTATTCTGTGACAACACTTGCACACTGCAGTAAAGTCACACTTGCACACTGCAGTACAGTCACACTTGCACACTGCAGTCCAGTCACACTTGCACACTGCAGTACAGTCACACGTTCACACTGCAGTACAGTCGCACGTTCACACTGCAGTACAGTCACACGTTCACACTGCAGTACAGTCACACGTTCACACTGCAGTACAGTCACACGTTCACACTGCAGTACAGTCACACGTTCACACTGCAGTACAGTCACACGTTCACACTGCAGTACAGTCACACGTTCACACTGCAATGAGTCACACTTGCCCGCACATGTGCATGCACGCACTCATACACACACTCGCTTTCAAACACATACAGATCAAGGAAGCACACTCAGACATTCACATATTCATACAAAATGTATCCCTTGTGTCGCTTGTGCTGCTTGTGCCACTTATGCTGCATTTGCTGATTTTGCTGATTTTGCTGTGCATTTGGCTACTTGTTCTGATTTTGCTGCTTGTGCTGCTTTTGCTGCTTGTTTTGCTTGTGCTGACTGTGCTGTGTGTGCTGCTTTTGCTGCGTGTGTTGCCATTGCTGCGTGTGCTGCCATTGCTGCGTGTGCTGCCATTGCTGTGTGTGTTGCCATTGCTGCGTGTGCTGCCATTGCTGCGTGTGTTGCCATTGCTGCGTGTGTTACCATTGCTGTGTGTGTTCCCATTGCTGTGTGTGTTGCCATTGCTGCGTGTGCTGCCATTGCTGCGTGTGCTGCCATTGCTGCGTGTGTTGCCATTGCTGCGTGTGTTACCATTGCTGCGTGTGTGCGATTGCTGTGTGTGTTACCATTGCTGTGTGTGTTGCCATTGCCGCGTGTGCTGCCATTGCTGCGTGTGCTGCCATTGCTGCGTGTGTTGCCATTGCTGCGTGTGTTACCATTGCTGCGTGTGTTCCCATTGCTGTGTGTGTTGCCATTGCTGCGTGTGCTGCCATTGCTGCGTGTGCTGCCATTGCTGCGTGTGTTCCCATTGCTGCGTGTGTTACCATTGCTGCGTGTGTTCCCATTGCTGTGTGTGTTGCCATTGCTGCGTGTGCTGCCATTGCTGCGTGTGCTGCCATTGCTGCGTGTGCTGCCATTGCTGTGTGTGTTGCCATTGCTGTGTGTGTTGCCATTGCTGCGTGTGCTGCCATTGCTGCGTGTGCTGCCATTGCTGCGTGTGTTGCCATTGCTGCGTGTGTTACCATTGCTGCGTGTGTTCCCATTGCTGTGTGTGTTGCCATTGCTGCGTGTGCTGCCATTGCTGCGTGTGCTGCCATTGCTGCGTGTGCTGCCATTGCTGCGTGTGCTGCCATTGCTGCGTGTGCTGCCATTGCTGCGTGTGCTGCCATTGCTGCGTGTGCTGCCATTGCTGTGTGTGTTGCCATTGCTGCGTGTGTTGCCATTGCTGCGTGTGTTGCCATTGCTGCGTGTGCTGCCATTGCTGTGTGTGTTGCCATTGCTGCGTGTGTTGCCATTGCTGTGTGTGTTGCCATTGCTGCGTGTGCTGCCATTGCTGCGTGTGCTGCCATTGCTGCGTGTGTTGCCATTGCTGCGTGTGTTACCATTGCTGCGTGTGCTGCCATTGCTGCGTGTGTTGCCATTGCTGCGTGTGTTACCATTGCTGCGTGTGTTCCCATTGCTGTGTGTGTTGCCATTGCTGCGTGTGCTGCCATTGCTGCGTGTGCTGCCATTGCTGTGTGTGTTGCGATTGCTGCGTGTGTTACCATTGCTGCGTGTGCTGCCATTGCTGCGTGTGTTCCCATTGCTGCGTGTGTTACCATTGCTGCGTGTGTTCCCATTGCTGTGTGTGTTGCCATTGCTGCGTGTGCTGCCATTGCTGCGTGTGCTGCCATTGCTGCGTGTGCTGCCATTGCTGCGTGTGCTGCCATTGCTGTGTGTGTTGCCATTGCCGCGTGTGCTGCCATTGCTGCGTGTGCTGCCATTGCTGCGTGTGTTGCCATTGCTGCGTGTGTTACCATTGCTGCGTGTGTTCCCATTGCTGTGTGTGTTGCCATTGCTGCGTGTGTTGCCATTGCTGCGTGTGCTGCCATTGCTGCGTGTGCTGCCATTGCTGCGTGTGCTGCCATTGCTGCGTGTGCTGCCATTGCTGCGTGTGTTGCCATTGCTGCGTGTGTTTCCATTGCTGTGTGTGTTGCCATTGCTGCGTGTGTTGCCATTGCTGCGTGTGCTGCCATTGCTGCGTGTGCTGCCATTGCTGCGTGTGCTGCCATTGCTGCGTGTGCTGCCATTGCTGCGTGTGCTGCCATTGCTGCGTGTGCTGCCATTGCTGCGTGTGCTGCCATTGCTGCGTGTGCTGCCATTGCTGCGTGTGTTGCCATTGCTGCGTGTGTTGCCATTGCTGCGTGTGTTGCCATTGCTGCGTGTGCTGCCATTGCTGCGTGTGCTGCCATTGCTGCGTGTGCTGCCATTGCTGCGTGTGCTGCCATTGCTGCGTGTGCTGCCATTGCTGCGTGTGCTGCCATTGCTGCGTGTGCTGCCATTGCTGCGTGTGTTGCCATTGCTGCGTGTGTTGCCATTGCTGCGTGTGTTGCCATTGCTGCGTGTGCTGCCATTGCTGCGTGTGCTGCCATTGCTGCGTGTGCTGCCATTGCTGCGTGTGCTGCCATTGCTGCGTGTGCTGCCATTGCTGCGTGTGCTGCCATTGCTGCGTGTGTTACCATTGCTGCGTGTGTTTCCATTGCTGTGTGTGTTGCCATTGCTGCGTGTGCTGCCATTGCTGCGTGTGCTGCCTTTGCTGCGTGTGCTGCCATTGCTGCGTGTGCTGCCATTGCTGCGTGTGCTGCCATTGCTGCGTGTGCTGCCATTGCTGCGTGTGCTGCCATTGCTGCGTGTGCTGCCATTGCTGTGTGTGTTGCCATTGCTGCGTGTGTTGCCATTGCTGCGTGTGTTGCCATTGCTGCGTGTGTTGCCATTGCTGCGTGTGCTGCCATTGCTGCGTGTGCTGCCATTGCTGCGTGTGCTGCCATTGCTGCGTGTGCTGCCATTGCTGCGTGTGCTGCCATTGCTGCGTGTGCTGCCATTGCTGTGTGTGTTGCCATTGCTGCGTGTGTTGCCATTGCTGCGTGTGCTGCCATTGCTGCGTGTGCTGCCATTGCTGCGTGTGTTGCCATTGCTGCGTGTGTTACCATTGCTGCGTGTGTTCCCATTGCTGTGTGTGTTGCCATTGCTGCGTGTGCTGCCATTGCTGCGTGTGCTGCCATTGCTGCGTGTGCTGCCATTGCTGCGTGTGCTGCCATTGCTGCGTGTGCTGCCATTGCTGCGTGTGCTGCCATTGCTGCGTGTGCTGCCATTGCTGTGTGTGTTGCCATTGCTGCGTGTGTTGCCATTGCTGCGTGTGTTGCCATTGCTGCGTGTGCTGCCATTGCTGTGTGTGTTGCCATTGCTGCGTGTGTTGCCATTGCTGTGTGTGTTGCCATTGCTGCGTGTGCTGCCATTGCTGCGTGTGCTGCCATTGCTGCGTGTGTTGCCATTGCTGCGTGTGTTACCATTGCTGCGTGTGCTGCCATTGCTGCGTGTGTTGCCATTGCTGCGTGTGTTACCATTGCTGCGTGTGTTCCCATTGCTGTGTGTGTTGCCATTGCTGCGTGTGCTGCCATTGCTGCGTGTGCTGCCATTGCTGTGTGTGTTGCGATTGCTGCGTGTGTTACCATTGCTGCGTGTGCTGCCATTGCTGCGTGTGTTCCCATTGCTGCGTGTGTTACCATTGCTGCGTGTGTTCCCATTGCTGTGTGTGTTGCCATTGCTGCGTGTGCTGCCATTGCTGCGTGTGCTGCCATTGCTGCGTGTGCTGCCATTGCTGTGTGTGTTGCCATTGCTGTGTGTGTTGCCATTGCCGCGTGTGCTGCCATTGCTGCGTGTGCTGCCATTGCTGTGTGTGTTGCCATTGCTGCGTGTGTTGCCATTGCTGCGTGTGCTGCCATTGCTGCGTGTGTTACCATTGCTGCGTGTGTTCCCATTGCTGTGTGTGTTGCCATTGCTGCGTGTGTTGCCATTGCTGCGTGTGCTGCCATTGCTGCGTGTGCTGCCATTGCTGTGTGTGTTGCCATTGCTGTGTGTGTTGCCATTGCCGCGTGTGCTGCCATTGCTGCGTGTGCTGCCATTGCTGCGTGTGTTGCCATTGCTGCGTGTGTTACCATTGCTGCGTGTGTTCCCATTGCTGTGTGTGTTGCCATTGCTGCGTGTGTTGCCATTGCTGCGTGTGCTGCCATTGCTGCGTGTGCTGCCATTGCTGCGTGTGCTGCCATTGCTGCGTGTGTTGCCATTGCTGCGTGTGTTACCATTGCTGCGTGTGTTTCCATTGCTGTGTGTGTTGCCATTGCTGCGTGTGCTGCCATTGCTGCGTGTGCTGCCTTTGCTGCGTGTGCTGCCATTGCTGCGTGTGCTGCCATTGCTGCGTGTGCTGCCATTGCTGCGTGTGCTGCCATTGCTGCGTGTGCTGCCATTGCTGCGTGTGCTGCCATTGCTGTGTGTGTTGCCATTGCTGCGTGTGTTGCCATTGCTGCGTGTGTTGCCATTGCTGCGTGTGTTGCCATTGCTGCGTGTGCTGCCATTGCTGCGTGTGCTGCCATTGCTGCGTGTGCTGCCATTGCTGCGTGTGCTGCCATTGCTGCGTGTGCTGCCATTGCTTTGTGTGCTGCCATTGCTGTGTGTGTTGCCATTGCTGTGTGTGTTGCCATTGCTGCGTGTGCTGCCATTGCTGCGTGTGCTGCCATTGCTGCGTGTGTTCCCATTGCTGTGTGTGTTGCCATTGCTGCGTGTGCTGCCATTGCTGCGTGTGCTGCCATTGCTGCGTGTGCTGCCATTGCTGCGTGTGCTGCCATTGCTGCGTGTGCTGCCATTGCTGCGTGTGCTGCCATTGCTGCGTGTGCTGCCATTGCTGCGTGTGCTGCCATTGCTGCGTGTGTTGCCATTGCTGCGTGTGTTGCCATTGCTGCGTGTGTTGCCATTGCTGTGTGTGTTGCCATTGCTGCGTGTGTTGCCATTGCTGCGTGTGTTGCCATTGCTGTGTGTGTTGCCATTGCTGCGTGTGCTGCCATTGCTGCGTGTGCTGCCATTGCTGCGTGTGTTGCCATTGCTGCGTGTGTTACCATTGCTGCGTGTGCTGCCATTGCTGCGTGTGTTGCCATTGCTGCGTGTGTTACCATTGCTGCGTGTGTTCCCATTGCTGTGTGTGTTGCCATTGCTGCGTGTGCTGCCATTGCTGCGTGTGCTGCCATTGCTGTGTGTGTTGCGATTGCTGCGTGTGTTACCATTGCTGCGTGTGCTGCCATTGCTGCGTGTGTTCCCATTGCTGCGTGTGTTACCATTGCTGCGTGTGTTCCCATTGCTGTGTGTGTTGCCATTGCTGCGTGTGCTGCCATTGCTGCGTGTGCTGCCATTGCTGCGTGTGCTGCCATTGCTGTGTGTGTTGCCATTGCTGTGTGTGTTGCCATTGCCGCGTGTGCTGCCATTGCTGCGTGTGCTGCCATTGCTGCGTGTGTTGCCATTGCTGCGTGTGTTACCATTGCTGCGTGTGTTCCCATTGCTGTGTGTGTTGCCATTGCTGCGTGTGTTGCCATTGCTGCGTGTGCTGCCATTGCTGCGTGTGCTGCCATTGCTGCGTGTGCTGCCATTGCTGCGTGTGTTGCCATTGCTGCGTGTGTTACCATTGCTGCGTGTGTTTCCATTGCTGTGTGTGTTGCCATTGCTGCGTGTGCTGCCATTGCTGCGTGTGCTGCCTTTGCTGCGTGTGCTGCCATTGCTGCGTGTGCTGCCATTGCTGCGTGTGCTGCCATTGCTGCGTGTGCTGCCATTGCTGCGTGTGCTGCCATTGCTGCGTGTGCTGCCATTGCTGTGTGTGTTGCCATTGCTGCGTGTGTTGCCATTGCTGCGTGTGTTGCCATTGCTGCGTGTGTTGCCATTGCTGCGTGTGCTGCCATTGCTGCGTGTGCTGCCATTGCTGCGTGTGCTGCCATTGCTGCGTGTGCTGCCATTGCTGCGTGTGCTGCCATTGCTGCGTGTGCTGCCATTACTGCGTGTGTTGCCATTGCTGCGTGTGTTGCCATTGCTGTGTGTGTTGCCATTGCTGCGTGTGCTGCCATTGCTGCGTGTGCTGCCATTGCTGCGTGTGCTGCTTTTGCTGTGTGTGCTGCCATTGCTGTGTGTGTTCCCATTGCTGCGTGTGCTGGCAGGGATCTCTCACAGTGCAACCTTGAAGGGTCGCTGCCAGATGACATTGGCAATCTCACCTCCCTCGTCTCCCTGTACGCCCCCTCACCTCCCTGTACGCCCCCTCACCTCCCTGTACGCCCCCTCACCTCCCTGTACCCCCTCACTGCCCTCACCTCACCGCACGGCCCCACACCTCTCTGTACTCCCATCCCCGTCACGTGTCTTGATGCTGATCCGAGGGGGTTGAACTCCTTGCTCTCGCAGGCATTGCTTGAGGATTCTCATTCCGCCCTCACCTTGGCTTCACAGATTCCCATTCTGCTCTCACTTGCCATCATGCCAATCCCTTTCTGTCCTCACTGCATACTCCGTCCTACTCTCCACACCTCGTTCTCCCAGCCTCCCTCATTCTCCAACCCTTATTCTCCAAACCTCACTCACTGTTCAAACCTCCATCAGTCTCCAAACCTCCCTTCATTCTCCACACTCTCGTCACACCCCATGCACTCCTCACACTCTCCAGCAGTCGCTTCACACAAGTACTGCTTCCCCCTTAACCCCTCAACCCCCGGCACCGTTTTCTCACCCCCTGCACCGTTCCTCACCCATCACCATTACCTCTCGACATACCTACCTAGCCATCTCCGCTCTTCACTCTCATCCTCCCATTTCCTCCCTCCACCTCCATTCTCCATTCTCCGCCGCCCTTTCCCCCCCTCCTCACTCTCCTCTGCCCTTCCCCGCCTTCCTCACTCTCCTCACTCTCCTCCGCCCTTCCCCACTCTCCCCCACCTTTCCCCGCTCTCCCTGCCCTCCTCCACTCTCCCCCGCCCTCCTCCGCCCTTTCTTGCTCTCGTCCGCCCTCCTCCGCCCTCCCTTGCTCTCCCCTGCTCTCCCCCACTCTCCTCCGCCCTCTCTTGCTTTCCCCCGCTCTCCCCTGCCCTGCCAGCAATTTGGACGCCAATCAGCTCTTCAACTCTCTGCCCGAGTCTCTCACCCGTCTCACCAACCTCCACATTCTGTGAGCATTGCCCGCCCTTCCTGTGAGCCCAGCCCCTCTTGCAAGCACCTTGTAATCATGCGTGCTTTTGACGTACCCACTTCAAAGGCTGTGAGCCGCATGGCACGTGCTGTGCTGTGCTGTGCTGTGCTGTGCTGCCACTGTGTTCCATGATGCGTCTAGAATGAGGATCAGGTCACTTCAGTTCAGCCTGAAATGCCCACCTGCTTCAACGAGTTGCTGTCCCTCCAGCAGCTTCAAAAACTACAGCAACACTAAGCTAGTATGTAAAAAGGTACAAATAGAAAAGTTGAGATTGGTGTCTATCCGAACACAAACACCACTCCCCGTTGACCATTTGCACCCCTGGCCCCCCATATCCTGCAACGGTCAGAACTGCCAGCAACAACTCCTTCTCGGGCCCTCTGCCAGCCTTCTTTGGCCGCATGGCCAACCTGCAGCAGCTGTGAGTACACCGGCCATAGCGCACCAGCTGTGAGCGCACCAGCTGTGAGCGCACCAGCTGTGAGCGCACCAGCTGTGAGCGCACCAGCTGTGAGCGCACCAGCTGTGAGCGCACCAGCTGTGAGCGCACCAGCTGTGAGCGCACCAGCTGTGAGCGCACCAGCTGTGAGCGCACCAGCTGTGAGCGCTCCAGTTGTGAGCGCACCAGCTGTGAGCGCACCAGCTGTGAGCGCACCAGCTGTGAGCGCACCAGCTCAGCTGTGAGCGCACCAGCTGTGAGCGCACCACCTGTGAGCGCACCACCTGTGAGCGCACCAGCTGTGAGCGCACCAGCTGTGAGCGCACCAGCTGTGAGCGCACCAGCTGTGAGCACACCAGCTAAGGGAGAGGGGGCCCTGTTGTTTGTCCTGCCTCCTCTCCCCTATGCCATGCCATCTGTACCTTGTTGGGTAGTTAACGACGCGCCGTGCATGCCATGCCATTCCTCCTACTCTCACCCCGAGCCTGCCTCCACTTCACTTCACCCCACCCACCCCCATCCCACCCCGTGCATCCCCCAGCAAGCTCTACCCAATCCCCATCCCTGCCTCCTTCTCTTCACGCTACCCCACCCCCACAGCATGCCTCTCACAGAATGCTCTATCCCAACCCTGTGCCCCTCCTCCTCTTCATGCATCCATGCGTCTACCAGGAAGCTACAGTCCAACCCCATGGGAGGATCGCTGCCCGAGTCCTACTCGCAACTCAAGAACCTCACCCACCTGTACGCCTCTTCCACCTGTACGCCTCTTCCACCTGTACGCCTCTTCCACCTGTACGCCTCTTCCACCTGTACGCCCCTTCCACCTGTACGCCTCTTCCACCTGTACGCCCCTTCCACCTGTACGCCTCTTCCACCTGTACGCCCCTTCCACCTGTGCGCCTCACATGCCCCACATGCCCCACCTGCCCCACATGCCCCACCTGCCCCACATGCCCCACCTGCCCCACATGCCCCACCTGCCCCACACCTCTCCCCATCGCCCCCCTCTCCCTCTCACTCCCTCTTTTCCTTGCATCTCACGTGCTCCCTTCCAGCCATCGGATGATCACTGGTTTGCCAAGTCCCATCCCTCTTTCTCTTTCCTCTCACCCCCTCGTCCATCTCATGCTCTACACTGCACGACCCTTCCAGCCATCTGATGAACACAGGTCTCTCAGGCCCCATCCCTGACTCGTGGGGCAACATGAAAAAACTTCAGTACTTGTGAGTGTGTGCAGTACTTGTGAGTGTGTGCAGTACTTGTGAGTGTGTGCAGTACTTGTGAGTGTGTGCAGTACCTGTGAGTGTGCAGCAGTTGAACCCAACTCCGTTACCTTGTTTCTCCTCGCTACGCACACCCTACTCCCTGCTACACACACGCTTCTCTCCCTTCTACTCGCACCCCTTGTTTTCATAGCCCGCTTCCCTCCATTTGTCACTCATCTCCTTCCCCACCCATCCAATCTCTCAACCTCCGTCCCTGTCTCTTTTTCCCCGTTCCTTCTCACACACTGCCTCCCCCCGCCCCCCCTGCCAGCCATTTGAGTCGCAACAATCTCTCAGGATACCTTCCTGCCTCGCTGGGGCAACTCACCAACCTCATTGAATTGTAACCATTTCATCTTGCCAACCTCATTGCATTGTAACCGTTTCATCTTGCCAACCTCATTGAATTGTTACCGTTTCATCTAGCCAACCTCATTGAATTGTAACTGTTTCATCTAGCCAACCTCATTGACTTGTAGCCATTTCATCAAGCCAACCTCATTGACTTGTTGCCGTTTCATCTAGCCAACCTCATTGACTTGTTGCCGTTTCATCTAGCCAACCTTAATGACTTGTAGCCGTTTCATCTAGCAATCCTCATTGACTTGTAGCCATTTCATCTAGCCAACCTCATTGTATTGTAATTGTTTCATCTAGCCAACCTCATTGACTTGTAGCCATTTCATCTTTCCAGCCTCTTCAAATTGTATTTCTTTCACCTAGCCAACCTCATTCAACTAGAACCATTTCATTTATCCAACCTCATCGAATTGTAACCATTTTTATCCACCCAACCTCATTGTATTGTAACAATTTCACATATCCCAACCTCATGAACTGTAACCATACCACCCCAGCGAACTGTAACCATCGCACCGCACCGGCTGTTAACCATCTCCTCACGACTGTTTACCATCTCCTCACGACTGTTAACCATCTCCTCACGACTGTTTACCATTTCCGCACGAGTGTTAACCATGTCCTCACGACTGTTAACCAACTGACTGTTCAACGTCCCCATTGCTCCTCTCGCGCATCTCCTTGCCTCGTTGACAAGCCCGATGCTCAACGGGCCACGGCGCTGCTCAATGCTGCCACCGATTAAGCATATATGTCATACTTGTTCGGTAACAGGTTAGGGAGTGTATGGGTACAGTAAGAGTGGGGTTAAAGGGACAAGTAGGTGAGAAGTCAGGGAGTGATGCTAAGTTGTTGAGAAGTGCCCAAGGATCAATAGGAACGCGAGGGGAGTTGGTAAGATTCCTGGGATGCAGGCAATCAGCTGACCCAATAGCTGGAATGTGGACAAGAGCTCCAAGCGGCACACTGAGAAATGTGCGGCTCGGGCAAAGCAAGGGTCACTGTAGTAGCTAGGCACAGCTATATTCTCCTTGTTGTTCTTGTTTGTCTTTCCAAGCATAGGGGATTTCATTGCCTTAAGCTCTACGCTAGGTGACTTGCCACTGAGGAGAGATAAACGGTTGTAGAAGAATTTTCTAAGACAGAGAGAGACTGGACTGGGTATGGGAGGGAAACTGGAGGAGAGGAAGCAGGGTGTTTTCCCGACATGTTCATTCCCTGCCTCCCTGCCTGCCTCCCTCCCTGCCTCCCTGCCTGCCTCCCTGCCTGCCTGCCTGCCTGCCTGCTGGCCGGTGCCCGCCCCTTCCCCCCCTGACCCCATGCAGTTCGGCCTATCAAAATCCGCTGCTGGAGGGAAAGCTGCCGCCCTGCTGGGCCACCGTTCAGTCCTTCGGCATTCTGTACGCCTCCTTCCCCACGCCCCCTTCCCCACGCCCCCTTCCCCACGCCCCCTTCCCCACGCCCCCTTCCCCACGCCCCCTTCCCCACGCCCCCTTCCCCACGCCCCCTTCCCCACGCCCCCTTCCCCACGCCCCCTTCCCCACGCCCCCTTCCCCACGCCCCCTTCCCCACGCCCCCTTCCCCACGCCCCCTTCCCCACGCCCCCTTCCCCACGCCCCCTTCCCCACGCCCTCTTTCCCACCCTCCTGAATTCCTGCATCCCTTTCCCCTCGGCACTCAGTTCGGCCCCTTCCTCTCGGCAGACCTTTCCCCTCAGCCCTCGTTTCCCCTCAGCCCTCGTTTCCCCTCAGCCCTCGTTTCCCCTCAGCCCTCGTTTCCCCTCAGCCCTCGTTTCCCCTCAGCCCTCGTTTCCCCTCAGCCCTCGTTTCCCCTCAGCCCTCGTTTCCCCTCAGCCCTCGTTTCCCCTCAGCCCTCGTTTCCCCTCAGCCCTCGTTTCCCCTCAGCCCTCGTTTCTCCCTACACCCTCCTCTCCTTCTCTCCTGCACTTTTGCCTGCCACCCTGCCGCCCCACCATTCAGTCCTGCGGCACTCTGTACGCCTTACTGCCCTCCCAAGCCCCTCCCCCTGCCCTCCCCTGCCTGTCCTCCTGCCCTCCCCTGCCCGTCCTCCTGCCCTCCCCTGCCGTCCCTGGCCCCTCCCCTTGCTCTCCACGCCCTCCCCTTGGCCCCCCGCCCTCCCCTCAGCCCTTCCCCTATGCGCCTTGCTACCTCATTGGCAACAGCATTTCGCACGCGCACGCTCTCTGCCTCTCGCACCCCACATCTCTGTCCTCCCTCCCCTTCGTCACTGGCTGGCCCCCGCTGCCCATCCCCACTACTTGATTACACCGCCCCTCATCGCTGTCCCTCGTGATTGCGCTATTAGCTTGTTTCTATCCCCTCTACCCTCTTGTTTCTATCCCCTCCACCCTCTTGTTTCTATCCCCTCCACCCTCTTGTTTCTATCCCCTCCACCCTCTTGTTTCTATCCCCTCCACCCTCTTGTTTCTATCCATGCATGTGCCGAGCAAGCATGAACAGCATCCATCCATCCGACGGCCTCCCCTTCTCCTCCACCCACCTGCATCAGCTCACTCCTCCTCATAGTGCTGCTTGAGAGGAACGCTCCTCACCCACCCAGCCTCCATCCAACGTTTCCCTCCCTCCCCCCCACGCCACGATCCCTCTCTCTTCCTCAAACCCTATCCCTCCCTCCCCCCCACCCCACACCCACCAATCCCTCCCTCCTGTACCACTCCCCCTTCAGCTCACACCAGCTCCCTCCTGGGTACCAAGCTGCGCTGCCCCACACGCCCCATCGACTCCTGCTACCCAATCCCCAGCATCCATCCACCATTCTCCCTCCCTCCCTCCCTCCACCCACCCACTCCCCCATACGCCCCGCCGACTCCTGCTGCCCGATCCCCAGCATCCATCCACCATTCTCCCTCCCTCCCTCCCTCCACCCACCCACTCCCCCATACGCCCCGCCGACTCCTGCTGCCCGATCCCCAGCATCCATCCACCATTCTCCCTCCCTCCACCCACCCACCCACCCCCCTTTTTCCACCCCCATCAGCTCCATCCTGGGCAGTGGGCACCAAGCTGCGCTGCCCCACACGCCCCGCTGACACCCGCTGCCCCAATACCCACCCTCAATATGCCATTTCTTTCCCCCACCACCACCTCCTTTCCCCTTTCCACCTCCCTCCCTCCTCTTCCCCCAATCCACCTTCATCAGCTCCATCCTAGGCACCAAGCTGCGCTGCCCCACTCGCTCCGCTGACTCCTGCTGCCCGGGCTGCCTTCAGAGCGACCTGCCATTCTGCTCCCTCCTCTGCCCCGACTTCTGCCAACAATGCAAACCGCCCGGTAACCCCCTCTCTCTCTCCCTGCCGACCTCCCTGTAACTGCTTCCTTACCACATCGAACTCCGCCTCATCACTGTCCCATTTCCTCTCCCTTTCTTCCTTCAAGTTACTGACGTCAAATTATCCAGCAGCAGCTGCACTCACTCCCTTGTGCGTCACTCCTCCTCCCCACCACACCCCCCTTGCTGCAATCCACCCTCCCCACCCCCCCTGCGCCGTCCGCCCACCAGTGCTATCGCCAGCAGGCATAGCAGGCGTGGTGGTGGGGACTGTGGTGCTGCTGGTTGTGGTGCTGCTCGTATCGCTCTACGTGTGGTATTACTACTGGGGACCCGGCAGCCGCAAGGGTGAGTGGGGCGAGGGCGAGTGGGACCAGGGTGAGTGGGTGGGGCGAGGATGAGTGGGGTACGATGGTGACTGTGGTGGGGGTGTGCGTGGGGCGGGCTGTGTGTTGTTGCTGCTTGCAGCGCTGCTCGTGCTGCTCTACGTGTGGTGCTACTACTGGAGACCCGGCAGCCGCAAGGGTGAGCGAGGCGAGGGCGAATGGGGTGTGATATGATTGGGGTTGTCCAGGGGTGGGTTGTGTGTTGTTGCTGCTTGCAGCAGCACACGCTCTGCTGTAAGTGGTACTTCCACTGGGGACCCGGCAGCCGCAAAGGTGAGAGGGGTGGGGAGGGTGACTTGAGGGGGAGGGTGAGTGGGGTGATGAGGGTGAGTGGGGTGATGAGGGTGAGTGGGGTGATGAGGGTGAGTGGGGTGATGAGGGTGAGTGGGGTGATGAGGGTGAGTGGGGTGATGAGGGTGAGTGGGGTTGGGGACCGCGATTGGAATTAGAGTGTGAATGGGGCGGGCGGGGAGTGTGAGTTGGGTGAGATCGTGTGAGTGGGGTGGAGAGTGCAAGGGGTAGGAGTGTGAATGGTGTGGGAGAAAGTGAGTGCTGCTCCACGTATGGTAAATTAACGATAGGGGTGAGGTGATTCAATCTGCGGAGAGATCCAAAGGGTGCATACAGACAGCAGCTCGGATGGCATTGCTCATCTCCCCTCTCCTCCTTTTCCATCCTGCCGTCTCTGCTCCCTTGTCCTCTTTCCCGCCCTCACACTCCCTCGCCCTCTCTGCTTCCCCGAGATCTCCTCCCTCCCACTGTGCTCCCTCGCCCTCGGTGGCCCCCCACCCTCTCACCCCCCTCCACCCTTCCCTTCCCCCAAGCAGCATGGGAGAGGGAGCTGCAGCAGGGCTTCAGGAGGTACACGTGGAGGGAGGTGATGGAGGCGACCAACCAGCTGAGCCCTGACAACCTTCTCGGCAAGGGCGGCTTCGGCTCCGTCTACTGGGGCGTCATCGGCGGGGAGCAGCAGAGTGGGTGGAGCGGGAAAGTGTGGAAGAGTAGACGGAAAGCAGCAAGCAGCGGGCCGGGCAGGGAGAGTGGGACGAGTGGAGGGAGTGGGACGAGCGGAGGGAGTGGGACGAGTGGAGGGAGTGGGACAACGACTGGGGAGAGTGGCACGAGTGCAGGGAGTGGGACAAGTAAGGGGAGTGTCACGAGTGTGGACAATATGAAAACTGCTTCTGCTGCTCCGGTGGGCGGCAGTGCCCCAGGGGTGGGCGGCGGTGCACGTGTGGTGGTGGGCGGCGGCGTGGAGGTGGCGATCAAGCGAGCAGCTGTTGTGGAGCGATCGTCCAACGTCGCCACCATGTTTGAAGAGGAGGTCAGTCAGTGGAGCAGTGTGATGTGAACTGTTGTGGACTGTTGGTATGGAGGGGGCGGGTGGTGCACTGGCAAGGAGGTGTGTGGTGTGGTGTGGTGGCGAGTTTAGGGGGTTGAGCAAATGAAAGGAGCAGCGATTGGTTCGATGAGTTGTGGATGGGTTGTTGCAGAGGATCCGTTACGTTTAAAGCTTATGACCAATTATTACTAAACGCAAATCCGCTCAGCAGGATTGTGTGCTGTAGTCTGAGCTACCATCTCCAACCAATTTGTAGCACTAAAAAAGGTTGGTGAATAAAGTTGAGCGAAGAGAAACGTCTAGCTGCTGCATGACTAAAATGGTGGAGGAATTAAAAACGCTGTAACACAAATTACTCAGAATCGAGGACTCTATGAGAACCTTGAGAGACAAAGAGTACTCCAATGTTGACATTCGTTAGCGAGTTGAACCGCACAATTTCATACAGCAGTGTCGTACGTGCTGGTTTGTACGAGCGGTGGCAGTATGATAAACTATAGACTCAGAATTCAATGTTTATCAGAAGTTTAAAACCTTTGGCCCAAATTGCACAAGTTTTAAAAAGTTGACGAGATGGAGTTTTACTGGTTTGGGTTTTGGCGAGTGTTTTACTGGTTTCGTGAAAGTCGTTTTTTTCGCCAAACCCAGCCAGCCCCCCTGGTTTTTACCCTGTTGGGTGTGTCAGACCTCGAAAGTCCCAAATTGCAGCTGCGCTACTTTTCAAAGCTTGCACAACCCACTTCGTCAAGTTTTAAAAACTTTACTCGCGCGGTCCGCAATTTGGGCCGCGGGCTTTAAGCATGGGGGATGGTTTTCAACCTTCAAATATGAATTTAGGAAGGTGGAATAGTGTCACATAGTCTCGGTCCATGGAACATCTTATCAGAACGATCTACACCAGGACAGCGACATTGCTATTCTTCATAATTTCATTATTTATGGAATACGATTTTTGAGCACATTTGAATCTTGAATTGGTGGTGAAATACCTTCAGCACAATTTCTTCATTCGAGTATCGTTAGAATTTGCTGCACAAATGTCCAACACTGTGGGACGTTCAACACACAACATATTAGGACCACGCACCACTTGACACACGATTTAAGAAAACTCGCTAGTTATTTGACGCAAACACTCAACATCATTATAGCCAATTACTCATAGAAACATGAATCGTTAATATTCAGACACCATGTCATTTCATGCAAACACACACAATTGCACTAGCGGAGCAAGAATATCGTTCCATAATTCTTGAGAAAAAGAAGTAGAAAAAAAAAACAAACAAACCTTGTAAGACTTCGGACAATAATATGCCTACTCGAGCAATTCCTTTGAGGACACAAACAAGGGCCATTTTCTTCTAACAATGTTTTTTCTGAAATTCGTAGATGGGGAACATTTGACATGTTAAGCAGCCTGTGTGTTGCATGACACGTTGTTAGAAATCAACAAGTTGTATTGAGTAATGAGCCAAGAGGCTGTATAATACAAGCATGGAGCAACATATGACTGCAAGAGGAGCTAACCCTATTGGCCACTAAGTTGGCCAATGGGTGAGTGGCTTGTAGCCCAAGCAACTAGAATTGTGAGTTGGTTGTGTCGTGACCTCACCCTCTGTTCCTCTCTTGCGCTCTTGTTGCCCTTCCTTGCCCTCTCTTTCCCAATCTTATCTCATCCTTCCTTCTCTGCCGTCTCCGTTCCAGATCCCAAGTTGCATCTCCTCCTCCTCTCCCCCTTCAGTGCCCATGCACCCCATGCATCAAGCCTCGCAATACTAGTGCTGTGTGCAGACTATTGCTCGAGCTCCTAACACTGCTAGCTTCGAATTGAAGTCGGAATTGCAGTATGAAAGGAACAAACAAGCATAGAGCGAGTAGAATGTTCGAACTTCCTTCAGATCTATCCTCGCTACTCCTAGAGTGGCCCTCTAGCTCCTGGAGCGCGAAGAAACCTCTTCGGCGCACTTCCAAGGTGCTAGCTGGCTACCTACGAGCTAGCTGGAATCCAGCTTCCCCACCGCCATCCAGCTCCGCACCGCATGCATTGGGTTTCTCCTCCTAATTCCCTTGCGCCTTGAGCACACCAACCCCCTCGAAATCTGGCCACCAACTCCCTCCCAAAACGAAATAGCAAGAACCGTATAGTACAGTACACAGTAAAGCGAAAACAGATAAAAGCAAACACAACAACTTACCCTTGCTGCTGCACTACTTCAGCTGTGGCTCGAGGCCACGCTTATTAGTGCGACAGTTGGGATTGGTTGGGCCAAAGACGAAGGGTTGGCAAGTGCCAACCAAAGAACAAGGACCACATCCAATCTTGACCAACCACAAATTGTGGTTGAAGAGTACATCCATCAACCCCCCAATAGAACAAATGACTACACCTTGTTATCTAGCCTATGGATGCCGGATATAATAAAGATTGCAACACTTGCTTCCAGTATTAGTTGCACACTTCCGAACTTTATGTAAAGAATAAAGGTATGGTGAAGTTATCCACCCAAGACACCAAGAATCTTGCCACCATGCCACCATACCCCGGCCCATGCCAACCATGCCACCTGGCTCTCTCTCCCTATCACTTAACTACTCTCCCGACTGCCACCATTCCTGCCTGGCAGGTGAAGGCGGTGTCCAAGTTGAGCCACAATAATAGTCATGCCCCAACGCCCCCACACCTGGCAGGTGAAGGCGGTGTCCAAGTTGAGCCACAAGAACCTCGTACGCCTCCTCGGCTACTGCAACGAGAACAACGAGCAGGTACTCTCCCACCCTTGCTGCTGCCGTGCTGCCCTACTGCTTTCTGCTATCATGCTGCCCTACCATTGCTGCTATCTGCCACCCTGCCTTGCTGCTAGTGCCGCAGCTGTTGATTAAACCCACCATGTGGATGCTCTTGGAAGTGTGATTGCTGTTAAGCCCACTTCCCTCCTGTCCCCCTTTCCTCTTGGCAGGTGTTGGTGTACGAGTATGTGCGCAATGGTGACATCAGCGACCATCTATACATGCACTTCCACGGGCACCACGCATTCACATCCCCCCACCCCTTCCCGTTTCCTCCTTCCCCTTTTCCCCTCCCGCAGATATTGGTGTACGAGTATGTGCGCAACGGCGACATCAGCGACCATCTATACGCCAACTACAGCGGCCACCTGCTGACCTTCGAGGAGCGGCTGGATGCGGCACTGGGCCTCGCAGAGGGGCTCAAGTACCTGCATTATCATGCAGAGAAGCCCATTGTTCACCGCGACATCAAGCCCTGCAACGTGCTGCTCACAGAGGACTACCAGGTGGGGGGAAGCCAATCACAGCCCGCCACATGGCAGCATATCATGCCTGGTGCAAAGAACAGCAGGCTTGGTGTGAAGCACGGGTTCAGAATAGTAGGGAGTGTTGTTCGGCCACACCGTTCCAGTTACCGTCACAGTCACTTGCTTGGCGTGAAACATGGGCTCAGAATAGGTGGTCACATGCAGCTGTCTTTAGCGCCCCACCGTCACTTGCTTGCCTTTCCAGCCGCATGGCACCATCTCACTGCATGGCACCATCTCACTGCATGGCATGGCACCACAGTGTCCCTGCCATCCGAATACCTCCAGACAATGCTGATAAAACCGCTTTCTCCTTTCCCACTATCACATCCCCCAACCACCCTCCTCACCACACCTCCTCCCTTACAGGTAAAGATAGCCGACTTTGGGCTGATTCGGTCGCTGCAGGAGGGTGCGGAGCAGGACGGCACGTTCACGCGTGTGGCGGGCACGAGGGGGTATCTGGACCCCGAGTACATGACGTGCGAGAAGCTCTCCACGGCGAGCGATGTGTACAGGTGGGTGTGGGTGGGTGTGGGTGGTTGTGGGTGGGTGTGGGTGGGTGTGGGTGGGTGTGGGTGGTTGTGGGTGTGTGTGGGTGTGTGTTCGTTTGAGGTGGCACTGAAGGGCGCGCCGTGTGGCGGGCACGAGGGGGTACCTGGATCCCGAGTATATGACGTGTGAAAAGCTCTCTACAGCGAGTGATGTGTACAGGTGGGTGTGAGTGGGTGTGTGTGGGTTGTGTGTGTGTGTGGGGGTGTGTGTGTGTGTGTGTGTGTGTGTGTGTGGGTGTGGGGCGACCAAGGGGGCCACGAGGGGGTATCTGGACCCCGAGTATATGACGTGTGAAAAGCTCTCCACGGCGAGTGATGTGTACAGGTGGGTGTGAGTATGAGTGTGTAAAGGTGTGTTTGGGTGTAAGGGGGTATTTAGACCCCGAGTACATGACGTGTGAGAAGGTGTCTACTGCAAGCGATGTGTACAGGTGGGTGTGGGTGGAGTGTATTGTGTGCGTGCGTGCATGTGTGCGTGCGCGCGCGCACTCCACATCTCTCCACATCTCCCCATATCTCTCCACATCTCTCCACTTCTCTCCACATCTGTGCCCCCCAGCTACGGTGTGCTGCTGGTGGAGATGGTAACGGGGCGCCCTTCCATGTCAAGAAGTAATTGGTCAATTCAAGTGTCCCCACGGCTAAGGACTGTTGATTCACTCACAAGTCACCTCATCCACTTGGTGCATGCCTCTCATCCCCTCGCTCCCTTCCGTGCATCCCCATGTGAGCCGCCCTCCAGCTATGGTGTGCTGCTGCTCGAGATGGTGACGGGGCGGCCAGCCACGGAGAGCGACCCAAACGACCAGACCTGCATCAGGCACATCACCTCCTGGGTGAGTTGTCATGTCCACATCAGCACATGGGTGAGCTGCCATGTCCACGTCAGCGCATGGGTGAGCTGTCCCGCCATTTTATCGCTGCTTGATGATTGCAGGAAGCAGTACCACATGCCCATGCCCATGCCCATGCCCATGCCCATGCCCATGCCCGTGCCCATGCCCATGCCCATGCCCATGCCCATGCCCATGCCCATGCGCCTCCCAGCCTGACGCAAGCCAGCCAGTGCATACTGGAAGATGTTACTCACATGCTGCCGAACCATGCAACCCTGAGCCGCACGCCTCCATCAGAGCTCGCCCCACCACGAGGGGGTTCCTTGTCTTCTTCTTGTGCCACGTCTCACCACTTGTGTACCTTGTAATCGCCCCTTCCCTTCCCCCCTCATCCAACACCTCCTGCCACCGCCAGGCGGTGCCATCCCCCTTCCATCCCTCCTCCACCAGCCGTGCCGTACATCCCGCAGGGGACGTCTGAGCCATCTGTCATATCTTTTTGCCCGTCGCCCCTCCTTCTCATCCCCTCCACCAGGTGGTGCCGTACATTCGATTTGACCAATCTGCAATTTCATGTTCTCCCCACCTTGCATCTCAAACCCTCTCACCACTCCCCCCTCTTCCCACCACCAGGCGGTGCCATACATCAATCAAGGGGAGATCCGAGAGGTAGCGGACGCGCGCATCGCCTCGCCGCTCAACCTGCCCTTTCTGCTGCGGATGGCACGCACCGCCGCCCTCTGCGTGCAGCTGCCGTCCACGCGCCGCCCGGACATGGCTGAGGTGGTGCGCGTCATGCTGGACGCCCGCCGCACCTTCCATGCCGCTGCCGCCGCCGCTGCTGCCGGCGCTGCTGCCCTCGCTGCTGCTGGCGGTGGTGCTGGCGGGCCGGGGGTGCAGGTAGGGGAAGCGGGAGAACCAGGAGGAGCAGGGCCTGTGGGCCTGGCGGCTCATATCTCAAGAGGGATTCTGGGTGTGGCAGGGGCGCTGGGTGGGAAGGGGAGCCCGCGAGGTCAAGAGGGGGGGAGGAGTGGGCTTGTGGGTGCCAGCGGCAGGGCGCTGGGGAGTGAGAGCATGAAGAGATGGGTGCATTACTTTGGCGGCGGGGGGGGAGGGCGGAGTAGGCAAGAGAGTGATCGCTTCGAAGAGATTGACCCAGAGGGCATGGTGCCCACCAGGAAAGGGGGAGACAGTATCCCTGTGGAGCCTGACGATGGGTATGCGGTTACCACTGGTAACCAGGGCTGACGCTATCAGACTAAATAGTCTGATTAGTCTGACCAATCCGGCTATTGAGCTTGTGAACATTGTACTTCCAGTGAAATCAATATTTCATCCCTGAGAGCCTCAGTGTTGTTGTTTTTAGGCCCCTGATATAGTGTAATAGGCATCAGACTTAGTCGTTGCTGGAGTCTGGCTCTACAGAGTATACAGTCTGTGGTCCCTGTATGCCGGTCTATCGAGAGGGAGCTTCCTCGAAATTTCTTGGTGCGGCATGGTGCGGCCAGCATGCCAAGTTCGATGATGACTCTGCAGCCACGCGCACCGCGCCACCCTCACGTAATGTGATGGGTGGAACGCGATTGGTGACATGGCACAACAGCAATGTGTGGTGGCATGGTTGAGATGAATGTGGCCTTCAATCCAAAGCCTGGTTCAATCTTCGAACCCCACCACCAGGCTTCGTGAGCCCTTTTCGTGGCGGCGCGGCTTTCGTTCCGTCTGCTCCAGCTGGTCCTTTGGAGATGAAGGGGGTCTCCCACATTCACATATTGTTTCCACTCGCATTAGTTCTGTTCCATCTTTTCCTCACGCCATGGCTTCCTTACCTCCCGCGGAGGACTCGCCTGAGACCGTCCCGGAGAAGCCTCCCGATCGTAGGGTTAGCGGCCTAGACTTCCTTCGACCTTGCGTAGCTCCACTCACACCAGAGCCTCTTGTTACCGCTGCTGTTGTTAATACCGACGCTGACCCATCGTCCAGCAAGGAGCCGCAACCGGCCCCCAATCCCGCGCCTCCTCCAGCGCCGTTTTCTCTCCCTCCCGCCATCGCGTCGTCAAGCAAGGGACCGGCACCGCCGGCCAATCCCGCGCCTTCCCCAGCGCCCTTCACTCTCCCTCCCGCCATCGCGTCGTCCAGCAAGGGGCCGCAACCGCTGCCCAATCCCCCGTCTGCTCCAGCGCCGTTAATTATCTCACCCGCCATCGCGTCGTCCACTAAAGCGCCTCCCTCTGCAGTTGGTAGCAGCGGCTGCAACGATGTCGCTCCCGCGTCCGAGGGTCGTACGGCTAAGAAGGCGCGCACGGTTTTACTCCGAGGCAAGTTACAGCAGAGCACGTTGACATTTGGCGGTGTGCGCGTGCCACCCCCGAGTGCACCCGAGGAGGAGGAGGCCGAACCTGAGGAACCAGAGGACATACCTGTACGTGCAGACACCAACTCCCCCGTTCTGTCCAAGGCTGAGTTGATGGAGCAGAGGTACATTGAGGCAAGTGTCAAGTACAACACGCAGTGGTTGCCCAAATTCCCGTGGATGCTCTTGCTTCGCGCTAAAGATGGTGGTCCTAGTGTTAAGTGCAGCGTGTGTCTCTCATTCGGCAAGGAGACAACCAAGTAATCAGGTCCTGGTGACGGCGGTCGAGACCTGCAGACGCAGACGATGCGCATCCACGAGCACACAACGGTCCACAAGGAGGCGATGCAGCGTCAGGCGGAGATTGCGGAGGCGATTTCGAATGGCCAGACGAAAATCAATCGGTTCATCAACGCGGACGTGGAGGGTTGGCGTGCGATCCGGCTGATGCGGTCGGTGCAGTTTCTTTGCCAGGAGGACGCGCCCATCAGCATGTTCCCGAAGCTGATGAGGCATCTCGCAGAGCATGACACCCCCGACATCCCGAAGCAAGCTTACGGGGTGTAACTCACTCGGTAGGGCATGTATGTTTTCTGTTTTGGGTTTTATGTCATGTCTCCCACCTACGACTAATGTCCTTGTTCGTTATACCCTCTGCAGATACGGTTTCCAGCAGATGGTACACTGCCTCAGCACCTGGTTGACTCAGCAGCAGATGCAGCACATCGCCTCTTCGCCCTTCCTCGGTTTGAGCACAGACGAGAGCACCGACCGGACTCGCGGGAAGCACATGATAGTCTACATCACGTTCCTGCACAACTGTGGTGTCGTGACTGAATATCTGACCCTTCTCACTGTCGAGCGCTGTGATGCAGCTTCTCTCCTGTCGGTGCTCCGGAACCACTTGCACACTGCCAACATTGACCTCAACCGAGTGGTGGGCATCAGCACGGACGGCGCGTCGGCAATGATTGGATGCGACAATGGGCTCGTGACAAGGCTGCGGGAACATGTGCCGCATCTGGTGTCCACGCACTGCATCGCCCATAGGTGATGCAACCCATTATGGCTCCACCATGTACTGTCTCTATCTGTGTAACACAAAGCACATGCAACCATCTAACTCTGTGTATCTGAACTGCAGGGAGGCATTGGCGGTGAAGGATGCGGCAACTTCAAATCCAGACCTGGCGATGATGGACACCGTGGTGCGCACGCTTGCTGAACACCTGGGCGCCTCCAGCCACTGGAGCCAGCGGCTCAAGTACCTGCAGCGTGTCATTTATAACACGAACCTCGAGGTCCAGGGAATCCACAGCGTGCGCTGGCTGTCCCGGGGCGACGCGATGAAACGACTGTGCAAGGTGCTGGGCGCTGCGATAATTCTCTTCCACGAGAAGGAGCACGACTTGTACGAGACAATGACATCGTACAAGTTCCAGTTCTGCCTCTTCTTCCTCGCAGAAATCCTCGGCGACCTTAACGATATGAACCGGTCGTTTCAGAAGCGGCAGGTGAGGCAGCGTTGTATGTGTGGCCATGATTTTCGTAAAATCCTATACTAGAATTCTGTTGTTGTTGTTGCAGGTCGATATTACCGAGGTGGCAAAGACCGTCAAGTCCATCACGGGCGACCTCAAGCACAGGTACATTGACAAGAAGGCGGACTTCGGTGGGTCTGGCAACGGTTGGCTACCAAAATTCCTGAAGCTGTATGGGAAGAAGTCGGGCCAGATGGTCAAAGTGCGGGGCGCGGATTCGGAGGGCCGCCCGGAAAACCACTCGTACATCCTGCATGAGAGGAAGCTGAAGGACCACAAGTACAAGAGCGGCTACAAGGCGTGCGTGAAGCTGTGCCGCAAGTTCGCAAAGGACGTCGTCGACTGTCTCCTGTTTCGCCTGGACGACCTGCGGGGGATGGGTCCAACTAAGCTGTTTCGCGCGTCAAAGTGGCCGAAGAGCAAGCATGCGCGAGACCGCAAGTGCCAGGACTGGCTGACAGGTTGCAGCGCCCTGTTCAAGAACGAGCTCCCTGGGTTTGATCTCAAGAAAGCCTCGCAGGAGCTGGCAACCTGGTGCCCAATCATGGAGGCGCACCACGAGGACGAGTCATTTGCGTAGGGACTGGCGAACTTCATGGGGAGCGGCGATGCCAAGAGGTAGGTTGACCGAGTATGCGTTTGCCACAAGTTTATTTTGCAAACTAACGCACCTGCAAAACTGCTTCTCGTCTTGGCAGGCGATGGCCCAACCTGCTGCTGCTTTGGCAGGCTCTCGCAGTCCTGCCACTATCCACGGTGGAGTGCGAGCGGGGGTTCTCGCGCCAGAACGTGATCAAGTCGTGGATCCGCGGGTCACTCTGCAACGCGCGGCTCGGGGAGCTGATGCAGATCTCACTGCTGCAGTACGAGATGGACTGGCCTGGGGTGCTCGACACCTGAAAGAGCCTCAAGAAGAGGCGTCCCGCGCAGAGCGTCTTGTTCTCTTCAGACGATTGGAAGCGCAAGGAGAAGGAGCCGGAGGAGGAGGAGGAACCCATCGAGCCGGCAGGCGAGGAGGAGTTCGCTGAGTCAGACGACGACCGTGACGACAACATGGAGATGGATCAGGAAATTGAGCAGTCGCCGCCCCGAGATTACTCAGAGGAAGAAGATAACCCCTTCCTATCGGATGGCGAGGAGGGAGAGGAGGAGATGTATCACATAGACATGCCGACAGAGTAGGATTCTTACTTAGTGTTGTGCTGTGTATTGCAGAACCCGCCGGGCATTGTTGACAGTGCAGGTGTAATAAAAAATAATTGTAGCAACAAGACTCTGATCATAGTTAGCCAACCCTGTGACATCAGTGAAGGAGTCCCCTGGAGACTGAGCCATCAGAGTGGTCGAAATCTGGTCGAACCCCCCTCAGTGTTAAAAAAAAAAAAAAAATTAGAGCCATCAGAGTACCCAAATTTGAAACGTCAGCCCTGAGCAGTGCTGGTACTGCTGATGGGGACAAGAGGTCAGATCGACCTTCCCCTTATCATCTTTGTCCTTGACGAAGAAGTACCACAGCGCGATGTGCTTGGTGTGGCTAAAGGTTGACGAATCCCGGTTTGTTCGTGATTCTGATCGCGCTCTGGTTGTTGCAGTGCAGGCTAAAGGTTGGCGAGGTTGGAATTTTTGCCTCCTGTAGAAGCTCCTGTAGATAGAGCCCTTGGCGAACTGCTGCTGTCGTGGCGATAAATTCTGCTTTAGTCGATGACAAGCCAACAGTTCTTGCTTCTGCGAGTTCCAGGAGATGGGGCCTATTGGCTCGAGGCGAAATAGGAGCCTGGTTCTGGACCGTCGATTGTCGCGGTCAGCAGCATGATAGGCGTCCACGTAGCTGATGAGGGAGTTATGACTGTGGAGTACCAGAGCCCAATGTTGGGTGTGGAGATAAAGAATTGCAGGGCGCACTGAAGATCTAGAAGATTTTCAGCCGTTGGTTTGCACTGAGGAAGTTGGCTCGCGATGTACGAAAGATCCGGTCTGCAAGTCACTGAGGCAAAGAGCAGGCATCCCAGTTGCCGCTGGTAAGTGTGAAGGCCTGCGGGGGATAGGGCTTTGTTGTCGGGTTTTAGTTCGGTCCGGGCGTGTGGTAAGGAGTGACGAGTGGCTCAGGGGAGATATTGAACTGCTTCTCAACTGTTTCAGTGTACTTGTTGCGAGTGCAATTGAGCGAGCGAGCGAGAATTGCACTATCGAAGCAAAATAGTACAATCGAGCGAAGGAATGAGCGAGAGCTTAAACAGCGAAGGCCACAGTGGTAACGGTAACGAACTGTGGGTGACGGCTACGGGCCTGTGACAGAGGTTGGAGCTGTGGTCGGGAAGTGTCGAAGCGGAGGCCCGGAGCGCGGGTTACCAGCCGAGCCGCGAGGTTGGGTTGCGACGAACGAGGTGGCGGGAAATGGTCGAGGCGAGTGTCGCGAGTAGTAACGGTGCACAGTGTGGCGAGAGTAGTAATGTACGCGCTAAGCAGGGATGCGGCGTAAGGAAATGGAAGTTTCCTTACACTACCCCACCCCCGAAGGAGGCCCTCCTTACGAGAGTGCGTGTACATCCCGGAAATTGCGGCTGCGCAGATAGTTGGTGAGGACGGGGTGGTTTTCAATTTTGTCTAGGGTACCCAATTGTCTTCGGTCGGCGTGCAGTCTTTCCAGCGGATCAGGAACTCGATCCTGCGAGCTCCACATGGGTTACGAACTCGGTGGCTTAGGATCTTCTCGGGTGTGATGATTGGCTTGGTGGGTGGTCGTGTCATGCTGGCTGGGCGGTTGCAAGGCAGTTGGCTTGTAGACGGTACGTAGGGGCGAAGCAGGCTGGCGTGGAATGACGGGCTGACGAACTAGTCAGCAGGGAGGAGGAGGTGGGCGGTAACGGGGGTGATCATGTGGCTGATGCAAAATGGCCCGCAATATCAAGGGCAGAGTTTTGGGGTGATGGGCAGGCGGAGGTTTTGAGTGTCGAGCACAACGAGGTCGTCGGGCTGGTAAGTGACTAGGCGGCGGTGGCGGTCAGCATTGCGTTTAGCGATGACATTCGATTTTTTTTATTGCGTCTGCTGCCCGGGTTCGTGCTTCCTGTAGAATTTCGGCGAACTGTTGCGCGTGTGGTATTGGGTTGTCGGGATTCGGGGTCATGGGTACTGTGGTGTCTTGTCCGTAGTTTAGGTAGAAGGGTGACTGTTGGGTCGTGGCGGATGGCGAGTTGTTGTGTGCAAATTCGATGAGTGGCAGCTGTTGTTCCCACGTGGTCGGGTCGTCGCACGTGGCTCGAATCAATTGTTCCATCGTCTGATTTGTCTGTCCATCTGTTTCGGGGTGCCACGTGGTCGGATCGTGTGCCACGTGGTCGGGTCGTCGCACATCGGTACGATGAGCTGAATTGCAGTCGTATGCCGAACTGCTGCCACAGGTTCCGCCAGAAGTTGCTGGTGAATTTCGTGTCTCGATCGCTGATGATAGCTGCTGGTATCCCTTGCAGTCGAACGACGGTGGTGATGAAAAGCTGAGCTGTTTCTTCGGCCGAGATTGATTTCTTGCAGGCTGCGAAGTGTGCCATTTTCGTCAACCGATTAACGACAACCAGGATCGCATCGTCACCTGCTGCCAAGCACGCTCTGGGGGTGGTATCGGCTGCAACTGCCCTGCCGGCCGCTCTCGTGATGATTTCATGAGTTGGCAGGTGGGACACGATGCCACGTGTCGCTGTACGTCGGTCAACATCTCGGGCCAGTGATAATACCGCTGCAAATGCTGCCGTGTTTTTTCTTCTCTGAAATGGTCTGAGGTAACCCCGTCGTGTGCCTCCTGTAGTAGCAGCTCCCTTAGTAAAGTGTAGCCCTGTACCCAGATGCGATCGGTGCCGGCTTTTGCATAATAAACCCCCTTTGCTGCTGCGAACTGCTGCAAGTTTCCTCCGGGTTGGTGTGGTAGCCGTGGGTAAATAGTCCTGTGAGCAGTGGGCTGGTCTGGGCGAGTAGTATGGCGTGGATTTGGGCAGTGGGGCGGGTCAGTGCGTCGGCGATGTTTGATCCCCCCTTTTTGTAGGTGACTGTATAGTGGAAGTTTGACTCGAGGAAGTCGAGCCAACGGACCTGTCGTGGGTTGAGGTGGGGCTGTGCGCGAAGGTACTGTAGAGATTTATGGTCTGTCCATACTTTCACGTCTGCGCCGGTCAAGTAACAGCGCCAGACCTTGAACGCGTGCACGATCGCGAGCATTTCGCGGTCGTGTATCGGGTAATTCTTCTCGGGCGGATGCAGTTTTCGTGACTCGTATGCGATGGGCTGTAGGCCGTTGCCGAAATCCTGTAGCAGTACGGCTCCGATGGCGATGTCGCTTGCGTCAGTGACTACTTCGAATGGGCGGTGTGGGTCGGCAATGCGCAGGACGGGCGGTGAACAGAGAACAGTTTTCAGGGCAGAGAAGGCAGCATGCTCTTTCTCCCCCCACGTAAAAACGACCCCCTTCCACAGCAAATCTGTCAGTGGCGCCGTTAACCGTGCCATGTCGGGGACGAACCGACGCACACAGTTAACGAACCCTAAAATACTTTGTAACTCCGTGATGTTTGTCGGTGGGCGCCAGGCTTTTACGGTGTCCAGCTTCTTTGGGTCGATTTCGACTCTAGGCTCCGAAATAATGTGCCCCAGAAACTCTAACCGGACCTGAAAAAACTCGCACTTCGAACCCTTGGTCAGTAGGCGGTTTTCGTCTAAGATTTTTAACACTGCTTCCAAATCCGCTAAGTGTTGCTGTTTGTCGCGGGTGTAAACCAGGATGTCGTCGAGGTAAACTATCACGCACTTATCTAACATTGGTCTAAACGCCTCGTTCATGGTCATCTGAAAGGTCGCCGGTGCGTGGTCGGCCCGAATGGCATCACGCTGTATTCAAAACACCCGTATCTAGTCCTAAAGGTCGTCTTGGCGCAGTCCGATGGTTCGACCCTGATTTGATGGTAACCTCCCGTAAATCTATTTTCGAAAAGACCCGTGCTGTTCACAGTTGATCTATCAGTTCATCGGCGCGAGGAATGGGGTATCGTGACTTGACTGTTACCTTTTTCAGTGCTCTATAGTCGATACACATGCGAAACCCTCTGTCATTTTTCGCTGAGGTGGCAGCCCCTCTGGTAAGTCGTCCGGAAAAATCCTCGGGTACTGTTTCAACAGTTCCTGCAGTTCGGGCGGAACCTCTGCCAGCAGTTTCTGAAAATCACTCGGTTGCTCTGCTTCTCCTACCAATGCTATATCCACTGCGTACACGTCAGCTCCAGCGGCGACAGCCCGTTTCATCGTGTTGGCGTTGACGTAGACCGTTGAAGACTCAGGCGACTGCCAGCGTGGTAGTTCGACCCAGTTACCACTACTTCGCACAGTGCAGCTACCCGTCGTCCAGTCAATTCGCGGGTTGTAGCGTCGCAGCCAATCACGTCCCAGTAAAATGTCGTGCCCATCCAGTGTCGTCGCGAGCATTTCCTGTGTAAACCCGAAGTTCCCCCCGCAGCGAACTTTCCCCCTCTCCACTTTCTCAAGTATTGCCAGTAGCGTGCCGTCAACTAAGCATGCTGTCAAACATTATATATGTTGTGGTTGTTTAGGCTTCATTGGGTTAGCCTTTAGGGGGTACACAATTCTAAGGTTAGGTACTTGTACTCATTTCACTGCTAGTTCCATCATTCCTGTTCGTTCATTCTGACATGGTATCAGAGCAGGTCCTTCGCTAGGACCGTTTTTTTAGGGCCCACCGCTACTGCCTACCTACCTACCTACCTGCGCCCTAGTGCGCCCTCGTGCGCCCTCGTGCGCCCTCGTGCGCCCTCGTACGCCCTCGTACGCCCTCGTGCGCCCTCGTGCGCCCTCGAGCCGCCCCTGCAGGTCCGTCAGGCCCCCGAGCCGCCTCTGCAGACCCGTCAGGCCCCCCCCGAGCCGCCTCTGCAGGCCCGTCACGCCCGAGAGCCGCCCCTGCAGACCCGTCAGGCCCGCGCGCAGCCTCTGCCCGACCGCGCGCCGCCTCTGCAGGCTCTCGCCGCCCACCGCGTCGCCCTGTCCGCGGCGTCGTCGTCGCCTGCCCGCGGCGTCGTCGCCTGCCCGCGACGCAGCCCCTGCCCGCGGCGTCGTCGCCTGCCCGCGGCGTCGTCGCCTGCCCGCGACGCAGCCCCTGCCCGCGGCGTCGTCGCCTGCCCGCGACGCAGCCCCTGCCCGCGGCGTCGTCGCCTGCCCACGGCGTCGTCGCCTGCCCGCGGCGTCGTCGTCTGCCCGCGGAGTCGTCATCTGCCCGCGACGCAGCCCCTGCCAGCGACGTCGTCGCCTGCCCGCGACGTCGTCGCCTGCCCGCGGCGTCGTCGCCTGCCCGCGGCGTCGTCGCCTGCCCGCGGCGTCGTCGCCTGCCCGCGGCGTCGCCACCTGCCCGCTGCGTCGCCTAGCCCGCGGCGTCGCCACCTGCCCGCCGCGTCGCCCTGCCCGCGGCGTCGCCACCTGCCCGTGGAGCCGCCCCTGGAGCCGCCCGCCACTACAGCAGCCGCCCCTGGAGCCGCCCGCCACTGCAGCAGCAGCCCCTGGAGCCGCCCGCCACTGCAGCAGCAGCCCCTGGAGCCGCCCGCCACTGCAGCAGCAGCCCCTGGAGCCGCCCGCCACTGCAGCAGCCGCCCCTGGAGCCGCCCGCCACTACAGCAGCCGCCCCTGGAGCCGCCCGCCACTGCAGCAGCCGCCCCTGGAGCCGCCCGCACCTGCAGCAGCCGCCCCTGGAGCAGCCTGCACCTGCAGCAGCCGCCCCTGGAGCAGCCCGCACCTGCAGCAGCCGCCCCAGGCACCTGGAGCAGCTGCCGTCGCGGCCCGGCCTCGCCCTGCAGCAGCTGCCGCGGAGCTCCCTGCTGCGGCCCGGCCCCGCCCTGCAGTTGTAGCGGCCCCGCGGTCGCCACCGTCTTGCGCTTGCTGCGCCGACCACTGGTGAGCATTGCCCTGCCAGCACTGCTACTGCTGCTACTGCCTTTTCTACTTCCACTGCTACTGCTCCCACTGTTACTGCTGTTACTGCCGCTACTGCTGCTACTGCTGCTCCTGGCGAGGCCAGATGCAGCTCCAGGGCCGTGCGTGTGAGTCCCTCATGCCCCAGCAGCTTCGTGAGTGGTACGCTAGTTGGGGCTGTCGGGGTGACCGTAGTGGTAGTCGCTCTGGAGTGGGTCGGTCGGGAGCTTCTGGTAGTGGACAGGTGCAGCTGCAGTGTCCTCTTTCACCCCAGCAGCTTCGTGAGTGGTACGCCAGTTGGGGCTGTCGGGGTGGCCGTAGTGGTAGTCGCTCTGGAGTGGGTCGGTCGGGAGCTTCTGGTGATGGACAGGTGCAGCTGCCGTGTCCTGTGAGTGAGGCTGCCGCTCTAGGTGCTAGTGCGGCTGCTACCCCAGGTGCTGGTGAGGCTGCTGCTCTAGGTGCTAGTGAGTCTGCGCCCCCTGGTACTGAGTCGACTGAGGCACTGCACACCTTCACTCTGGACTCAGGTGCTTCTCGCTGTTTCTTTCGTGACCGCACTGCCCTTGAGCCGCTTGCTCGGCCAGTTGCTGTCTCCCTCGCTGACCCCTCTGGGGGTCCGGTCATTGCGACCTCCTCCACTGTCCTTCCTTGTCCTGCGGTCCCGTCGGGCACACTGTCAGGTCTCCACCTCCCCTCGTTCTCTACAAGCCTGATGGCAGGGTGTGCGCTCCAGGACGGGGGTGTTCACCAATTCACCCCTGCCTACGAGCGCGTGACACACTGCACGTGTGCTCGTACGGGCCGCCACTTGGCTACCTTCACTCGGCAGCCGGGGTCAGACCTGTACACACTGACCACTGAGTCCCCTCAGGTCGCTGCGTCGGCGTCTGCGTCAGGTCAGCTGTCGGCCCCCTGCTCGTGTCGCTCTCTGGCGCACGAGACTGTCCTCTGGCACCACCGACTTGGCCACCCGTCTGTGCAGCGCCTTCGTGCCATGCACTCCCGGTACCTTGTCTCTGGTCTTCCCAGGGTCCTCCCTCCCCGTCCTCCCCCTCGCCTGCTCCTCCCTGTCTTCCCTGTGTCGAGGGGCGGCAGCGCGCCGCTCCTCACTCCTCCTCGTTTCCCCCGACGACTGCTCCCTTGCAGACGCTCCACATGGACGTGTGGGGCCCAGCCCGCGTCCGTGGTCAGGGTCAGGAGAGGTACTTCCTGATAGTTGTTGACGACTACTCGCGCTACACCACGGTCTTCCCCTTGCGCACCAAGGGTGAGGTCCCTGATGTTTTGATCCCTTGGATCCGCAGAGCTCGTCTCCAGCTCAGCGAGCGTTTCCACTCGGACTTTCCTGTCCTGCGCTTGCACTCTGACAGAGGTGGTGAGTTCTCCTCCGACCTCTTGGCAGCCTACTGTGCTGAGCACGGCATTGAGCAGTCGTTCACGCTTCCGGCCTCTCCACAGCAGAATGGGGTTGCGGAGCGCCGCATTGGCCTAGTCATGGAGGTCGCCCGTACCTCCTTGATCCATGCGGCTGCCCCCCACTTTCTGTGGCCGTTTGCGGTCTGGTACGCTGCGCATCAGCTCAACCTCTGGCCCCGTGTCTCCTTGCCGGAGACCTCGCCCACGCTGCTGTGGACGGGGGAGGTTGGCGATGCATCGCGTTTCCGGGTCTGGGGATCTCGAGCTCTTGTCCGCGATACGTCCGCGGACAAGCTCTCCACCCGCGCTGTTCCCTGCGTCTTCCTTGGCTTTGTCCCTGACGCGTCTGGTTGGCAGTTTTACCACGTCACCTCGCGCCGGGTCCTTGCCTCTCAGGACGTCACGTTTGACGAGTCCGTCCCCTACTACCGCCTCTTCCCCTACCGCACTGCCCCGCTTCCCCCCCCGCCTCTCTTCCTCGCACCAGGTGCTGCTGTAGTAGACCCCCTCCCCCCTCAGGGTGCCGCTCCCTCAGGTGTGTCCCAGGTAGACCCGGTTGAGCCTGTTGAGGTAGCTGTTGACTCTCGTCCTGCTGCGGGTGCGGAGCCTGGGGGTGCGGAGTCTGGGGGTGCTGAGCCTGGGAGTGCTGAGCCTGGGGGTGCTGAGCTTGGGGGTGCTGAGCCTGGGGGTGCTGAGCCTGGGGGTGCTGCGCCTGAGGGTACTGAGCCTGGGGGTGCTGAGCCTGGGGGTGCAGCATGTCCCTCTGCCGTCTCCTCCTGCGTCCTCTCTTCCTACTCTTGCTGACCCGGAGTCTGACTCCCTTCGTGCTGCCCGTCCTACTGTCACGCGTCTACTCGCTACTGTTGTCACTGACCCTACCTTTGAGTCCTCTGCTGCGTCTGCTCTCGTCGCTGAGTTAGTTGACTTTGCTGCCGCTTGTCGTCTAGACTACGCCGCTAGCCTAGTTGCTGCGTCTGAGTCTGTCTGTCCTCCGTCCGTCGGGGGTGAGTGTGCTCTTGGCACGGACGTCCTTGAGGACAGGCAGGAGGAGTTCCAGTGCTTTGCTGCTGCTTTGCCTCATCTCGTGTCCATGCTAGTTGCCCCTGAGGGAGACCCGGATGCACCAGACATCCCGACCCCGCGCTCTTACGCAGAGGCGATAGCGGGTCCCTACTCCTCTCAGTGGCAGACAGCCATGGACGCAGAGATGGCTTCCTGGAAGTCCACAGGCACCTACGTCGACGCAGTTCCCCCACCAGGGGCGAACATCGTCAGTGGCATGTGGATTTTCAGGGTGAAGCGGCCGCCGGGTTCTCCGCCTGTCTTCAAGGCACGTTACGTTGCTCGAGGCTTCAGTCAGCGTGAGGGAGTCGACTTCTTCCAGACCTTCTCCCCCACCCCGAAGATGACCACTCTTCGGGTGCTGCTGCACATAGCCGCTCAGCGCGACTACGAGCTTCACTCTCTTGACTTCAGCACTGCTTTCTTGCAGGGTAGCCTGCACGAGGAGATCTGGCTGCGCCGCCCTCCTGGCTTCACTGGGTCGTTTCCTCCTGGTACCCAGTGGAGCCTCCGGCGGCCGGTCTACGGTCTCCGCCAGGCACCACGTGAGTGGCACGACACACTGAGGACGACACTTGCGGCACTTGGGTTCGCGCCTTCTACTGCTGACCCGTCGCTGTTTCTGCGCACCGACACTTCGCTGCCGTCGTTCTACATCCTCGTGTACGTCGACGACTTGGTCTTTGCCACTGCTGACACTGAGGCTCTCACCCACGTGAAGTCGGAGCTGCAGAAGAGACACACGTGCACAGACCTGGGTGAATTGACAAGCTATCTTGGCTTGCGGATCACCCGGGACAGAGCACGGCGCACCATTACCTTGACTCAGTCACACATGGTGCAGCAGGTCCTTCAGCGCTTCGGCTTCACGTACTCCTCGCCTCAGTCCACTCCTCTGCCTACCGGTCACTCGCTCTCAGCTCTGCCTTCGGATGAGTCCGTAGAGTCGAGTGGCCCGTATCCAGAGCTTGTGGGGTGCCTCATGTACCTGATGACCTGCACTCGACCTGACCTTGCATACCCTCTTAGCATCCTTGCACGCTATGTCGCTCCTGGCCGTCACCGGAAGGAGCACATGGATGCCGCTAAGAGGGTGTTGCGCTACTTGTGCAGTACGTCGGGCATGGGGCTAGTGCTTGGAGGGCGAGACCGAGTTGTTCTCACTGGGCACTCAGACGCTTCTTGGGCAGACGACCAGGCCACTCAGCGGTCGTCTCAGGGTTACACCTTCAGCCTTGGCTCTGGTTCAGTTTCTTGGCGTTCTACACGTTCTTCTTCAGTTCTCAGCTCCAGTTGTGAGGCTGAGATCTACGCCACAGCCATGGCAGCCCAGGAGCTACGCTGGCTCACCTACCTGCTGACCGACTTGGGAGAGCGGCCTCGTTCTCCTCCAGTGCTGTACGTCGACAACAAGGCTGCCATTGCCTTGTGTGAGGAGCACAGACTGGAGCACAGAACGAAGCACATCGCTCTGCGGTACTTTCTGGCTCGCCAGCTGCAGCAGCGTGGTCAGCTTCGTCTGCGTTACGTGGCCACTCAGGCCAACACTGCTGACGTGTTCACCAAGGCGCTTCAGCCTTGTGACCATCAGCGCTTCTGTACTCTTCTAGGCCTTGTGCCTACTGGACCTCACTTGCTTACTTCTTGACTTTGCTTGTACTCTGATCCCTATATATATACTTGCATGTTTTCACTTGCTAGGTTGTGATCACTGTACCTCTTGCTATATTATCAAACTGCATGTGAACTGGTCTTGTGACCACTTGCTTGTGCTCAGAATTTGTGTGGTATCCCTTGAGATCCACCCTGAGCTTGCTTGTGCTTTGCTTTGCTCTGACTGGTCTTGTGACCCCTTGTTCCCCCCCACTTTGCCTATGGGGGTGTGTCAAACATTATATATGTTGTGGTTGTTTAGGCTACAGTGGGTTAGCCTTTAGGGGGTACACAATTCTAAGGTTAGGTACTTGTACTCATTTCACTGCTAGTTCCATCATTCCTGTTCGTTCATTCTGACACATGTGTCAATCTCCGATAAACAACGGCTAAGCGTCAGTTTCAGTTTTTGTGCGGTTGCGGTGTTAATTAAGCTATGGCTTGCTTCTCCGTCGAAAAATATCTTCACTGCTGTCCCGTGTATTTTCCCGTAGATCAGTATTGGGCAATCCGTCGCTGTACCCTCCTTATTCATCCGAGCCCGATCGATGGCGTGAATCGGTACTGTGACTCGGTGAGGGTCGGTGAGGTTGGGCGAGCAGGTTGTCT
This sequence comes from Closterium sp. Yama58-4, assembly GCA_947470075.1. Taxonomy (NCBI): domain Eukaryota; kingdom Viridiplantae; phylum Streptophyta; class Zygnematophyceae; order Desmidiales; family Closteriaceae; genus Closterium; species Closterium sp. Yama58-4. The sequence continues at coordinate 418,152 of CANIUD010000129.1, read as the reverse complement.
CGTCAGTAGTTGGCCCGTTTTCTACTGACTGCTGGCGTTTCCCTGCCTCTGAGACTCCCTCCCCTGCTCTGCTCCGCGGCGTCTCTGCTCCTCTGGGCATTCGCTCTTGCGATGGCCCGGCCTGTTGCAAGCAAAGCATCACCCTTTAAATGGCGCGGCAGCTGCATTCGCCGCAACGGCGTGTACGGCGGCGTGCTCGGTCGGTCCTTGAGGGCGATTTCCGTAGTAGGACCCCGGTCTCGGACGGCGCAAAATGTCGATTTTCTCGGCGAGCGCGAGGATCTCGTTAAAATCCGGGAGCTCGCGTAGCATGTTTTTGTGCGAGATGTCCGGCTTCAGCCCCCAACGTATTGGTCCATCCGCTCCTCCTCATGCATGTAGTCGACCTGTTCGCACAGTGCGAGAAAACCGCTCGTATAATCTTGGACCAACCCGAGCTGCCGCCAAGTGCGCAATTTCTGACGCGCCAAAATTGAAGCTGCGATCGGCTCAAAGCGCGCCCGAAGCCTTGCGCACCACACATCCCATGTCCTGTACTGGGCGGTTTCGCGAAAAGATTTTCAGGTGACAGCTGGACCTGTGGGCTCTCCCTCTTGCGACGGCGGCTCGTAGGCGCGTGGCGACGTTACGATGACTCGGCACCAGTCCATGGCGGGGCCCTTCAGTAGCGAATCTTCGCTGCGTCCGACTCGACGAAACTTGCGACTTTATCTTGAAAATCCATGATTGAACCGTCGGACCTCCACGTTGGCTAGGATCGAAGCAGGGCGGGCGCTACGGCTTGAGCGGCATTGGTGCCATGTTGTCACTCGTTGCTGGAAACTCCACGTGCCGACGGGTTTTGCGAGGCCCCTGCGTGCTTGGTGTGGCCCTGTTTCTCTCCATGCCAGGCATCGATTGGGCGGCGCCATCATTGGCTTCGCCTGAGCGCTATCCCACGATGTTGTGTTGCGACGGTGTGCTGGACGAGATGACGATCGGCTCGTCCGTTTGCGCAGGTGCATTTGCAGGTGCTTGTGTTGGTGCTGGTGCGTTCGTCGTGGATTGCTGGCATGCGGAGTCGCGTTCTGCCATGAGCGTCGCGATTTCAAGCTGCGAATCTTTGAGTTGGCGAACGAGCCGGTCGAGTTGCTCCTGCGTCAACGTCACGAGATTGAATTCGGCCATGGCGGGGGTATCGAGCAAGCTCAGCGAGAGCCTCGCTCGTGGCCGTGCGTGCTTACGAGAGAGCACTTCGAGCGGCGGTGCCTGAACGCTGAGAGACGTCTACCCCCCCCAAAAATTGAGATAGTGCTCAAGAGAAGGTGTGGGTATGGTACGAGAAGAGATCGTAGGCTCTGAATACCAAGTGTTACGAGTGCAATTGAGCGAGCGAGCGAGAATTGCACTATCGAAGCAAAACAGTACAATCGAGCGAAGGAATGAGCGAGAGCTTAAATAGCGAAGGCCACAGTGGTAACGGTAACAAACTGTGGGTGACGGCTACGGGCCTGTGACCAAGGTTGGTACTGTGGTTGGGAAGTGTCGAAGCGGAGGCCCGGAGCGCGGGTTACCAGCCGAGCCGTGAGGTTGGGTTGCGACGAGCGAGGTGGCGGGAAATGGTCGAGGCGAGTATCGCGAGTAGTAACGGTGCACAGTGTGGCGAGAGTAGTAATGTACGCGCTAAGGAGGGATGTGGCGTAAGGAAATGGAAGTTTCCTTACAGTACTTAGCAGATGAGAGGTGTATGGCTTTTGGCGCGTAAGTGATGTTAAGGCCATGAACTTCTTCACGTCGTGATTAGTGGTGATGCCAACGCGCATCGCCAGATTCTTCTCGAACTGGTCGAGCAGCGTGTTGCTCGTTCCTGTGTAGAGCAGATCGTCGACGTACACGGTGAGGAGGATGTAGTCACTACAAAAATGCAGACGATGCAGGCTAGGGTCATGAGGCAGCAATGTGAATCCTATTGCGAGTAGAATTTTGTGCAGCTGCTGATGCCAGAGCCTTGGTGTTTGCTTGATCCCATAAAGGGAATTCGTCAACTGACACACGCGCGGGTCACGCGTAGGTCCCCTTCGTCGTAAGTGTGCGGATACTCCACAAAAATCACTGCATCTACTAGCGCGTAGAGGAGGGCGTTCTTCACATCGGTCTGTCGGAGAGGTAGGTGCCTGGCTGTAGCGGATGGCCAGCAGGATTCGCACGGAGTTTGTGTTGACTGACTGGAGCGAAGGTCTGATCAAAATTGATACCATGCCTCTGATCATAACCGCGTACGGCCTAGCACGCTTTGAGGCGCTCGATCGTCTCGTCTGCTGTGATCTTCACGCGGAAGACTCACTTCTCCAAAAGCACTCTCCTTCCTTTGATCGTTGCGCGATCGACGAGCACTCAGGTATCGCGCGACTCCAAAGCCTTGATTTCTGCATCCATAGGTTCGCGTCGTTCCTTGCTCTATTGGCCCGTCAGCGCTTGTCGTGGGCTCTTTGGCTCGATAACGCGTAGAGCCATGAAGGTGGCGGTGTGCAGTCCCAGAAGCTGAAGTCCTGAGACAGTGTTTTATGGCGATGATGCGCAACGACCTCCTGCACGTCGACGTCGTTGCTCTCTGGCTCAAGTGGAGAAGGCAGTGTGGTGTCTCTGCTGCGTCTTACCCCAGTTCCTGGATGTGAGTTGTCACTGTCCTCGTCGTCATCGTCGTCGATGTATGGGAACTCGTTAGCGTTGTTTTGCTCTAAGATGGCGGCGGCGACTTCATCTTCGGTTGTAGCGTAGCTGTGCCCGTCGTTCGCGTAGACCCGGTTTGCGCCCACCTGTTCTTCCGCGCGGTACTGAACGAGATTGAGTCGCTCATCGAAGATGAAGTCGCTCGTAGAAGATGACTTTGTTGCTGAGCAGGTCCAGGATATTCCATGCCTTGTATTCTTATCTTATGCCCAGATGGATCCCCCAGCGCTCGCGGCTTGTAAACTTGCCGATGGTTGAGGTAAGGGGCTGATACTGCACCATGCACCCCCACACGCGGAGCATGGAGGTGTCACCTTTCTTTCCCGTCCACTTCACGTGCAGTGATAGGTTCCTCGTGATGGCCGTGGTGGAGAGAAGGTTGTGCACCCGCATGGCATGGTGCATAGTGTGTTGTGGGAAGCTTTGACTGCTTCAGCAGCGTGCGCACCATTGTCATAAAGGTGCGGTTGGCGCGATCGGTGACGCCCTGCTGTGGATGCGCATAGGGGAGTGAGACGCGGTGCGATGTCCCCTTTTGCGCCATGTAATTCTGCAACTCCTTGCTGCGAAATTCCGTTGCGCCGTTGGTCTGCCACATCTACAACTTCTTCCCGGATTACCGTTGCGCGTGCGCCAGCCAGAGGCGGAAGACTTCATACGCCCTGCTACGGAAATGCACATTCGAAATCCATACATAGCGGGTTCCCGCATCGACGAAGATAAGTGTACATCCTTCGTCGCTGAGCCCGCAGTGGCCGACGACAAGAAATCAATGTATACCTTGTGTAGCTTGGGGTAGTGGCTGGTTTTTGGCTCCAGCAATAGGAATGGATGATGGCTCAGCACGGCTTCAGGGCAGACAGTGCAGTTGCGGGGCTGCGATGTGGTCCTGATTTTGGAGCCGTCGGGGCGTAGGAGTGCGCCAGGCGCGAACACGCCTACCTCGATGCAGTTGTTTAGCCTCATGTGCAAGAGATGACCAGGGCGCTGATGCCACAGGTCGCGGAGTCCGGAGGTGCACATGTAGCGTGCACGCACCACTTCGGGGTCTTCTTCAGGTACTGGAGTTGGTTCTGCTGGCGCTTCTTCCTCTCTTGCTTCTTTGTTTGCAGTCGTCAGCATTAGCGCGAGGAATTTTCTGTCGGGAATAACTGAGAGGGATGCTGATCCCAGAAGTTGTTCCGTGGATAAATGTGGGTTCGCGCGGTTCGAGATCGTGTCCGCAGACAGTGCGACGTGGGGTTGAGGGCTCGTTGCCCCAGTCGATGGTGTCTTAAGGGTCGCGTTTCGGCTAGACGTCAGTGGGGAGCGGCACACCAGCCTCCGTCGGAAGTACCTATCCGCCGTTGGTGCCGCTGGTAGTGGTGCCCCATCCTCCGCTGGCATCAGCCCAGGTGCCTTCATTGTTGCCCCAAGTACTGCCGCTACTGGTTCCCCAGCCGTCGTTGCTGCCCCACACCCCGTCATTGGAGGCACCTTCTTCTTCTGCTGCGCCCCATGCTCCGCAGGCGAAGGTTCCACGGGCATCAGCGATGCTCTTCTGGCGAAGCTCCTCAGCCTCGCGGTGTGCCAGCTCCTCTTCTTCTGCGACGATACGTTTCTTCTTAGGGTCGCGCCAGTGGGGGTAGACCTTCATGAACTCCTCCATGGAGTAGGGTCGCGCCACTTCGCACGCATCAAAAGTTCCACGGTGTCGCCCGCGTAGGATCCCTTCAAGCTGCTCCGAAGCGGGTCCTACGAGGGGATCTTCTTGAGTGTCGAAGACATGGCTGTGAGAGTACGACGGCTTATGCTAGCATTGCATGCTTGCATTGCCTTTATAGTGCTATTTCTAGCTTAGGTTTATTTCATCATGCATGCTTGATTTCCTAGGTTAGGTGCTTTCCTATATTTTATTATAGTTATAGGCACCGAACTAGGTTGAGTGCACTGAATTCTAGGCTTTTCGGTTGCCACCGAATTGCCTTCTACCGAATTCAAGAAGGCTCCATTCGGGATGCTTCCCGATCCTCGAAATCTTCGCGTAACACCTGGGTTACTGGCCTTGTGTCGAGACTATATATAGCCTCGTGTTGTACCCAGGTGAATCAATCAATTTCATTCTCCTTTCTAGAATCGATCCTATTGATCATCAGATGTGGTAATCAGAGCTCGTTTACAAGCGAAACCGGCCTTAAAAACCGCGGGGGCGACGACGAAAGCGCCAATTCGGGAATGTAAAACTAGTTCCGCACAATTTTTCTGAGCCCCCCTTGGGCCCAGTTCGGCAGGCATTCTCGCCATTATCGCCATTATGGGCATTTTTAACGGGCCCCCAAAAACTGGCCTCCCGAAACTGATGCGAAAGCAGACTGCAGCTGCAGTGAAACCTTGGAAAAATGGGCCCGTGTGTTCGGTTGGCATTAAATGGGCCAATATTAATGGCATCAACCGAAAACGACACTTCGCAGAAGCCCGTCTTGCACCTGCGCTGATGGAGCACAGAACCACTGTACGGGCAGCACGCACAGCCCTGCAAACCAGCTGGAAACGTCTAAAAAATTGGGTTCAGCCCGTCGATGGGTTCAGCCCGTCGATGATGTGTTAGTGACGGTGTGTTGGTGATGTGCGATTTTCCAGCGGGCACGAAGACGGGTGAGAAAGACTGGGAAAAGTTTTTTTTCAGGGTAAGAAGTGATTGCCCTGAATTAGTGATCCGCCGCATGGTGCGGGACCTCGAGGCCGCATGGTACGGCGGATGAGATCATGGCCAGTTTGCCTGAGAAATAGGGTTCGAGGAAGGTTCCTCTGGTGGAAATTTCCAGCGTTAAAAGGGGTGTTCGGCTGGCATTCCATTATTGTCTCGTTCGGTGCTGATCCGCTTATATCGAGCCTAGATAACCTTTCACGCGCTTATCAAAGAAGGTTCCAGGGTGGTCGGTTTACTGTAGCCCATACGGGGAAACCGTTTTTTTAATGACTGCCGAACTGGGCCTTGATCCGGTTTTCGAACACCCCTCAGATTTATTGGCGAAAAAATTGGAGTTTCGACCGTCCGATCGAAACGCATCTCAACGGCCCAGAGAATTTCACCCACAAAAGTTGGAATTTGGAGCGTCAGATCGAAATTGACGCGAAATTGACTAAGCGAGAATTCCGCGACATACAGAAACGGCGCTCGACATTTCTACAGTCGATTCGATTCGCAGTAAGTTGACCAGCGCCCAAAGTTGAATTGTTTTTGTTGCAAATCTTCCTGTAAATTGCCAAATGGAGGAAAATGGTGATAATTTCGTACGAAAAAATTACACAGTTACGCACCGACATGGACTAGACACGGGCGGCGCTCCAGCGAATAGAGGCGTTCCTCGCGAACCAGTCGGCAACCGCCACGGTAGCAGCGAATGCAGCGTCGACGGCAGCAGCAGCAGCAGCAGCAGTAGCGGCAACACTGACATTTCACGCAGCAGTGGCACCAGCTTCGCCGAACCTCAAAGCAGCTCGGCCGAGGTTCCCGGAAGCGTTCGATCCAAGCGCGAAGGGATCGGACGTTCGACGATTCGTGGCTACACTCGAAATATATTTCGACGTCATTGGTTGTACGACCCCGACAATTGATGCAGCAAGGGTTTGGCTCGCAACGACACTGTTGCGAGGCCCAGCGCTCGAGTGGATCTACTACAGTAACGTGGTCCGGGGCGAGGGAACATGGACACAGTTTCGGGCAGACCTGATCGCGCGGCAGCAGATTCATCGTCTCAAATAGTATGGCGGCGTAACACAATACACGCAGTAGTTGGAGCAGTTATTCATCCGAATTCCAGACCGAGCCGAAGGGGAAACACAATAGACGCATTAGATGGAGCAGTTATTCATCCGAATTCCAGACCTGGCCGAAGGGGAAACACAATACACGCGGTAGATGGAGCAGTTATTCAACCGAATTCCAGACCTGACCGAAGGGGAAAACTGCAGGCGTACACTGAGGGACTGAAAATGGAGATACAACGACAAGTGATCGCCGCGAACTACACTAGCTATCGCGACATGGTGTGCGCAGCAGAGCGATACGATGCGCTGACGCGTGGTCAACCTGAAACACGATGCCACGTGCCAAACCGATCTTTAGGCACGGAGCGATTGGCACCCCCCACGTTTGCCGACCCGATGGACATAGACAAAGTCGATGCGTAGCCACGACCAGCAAAATCCGAGGTGTGTCTCTTCACTTTGCTATTTGTTGGTCCGCGCATTTTGTTAAACAAGCCATTTGTTGGTGTAAAAATTGTCGAATGATTACTTTAGGCTTGATTAAATGAAATAAGCAAAATGTATTTGTTAGAATCTAGCAGCAGGAATGAATGAACTAGCAGCATGCAGGAGTACAAGTAGTAAACCCTAATTGGGCTGTATTGTTATTGGCAAGCTCAGGGTGGATCACAACGTCACCACACACTCTGAGCACAAGCAAAGGGCCACAAGGCCAGTTCACATGCAGAGATATATATGCAGCAATAACAATACAGTGATGACTACCTAGCAAGAGCCAACATGCAAGTATATACATAGATCACAGTACAAGTAAAGTCACAGCAAGTGTGGAAACGTAGGCACAAGGCCTAACAGGGTACAAAAGCGCTGATGATCACCAGACGGAAGTACCTTGGTGAATATATCAGCAGTGTTGGCCCGAGTGGCCACGTGGCAAAGACGAAGCTGGCCTCGCTGCTGCAACTCTCGAGCCAGGAAGTAACGTAGAGCGATGTGCTTCGTTCTGTGCTCCAGTCTGTGCTCCTCACACAAGGCAATGGCCGCCTTGTTGTCAACGTACAGAACTGGAGGAGAACGAGGCCGCTCACCCAAGTCAGTCAGCAGGTAGGTAAGCCAGCGTAGCTCCTGTGCAGCCATGGCGGTGGCGTAGATCTCAGCCTCACAACTGGAGCTGAGAACAGAAGACGAGCGTGTAGACCGCCAAGAAACAGAGCCAGAGCCAAGGCTGAAGGTGTAACCCTGTGACGACCGCTGTGTAGTCTGGTCGTCAACCCAAGACGCGTCTGAGTGCCCAGTGAGGACCACCTCACTCCGTCCTCCAAGCACAAGCCCCATGCCTGATGTACTGCACAGGTAGCGCAACACCCTCTTGGCAGCATCCATGTGCACCTTTCGGTGCCTGCCAGGAGCCACGTAACGAGCCAAAAGACCAAGAGGGTATGCGAGGTCAGGTCGAGTGCAGGTCATCAGGTACATGAGGCAGCCAACTAGCTCTGGGTAAGGACCACTCGGCTCTACGGACTCGTCCGAAGGTGGAGCTGAGAGCGAGTGACCTGTAGCCAGAGGAGTGGGCTGTGGGGAGGACCAGGAGAAGCCGAAGCGCTGAAGGACCTGCTGCACCATGTGTGACTGAGTCAGGGTGATGGTGCGGCGTGCTCTGTCCCGGGTGATCTGCAAGCCAAGGTAGCTGCGCAGCTCACCCAGGTCTGTGCACGTGTGTCTCTTCTGCAGCTCCGCCTTATACTGCCCTACCTCTTTCCCGAGCTGTCCTCCTTTGCCACAGTTGCTGACCTCATCACCCACCTTCGCACTAGCGACACTCGCTACTGCGCCGCGCTTAAAGCCAGGGTCTCAAGTGACCAAGTGCTTTGCAGTCGATGAAAAAAGGGCCTGTCTGATTGGTTCGAAGGTTTGAGGCAAAAGTTTTGTCGAATCGAGACTCGCCAAACAGCCAACTTTTCGCCCAAGTGCTTTGCAGTTGCACGACCAACCCGTACATGAGACCCTGGCTTTAAAGCCGAGTTCCCATACAAGAGCCCGCCCCCGATGTACATCACTCTCTATTTCATCGCCACACGCCTCGCTGACTCTCTTTGCGCTGTCAGAGACCACTTTCTTGCCCTTGACCCCACTGACCTCACTGTCGACCTACTCGAGGAGCGCCTTCTTGCGGCTGAGACTAGCATAGTCGCTGTAGGTGCTGCTCGTGGCACTCCTCGCACGCCCTTCTTTGAGGGGTGCTCCCCCTCCCCCCTTGCCCCCTCTGTTGCTACTGCTGCTGCTGTCGACTTCCTTGGTGCTGAGGAGGTCGGGGCTGCTTCTGCTCCTAGTGGGAAGCGCCGCAGCGGCAAGGGCAAGGGAGGCAAGAGTGGTGGAGGTGGCGGCGGGGGGGGGGGGGGGGGGGGGGGGGGGGGTGGTGGAGGCGCTGGAGGCGCTGGAGGTGGCGGATGTGGCGGTGGGAGTGGTGGCGGGAGTGGGGGCGTCGGTGGCGGCGGTGGCGGCAGCGGTGGGGGTGGTGGTGGTGCTCGTGGCAACAGTGGGAGTGGTGGCGGCGGTGGTGGCGGCGGTGGGAGTGGTGGTGGCAGCAGTGGTGGTGGTCGGGCTGGAGCAGTTCAGCGGCAGCAGCAGCAGGGTTCGCGTGAGACCCCTTTGCCCCAGCAGCTTCATGAGTGGTTTGCTCAGCGCGGGGGGTCTGGGGGTAGTGTTCGCTGCCCGTACTTCATTCGCACAGGTGACCACGCTGGTCAAACGTGCGTGATTCACACCCAGCATCGCTGCTTCTCCCGCCTAGACTATGCTTGGCGCATTGAGTTTGGCGATGAGGCAGAGCTTCCTCGCTGGGCAGAGCTGCTTGAGTCTGGTGTTGATATCTTTGCTCTTGACTATGATGCTATCCTTGCTGCCATGTATGCATTGACTGTTAGTGCTGAGGGTGACTGTTACCTGTGTGTGCCGCCTGACCCAGGTATAGAGGCTGCTGCTCTAGGTGCTAGTGAGTCTGCTTTCTCTGGTATTACGGGTCCCTACTCCTCTCAGTGGCAGACAGCCATGGACGCAGAGATGGCATCCTGGAAGTCCACAGACACTTACGTCGACGCAGTTCCCCCTCCCGGGGCGAACATCGTCGATGGCATGTGGATTTTCATGGTGAAGCGGCCGCCGGGTTCTCCGCTTGTCTTCAAGGCTCGTTACGTTGCTCGAGGCTTCAGTCAGCGACAGGGAGTTTACTTATTCCAGACCTTCTCCCCTCCCCCGAAGATGACCACTCTTCGGGTGCTGCTGCACGTTGCTGCTCAGCGTGACTACGAGCTTCACTCTCTTGACTTCAGCACAGCTTTCTTACAGGGCAGCCTGCACGAGGAGATCTGGCTGCGCCGCCCACCTGGCTTCACTGGGTCGTTTCTTGCAATTACCCAGTGGAGCCTCCGGCGGCCAGTCTACGGTCTCTGCCAGGCGCCTCGTGAGTGGCACGAAACACTGAGGACGACACTTGCGGCTCTCGGGTTTGCTCCTTCGGTTTCTGCGCACCGACACTTCGCTGCCGCTGTTCTACATCCTCGTGTACGTCGACGACTTGGTCTTTGCCACTGCTGACACTGAGGCACTGGCCCTTGTGAAGTCGGAGCTGCAAAAGAGACACACGTGCACAGACCTGGGTGAGTTGCGCAGCTATCTTGGCTTGCAGATCACCCGGGACAGAGCACGGCACACCATCACCCTGACTCAGTCACACATGGTGCAGCAGGTCCTTCAGCGCTTCGGCTTCCAGTTCTCCTCGCCACTGTCCACTCCTCTGCCTACCGGTCACTCGCTCTCTGCTCCACCTTCGGACGAGTCCTTAGAGCCGAGTGGCCCGTATCCAGAGCTTGTCGGCTGCCTCATGTACCTGATGACCTGCACTCGACCTGACCTTGCGTACCCTCTTAGCATCCTGGCTCGCTACGTTGCGCCCGGGAGACACCGGCGAGAGCACTGGGAGGCTGCTAAGAGGGTGTTGCACTACTTGTGCAGTACATCAGGCATGGGGCTTGTGCTTGGAGGACAGGGTCCAGTTGTCCTCACTGGTCACTCGGACGCCTCTTGGGTGGACGACCTGGCTACGCAGCGGTCGTCACAGGGTTACACCTTCAGCCTTAGTTTCGGCTCTGTTTCTTGGCGTTCTACCCGCTCGTCTTCTGTTCTCAGCTCCAGTTGTGAGGCTGAGATCTGTCAACGGGAGTTAGGTGTGGCCCTGTCCTCGCTTGGGCGGAGCCGACTTTGTGGTCGGGTGTAAGGGGAGATGCAGCCGACCTGCAGCAGTGGGCAAGCTGGTCGACGAGGTTGGTCGACCTGCACGGGAGCCACTGCAAGGGCGCCGACTTGGAGGGCGCCGACTTTGGGAGGTCGACCTGGCGAGGTCGGCGTGCACGGGCGTCGACTTGGCGACGCCGACTTGAGGCAGCCGACTTGGGAGGCCGGCTGACAAGAGAGTTGTCGACCTGGTGGTCGACCAGACTTGGTGGTCGACGAAAGGGGGAGCCGAAGTCGACCTCGACAGGGGAGTCTGGGGACGCCGGGCTGGAGGGCGTCGAGTAGTAGAACGCCGAACAGCCAGGCGCCGAATGCCATGACGTCGAGGTGGAGGGCGCCAACCATTGGGGACGCCGGGCGATCAGGCGTGATTGCCCAGTCGACCGGGATACCCGGGCGACGTGTGCGAAGGTCGCCGCGATGGATTCTGCGAGGGCGACCTCGGGGGTGGTATCCCGAGGTCGACGTGGCTGGTAGGCGCAGTTGCAGGCATGGAGTTGACCTGGGCGTCTGCGCTGTGCTCGTGACAAGGCGTGGAGCACCAACCAGCTGCACGCACCTGCGAAGCAGGTGCACCGTTGTCCTGCGGATGCAACGCTGTGCAGCCGACTTGCTGCAGCGTTGGCGCACCGCAGACTTGCGACGTTGGCAAGCCGCTACTTTGCTGCGCTGGAGCGGTGCGAGCTCTGCTGCGCTGGACCGCGGTCGACCATGCTGCGCTGGAAGTCGACCAGCAGCTGTGCTAGCTCTGATGTAGCCTTGCATGCCAATGTTGTTGCCATCATTCTGAATCATTGTTGTGAACTTTTGCTAGTGAAACTCTTGCCAATATTCCCCATGAATGCGCAAGTAGTGTGAACACAGGCAAACGACTAAGGAACGAACGCAGAGATCACTCCTACCTTGTGCCTAGCCCGTAGTCTAGCTCCCTTTGACAGAGTTATCTCCGCAAGATCTACGTAGGATCCATGGCTGCACAGGAGTTACGCTGGCTCACCTACCTGCTGACCAACTTGGGAGAGCGGCCTAGTTCTCCTCCAGTTCTGTACGTAGACAACAAGACCGCTATTGCCTTGTATGAGGAGCACGGACTAGAGCAGAGAACGAAACACATCGCTCTGCGTTACTTCCTTGCTCGAGAGTTGCAGCAGCGTGGCCAGCTTCGTCTTGCTCACATGGCCACTCGGGCCAACACTGCTAATATATTCACCAAGGCACTTCCGTCTGGTGATCATCAGCGTCTCTGTACTGCTTTAGGCCTCGTGCCTACGTTTTCTCACTTGCTCACTACGTGACTTTGCTTGTATTGTGATCTATATATATACCTGCATGCTTACACTTGCTAGGTGGTGATCATTATACTGTTTGCTTTTATAACTCTGCATGTGAACTGGCCTTGTTGCCATTTGCTTGTGCTCGGACTACGTGGTGACTTCGTGATCCACCCTGAGCTTGCTTTGCTTTTCTGTGACTGCTTGTACTCCCCCACCTTGCCTATGGGGGTGTGTCAGAATATTGTGCTGTGTAGGCTGTAGTGGGGTAGCCAATATGGGGTAGAACCCAGTTGGGGTTAGATTTTATACCAAACTAATTCATAGTTCATTCATTCCTGCTGCTCGTTTCTGACAAGGTGAATGCGGATGGGGGAACTTGGAAGGGGGAATGCGGAAGGGTGAATGCAAAAGGGGGAATGTGGAAAGGGGAATGCAGAAGGGGGAAGGCGGAAGGGGGAATGCGGAAGGGTGAATGCGGATGGGGGAATGCGGAAGGGGGAATGCGGAAGGGGGGATGCGGAAGGGGGAATGCAGAAGGGGAAATGCGGAAGGGGGAATGCGGAAGGGGGAATGCGAAAGGGGGAATGCAGAAGGGGGAATGCGGGAGGGGGAATGCGGAAGGGTGAATGCGGAAGGGGGAATGCGTAAGGGAGAATGCGGAAGGGGGAATGCGGAAGGGGGAATGCGGAAGGGGGAATGCGGAAGGGGGAATGCGGAAGGGGAAATGCGAAAGAGGGGATGCGGAAGGGGGAATGCGGAAGGGGGGATGCAGAAGGGGGAATGTGGAAGGGGGAATGCGGAAGGGGGAATGCGGAAGGGTGAATGCGGATATGGGAGTGCGGAAGGGGGAAGGGGGAAGGCGGAAGGGGGAAGGGGGAAGGTGGAAGGGGGAAGGCGGAAGGGGGAATGTGGAAGGGGGAATGCGGAAGGGAGAATGCGAAAGGGGGAATACGGAAGGGGGAATGCTTAAGACGGAATGCGGAAGGGGTAATGCGGAAGGGGGAATGTGGACGGGGGAACGCGACTGTGGGTTGATGTGGGCGGCGGAAGGCTCTAGCGCTAGTGGCTGCTAGCGTTACTAGTGGCTGCAGTAGGCTGGCTGGCGGGGGCCGCGAATCTGGATGACATGGGACACCGTGCGGTTTGCTGGTGCGCAAGCGTCACACGCGCTCGCTATGCAGACTCGCTTTGCTTTGCTGCGCACGTTTTGTTGGCGCGCGCTGATCTGCTGAGCGAGGATTGGTTGACGCGCGCTATGTCTGCGCGTGTCGCTTTGCTACACTTCGCGTTTCCATGGTGTAACGCACTATGCTGCTCGTGCAATGCTGACGCGCGCTCGCGCGGAACGTTTCCGCGCTCTTGAGGCTTGAGGCCCGATGCCGGTGAGGCGATATGCGGCAGGTGAGGCAAAATGCGGCTTCCTCGCGATACGAAGGTGAAGCGATATGCGGCTGGAAATGTGTCCAATGTGGCAATTACGGGATTTCAAGCTCTCTTCTTGCGGCAAGCCCGCCGACAACGACCTCCTTCACGCCCCAGATATGTTATTCCGTGCGCGCCCTATGCAACACGCGGGCTCGTCCCATCCCGTGAGTCGTCCCTCTTTGTGCGTTCCTCTGAACCGTCAGTGACTAGTTTCACTGCAGACGTTGACGATGACAACAATGACATTACCAAGGCCGCCATGGCCGGACCTCCGTAGCCTGGAACTCATCGCGCGTGCAGCCTACGTGTCAGCTGGCTTTAAGAACAATAGTTTTGTAACCGGCACGTCAAGACGAAGAGTTCGGTATATCCTAGGTGTTCATCTGACGAACATTGTACCTTACTCCTACTCTGACCTGTTGTTATCTCAGCTATCAAAGCTCAAGGCTCCATACATTAGCGCGTCATTCCCAGGGTGTTCCTACATCCGTAAGGATATCGAGAAGCTGTTTTACTGGCTGTCAGGATTATGCTATCAAGGTCCTGGAGTATACCACACGGCTAAGACAGTGGCCTACCAGCACAAGCAACAAGAGTCATGGCTGTCTGGCTATATAACAGACTTCTCACAAGCTTCTGTGCTCAGACATCCGGCTTATCAGGCACTCCGGGCCTTCTCTTACACATCACTGCCGGTTTTAAGTCATCATTGCACCATGCCTCGTGCACCTGCCAAGGGGAAACAAGCGGTGGAAGAGACTCTCACCAAGGACATCCCGGCTACTCTCTCAGCCAATTCGGATGTCCCTGCTCCTGAGGAGAATAATGCTTCGGGAACTCCTGTACCGTCACCCACGCCAAGTTCGGCTGCTGGAAGCTCAGGCTTGTCTCCTGCAGAAAAGGCAACGACAGTGTGTCAGCTCTCGCCTGATGGATTCCTGGAAGACGACTCGGTTGAGGAACTTGACATTGACGTCCAGCAAGAGGCTGCTGCTCGTCTCCGCTTTACGGCAATATTACTGGTACCCTTCATGTTGAAGAATGAGCTGGGCAACATCATCAATACGGTGTGGGTTTTGCTGAGGAAGGTCTGGGCCTCGTCTCTCTCTGCTGGAGCTGTTGACTCGGCGTCGATTCAATCTCTCCCTGCATCGTACGTCGTGAAGCAGCACTTCTGCCGGCTGCAGATATCCTTCCTGCGCGAAGAAGATGCGATTGCTGTCAGACTGAAGGTGGTTGAGATTCAGCGTCCGAAAGGGAAGGTGTCGTTGTTTTGGCAACACACGGAGAACCCCGCATACCTGAAGGAGAAAGCTTCTAACCCTGCAGTTATTGAGCTCTATTTTAAAGATGTCCCTGCTAACGTCTCACCTGATCTTTTGAAGGACATGCTTTGCCGCTACGCTCTGAAGATCCGCAAGCTGCCAGCGTTTGCTAAGGGTCTCTGCTTCCACCGTGTTGCGCATCCTGTGACTGGGGCTGACACAGATACAGTGAAAGGCTTGGTGATAGCACATCCGAATGATCAGCATCGCTGGCGCCATGCTCTCAACAACCCCATGGACACTTCAAAGCAGATCCTGGTCCACTACCCCCTGCTATCCTGCGCGTTCTGTGGCGGACATCATCATGAAAAGTTTCATCATATGTTCGTCACCGAACGCCAGAATAACATAGGGAAGTGGAGTCTGAATCTGGGAAGGGTGCATAAGCTCAATGGTAACGGTGTCCAGCGCTCGTATTTACCTGACCCTTCTTTACCTCCCTTTCTTGATGCTAACACTTGGACCGCCTGTGGCAGCTGCATCCATCCGCACGTCGCCACTAGTTACTCCCATTCTTCTGGATCCTGCTATTGTACTGATCTCTACTGGAGGGAACCGGGAGGAGTGGATATGTACTCAAGCGGGATGTGGAAAGGCAAAAGGTCCATCCTTCATGACAGTGGCAGACCATATCACGTCAGCCGATCACCTCATTCATCTGGAGGAGCTGGGATCGGCAACTAGGGTGACAATGGAGAAGGCGAACCTGGTCATTATCCGGAAAGAGTATGGGATGTAAGGCTGAGGTCTCAAGGACACTGCTGCAGCAAAATCAATCGACAGTGTTCCTGCAGATCTGTGGACGGAAGTCGCGATAAGGTGGTTAAAGAGAAGGCGCATATCATACTCGATCAGTCGGTCTGGTGTTTCTGTATAAGTGTCACGCTCACGTCAGTACCTGTGTGTGGTCTCTTCTGTATCTGCGTACTGTTCCGACCCGTGGATGCTGAGGGGTCTGCAGCAGTGGTTAAATGAATAAACGAGATAAGTTCGTGATCACCGCACTGAACATCAACGGCTTAAGCAGTGCGGAGAAGAGAAGTACATACCAAAACTGGCTCAAAACAGCGGCGACTATACTGATACTTACAGATACAAGGATGGATGCTGACCACAACTTATGGACACAACTGAACCCAACAGCCTTTGCAGCGATCTCACCAGAAGGGGGTGCGGGAGGTGTGGCTGTCATCACCTTCACAGCAAGGATAGTGTTTAAAGACATCTGCACTCATGAATCGGGAAGATTAGTGGCGGGGACAGTGGACAAGGGAGGTCTGACTTGGCGCATAATAGCTGCTTACCTTCCAGCGCAAGCAACTGCTCGCAGCACATTCTTTAGAGACTGTCTTACACGCTTCGTCGGTAACCTCTCACTGGTTCCACACACCATCCTCATTGGTGATCTGAATGTGGTAGCTGACCCAAGAATAGACAGGACTTCAAAAGCAGGGTCGTCGAGAGAGAATCAGCGGCTACTAGACATTTTTCAGCCGCTTGACTTACAAGATGCTTTCCAAGCTCTACACCCGACAAAGAGAGAGTACACGTTCTACGCGCACTCTGTGAAAGAGCGGTCCCGGATAGACAGAGCTTTGGTGTCGCAGTCGCTTTTCCTTAAGGTCAGGAATGCATATCACTCGTCGATCCCGCACGGCATCTCGGATCATTGGTATGCGGTTTCTCTCGACCTCTGCGTGGAAACTAACAACGGCAAGGGTCCAAGCTTGTGGAGAATGCATGCAGCTCAGGCCAAGAACCCGGGAGTTAGGAAGCGGATACAGTCGGTTCTGGAAGAGCACGGTGGTCAAGACTTCCCAGAGCTGATGGTCAAGATGCAGACGAGCATAAGGGACGGGAGGAGAGGAAAAGGGTTACCAAAACAATCAAGGGGCTGGAAGAAAAGGTGGAGCGGCTGAAGGATGAGTTCATGAACGGAGACGGTGATGCGGCCTGCTACGAGCAGTTGACGAAATACGGCTCTATGCTAAAGGCATACCAGGAGACTGAGAGATCCAGACTGCAAACCATGGCGGGGGTACAGCAAGAGGTGCTTGGTGAACTTCCCACCAAGGTGCTGTCAGGGAGAGTGGAGTAAAAAAAGGTCCAAACAGTGATAGAGGAGATTATGTACAGAGGGAAGTGTTTCACCGGCGAAAGGGAGGTACTTACAGAAGCATCTGAGTACTTTACGGAAGCATTCGCGGAACAGGAAGTGGAGGAAAGGACGGTATGGCCGATTGACCCTGGCAAGGTGCTGAGTTCGGCGGAGATAGAGCTGCTGAGAGCTCCTTGGACGGAAGAGGAGATTAAGCTGGCGATCAAACAGCTGCCCAAAGGGAAGGCACCAGGCTTGGACGGAATCCCCAAAGAGCTCCTGGAAGAAAACTGGGACCTGTTAGGTCCAAGCTTTCTTGCCTTTGTGAAAGACTTCGAACGGTCGGCGTCTCTCCCTACACAGATTACAATGGCGGTGACAATCTTCCTGCACAAAAAAGGGGACAAAGCGCAGTTAGGGAACTATCGGCCGATCACACTCTTAAGTGCATCCTACAAGATCGTCGCGAAGGTGCTGGCGAACAGGATTAAAAAGGTCATCCAGTCGGTGATCTCAGCGGATCAGTACGGATTTGTACCTGGGAGAAGGTTGGCAGATGCAGTTAATGTAGTAGCGGATGTCATAGACGCAGCGGCTGTGGGGAAAGAGGACCGGTAACTCCTCTTGCTGGACTTTCAAAAGGCGTATGACTCGATCTCCAGGAAGTACATGTTCCGGACGATGGAGCGTATGGGGTTTTCGGAAGAGTATGTGAACTGGACAAGAGGGTTGCACGACCACTCAGGAACTCAGCTACTGATTAACGGCTGGCTGGGTGACAAGGTGGGGATGGAGAGGGGTGTCAGGCAAGGCTGCCTATTGGCGCCGTACCTTTTTATCTGCGCAGCAGAACCACTCAGTCAGGAGATCAAGAGGAGACGTCTAGGGGTTAAGAAAAAAAGGGATTGGAGACATCGCATATCTGGGGTACGCAGACGACACGACGGTGGTGCTCAACCGGAAAGAACAAATCGGCAGGTCTAAGGGTGAATCAAGGGAAAACAGTTGTGGTGCCGCTCGGGAAGAACAGGAACATACCCATGCCGACCGATACGCCTTACCTGGGCAGTGAACAATGAGCCGCAGAGGCTGCTCGGTGTCTGGATAACACCAGATGGCAACCCGGAGCCGTCCTGGGAGAAGGCAACGGATAGGGCAGGGGAAGTGATGGTGAAATGGCAGAACCAGCACGTCAATACGTCAGTGAGAGTCACGTTGCTCAACACGTATGCCACGCCGATTCTACTTTTTCAGGCGCAGGTCTATCCTCCGCCATGGGGACTATGGAAAGAGTTTCGAGCAACCAGCCATAACTTTACTTCCAGCGGCAAAGCATCTGCAGACAGACACTTTGTCCTCTGGAGCGGGGACCTGGCGTACACGGACAGGAAGGAAGGAGGGCTGGGAGTGATCAACCCGACAGTTCGTGTGGAGTGCATGACGCTTAAGAACCTGGGAGATTCTGTCCAGCAGAGGGACCCGATGAAACGCTGGCTGATGGAGAGAGCGGCGGCGATGCCTTTCGGCTGGGCGACACTACTCGCTCACCGATCGATACTGCGGCTGTAGAGCGAGGGGGGAGAGAAATGGAGAAGATCAGTGATTACTTTCTGGCAAAAATTTCAATTGAAGGTTCCGGAGCCTGCGAACCGCTGGGACTTTGCAAACGAAAGAATCTGTTTCAGCAGGCGCATCTACTTCAGGGGTAAAAGCCCGTTCGGCCGACAGAAGGGCTTGGAATGCCTGCTGGAACTGAAGGTGGGAGACCTAATCCAAGTTGAGGGGGATGGCGCGCGGAAGGTTAAAGATGTCTGGACGCTGACAAAAGAGACAGGCAGCTCAGGCACGGCTCGATGGGCTCTCAAGGCGTGGAAGGCAGTGCCCGAAACCTGGAAAATGGCCCTCTTGGCGGAGCTGTCGGGGGAGGAGATGCTGAAAATAACACGGTTTGGCAGCACACGTTCCTTGGCTGGAAGGACATTATACTGGCAGCTGGTATCGGCGGATGGAAACAAAATTATGGGTAAACCGGCGGAAGTGGGGAAGAAGGGGGAGATCCTCCTCTCCAGAAGCACCAGCCTGCTGCGGCTTGACACTCACAGGCTAACGCCACAAATGGTGGAAACTGGAAGGAAACCATACGGAAGCATGATACTTTGGTCACACCGGGCAGACCGCGAGAAATCATTCTACGGTTGCACAGCAAGAACCTTAAGGTGGGGGAAAGGCTGCGGTTCATGAAGGAACAAATCAGCTGCCCGCACTGTGAGCAGGACGAAACCCTAGCGCACTGCCTGCTGGACTGTGGCAGTATACAACCTGTCATCGGCGCGCTCAAGGGGGCGCTGTTGCAGATGAATCCAAACAAGGAGGTGGGGAGACTGGAAGACTTTCTGTTCGCAGAGGATGGCACTAAGTCGGGCTTCCCGGAAAAACCGTTGATCGCTGTGGCATTCCACCAAATCTGGCTAGAGCGATACAAAGCAGCATTTCGACAAGATAAATTTCAACCGCAGAGGGTGCTCCGGAAAATTGGTACGAACTTCATGAAACACGTTCGGATCTACAGTGCTTACAAGAAACAGGTGGCAAAGAAAGACAAGGGAGGGGTAAAGCAGAGCTGAACCTATCTGGAGCAGGACGAGGCCACGATGTTGGGCCGGATATTCACAGATGAAGGCACGCTGACGTGGAAAGAAGGGTTCAGATCGGTGTGGTCCAACCCGAGAACGACCTTTCTAACCACCATAAGCTGCTAAGGAAGGGTCGTGTAGATGTCAGTCGCCTACCAGTTCCCTTCCCCCCTACAGTTACGACTGTGGATGTACTCACTTTATAGTGAAATGCATTAAAAAAAAAAAAAAAAAACGGCGGGCTCGTCGAATGCAATGCGGCGGCCTGACTTCTGCAAATTCGCGGGGAAGTGCAATAAAATATCTATGGCGGGCTTTAGTCACTCCAATATTTTAGGTGGCAAATGAGATGAGCCTACAGGATTAGTCACAAGCGACTCCAGGATTGGTCGAGCTGTTGGCCTTTAACCATCTAACCTATCTGCCGGTTTATTCTACCAATGCATTGGTGAGCGATTAGTCTCTTATTCTCAGGTGAGAGAGTCGCCGGTGAGTTTCGAGAGCATTTCCCTGTTGTATTTTGTGTTGTCCCAACTTCCCCAACCCTGCCTCCCCCCACAGACCCTTTGATTCTAACTTTCGCGAACCCCCTACCTTTTTTTTTTTTGGTCCCGTTCAGGCGAAACAGCTCAGTGCACTGTACAAACTCAAACAGTTCTGCCAAATGTATACCACTACTTTAAGCCATGCTCTCTCATTGAAGGCTGTCTCAAGTGGGGCATCAGGCATGGGGCACTAGTGAGCAATATCCAAGTTGAATGCCACCTCGTTTCCATTATCCACGCATGTATGGAAAAAAAATGGTGTTTTTGAGACGTCTAAAAAAAACACCAGTTTTTTCATGTCGTCCATGATCCACGCATCATGCCATGCCAGGTGAGCCCACTGGAACACTGCAGGTTGGATCGTGGGAAACGACATATGCCACATCATGGTATGGGTGAGTGTGAGTGAACAGAGTGCATTCAGCATGTGTAGTGGTGAGCAAAGAATAATCCACATTGCATGCATTCTCACACTGTCCATGATTCACACAGATCATGCCATGCCAGGTCCGCGCACTTGAACACTGCATGTGGCATGGTTGAGCAGAGTGCATCAGACATGGACGAACAAAATGTCTGTGGAAAACACATGGAACACAAACCGCGTGTCTGCTGGGAATCCCAACCTCAGAGCCTTTGACTAAAACTCTATCATAGAGTAGAGGGGCATGCTGGGAACAAGCCTGTAGCGACACACCTAGGTTGATGTGAGTCGAGGTTGTTTCTTGAAATTATGTCTGTGAAAAACACATGGAACATATACCGCGTGTCTGTCGGGAATCTCAACTTCAGAGCCCTTGAGTGAAACCCTAAAATAAAGGGGCATGCTGGGAACAAGCCTATAGCGACACACCTAGGTTGATGTGAGTCGAGGTTGTTTACTTAAAATATATCTGTGGAAAACAAATAAAACACATACCACGTGTCTGCTGGGAATGAAACCCGGCACTCACCCAGGCTGGACAAGGCCCGTGTCTGCAATGATCTTTGCTGGACATGGACATGCCAAGGCCTGTGTCTGCAATGATCTTTGCTGGACATGGGCATGCCAAGGCCCGTGTCTGCGATGATCTTTGCTGGACATGGGCATGCCAATGCCGCAGCTGGGACAGGAGAGGAGGGAAGGGAGGATTACTGGAGGGAAGGGGGGGAGTGAAGGGATGCGTATAATGCACAAAGTAATTTGACACTACGATTAGCCAAATTACTGAGGTAAGCGTTGCAAATGCATCACATTGGTGATGGATTCACGCATTGGAGACGGAGGGGGAGGGGAGGAATGTGAGCGTGGAGGGGAGGAATGCGAGCGCGGAGGGGAGGAATGCGAACGCAAAGGGGAGGAATGCGAGGGCGGAGGGGAGGAATGTGAGCGCAGAGGGGAGGAATGTGAGCGTAGAGGGGAGGAATGTGAGCGCGAACAGGAGGAATGTGAGCGCGGAGGGGAGGAATGTGAGCGCGGAGGGTAGGAATGTGAGCGCAGAGGGGAGGAATGTGAACGCGGAGGGGAGGAATATGAGCGAGGAGGGGAGGAATGCGGAGATAACTACTACAACGGGAGCTAGACTACGGGCTAGGCACGGGTGCTCGTGTGATCTCTGCGTTCGTTGGTCCTTAGTCGTTTTCCTAGTGTACACACTGCTTGCTAGTTCACAAGGTAATTTGGCAAGAGTTTTACTAGAGAAAGTTGACAACAATGATACAATGAAGTTGGCAAGGCAAGACTACATCAGAGCTAGCATGCAAGCAGGACGACTGCCAGCGCAGCACGGTCGACCGCGTGCCAGCACGACCTGGTCGACCGCGCCCCAGCAGTGCAGAGTCGCGGCTTGCCAACACTGCAGGTCGATGGCGTGCCAACGTCGCAGGTTGACGGCGCGCCGACGTTGCTCCCGCAGGACAGCAGCGCACCTACTTCGCAGATGATTGGCGTGCAGTGCCTCGTCACCTGCACAGCGCACACACCACATCAACTACGTGCTGACGACTGCCTCTGATGCACCACGTCGACCTCGGGATACCATCACCGAGGTCGTCCTCGCCAAAACCACCCGGGCGAACGTCGCATGCCTCCGCAGAACCTCGTCACCCAGGTAACCTGGTCGACCGAGCAACCAGGTCGACCAGAGGCTCCTGTGCGTGCCCGTCGACCACCCAGGTCGACGACCACTTCCGGTCGACCTCCCCAGGTCGACCACTGCCTCTGGTATGTGCCGGTCGACCTCCCAAGTCGACGACCACCTCCAGTCGACCTCCCCAGGTCGACCACTACCCCCTGGTCGACCAGCTCCAAGTCGACGTCACTCCAGGTCGACCAGAAGGTCTGGCCGACTCCTCAGGTCGACCAGAAGGGCTGGTCGACTTACCGGGTCGACCAGAAGGTCTGGTCGACTTCCCAGGTCGACCAGAAGGGCTGGTCGACTTACCAGGTCGACCAGAAGGTCTGGTCGACTTCCCAGGTCGACCAGAAGGGCTGGTCGACTTACCAGGTCGACCACCCGAAGTTGGCGCCCTCACGAAGTCGGCGCCCATGCAGTGGCTCCCTGTGCAGGTCGACCAACCTCGTCGACCAACTCGCCCACTGCTGCAGGTCGGCTGCACCCTACACCCGACCACGAAGTCGGCACCGCCCAAGCGAGGACGGGGCCAACATACAACTCCCGTTGACAAGGAATGTGAGCGCGGAGGGGAATAATGTGAGTTCGGAGGGGGAGGGGAGGAATGTGAGCGCGGCGGGGAGGAATGCGAACGCGGAGGGGATGAATGTGAGCGCGGAGGGGAGGAATGTGAGCGCGGAGGGGAGGAATGCGAGCGCGGAGGGGAGGAATGCGAGCGCGGAGGGGAGGAATGTGAGCGCGGAGGGGAGGAATGTGAGCGCGGAGGGGAGGAATGCGAATGCGGAGGGGAGGAATGTGAGCACGGAGGGGAGGAATGCGAATGCGGAGGGGAGGAATGTGAGCGCGGAGGGGAGGAATGTGAACGTGGAGGGGAGGAATGTGAGCGCGGAGGGGAGGAATGTGAGCGCAGAGGGGAGGAATGTGAGTGCGAAGGGGAGGAATGTGGGTGTGGAGGGGAGGAATGTGGGCGCGGAGGGGAGGAATGTGGGTGTGGAGGGGAGGAATGTGGGCGCGGAAGGGAGTAATGTGGGCAGATGAGGCGGTGCGCCACTCCAAGGCATGGCGGGCGAGAGAGGGGCGACGAGGCGCGTACACAGGTAACTCATGGCCATGCAACATTGGCGCTCGTACGGATACTGTTTTCTTTCCGAGTCTAGATTTTGTCCGTCAGCATCTATGTCTATCGCATCGATCCGATAGAACATGGTTCGATAGGGCATTGATCATTGTTGGCATTGATGAAGGTTCGATAGGGTCTTTCCCTCTCGAACGAAATGTGTTTCTCCGTGTTTTACTCTACTGCTAAGAATTTGGGTTCTGAGATCGTTCTGAGCACTTAATTTTACATTGAGCGGAATTCTACCACTGTTGATCCTTTGCTTTAAGTCTACTACACGCACGCAACTCAATGAGATATGTTAGAAACTCGCATCAATCTGACAGAACACGGTCATTAATATCCACTGACTTGCTGTGCCTTACATTGCGCCTTCTGTTACGATGACAAGACCTCATTGCAGGCGACCCCGTGGATGCGGAGGGATTCAACCTACGGTACTATCCTATACTATCTTGCTCCTCCTAAGCGTTATTATGTCTATGCAGGCTTCCCTGAAATGTGTGCGAGTGATGCACGAGCGAGTAGGATGTGTTGATGGAGGCAAATGAGGTTGGCGTAATTGCCGCTAGCGTGAGATTTCAATCGAGAGGATGTTTTCCTCTGCTCTTGCACTTCAACATTCAGTCTTGAGTTGTTTTGCATTTAGTAGTGCTGGGCTGGCGATTCTTTCAATGGCTGAGGTCGCCCGAAGTCGCAGAATAGCTTTTCTGGGCTGGTTTGGTGAGGTGACCAATCGAAACGCATCACAACCCAACCTGTGACTTCGGAGCAGATAACATAGTAACCAGCCATCAAGTGTTTTGCGGTTGACCCACAATTTCCAGTACTTGAGATCCTGGCTTTAACGCTCTCTCGCACTTACACCCTCCCTCTTCACACTCTCATGCTCAGACGCGCGTCTACCTACCTTGGAGACCAGGTGAAGAAAGGAAGGACGTGTGTTTAGATCTACAGCGCAGCTCTGGAAAGAGGACAGAGAAAGTGGGAGGGAAAAAAGGAAGAAATGTAATAGAGCAACGGATGAAATCGGGAGAAAGGAGAGACGACCACATAATTGTGCCCAAGGCACAACGCCTTGGTTGACGCACCACCAGGACTGGCATCAGCCCGCAGGCGTTAGCGTCGTGGGAGATAGCACGAAAGGAGCCAGCCACGTTGCCAACTCCCAAGGCGCCAGTAGTACCAGCGCCTTAGGCGCAGGGCGCAGCGGCAAGGTTTCTCTGGAGCGCAAGCCGACATCGTGCTGGGCTCACTGCAAGGTGGCAGCGCGCAAGGCGCGGCATGGCGCCGCGTTGCATTTTGGCGCCGTGCTGCAAGGCGCTGGAGTAAACAAGAAGACATGGCTCTTTTACTCACGAGCACGAGCACGGTGTCTGTCACGGGCCTTTGCCACGAGTGCTAGTCACGGGCGCTGCACTTCTCACGAACGGTTGTTGCCAACAATAGGAACGAGAGAAAACAGGTTTATAGTGCGAGTAACAAAAAATGGATGGAAAAAGAAGTGGATGATGTCAAACATTATATATGTTATGCTTGTGTAGGCTACAGTGGGTTAGCCTATACGGGGTACACAATTCTAGGGTTAGGTACTTGTACTGTTTTGCACTGTTAGTTCATCATTCCTGTTCGTTCTTTCCGACATGGTTTCAGAGCAGGTCCTTCGCTAGGACCGCTTTTTTTTAGGGCCCACCACTACCTACCTACCTACCTACCTACCTACCTGCGCCCTAGGGCGCCTCGTTTTTCACGGCCCCCTAAGGCCCCGCGACCCGCGCGCCGCCCCTTACGGCCCCGAACGGCCCCGCGCTCGCTCCTAGCGGCCCCGATCGGCCCCGCGCTCGCCCCTTACGGCCCCGAACGGCCCCGCGCCCGCCCCTTACGGCCCCGAACGGCCCCGCGCCCGCCCCTTACGGCCCCGTACGGCCCCGCGCTCGCCCCTAGAGGCCCCGAACGGCCCCGCGCTAGCCCCTAGCGGCCCCGATCGGCCCCGCGCTCGCCCCTTACCGCCTCGCACGGCCCCGCGCTAGCCCCTAGAGGCCCCGTACGGCCCCGCGCTCGCCACTAAAGGCCCCAACGGCCCGCGACCGCTACAGCCGCCCGATCTAAGCCGAGCCGCGCGACCCGAACCGAGCCGCCCAGACCGAGCCGAGCCGCGCGCCCCGAACCGAGCCGCGCCGCCCTAGCCGAGCCGCACTGTCCTACCTGCTACTCCTACTGCTGCTACTGCCACTGCTACTGCTGCTATGGCTACTCCTCCTGTACTCGCTTTTGATGCTGAGGGCCGCCCAGTGAAGTTTGACACCTGGCTCGATGACCTGCACCTCTACCTACAGCTCACTGCCAAGGAAGATATTTCACTGTACGATCACGCCCTAGGCCACGCTACTGCACCTCCTACTACTGCTGACAGCACTCAGCGCTCACAGTGGCAGACTCGTGACGCTCACGCTCGCTTTGCCATTCGCAACTCCCTGCCGCTAGATGAGCGCGAGCACTTTGGCCAGCACAAGACTGCTAAGGACCTGTACACTGCTGTAGTTGCTCGTTACTCCTCGCCTGCTTCTGCCGCACTAGGCCGCCTCTCCCTCCCCTACCTGTTCCCCGACCTGGCCTCCTTCCACACCGTTGCTGACCTCATCACCCACCTCAAGACTAGTGAGGCCCGCTTCCGCGCTGCTATGCCTGCCGAGTTCCTAGCTAACAACCCCCCCCCGCTCTGGCTCGTTCTCTACCACCTAGTCACCCGCCTCCCTGACTCTCTGCGCGCAGTCAGGGACCAGTTTCTAGCTCGCTGCCCCACTGAGCTCACCATTGCCCTCCTCGAGAAGGAGCTACTTGCAGCCGAGGCGAGTGTCGTCGCTGTAGGTGCCTCTCGTGGTGACCCCCGCACTCCTTTCTTTGAGGGGTGTTCCCCTTCCCCCCTCCTTCCCTCTGTCGCCTCTGCTTCTGCTGTCGACCTTCTTGGTGCTGAGAAGGTCGGGACCGCGTCTGCTACAAGCGGGCGCCGCAGGACGAAGGGGGGCAAGGGTGGAGGTGGCGGCGGAGGAGGTGGGGGTGGAGGCGGTGGGAGTGGAGGAGGGGCTGGAGAGGCTAGTGGCGGTAGTGGGGGTGGTGACGGCAGCGGCGGGGGTGGTGGCAGGGGCGGGGGCGGCGGTGGGGGCGGAGGTGGTCGTGGCAGCGGCAGGGGAGGCGGTGGTCGCGGAAGTGGCGGCAGTGGTGGTGGCCGTGGAGGCGCTGGCGGTGGTCTGAGCCAGCAGCACACTCCGTCGCTCCAGGAGGCCCGTGAGTGGTATGCCCAGCGTCTTAGCTGCACGTATGTCATCCGCACTGGTGACCGCACTGGTCAGCAGTGTGGGAGGCCGCACCCCACGCAGCGCTGTTTCGCGCGCCTTACTGACGCTTGGCGCACCCAGTTCCCTGATGGCGCTGAGCTGCCCCGCTGGGCTGATCTGGAGAGGAAGGGGGTTGATATCTGGGCTCTAGACTTTGATGCTATTCTCACTGCCATGTATGCCATGTTTACTAGTGGAGAGGGTGCTCAGTACTTGTGTGTTCCGCCCGACCCGGGCATTCTGACCAGTGAGACTGCCGCTCCAGGTGCTAGTGAGACTGCCGCTGCAGGTACTTGCGTGTCTGCTCCCTCAGGTGATGGTGAGGCTGTCGCTCTAGGTGCTCGTGCGTCTGTCCCCCCTGGTACTGAGTCGACTGAGGCACTGCACACCTTCACCCTGGACTCAGGTGCTTCACGCTGTTTCTTTCGTGACCGCACTGTCCTTGAGCCACTCGCTCGGCCAGTTGCTGTCTCCCTCGCTGACCCCTCTGGGGGTCCGGTCATTGCGACCTCCTCCACTGTCCTTCCCTGTCCGGCGGTCCCGTCCGGCACACTGTCAGGGCTCTACCTCCCCTCGTTCTCTACGAACTTGGTCGCAGGTAGCGCGCTCCAGGACGGGGGTGTTCACCAGTTCACCCCTGCCTACGAGCGTGTGACACACTGCACGTGTGCTCGGACGGGTCGTCACCTGGCTACCTTCACTCGGGAGCCAGGGTCGGACCTGTACACACTGACCACTGGGTCCCCACAGGTGGCTGCGTCTGCGTCTGCGTCAGGTCAGCTGTCCGCCCCCTGCTCGTGTCGGTCTCTCGCGCACGACACCGTCCTCTGGCACCACCGACTTGGCCACCCGTCCGTGCAGCGCCTTCGGACCATGCACCAGCGGTACCTTGTCTCTGGTCTTCCCAGGGTTCTCCCTCCCCTCCCACCCTCGCCGGCTCCTCCCTGTATTCCCTGTGTCGAGGGGCGGCAGCGCGCCGCTCCTCACTCTTCTGCGTTTCCCCCGACGGAGGCTCCTCTGCAGACACTGAAAACCTGGACGTGTGGGGCCCCGCCCGCGTCCGTGGACAGGGCGGGGAGCGCTACTTTCTGCTGGTAGTTGACGACTACACGCGCTACACCACGGTCTTCCCCTTGCGCACCAAGGGTGAGGTCCCTGATGTCTTGATCCCTTGGATCCGCGCTACTCGTCTCCAGCTGGAGCGGCGCTTTCGCTCGGACCTTCCGGTCCTGCGACTGCACTCTGATAGGGGCGGTGAGTTTTCCTCCGACCTCTTGAGCGCCTTCTGTCAGGAGGAGAGCGTTGAGCAGACGTTCACGCTTCCGGCCTCTCCGCAGCAGAATGGGGTTGCTGAGCGCCGCATTGGCCTGGTCATGGAGGTCGCTCGTACCTCCTTGGTCCATGCGGCTGCCCCCCATTTTCTGTGGCCGTTTGCTGTCCGGTACGCCGCGCATCAGCTCAACCTATGGCCCCGTGTCTCCGCTCCGGAGACCTCGCCGACACTGCGTTGGACGGGAGAGGTTGGCGATGCGTCGGTGTTCCGCGTCTGGGGATCTCGTGCCTTTGTCCGCGACACGTCCGCGGACAAGCTCTCTCGTCGAGCTGTCCCCTGTGTCTTCCTTGGCTTTGTCCCTGACGCGTCTGGCTGGCAGTTTTACCACCCTGTCTCGCGCCGTGTCTTCCCCTCTCAGGACGTCACGTTCGACGAGTCGGTCCCCTTCTACCGTCTCTTCCCCTACCGCACTGCCCCGCTCCCCCCTCCGCCTCTCTTCCTCGCGCCAGGTGCTGCTGTTGTAGAGCCCCTCCCCCCTCAGGGTGCCGCTCCCTCAGGTGTGTCTCAATAAGACCCCGTTGAGCCTGTCGAGGTAGCCGTCGAGTCGCGTCCTCCTCGGGGTACTGAGCCTGGGGGTGCTGAGACTGGGGGTGCTGAGCCTGGGGGTGCTGAGACTGGGGGTGCTGAGCCTGGAGGTGCTGAGCCTGGAGGTGCTGAGACTGGGGGTGCTGAGCCTGGAGGTGCTGCGCCTGGGGGTGCTGGGCCTGGGGGTGCGGAGCCTGGGAGTGCTGAGTCTGGTGGTGTTGAGTCTGGTGGTGCTGAGCCTGAGCGTGCTACTCCTGGAGGAGCCCTCTCCTCCCAGCAGCTGCAGGAGAGGTACCTCCAGTACTGCAGCCTCCGGAGGGGTGCTCCTGGCGCCGGTACCCGTGCTTCCCCACCTCCCCGGGAGCTCCCCTCCCTTCAGCAGATCCGAGAGTGGTACACGCGGCGCTGCAGTCTTCGGAGTGGAGCCCGTGGTGCCGCGGACCCGGGCGGTGGAGCTGCTGCTAGTGCTGAGGACTCGGACGGTGGAGCTGCTGCTGGTGCTGGGGACCCGGACGGTGGAGCTGCTGCTGGTGCTGCGGACCCGCACGGTGGAGCTGCTGCTGGTGCTGCGGACCCGGCCGGTGGAGCTGCTGCTGGTGCTGCGGACCCGGACGGTGGAGCTGCTGCTGGTACTGAGGACCCGGACGGTGGGGCTGCTGCTGGTGCTGAGGACCCGGACGGTGGAGCTGCTGCTGGTGCTGAGGACCCGGACGGTGGAGCTGCTCCTGGTGCTGAGGACCCGGACGGTGGAGCTGCTGCTGGTGTTGAGGACCCGGACGGTGGAGCTGCTGCTGGTGCTGGGGACCCGGGCGGTGGAGCTACTGCTGGTGCTGAGGTCCCCGGTGCTGGTGTCCCTGCTGGCTCTGGAGACGCTACGAGGCCGCGACCGTACTTCGTCCCGCTCCTTCAGCAGGTTCTTGGTCAGGCTCCTCCTCCTTGTCCTCCTCCCTCCGTAGAGTGTCTGCAGCCTGTCCAGTCGCAGTCACAGTTCCCGCCTACCCCGCCTTTCCCTGGTCCCTCTCCTTACACCGGTCCCACAGGAGGTCTTACCGAGCGTCGTGAGCCTGCGTCTCGTCCTGCGTCGCCTGTTCGTCCTGCGCGCACTAGTCGTCGTGGCACACGTGAGCGTCCTCCTCCTGTCCCTGGCACTCACTACATGACACTGCGTCGCTCCACTGCTCCTCAGCGTGTCCCTCTGCCGTCTCCTCCTGCGTCCTCTCTCCCTACTCTTCCTGACCCGGAGTCTGACTCCCGTCGTGCTGCCAGTCCCACAGTCACGCGTCTCCTCGCCACTGTTGTCACTGACCCTACCTTTGAGTCCTCTGCTGCGTCTGCTCTGGTCGCTGAGTTGGTTGACTTTGCTGCCGCGTGCCGTCTAGACTTCGCCGCTAGCCTTGTTGCTGAGTCTGAGTCTGTCTGTCCTCCGTCCGTCGGGGGTGAGTGTGCTCTAGGCACGGACGTCCTTGAGGACAGGCAGGAGGAGTTCCAGTGCTTTGCTGCTGCTTTGCCCCATCTTGTGTCCATGCTAGTTGCCCCTGAGGGAGACCCGGATGCACCAGACATCCCGACCCCGCGCTCTTACGCAGAGGCGGTGGCAGGTCCCTACTCCTCTCAGTGGCAGACAGCCATGGACGCAGAGATGGCTTCCTGGAAGTCCACAGGCACCTACGTCGACAAGGTTCCCCCACCTGGGGCGAACATCGTCAGTGGCATGTGGATTTTCAGGGTGAAGCGGCCGCCTGGTTCTCCGCCTGTCTTCAAGGCACGCTACGTTGCTCGAGGCTTCAGTCAGCGCGAGGGAGTAGACTTCTTCCAGACCTTCTCCCCCACCCCGAAGATGACTACTCTTCGGGTGCTGCTGCACATAGCCGCTCAGCGAGACTACGAGCTTCACTCTCTTGACTTCAGTACTGCTTTCTTGCAGGGCATTCTTCACGAGGAGATATGGCTGCGCCGCCCTCCTGGCTTCACTGGGTCGTTCCCTCCTGGTACCCAGTGGAGGCTCCAGCGGCCAGTCTACGGTCTCCGCCAGGCGCCACGTGAGTGGCACGACACACTGAGGACGACACTCGCGGCACTTGGGTTCGCTCCTTCTACTGCTGACCCGTCGCTGTTTCTACGCACTGACACCTCGCTGCCGCCGTTCTACATCCTCGTGTACGTCGACGACTTGGTCTTTGCCACTGCTGACACTCACGCACTCGCCCACGTGAAGTCGGAGCTGCAGAAGCGACACACGTGCACAGACCTGGGTGAACTGACAAGCTACCTTGGCTTGCGGATCACTCGGGACAGAGCACGGCGCACCATCACCTTGACTCAGTCACACATGGTGCAGCAGGTCCTTCAGCGCTTCGGCTTCACGTACTCCTCGCCCCAGGCCACTCCTCTGCCTACAGGTCACTCGCTCTCAGCTCTGCCTTCGGATGAGTCCGTAGAGTCGAGTGGCCCGTATCCAGAGCTTGTTGGCTGCCTCATGTACCTGATGACCTGCACTCGACCTGACCTTGCATACCCTCTTAGCATCCTTGCACGCTATGTCGCTCCTGGCCGTCACAGGAAGGAGCACATGGATGCCGCTAAGAGGGTGTTGCGCTACTTGTGCAGTACGTCGGGCATGGGGCTAGTGCTTGGAGGGCGAGACCGTGTTGTACTCACTGGACACTCAGACGCTTCTTGGGCGGACGACCAGGCTACTCAGCGGTCGTCTCAGGGTTACACCTTCAGCCTTGGCTCTGGCTCAGTTTCTTGGCGCTCTACACGCTCTTCTTCTGTTCTCAGCTCCAGTTGTGAGGCTGAGATCTACGCCACAGCCATGGCGGCCCAGGAGCTACGCTGGTTGACCTACCTGCTGACTGACTTGGGAGAGCGGCCTCGTTCCCCTCCAGTGCTGTACGTTGACAACAAGGCTGCCATTGCCTTGTGTGAGGAGCACAGACCGGAGCACAGAACGAAGCACATCGCTCTGCGGTACTTCCTTGCTCGAGAGCTTCAGCAGCGTGGTCAGCTTTGTCTCCGTTACGTGGCCACTGAGGCCAACACTGCTGATGTGTTCACCAAGGCGCTTCAGCCTTGTGACCATCAGCGCTTTTGCACTCTCCTAGGTCTTGTGCCTACTGGACCTCACTTGCTCACTTCTTGACTCTGTCTGTACTGTGATCTTTATATATATACCTGCATGTTTACTCTTGCTAGGTTGTGATCATTGTACCTCTTGCTCTATTATAAACCTGCATGTGAACTGGTCTTGTGACCGCTTGCTTGTGCTCAGAATTTGTGTGGAATCCTTGAGATCCACCCTGAGCTTGTTTTGCCTTGCTCTGCCTTGACTGGTCTTGTGACCCCTAGTTCTCCCCCACTTTGCCTATGGGGGTGTGTCAAACATTATATATGTTATGCTTGTGTAGGCTACAGTGGGTTAGCCTATACGGGGTACACAATTCTAGGGTTAGGTACTTGTACTGTTTTGCACTGTTAGTTCATCATTCCTGTTCGTTCTTTCCGACAGATGAATCCAGTTTTACGAGTGTTGAGTTGAGAACCAGATGGAAACATGTTCCATACGATTCTTGAAGTCGTATTCTTGCTAGTTCATGCGAGCACGTAAAATCTGGCTGTCTAACCACATTCCATCCAGTTCTACTCTGCTATTTCCTGACATGAAACTTTTGATCTGATATGGCGGGCACACTGAAAGAAGATGCAACAGGAGAAAAATCGCAAACCCGAATTCTCCTCGCTACACATTTTATCCCATTCACCTGATACTCGTTTGAGTCCCCCATGGTTGCCCTGTGAAGAGGGCGCTTAAGTGATTTTGCATTTCGCACAGGTTTCATTAATTCGCAGCTAGCAAAACTGGGCTTATAAAAAAATTGTAACGTATCGGTTAACACTTTCACATCGGTCTCTTCAGTTTGACTTCGGTCACTTCGTTACTATTGGTTTATAACCACTGCAACTTGCTCGAGGGCTTGTAATGTGGGTGCAACTGGCTGGTCGAAAAATCACGGGTGCATACTTTCCATCTGATGTAGGGCAAATTCGCGCGCAGGGGTTGAGCATCGTGTGTACCTTCTATTTGTGCAGAGGGATGTGAGAACACCTCTCGAGTTTAGGGCGCGTGTCTTTCGGAGTGCATTTGTAAGTTCATATTTTTTTGTTCAACATTATCCCTTTGAACTTAGGTCAATCTGTAGTCCATTTTTTCGACTATTTGTGATCAAGTCGCGGCATCACCTTTCACATCAAACAGATGAAACAACAAAGTTCGACTATTGATGTTCAACTATATAAGTAGATTCCGATTCGTGCCCAAATTTGGTAGGTTAACTAGTCTAGACGACAACGCTCGTGATGAACCCGGCTAGAGAAAACGGATACGAAATTCACGAAACGGGCTACCAACTTGAAGTTTATTTTTTTTTTCAAACTTCTACACCAAAAGAGACACCTTCGATTCCAAAAGTATTGTTATGCATTTAGTATTGTACGAAGTTAGAAATAATCGTCTATCAGCCTTCAATTTACGAATCTAAAGAATCGGAGTTCAATCGAGTTGCAATAATTACAATATCAATTTGAACAATATTATTTTGCATATTAGAGAAATAATAAACTGCACGAAAAATCAGACTATTTATGTATGTATCAAATAATGCATTGAATGCATGATTAATTTTTTTGAACATGTTAGAAATATTTTTATCCAAGTTTGTTTAATCATGATGTTGGTCGAAACCTGATTTATATCATACACTTAAATGATACATTATAATTTAATACAATTAAACAATAGAATTGATCTTGTGAAGAGTCTATATTTGTTTTTACAAAGTGCCCCTAAGATGCTTGCTATAATTGTGATTATTAATTGTATCACATACTTGCATATAACGCTTCGCGCTTGTAAGCGTTCTTATAGTAAACAGAAATGAGCATTTTGTGGAGTACACGTGGCAGTCAATTTTTTTTTTTTCGGCTGAGTCAAACCCTACTTGTACGGTATACAGTTTGGCTTGAACGTAAAGTTTCCAGCAGGAATTTCGGATGCACTGCTCATTACCATTTATGCAATAATGTTGACCATGTATGCATTTTGGTTACCACGGTGGCAATGAGAGGATACTTTTGTTACAATCTGGACATGTGGCTTACTTTGCGTGCGATCGAGCTCAATGAGTGTTATCGCGGAGGTAATTGGTCGGCAGTTTTGGGAAAATCTCATACTGTGGTCGAACAGTGCCACAAGTAGGGGTGACCAAAATCACGAACGCCTGTTCGGTTCGCCTCGAAGCTTTTTTTTTTTTTTTTTTTTGCCAAAAATATTCGATGTTCGCCCGAACATGTTCGAGGTTCGTCTGGCCCGGCTGGCCAAGTCGCGTCGAACGCGAACGTGGTGTTCGTCAACGAATTTGGCCGCGACCATATTTAGGTCGCGGCCAAATTGAGTTTGAGCTCATTTTAGCAGCTCAAACTCACAACTTCCTAGGCGCCGGCCTCTGGTCTCCCCTAAGCGCCTTAGCCTTAGTGTTTAGAGGGTTTCAAAGTATCATCTTAGGGTTAGTACACGGACCCTTCATAGCATTCATAACCCTTCATAAATTTCTGGAACTTAGGGATTTTTACCTACCGCTTAAGCATTTGAGCATTCTATCCGCCACGAGACGTAGGTTTTTAGGGTTAGTGTTTATGGGACATTGGAAGCTATTCGTAGTCGCGTCAGCGGCACTCGAGCTCTACAACTATCTTACCTCAAGTTTAGGGTTTGGAGTAGATCTATGGCTTCCTCCGGTCATCAAGGAGGTGCTCGAATTCGCGAGAGCGGTACACCGACGTCACAACCACAACCCATGCAAGGGCGAGTAGGGCATGGTCCCGCTGGTGCCCATTGGGGGGTTTCTGGCTGTTCCTGCCCCGACATCTCGTCGATCGTTCCATTACAGTGGCTCCTGGCCCCCTTCAACTGGGCAAATTCGGCGGATTGTGACAGTGAGGAGGAGGATGAGGACGAAGAGGAGGAGAAGGATGAGGATGAGGAGGGGAGCGTGTCAACGGGAGTAGTGTTTGGCCCCGTCCTCGCTTGGGTGGAGCCGACCTCGTGGTCAGGTGTGCCGGGGGGATGCAGCCGACCTGCAGCAGTGGGTACGGGGGCCACTGCGAGGACGCCGAGCAGGTGGACGCCGTCCTTGGCGTCTGGACGGCGTCCTGGGCGCCTGGACGCCGACTTGGGCGTCTGCTCGGCGTCCTGGGCGCCTGGACGCCGACCTGGGCGCCTGGACGGCGTCCTGGGCGAGTGGACGCCGACCCTAGACGCCGGGCGGTGTAGCCGGCGGCCGGCTGGGCTGGACGATCAGGGGGGGGTTGCCCGGTCGTTGGGATACCCGGGCGACGTGTGCGAAAGTCGCCGGGATGGTTTCTGCGAAGGCGACCTCGGGGGTGGTATCCCGAGGTCGACGTGGCTGGTGGGCGCAGTCGCTGGCGTGGAGTCTGCTAGGCGTCTGCGCTGTGCTCGTGACGAGGTGTGGAGCACCAACCAGCTGCACGCACCTGCAAAGCAAGTGCACCGTTGTCCTGCAAGTGCAACGCTATGCAGCCGACTTGCTGCAGCGTTGGCACACCGTAGACTTACAACGTTGGCAAGTCGCTACTTTGCTACGCTGGAGCTGTGCAAGCTCTGCTGCGCTGGAACGCGGTCGACCGTGCTGTGCTGGAGGTCGACCAGCAGCCTAGCTAGCTCTGATGTAGTGTGGGTTGCCAATGTTGTTGCTATCATTCTGAACCATTGTTGTGAACCTTTGCTAGTGGAACTCTTGCCAATTTTCCCCGTAGATGCGCAAGTAGTGTGAGCACAAGCAAACGACTAAGGAACGAACGCAGAGATCACTCCTACCCCGTGCCTAGCCCGCTGTCTAGCTCCCGTTGAAAGAGTCATCTCCGCATGGTGCGGTGAGCGTGGACGGCCCCACAACGATACCTTCGATCTAGCCGACTTTGCACTTACCTCCTGTGTTCGTAGGCCGGCAGCTCTGCGGTAGTCACCATGGTAGGAGCCGTAGGTGACGTCGGAGTGGTGGACACCCTGGAGGCACGGCTGGAGGATGCGAGGAGACGCCATCAGGCGGGCGAGTATGGGGAGACGCTCCCCATGGCGGTCGTCGAGGCTGGCATCCGCGCCGTGTGGGCAGCAGAGCACCCTTCTCGACCGGCCACTCCTCGACCGGTGAACAACGAGGGCGGCGTCGACGTGGGCGTCAACGCCGGTGACCAAGTCGGCAGCAGTGCGGGAGGCACGTCGAGGCCGAGAGGAGTGATACACGCCGGTGAAGTCGGCGGCGTTCAGGCGCGAGGAATGCAGTCGTCGGCGGCTGCAGGGGCCTCGCAGGGCGACGTCGGAGGCCGACGAAGCGGATTGGCGCCGATGTCGGCGAATCACGTGACAGCGGGAGGGATCGCACTGAGCTACGGCTACTTCAAGTTTACGCCGGATAGGATCTCGGTCACCCCCCTGCTGGTCGGTCGCTCCGACATCCTCACATGGAAGGAAGCCATCGAGCCCCAACTGGAGATGGCCGGGCTGATGGGCTTCGCCGCCGGCACCGTGGCAATGCCGTCGGAGAACTACCCCGACCTGCGTGCGGAGTTTCGCGTTGTGCAGCTGCTGACCTTCACGGTCATTTCGCGGTGCTGCTCGCCGGGCGTGCAGATCGCCTTGAAGCCGTGCAGGGACTACCTGGCTCGACGCTGGTCACCAGGCATGGCGCTTCATCGAGTCGACGTACTAGGTCACAGATCACTTGTACATCGGCCAGCTGGAGGAGCAGATGACGCACCTGCGGATGGGCGAGAAGGAGACGGCGACCGATTACTGCAGCTGGGCTCGGCGACTTCTCGCCACCATGAGGATGGCCGGCGTGCAGTACTCCACGGCGTCCTACATCACGCACTTCCTAAAGGGGCTCCCGAGCGGCTACAACCTGTTGAAGCGACTGATGGTGGCGCCGGGCACGAGGGAGTCGCTCAACGAGGACTCACTGACCTCGTTCATCCTCCGAGACGAGGCGATGCAGGAGGTCGAGAAGACCACGGAGCTCCTACCGAAGGCGAACTACGTCGCCCCGGTGAAGCAAGGTAGCCGACCGGGGCAGCACGGCAAGCCTGGCGCCAGTGGTAGCGGAGGTGGGAAGCCGGCCAAGGACGCCGACAAGGGTAAGTCCGCAAAGGACAGCGATCGTGGAGGAGGAGGGCGACGCCGGGAATGCTGGCTGTGCGGCGACCCCGACCACCTCTCCTTCGAGTGCCCCAACTGCAGTGATTTCGACGACGACGCCAAGGGAGGCCGCGGGAGGTCGGCCAGCCGTCGTCCACGTCGAGGAAACCAGCCGCACAAGGAGAAGCAGTCGAACAAGTCGACCTCGGCGAAGGACGCCGACTCCTCTGCTAGCGGCAAGGGCCGAGGCGACGGGGAGGCGTCGTGCTCGCTGGTCGACGTCGTGGAGCCGACCGTCTCGCTGGCGCCGGAGGCCGGCGAGGATTTCCAGGCGGTGGCAGCAGCCGTACAGGTGAACCCGGCAGTGGTCCTGCTGGACAGCGGCTGCTCCCACCACCTGATGGGGACGAAGGAGGTCTTCGTTGACATGCAGCCGAGCGGCGACGTTAAACACGTGCGCGGCTTCAATGGGGCGCTGCAAGACGTCAAGGGACGGGGCACGGTTGCGCTGCAAGGGGAGGCCGGGAAGCGGGTGCTCATCCCCGACGTGCTGTACGTCCCGGGTGTGCACGCGAACCTGCTGTCGGCTGGTCAGCTGAAGGAGAACGGCGTGAAGCTGCAGGCTGACGGCGATGGGATGCTGCTCATCTCGGCGACCGGCGACGTCCTCGGCCGAGCAACGTACTCCGGCCGGGTCCTCTGCACCGACCTACATCCCTGCTCGGCGACGACTGAAGTGGAGGAAGTGGCCCTGCGGGCAATCGTCTCGGCGACGAAGGCGACGCCGGCCAAGCTGCACGCGAGGCTCGCGCACGTCGGCATGGACACCATCCTGAGCTCGGCGAAGCACGAGGTAGCCACCGGGCTGGACCTCAAGTCGGTGTCCGGCGCCGCCTCGCCCTGCGTCTCGTGCGTCGGCGGGAAGCTGGCGCGGCACTCTTTCCCCGACAAGGGCTCGGACGCCGAGGACGCCCTGGCCGTCGTGCACATCGACTTGTGCGGGCCGTTTCGTGTGGCCGCCAAGGATGGCAGCTTGTACTTCTTGCTGCTGAAGGACCGCAAGACCCGCTACGTGTGGGTGAAGCCGGTCGCCAGGAAGTCCGACGTGCTGCGGGAGTTTGAGCAGTGGCTGGTGTTGGTTGAGCGGCAGACGAAGAAATTGGTGCTGCTGCTCCGATCTGACCGGGGAGGGGAGTTCCTCGGGAAAGAGTTCACCGCCTTCGTGGACGGCAAGGGGATCGTCCACGACCTGACCTGCCCGTACACCCCGCAGCAGAACGGCATGGCGGAGCGGGAGATGAGGACGGTGGTGGAGTCGGTGCGGACGATGCTGTTGCACATGGGCGTGCAGCACCACTGGTGGCACCTCGCCCTGCGACAGGCCGCCTGGGTACGGAACTGCCTGGAGCGCTCGTCACTGCTGCCGGGGACTACGCCGTACCAGTTGCTCACCGAGAAGAAGCCCGATTTGTCGCTGGCACGTGTGTGGGGCTGCATGGCATAGTTCCTGGTCCCTGAGCAGCAGCGTGGTGGGAAGCTGAAGCCGAAGGCCTTCATCGGAGGAGAGCAAAGGCTGGGAGCTCCTCGACCTCGTCGACACTCGTGTTGGTCACCACGTCAGACGTGGTGTTCTACGAAACCATGTCGCTGGAGGTGTGGAAGTCGATGTACGGGCCAACGTCGGGGCGGCCGCCGGCTACCTCGCCACCAGACACCTCCACCGTGACGCTCCCTCTGCTCGCTGAAGTCGGTGCGCGTGCTGATGAGGACGCCAAGGAGGTCATTCCTCCTCCCGTCGCCGTTTCGCCTGCGCTGATACCACTGATGGAAAGCGCGCGAATCTGGAGAGCATAACAAGAGATTAAGTCTGCCGACTTCGGCAAACCATTGCGTGCAGCTCACGTAACCTAAAAATATGAGCAGGTACGCGTTGGAAAGGTCTTAATCTCTATGTTCCAGAATGATAAAGCACACCTTCAACCAAGATCTAGGCCGATCGCTATCGCGATTTAAGTGCGACGGGGTATCCTGGCGGAATTACTTGGAAGCCATGGATTAGATCTAGGAATGGCTTAAGCAAGAGTTCAGATCTGAAAAGTGACGAGTTTGTCAAACCCTACCAACCCAACCCTCGCCCTACAACAATCCCCAACAACCCAAAATGCCAAACTAGCAACACCAAAGGTGTTGTAGTGAATAGCAAAGGTTTGTTGGACATGCACACACCATGCCGCTCAAAGGGGAGGGGTTTGGTGAGTATGTCTGCTGCTTGACGGTTGGTTGGGCACCACCGGAGGATCACCTCGCCGCTTGCCACCATCTCCCTGATGAAATGCCACCGAACCTGCATGTGCTTGGTGCGGCCATGCAAGCATGCATTCTGTGCAAGGGCAATGGCAGACTGGTTGTCCACAAACACAGGCACACCACCAGCAAACTCATGCCCAAACTCCCCAAACAAACGCTTCAGCCACACACCCTCTTGAATGCACTGACACAGACTGATGTACTCACTCTCAGTGGTGGACAATGCAACCACCGGCTGCCTCTTGCTCTGCCAAGAGATGGCTGCACCATTGAGGCAATAGACATAGCCGGTGTGACTCTTGCGATCAGCTGAATCTCCAGCATAATCAGCATCACTAAAGCCCACCAACTCGACCTTAGGCTCAGTGTGCGCGGGGTAGAAGATACCTGACTTGACACAATTTTTCAGGTACCTTAGCACTCTCTTAGCAGCCTGCAGGTGAAATGCCTTGGGACAAGACACCACCTTAGACAGCTGTGACACTGTATAAGCAATTTGTGGCTGTGTGGTCGTGCTTGCATACATGAGAGACCCCACAATGCTTTGATAGAGCTGGACCAGCTCGTCTCTCAGCAAGGGCTCTTCTGCTTGTGCATGCACGTCGAATCCTGTAGGGAGAGGGGTACGCACGGGGTTAGCCTCAGAAAGGCCAAAGGACTCAAGCATGTTGAGAATGTACCTCTCCTGATGAATCAAGATGCCACTCTCATCACGCTCAATTTGCACCCCCAAATAGTACTTAGCCTCCCCCAAATCCTTCATGCAGAAACAAGAGGACAAGAGACCCTTGACCTCGTCCAGCAAGACCATGCTCGAAGACAAGAGCAGAATGTCATCCACGTAGAGGTAAAGGGACAACCTGCCCTCACGCCTCACCAAGTGGTACAAGGCGGGGTCACACTCCGACCTCTCAAAACCAAAATCCATCAGCGCCTCATCAAACTTGAGGTACCACTGCCTTGGAGCTTGCTTTAGCCCATAGATTGACTTTCTGAGTCGGCAAACCCTGCCGGACCCATCATCAAAACCAGGGGGCTGCCTCATGTAAAGCTCCTCCTTCAAGACCCCGTGAAGATAGGCAGTGGTCACATCCATATGATGGATGTGAAACCCCGAAGATGCTGCCATCCCAAGGGAACCTCTCAGGGTAGTAGGTTTACCCACCGGGGTATATACCTGGTCATAGTGAACACCTCGTGTTTGAGTGTTCCCCATGGCCACCAACCTGGACTTAGGCCTCTCAATACTCCCATCAGCCATGTGTTTATACTTCCACACCCACTGACACCTCAAGACCTCCATTCCAGGTGGCACACAAGCTGGATCAACCAGCTCAAAGGACTCGTTCACCCTATGAGACTCAAGCTCCTCACGCATGGACTCGACCCACTCAGGACGGGACAAGGCCTCCTTGACCGACTTAGGCTCATGCACCTGACCCATGAGACAGAAATCAAGCCCAAGCGCATCCCTTTCAGCATCCACAAGCATGCACTCCTCCAAATCATGCACCTCATGATCATGCATGCAAGCATACTGTGCACTTGGTGTGAACCTTTCAGGTGGCCGGGAGATGCGTGTGGTGCGGCGCAGAGGTGATGCCTCCCCCTGCTCCAAACTTTGCAGCTTCTCCTTCCAAGTCACTCTCTTCATGGGGGACCGTGGTGACTTGGACAGCTGCTGCTGAAGTTGTTGCTGCCACCTACCCACAGGAACAGGCGGTGTATGCTGCTGCGGTGGCTGCTGCTGCCCTTGTGGCTGCTCCGGGTCATGGACTGGTGCGTTAGGGTCAGGGGTAGAACCAACATTTGGTGATTCCTCATGGTGAGGTGCAGCTGCCCTTTGTTCCTCTTGCTGCTCCTCTACCTCCTCTCCAGGGTCCTCCCATGTCCCCTCAAAAATGGAAGAGGTGTAGGGATCTTGGAGGGAGCTCCCAACTGTACTAGTGCCATGCTCCTTCCACCCCTTGTAGCTCAGCCCCTCGTGGAAAACCACGTTTCGGCTTTCCACCACCCGCTGATCTGCCACACTCCACAACACCCATGCCTTGCTCCTCTCTGACACCCCAAGGAAAATGCCCCATTGTGCCTTGGGATCCAGCTTCCTCCGTTGCTGGTCGGGCACTTTGTACTGCGCCATGCACCCCCACACTCGTGCCATGGACACACTAGGCACCTTCCTGGTCCACATGAAGTATGGGCTCTTGCCCCCTAGCCCCTTGCTGCCCATCCGGTTCTTAACCCAGTTGGCATATTGCACTGCTGCCCCCCACCAAGTATGGTCCAGCTGTGCATGAGCAAGCATGGCTCGAGCAAGGTCAATGAGGGTCCGGTTAAGCCGCTCTGCTGCCCCATATTGCTGTGGCGTATAGGCGACTGAAAGCTGGTGGGTGATTCCCTTGTCTTCAAGGAAAGACTCCAGATCCTTCCCCATGTACTCCCCACCCCGATCAGACCTTAGTATCTTCACCTTGGCCCCGGCTTCCCTCTCCGCATAGCGTATCCAACGCGTGAACACCTTGGCCACTTCACCCTTGGCTTTCACCAAGGTGACCCAACTGAGGCGGCTGTAGTCATCTAGAAAGGTGATGAAGTACCTGCTGCTGCCCTTCTCTCTGTCCGGAGTTTGCATGGGGCCACACACATCCGTGTGCACCAACTCAAGAGGTGCGGTGGCCCGAGAGGTGGAGGTTGGAAAGGA
The DNA here is from genome assembly GCA_947470075.1 of Closterium sp. Yama58-4. Classification (NCBI taxonomy): domain Eukaryota; kingdom Viridiplantae; phylum Streptophyta; class Zygnematophyceae; order Desmidiales; family Closteriaceae; genus Closterium; species Closterium sp. Yama58-4. Next base: position 376,462 of record CANIUD010000129.1, on the reverse strand, counting down.
GGTCCTTGACAGCTTCCCGGTAGTGCAATCAGGGCACTTGCTTGGCTGCCCACTACCCTCCTTGATCTCCACATCCTTCAGCTCCCCCTTCTTTACACACTCCACAAGAAGTTGTTTCCCCGCATGCCCCATGCGTAGGTGCAGCAAATCCGCCGTCACCTGCTCCACGTCCTTCCAGCGGGTGCTGCAAGCTGCATCCTCAGCTTCAAACCCATGTGCCTTCTCCACTTCAGGCACACATACTGGAACAAGGTACAGTCCCTTCTCTAACTTGGCCTCCATCACCACAGCTCCACCCTTGCGAACCGTGCACCCTCCCATGGTGAAGGTGCATGCGTATCCTTGCCTAGCAAGCTGAGAGCATGAGAGGAGGTTGGCTGCCAATCCTGGAACATGAAGCACACCCTTCACATGGAGCACCTCCCCCTCCTTCCCCTTAATGGTGATGGTGCCGATGCCGGTTGCTTGCAGCGTATCTCCGCTCCCCACGATCACATTTCTTGAGTTAGGTGGGAGGGAGTGGTAGGTGGTGAAGAGGTCACGCCGTGGTACCATTCCACAAGTGGCACCAGAGTCTAGAACGAGGTGATTGGGGTCAGCCAACACGCGGCCAGCAAGCGCCGTCTCCTTCTCCAAGGTAAGGAAGGAGAAACCGTCATCCGACGAGTCCTCCTTTCCCTTCCCACCATCATTTGCCGCTGCTGCCGCCGCTTTTCCTTTGCTGCCCTTCTTGTTCCAGGCTCCATTCTTCATCCTCTTCTCCACCCACTCAGGCCTAGTGACAGGTGGAGCCTCTCCTGGGTACCCTTGAGGCTTCCACCCATCTGGCCGGCTCCAACACTCCTTCCACGAGTGCTTCCGGTTGCATCCAGGGACGAGGCACTTGTCTATCACCTTCTTCTTCCCCCCACCTCCTTGCCGCTGCTGGTACTTCTTGGAGGCAGCCCTATCACCTGCCCCCATTCCCCCTTCAACTCCTCTACCAGCATCCCGTTTGCGAGCCTCATCAGAGACCAACACCTCCCATATCCAGGCCTTGGTCCATTTCTGCTGCTCAAGGTGAAGGTACTGCAGTAGGGCCTCGTTCGCCTCTTGGTCCAGCCCCTGGAGTGCGGTGTAGATGATCTCCTTCTCATCTACAGTGTAGTTCAACTCCTCCAAGGCTCTCACATACTCATCCACCCTCTGGAGATACTGCACCATGGTCTCCCCATCACCATAGTTGCGTTCCATGGTGTAGAACCGCTTCCTCCAGGTGAGTATGCTTAGTAGTCCTTTTTGCAAATGTCGATCTTGAACTCTCTTCCATGCTTGGGCAGCTGCTCCTTGCTTCCCCTTCAAATCAATCAGCATCTTAAGGAGCTCTAATTGGCCTTCCAAGGCCCAACACAGGTACTGGAACGCTTGCTTGTCCTTGCGGTCCCATGCTTCCTGTGCCTTAAGTAGCTCCTCCGCACTAAGCCGTTGCCTTCCGGTTCGTGGTGCTGCTGATCCACCTCCACTTCCCTCACTTACAGATGAGCTAGAGGCTCCCCCAGCCCCTTCTCCCACTTGGCTAGAGACTCCAGTAGATGCCTTTCCTTCATCAGCTTCAGGTCTTCGCTCCGATCCCTCCAAAACGCCCTCTAGGTCTTTAATACCTAGCCAAAGCGTAAACTGGAACCGCCATAGCGAAAAATCCGAGCCGGTGAACCTAGGAGGGCCATCTAATTTCTGGGCCATGACCAACCCTAGATCTGGAGGTTCTTAAGCCAATTCGAAATATGATAATAAGAGGGAATGTCGCAGGCCTAACCAGCTCTGATACCACTGATGGAAAGCGCGCGAATCTGGAGAGCATAACAAGAGATTAAGTCTGCCGACTTCGGCAAACCATTGCGTGCAGCTCACGTAACCTTAAAATATGAGCAGGTACGCGTTGGAAAGGTCTTAATCTCTACGTTCCAGAATAATAAAGCACACCTTCAACCAAGATCTAGGCCGATCGCTATCGCGATTTAAGTGCGACGGGGTATCCTGGCGGAATTACTTGGAAGCCATGGATTAGATCTAGGAATGGCTTAAGCAAGAGTTCAGATCTGAAAAGTGACGAGTTTGTCAAACCCTACCAACCCAACCCTCGCCCTACAACAATCCCCAACAACCCAAAATGCCAAACTAGCAACACCAAAGGTGTTGTAGTGAATAGCAAAGGTTTGTTGGGGTCGTTGGGTGCGAGATCAATTCCAGCCCGCAACAAGTCTAACCACCACATTTTGCCCAAACCCTTAGCCCACAACCAGCTAGAGCAAAATACTACAACCACCTACACAATCAACAATACCGACTTCGGCCTCCGGCGATGAGGGGAGCAGTGGGGCGTCGCCTTTGGCGCCGACCACGGGCATCGCCGGTGGCCGACGGGGCGTCAAACAAGTCGGCGTGGAAGCAGAGCAGCAGGCCGAGGAGCCAACGCCGACAAAGGCGAAGGGGGCGGCTGCAGGGAAGCTGCCGATAGGGGAGCAGAGGACGGTGGAGCCGACAGGGAAGCTGTCAGCAACGGAGATGTCGGTCAGGGAGCCGACAACAGGGGAGAAGTCCGCTGGGACGCCGGCTTCGGTGCAGCAGGACGCCGAGAATTGTGAAGTCGGCGAAGCTGAAGGGGAGCAGTCGGACGCCGGGCAGTCCACTGATAGCGATGTAGTGGAGGTCAACTCCGAGCAGCCTGAACTGCGACGTTCAGGCCGAGTCCGGAGGCCGCCGGAGCGGCTAACCTATCATGTCTGTCTCCCGCCAGCTGCCTTCTCCAGGATGTACGACAACGACGACGACGACCTGGCGTACGACGACGCCGAGGACGATGAGGAGTTTCAGGAGCTCGACCCCGAGCACCGCTGGGACATCGCAACGATGACGGTGAAGGAGGCGCTGGCAAGCTCGAAGGGTAAGGCGGTGAAGGCTGCCATGGACGAGGAAATACGGAGCCTCATCACGAACGGTACGTGGGAGCTCGTTGAACGCCCCCCCGGCGTCAACATCATGAAGAACCGGTGGATGCTGACTACGAAGTACCGCATTGATGACACAGTCGAGCGCGAGAAGGCGAGGTTGGTCGTGAAAGGCTTCACGCAGGTGTATGGCGCCGACTACGACGAGACGTACGTGCCGGTGAGCAGCTACGTCACGCTGAGGATCTTCCTCAGCATCGTCGCTGTCCTCGACCTCAACCTGATGCAGCTGGACAAGTGCTGTGGCTGCACCAGCAGAGCTACGCCGACAAGCTGCGTAGGCGTTTCCTCGACAAGGAACAGGGCGGTCGGACCCCGAAGACGCCGGTCTCTGTTGACGCCTACGCCGAGCTCACCTTCAACGACGAGGAGGCACAGGAGCGCCAGGAGGAGGAGTACCGGAAGAAGGTCGACTCGCTGCTGTAGTTCGCGGCGACGACGACGAGGCCGGACATCGCCTTCGCCTGCAGCAAGCTGGGGAGCGGCCTCACGGTGAGGAGCGATCAGCACTGGCGCGAGGTCGATCGCTGCCTCGCCTACCTCGCCAACACGCGCGACACCGCCCTGGAGTTTGGCGGTGGTTCGGAGTCGTTGGAGCTGGTCGGCTACGTGGACGCCGACGACGCCGGCGACAAGCAGAACTGGACGAGCACGGGCGGCTACGTGTTTGTCTACGGAGGAGCCGCGGTCTCCTGGTCGAGCCAGCGCATCAAGTGCGCGATGCTGTCGTCGACCGAGTCGGAGTACGTGGCGGCAACAGAAGCCGGGAAGGAAGGGCACCAACTTCGCTTCCTCCTCGCAGAGTTCCGGCAGCTGGACGCCGGGAAGCCGACTGTCCTTCGGGTGGACAACAAGTTGGCCATCACAGTCGCCGAGGGCATGGGGTTGACGGGCAACCTCAAGCACATGGAGCGACGTCAGGCCTGGCTGCAGCACATGGTGAAGCGCGGGAATTTCGCGTTGAGGTACATCCCGACCACCGAGCAGCCGGCCGACTTCCTGACAAAGGCGCTGCACTACCCGGCCTTCAACCCATGCTCCGTCATGATCGACCAAGTGCGCCTGGCCGAAGTCGGCGACGGCGACAACGACGTGCAGCAGTAGGTGCCATGCCCTCTTGCATGGCTGGTGCGGTGTTTGGCGTGTTGTTTGTTGTGTGCACGCCACCGAGCTATTCTCCGAGTAGTGCTGCCGTGTGGGCAGGGGGCCCAAGCTAGAACGCGGCAGGGGAGTGTCAACGGGAGTAGTGTTTGGCCCCGTCCTCGCTTGGGCGGAGCCGACCTTGTGGTCGGGTGTGCGAGGGAGACGCAACCGACCTGCAGCTGTGGGTACGGGGGCCACTGCGAGGACGCCGAGCTGGCGGACGCCGTCCTTGGCGTCTGGACGGCGTCCTGGGCGTCTGCACGGCGTCCTGGGCGCCTGGACGCCGACTTGGGCGTCTGCTCGGCGTCCCGGGCGCCTGGACGCCGACCTGGGCGCCTGGACGGCGTCCTGGGCGAGTGGACGCCGACCTGGACGCCAGGACGCCGACCCTAGACGCCGGGTTCGGTGTAGCCGGGGCCGACTGGGCTGGACGATCAGGCGGGGTTGTCCGGTAGTCCGGGATACCCGGGCGACGTGTGCGAAAGTCGCCGGGATGGTTTCTGCGAAGGCGACCTCGGGGGTGGTATCCCGAGGTCGACGTGGCTGGTGGGCGCAGTCGCTGGCGTGGAGTCTGCTAGGCGTCTGCGCTGTGCTCGTGACGAGGTGTGGAGCACCAACCAGCTGCACGCACCTGCGAAGCAGGTGCACCGTTGTCCTGCGAGTGCAACGCTGTGCAGCCGACTTACTGCAGCGTTGGCACACCGTATACTTACAACGTTGGCAAGCCGCTACTTTGCTGCGCTGGAGCGGTGCGAGCTCTGCTGCGCTGGACCGCGGTCGACCGTGCTGTGCTGGAGGTCGACCAGCAGCCTAGCTAGCTCTGATGTAGTCTGGGTTGCCAATGTTGTTGCTATCATTCTGAAACATTGTTGTGAACCTTTGCTAGTGGAACTCTTGCCAATTTTCCCCGTAGATGCGCAAGTAGTGTGAGCACAAGCAAACGACTAAGGAACGAACGCAAAGATCACTCCTACCTTGTGCCTAGCCCGCTGTCTAGCTCTCGTTGATAGAGTTATCTCCGCAGAGCAGGGATGACAGTGAGGAGGGGTGGGATCCCGAGAAGGATGGTGGTGGGGAAGGGGGGGGTGATGATGACGACGAGTTGGATGGGTTGGAGCCATAGGAGGTGGATGAGGGGGTGGGAGAGGGTGGAGGGGTAGAGATAGAGGCGGCCTCACAGCACGTGGCGGAAGGAGGTGGGAGTGTGGGGGTTAAGGTGGGGAGGAAGCGAGCGTCTATTGGGATGTCGAAGCGGAGGAAGAAAGCTCCCAAGTTAAGACCGCGAGCGTATCCATGCACATTCACTAGGGAGCCCTTGGGAGAGGGTGTCATCGCGCCTAAGTTTCTTGACAAGGAGGGGGGGTCCGAGAGTAGTAAGGGGACTGGCAAGGGGAAGAAGAAGCTGGGGTGGCAAGTCCAGATGTTCGGGCCCCAAGGGACTGACTACAAGCGTCAGTGCAAGATTTGTACCGATAGGATTTCGTGGAAGGGTTCCACTACCACACCAGACGAGCGTCATTTCGATAGCTACCACACAGCGCACATGCACGTGTGGTATCACCGGTACCACACTCCACACGTTCAGTTACCTGGTGAGACGTTTCCTAGAGGGGGGTACGTGGGTGTGCCAGATGGATATGTCGAGGATTGGTCGCACGCCAAGAGCTGGTCGAATGTCCCACAGAACAAAGGGAAGGCAGGGCGAGGGGAGCAGAGGTCGGGAGGGATCGAGCGTTTCATGACGACCAAGCTGTCCCAGGCGCAGCTTCGGCAGGCGATCGCCAAGCTGGTGGTCACCTGCGACCTTCCCTTCCGCGTTGTCGAGTCCGAGGCGGTGAGTGTCCACATGCCTGCTTTGGTGTGCTGCGTGCATGATTTGGACAGTACACTGTACATGGTTTGAGGAGGATGTTGAGGGATGATATGGAGGTCTGATGGTGCCAACATGCCACTCCTTCTCCACCACATTTCCTTGCCTTATAAACCATCTCTTCATTTCGTTGTGCTATTTTCCCTACAGTTTTGAGAGTTGTTGGTGTTAGAAGGAAATGCTGCCATGAGCAACAAAGTGTCGGCGCTGGGATTCGAACTCGTAACCTTCAAATCTGACCTGAAAGTGTCTCTGGACATATTCATGACAGTTTCTGCTAAGGTGCTGGTTATGCTGCATGCGAGTTTCGAACTGGAGACCTTTCGATTCAAGTGTCCCGAAAGTGTCTTGTCAGGACAGATTGGGGACAGTTTGGGGACAGATTGGGGATAGTTTGGCGAAATCGATCTCGGGTCGCGTTCGGTTTGAAACTCGGCAGCGAAGTGTCGAAGTCAACGGAATTCGCACGGGAGTTACAGTCGGTGGTCGACGGAATTCTGGTCGCGGAAATTCTCGTCTACGGAATTCCAGTCAATAGAATTCGCCCGGCAAAATTCAAGGCTCGGAATTTCGCGTCGACGAAATTCAGCGCGCGACCCGGGTCGACACTTTCTTGTGTGCTTTGTTTTTGTATTGCGTCCTAGTATAAAACCAGAAAGCACAAACAAGAATTCATCCAAGTCATTACTACTGCTATGTTTGTGTGTATCTCTGGCTATAGTGGACCGTTTCCTGCAATCTTTGGTGCGTTGGAATCATGCTTTTGAGCTCTATCAATCTGCTATCATAGTGGAATTCTACATGGTATCAGAGCTACGTTATCTTCGTCGATCCAACTAGTGGCTTGATTCCATCCTCCCGTCACTTCGTTCTCACGTTGGTGTGGCCGACGCTCATTTTGACCGCGGATGGAGTAGTTAACAAGCGCCAAGGGCCTGAATGCCCGTCAGGAGCTAGAGGCGTCCGTTCGTGAGCACCGCCCTAACTTGCGTGATGAGGAGATCGACCTCATTGTGGATGGTCGACTACTACGCATGGTTCGGGAGCGCGCTGCAGAGCAAGCACCTGCGAGCGGCCAGCAAGGAGGAACCGGTGAAGGAGGAGCTTGGCACGAGGCTCCTACTGCCATGGGCGTTGGTGGAGGAGCTGTTGCACCGAACATTGACGCGGGAATGATTGGGGCGAGCTACGGCCAACTCAAGTTTGGAGTAGAGCACATCTCCGTGATGCCGCTGCTGGAGGGAAGGCACGACCTCACCGCGTGGGTCAGCGCCATCCGACCTCAACTCCAGTGTGCTGATTTGTGGCAGTTTTGCAATGGGACAGCACCAAGCCCGGCCCCAAACAACCCCATACAACGAAGGGAGTACGCGAAGGGCCAAATGCTCGCATTCATGGTGCTGAATCGTTGTGTTTCTCCACCCATCCGAATGTCTATTGCTGGTTTCTCTCAGCAAGAGAAAGCCGGGCAGATGGCATGGGCATACATCTTGTCTACCTATCAAGCTCGTGATGCCCTCCACGCTTCCCTACTTCAGACCTAGTTAGCCCAACTCAGGAAGGGAGATGATGAGACGGCGGAATCCTACTGCAATAGGGCCCGCACCATCCAAGCGGAGCTGCTGACCATTGGACAGGAGGTCCACATGGCCACGTTTGCTGCTCACGTGCTGAAGGGCCTGCCATCGGAGTACGGGTTTCTTCGCCGCAAGCTTGACATTTCCAGCCCTGACATGACGGTGGAACGTGTGTGCAGCGAGGTGTTGATGGAGGAGCAGACTCTCTCCATTGAACAGAGCTACAAGCAGATCACCACTGATGCATCTGCTTTCTCGGGCGCTGTCAACACAATCGTGGCTTTAACGGGGGTCAACGGGAAGGAAGGAAAAGGGGGAAAGGAGCAGACGGACAAGAAGAAGGATGGCAAGCGGGAGAAGAAGCGAGCCCCCTTCAAAGGGCGCCGATACAACTGCAATGAGGAGGGGCACATGGCTGCCAAGTGTCACAACAAGAAGAAGGATGCAACGCCTACAGCAGCCGCGAACATAGCTGAAGGAGACGGGAAGGGCGTGGCGCTCACCGTCGCGTGTTCGGCTGCAAAGTTGCTGGCCTATGACAAGGACTTGTGGTTCCTCGACTCGGGGTGCTCCCAACACATGACCGGCCGAAAGGAGTGGTTCACGGTGATTCGTGACCCATCTGCAACAAAATCCGTCAAAGGGTTTGATGGTTCTATGCAGGAAGTCGCCGGTGTTGGTGAGGTTTTGTTGAAGGGCACTAACGGCTTGCGTGTGACCCTACATGATGTCCTCTTTGTGCCAGGAATGAAGGCCAACTTGGTCTCCCCTGGGCAGCTCACAGACAAGGGAGCAAACCTGCAAACCGAAGAAGGTGTGACTCGCATCATCGCATCGGGAGGACAAGTAGCTGCAACGGCACGCTACTGCCATCATCTTCTCTGCCTTGACCTGAAACCATGGCCAGCAAGCAACGGTACGATGGCTGCAACGGCATGCAACGGCACGGTGGCTGCAGCGGCATGCAACGGCTCGACGGCTGCAGTGAAATGCAACGGCATGGCTAAAGCTATTGCTGAAGTGGCGTCAAGCAACCCGAGAATGAAGGCAGGAGCGGCCAGCCTCAAGGTGTACGCGGTGGGCACGAAGGCAACGCCCGACCTGTGGCACGCTCGCCTTGGGCACATCCACTTCGATGCAGTGAAGCGGACAGCCACGAGCAGCGGCATGTTCGGCATGGACCTGGAGAAAGGAGGTAAGGATATGCCGTGCACCTCCTGCTATGAAGCAAAGCTCACTCGCCAAACATTTCCGCTGCACGACGAGCGAGAGGAGCAGGTTCTTGGGCTGGTCCATACTGACGTGTGCGGTCCATTTCAGACCCCAGCCATGGACGGAAGCAGGTACTACATCCTTTTCGTGGACCATGCCTCGCGATACACCTGGGGGAAGACATTGAAGTTGAAGAGCGACGCGCTTGCTGCCTTCAAGGAGTGGCTTCCCGAAGCTGAACGCCAGACCGGGATGACGCTGAAGGTGTTGCGATCGGGCCGGGGAGGAGAGTTTATGTCAAACGAGTTCTTGCTGCTGCTGAAGGAATGAGGAATCCTGCATCAACTTTCCTGCCCTTCCACCACCCAACAAAACGGTGTGGCTGAACGCCGCAACCGTACGGTAACCGAGGGCATGCGTGTGATGTTGGGGCACATGGGGGTGAAAGCACACTGGTGGCACTTTGCTTTTCAGCAGTTCTTGTGGGTGGTCAACCGTGTGCACCAGTCCACCCTGCCCCATGGTGTGACCCCTCATTTGGTGGTGTTCAAAGTCAAGCCCGATGTGTCCATGGTCCGTGTGTTTGGATGCATGGTGCAGTACCTCATTCCTGAGCGTGAGGGGAAGCTTGCAAGCAAGACTCGTTGGGGCATGCATTTGGGCATGAGCATGGAAAGCAAGGGATGGCGTGTGGTGGATGTTGAGTCCAAGCGCATGGTCATCACCCGGGATGCACGTTTCTATGAGGATATGTCACTTGAACGGTGGCAGAAGTGGCGTGCACGCGCTGGTGATGGGAATGACCAGCCCACACCACCCTTTGCTTCAGTCCCATCTCTCTTTCCTGAGCCCCACGACCCCGAGCAGAATCTGCCGCCACCACATACCGTCATCGTGGTCCCAGTGCCGTCCGTGCAAGGGGGCGAGCAACCCCTTGATCGTTCGGTGGGCCCCATGGGCAGCAAGGCACCCTCTGCACCTCCCCCTCTCGATCCACTCTCCGTTGCTGATTCGGCGCCCATGGGACCAGAGGACGGTCACCTTGAGGACGGAGGTGGTACGGCTGATCATGAGGAGGACGGAGAGGTAGCGGTGGATGAGCGACCATCGGTGGCCCATGAGCATGAGCCTTCATATGCAGTCCCCCCTGTCCAGCCCACTCCTCCACCCCACGTCCCTCCAGCAGGCCCAACAAGGGGGTGCCACCCGTACGGTTTCAGCCATCAGCCATGTCGGCCCAGGATGCGGACTATGAGGAGAACCCGTATGACATGGCGTACCTTGCTGAGGACGACTGCGACACGGACAGCGATGACGAAGTGGAGTACCTGGACAAGAATGAGGAGGAGGAAGGCGCTTGGGGAGGTGTCATCCTCGACCTGGCAGCTGCGTTGACCGGACCTGAAGGCAAGGAATGGTGGGCTGCTATGAAGGAGGAGATGGAGAGCCTTGATGAGCAAGGCACTTGGTCGTTGGCCGACCTACCCGAAGGTCGCAAAGCAGTCGGCGCAAGTGGTTACTGAAGAAGAAGCTACGGCCTGATGGCACCATGGAGAAGTACAAGGCCAGGCTCATGGCAAAGGGCTTCAGCCAACGCTTCGGCATCGACTACGACGACACCTACGCTTCTGTTGGCAGCTACACCACCGTTCGCATGCTCCTCTCAATCGCTGCAGCTATGGACTTAGATTTGCTGCAGCTTGATGTGAAGAATGCATTTCTTTATGGCACCATCGACCACGAGATCTACATGCAACAGCCGCCCTACTTCACCGATGGTAGCAGCAAGGTGTGCCTCCTGCACAAGAGCCTTTACGGACTCAAGCAGAGTCCCCTTCCGTGGTACAAGGAGCTGAACAAGGTGTTCCTTGTGGAGGGGTATAGGAAGAGCCTTGTGGACCAGGCCCTATACTACAAGGATGGGGTGAGCGGGAAGCGAGTGTGGCTGCTTATCTACGTGGATGACCTGCTAGCGGCAAGTGAAGACAAGCAGCTGCTGCAGGACCTGAAGAAGCTGCTGGCCAAGGTGTTTCAGCTCGGTGAGGTGGAGCCGGCGGAACGTTACCTGGGGCTGCAGATTGTGCGCGACCGCCCCAACAGGACACTCTTCTTGCACCAGAATGCATATGTGGCAAAGGTGCAGCAGCGGTTCTTCAAGGGGGCGCCACCGAAGAAGCAGCCCATCGCCCCTCTCTCCTCTGCCAGCTTTCCCAAGCAGGATGCTGGGCAATTTGCCGACCGAACCATGACCGAGTACTTGTCAATTCTTGGCATGGTGCAGTTTGCAGCCATCTCAACCCGTCCTGACCTCTCTTTTGCGTGTAGCCGCCTTGCAGCAGGTGCACACCTAAGGACAGATGCCCATTGGCATGAGCTCTTCCGCACACTCTCCTATTGGGCTGCCTCACCGGACATGGGGTTGCTGTTCAAGGGAGGACCAGATAGCTTATCGCTGGTAGGGTATGCGGATGCGGATGATGCGGGCGACAAGGAGAAACGGTCGTCCACAGGAGGCTACCTCTTCAAGCTTGGGGGAGCTGCAGTCTCGTGGCAGGCTAAGAAGCTACAGGGTGCGACCAAACTTTCCTCCACCGAAAGCGAGCTTGTGGCTGCGGTGGAAGCGGGAAAGGAGGGGCCCAAGCTAAGGTTCCTACTGTAGGAGTTTCAACTGCTCAAGAAGGGTGTTCCCACCACCCTGTACGTCGACGACATGTCAGCGGTGCAGCTCAGCCAGGCGGGCGAGCTGCAAGGGCGCATGAAGCATGTGGACCGTCGCCACATGTGGCTGCAGGACATGGTGCGCATGAAGAAGTTGGAGCTGCAACACATCCCCACGACGGCGCAGCCCGCGGACTTCTTCACGAAGCGGCTCGACAAGGCAGCCTTCAACCGATGCTGTGCAGCAGCCGGGCTAGTCCAGCGTGCTCCTGACAGCAAGGGGGCGTGTTAGAAGGAAATGCTGCCATGAGCAACAAAGTGTCGGCGCTGGGATTCGAACTCGTGACCTTCAAATCTGTCCTGAAAGTGTCTCAGGACAGATTCAGGACAGTTTCTGCTAAGGTGCTGGTTATGCGGCATGCGAGTTTCGAACTGGAGACCTTTCGATTCAAGTGTCCCGAAAATGTCTTGTCAGGACAGATTGGGGACAGTTGGGGACACTTTGGCGAAATCGATCTCGGGTCGCGTTCGGTTTGAAACTCGGCAGCGAAGTGTCGAAGTCAACGGAATTCGCACGGGAGTTACAGTCGGTGGTCGACGGAATTCTGGTCGCGGAAATTCTCGTCTACGGAATTCCAGTCAATGGAATTCACCCGGCGAAATTCAAGGCTCGGAATTTCGCGTCGACGAAATTCAGCGCGCGACCCGGGTCGACACTTTCTTGTGTGCTTTGTTTTTGTATTGCGTCCTAGTATAAAACCAGAGAGCACAAACAAGAATTCATCCAAGTCATTTCTACTGCTATGTTTGTGTGTATCTCTGGCTATAGTGGACAATTTCCTGCAATCTTTGGTGCGTTGGAATCGTGCTTTTGTGCTCTATCAAGCTGCTATGGTAGTGGAATTCTACATTTGGTCCTCCTCAACACCAATTGCGCAAATAAGAAATTCATCCCATCGCGCTGGACGGTATCACGCGACACAGTGGTGTTTGCTGAGGCTGCCCTCCAGTCCGCCGTTGCTGAGTTGATGGCGAAGGAGGGGGGGCTGGGATGCAAGGTGTCGTTCACCATCGACATGTGGACGGCACCCAACGGCAAGGCATGGCTTGTGGTGACGGGTCACTAGATCGACGAGAACTTTCAGCTGTCCACTGTCGTGCTAGAGTTCCGCGAGATGCTTGGGCGTCATACCGGCGACGATATGGCGCATGTGGTGGAGGAGACGGTGGTGCAGTGGGGGTTGCAGAGGCGTTGTCTTGGTCTCACGACCGACAACGCCTCTAGCAACATTGCCGCCTTCAGGCGGTTGTCAGAGGAGCGGGGTGGTTTAGGCTTCTTCAACTCTCGCATGCACTTCCGGTAAGTATGGGAGTGTGCGTGTGATGGGGTGTGTGGGTGTGTGGTCGAGACCATGCCACATCACTCCCCTATGGCATGCACCATGCTACCTCCCCTCCCCCAATGCCATGCATGCACCATGTCACCTCCGGCCCCACCCCAATGCCATGCAGCATGCCACCTTCCCCAATGCCATGCACCATGTCACCTCACCTCCCCCAATGCCATGTACCATGCCACCTCCCTCCCCACCCCTATGCCATGCACCATGCCACCTCCCCCAATGCCATGCATCATGCCACCCACAATGCCATGCACCATGCCACCTCACCTCCCCCAATGCCACGCGCAGGTGTTTGGCACACGTGATCAACCTTGCAGTGCAGGCAGCGCTGGCTGTGGCGACCATCCGCAGGCTGTTGAAGATCCTGAGAGCCATGGCGACGTGGATAGGATTGACACCGCAGTGCTCGGCGGCTTTCTTGGGCTTTCAGCGGACCTTCAACATGCAAGCCAACAGCAACAAGAAGGCGCTGAAGCTGGTGCAGGACAACCCCACTAGGTGGGGGTCCACCTACGACATGGTCGACCGCACCTGTGCTCTGCAGAACCCCATCATGATGTACTTTGCCTCTACCCAGGTATGACAGCTGGGTCTTGATTGGAAGAATTGGGCAGGGTGGGTTCAGATTATTGATCAACTCTTATGGTCGAGCTTGTATGTTGCTTGAACCCCAAATGCTCCATTCAACTTGATTCCACTTAACACAACCCTTCCCATACCATACCATACCATACCAATCCCGCACACTGACAGGGTCTATCGAAGGACGACAAGAAGAAGGTAGCGAAGATGCGCCGGACAGACGCGGATTGGGAGAGGTTGCAGGCGGTGAAGACCTTCGTAAGCCCCTTCGCCAAGGTTTCAAAGGCCGCTGAGGGGGCGGCGTACCCGACGGTGTCGATGGTGGTGCCGTACTACAACGGCTTGATCGACGCCATAGAGGCGCGGCTGGCCAAGGGGCCATCAGCGATGCTAGAGCCGATGGTAGTGGCGGCGCTGCGCCATCTCAAGAAGTACGCCTACATCACCAGCAATGAGTACTGGATCTGCACCTTCTTGAACCCCTCCATGAAAGCGGCGTGGTTTGACGATGCGCACTGGGAGAAGATGCATCCTGACACGCCGAGGAGGGAGAGGCCGCGTCCCTCGTCCAGGGAGGTGATCACGCTGGTACGAGAGCGCGTGGTCGAGTACCAGGCCCGGGCTACAGAGCTTGCTCCCCGGCCGACTACGCTTGCCATCGTCAGGGAGGAGGATGAGGGGGAGGAGGGGGATGACGAGGACGCCCAGTAACTTCCTAGTCGCCGGCGACTTGCGGCACGACTGTCGGCGAGCCAGGCGGCCGGGGGGGGGGGGGGAGGGGGCTGGTGCCGGATAACGAGGTTAGCAGGTACTTGTCCGAATGGGTGCGGCCCGATGTGACAGCGCTAGAGTACTGGCGCACAGCCACCAACATGCAGACGCTGAGATGCATGGCAAGGGATTATCTTGCCATCTCTGTTCGTTTGAGGTCATGGTACAGTTCACACCCTGGCCAGGGGATCGGTGAGGGCCGGCGTCCGAGAGGAGTTGCAGGGCCCGAGTTCGCCATTGAGGGCGAAGGGGTGGATGTGGACGACGACGAGGAGGAGGAGGAGCATGAGGGGGCCGACGCAGCGAGGGGCGGGGATGATGTTGTTGGAGGCAGTGGGACCATGGCGTAGTAGCAAGTTGTGTGGTGGTGTTGTGCTACTACAGTAGTGTTGTTAAGCAGAACGTGTTATATTTGGATTTGGTACATTGCATTGCATGAACACGTAAAAATCCACAAACCTGCCCTCAATTCATTATGCAGGGTCCACATCTAGATCTGGCCACAGTGTGTGAATGTGACTATGGTGAATATACACCCTGGGCAAACACGAACGTGTTTGCCACGAACACGTTCATGTTCGCCCATGGCAGCTAGGTGTTCGCCTTCACTGGCGAACACCGAACACTATTTCTTTAGTAAACTGTTCACCGAACCGAACACTGTTCAGTTGGCGGTCAGCACCTTCAACAAATACACATGAACAAGAAATTTGGTTCCTAAAGTAATTGTAAGGAAAAACCCTTTTTCCTTACTGGGGTTTACTCAACCGCGTACAACCCCAACTTTCGGAAGTGCACGTTCGGCCACTTTGCTTGCTGCCGAAGCAACCTCGCGTCGCCTTCGGCTTTCCCTTGCCCAACCTGCATCCAACCTCGTATCCCCGAGGTTCTCGCCTAGCTAGGTTGACCCGCTACATTATCGCATGCCTTTCATTGTATCGTCAGTTCGTTTAGTCACGAGCTCCATTATTTGTTTTCCGCGCAACTCTGTTTGACAACTCATAACACCTGGTATCAGAACTACTTTCCTAGTTCACCCCACTTTTCTAGGGTAGTTTAGTGGCACGGGTGTGACTGGTATGTGGGCTGCAAAGCGGTTGGTTGCTTTGTTTATTAAATTAAACTTGCCCGACTCCGATAGCTTTTGCGCTTGCACTGTTGCCGGATAGTCACGGATACTAGTTGCCAACTAGACAAAGCTTGCGACACATGGATCAGGCGGCATCTAACGCATTGTTGCAGCAAGTGGCGGAGATGTCGGCAGGCATGAAGGCGTTAACGACAGAGGTGGAGAGACTACGTGAAGAAAACAACGAGCTACGCCAGGCGCGAGGTGAAGCGCGCCAGGAGTCGCCCGCTGAAGAAGGCGAGAGCACTGATCAAGTGGTGAGCAGCAATCTGTTAGATGAGCTCACACGAGGCTTTGAAGAAGAAGATAGGCAGCGAGCGGCAGCGTCAACAGTTGCAGTGACAACGATCAATATAAAAATCTACGAGCCCGCCCCCGTTCAATCCTACAGACAAGAACACTATAGTTAAGGGGTGGTTGTTTGGCGTGGAGGCGTTCTTCACTGCAGCGAATGTTAACGGCAATGCCACACGTATTAATTTCGCGGTATTGCTCCTGCGAGGTCCAGCGCTTGAGTGGTGGCGACGAACCTTGGACACGGGGACCCCGATAGGCGTGACACATGAGGCAGACGGAACTTCAGACTCTGCAAATGGGAGGGCATCATCGATATTCGGTGTGGCCACAATTCGCACGTGGAAGCAGTGGGGCGCAGCCTTACGAGAGCGTTTCGAGCATGTATCCGCCTCGGAACACGCTCGCATGAAGCTGCGTACCTGGTCGCAGTTGGCTTCTGTTCAAGGCTACACTGCGTCGTTTATGGCGCTCGCGGATCAAGTGGACGACATGGCGGAAGTGGAGCGGCTCAAAAAGTATATCAGCGGCCTCAAATACAAGATACAGTACGAGGTGCGCAGGAGCTGCCCATCTACATTCAACGAAGCCGTCCGATTGGCCGAGAGCACAGACACGTTGATGCAGTGGGCGAGATCGAGTTCTCGGGAGGGAAACCGATTTCGTGGACAGAATCAGCGGGCCACGATTAACGGAGTCCGTGCACTAGACCGCCCTTTTACAGGGTTGTGTTTTAAGTGCGGGAAGCCGGACCAGATGTATAAAGACTGCCCCGACAGGACGCAGGGAAAGAGGAGCGACAGGAAAGATTCGGGAAATGGGAAGAGTCAGTAACAGACGGGCCCCTTACTGACTGTGCTCTGTCGCCCGAACCCCACCATCCCCACCGAGTCGTGGTTCCGATTCATGCAATCGATCGCACTTGGACGAATAACGGGGATAATCATGTGGATCACCCTGTGCTGTTTGTTGGCACTGTTGTTAAGAAAAAAAAAATGTTCGTCGATGGCGGAGCTAGCCATAGTCTCTTCAATCTGGCGACAGTAAAAAAAATGAAGCTGCCTCTTGACAGGTGTCTACCCAAAATTGACGCTCACCTTGCGGATAAGACGCCTATGGCGTTTTTGGAAGAAACACGGACGGTGCGGATTGAGTGCGGCGACGATTTCGGCTTCAGCATGAAGTCTTTCGCGACGACGTTGGATGGCTGCGATGTGCTCCTGGGGCGCGATTGGTTGCGATGGCACAACCCGATAATCGACTAGACGACGGGATCGTGCAGCATCAGCAAGCACGAGGGGCTGATTGCTCTGCCCGTGTGGACTCCGGACTGCATTGAGTCTACGTGCGTCAAGGCCATCACTATTACACGGCATTTCAACAGGGGTGCGCTGCTGTACGCCGTTCATCTGCGCGAGTTGGCAGCCGACACAGACGGAAACGACATCGAAAAGTTGTGTGCAGCTGTACCACCCGAGCTGGCGCAGCTGATTCGGCAATATCCCAAGATTTTCCCGGACGACCTGCCACCTGGACTACCACCCAAACGACCAGAAGACTACAGGTTCACCCTTGAGCCTGGCGCGCAACCGATTGTTCGTACACAATGGCGGCTGACTCAGCCCGAACTCGCGGAGCTTCAAAGTCAACTAGACTCACTATTGGAGAAAGGCTTCATCAGACCCAGTACATCGCCCTTCGCAGCGTCGATTCTGTTCACACCAAAGAAAGACGGCGGCATTCGCATGTGCATCGACTATCGCGCGCTCAACCGGGTTACCATCAAATGTCGTTATCCCATCCCACGCACCGACGACCTCCTCGACCAACTTCGCGGCGCTCGCTACTTCTCGAAGATTGACCTACGTGGCAGTTACCACCATATCAGAGTCTTCGCAGACGATTGTCACAAGACTGCATTCTGAACCTGCTACAGCAGTTACGAGTTTACAATGATGACTTTCGGCCTCACGAACGCCCCTTTGACTTTTCAACTGACTATGAACAGGGTGTTTCGCGACCTCCTCGACAATTGCGTTATCATGTGCTTGGACGATATTTTGGTTTTTAGCAGGATGCGCGAGCAGCATCTCCGTGACCTCGACGCAGTGTTTAAAAGGTTACAGGAGAACCGGCTCATCACCAAAGGCTCTAAGTGCGAGTTTTTTAAGCAGGAGATGGAGTTTTTGGGGCATGTCATCACACGCGACGGCATCAAAACGACCAAAGAAAATCAAGACCATTAAGGAGTGGAAAGCCCCTACTAATGTCACTGAGCTTCAAAGTTTTTTGGGGTTCGTGAATTACGTTCGGAGGTTTATCCCGAATATGGCGGGGATAACCGGCCCGCTGACCGACCTGCTGCACAAGGACATGAACTTCTTGTGGGGAGAGGAAGCTGAGGCGGCCTTTTAGGAGTTGAAACAATTGTTGGTGTCCCCTCCGGTTCTTCGCATCGCCGACCCATCCAAGCCGTTCAAAGTCGTCACCAACGCTTCAGATTTTGCCATCGGCGCAGTGCTGCTCCAGGATTTTGGCAACGGCTTACAACCGATCGCCTATGAGTCACGCAAATTACAGACATCCGAGCGCAACTACCCGATTCACGACAAGGAGATGCTCGCCATCATTTACGCGTTTGAACTGTGGCGCTGCTACCTGACAAGCTCCGGCGTCACGGTGCAAACGGACCACAAGTCGTTACAGTACCTTCGCGTGCAGCCCAACCTCAACCCGCGACAAATCCGGTGGCTCGATTACATGGAGTCACATTTTCATTACACGATCACCTACAAGAAGGGGGCAAATAAGATCGCCGACGCCCTGACCCGACCGACAGTCCAATCCGCTGCTGTATTGATCACCCACTCAAACCCGCTTCTTTCGGGGCTATTCACCCACGGCTACAAGACGGGCCCGTTCTTTACGACAGGCAATCACCTACAGGCGACGACGCAGAAGGGGGATTATTACATAAAAGCCGGAATTGACCGAGTCTGGGTACCTGCTTACCGCATGCTACGGGATCCAGAAGGTCTATGATTCGAACATCTCCTGACATTTCGGAGTTGACAAGACGCAGAAAATTATGCACCGTCAGTATTATTGGCCTGACTCTAACTCTGACGTGCAATGTTATGTGTCTTCATGCAGATTGTGCCAGGCAATGAAATGGACACGTCAACGCCCGACCGGCCTGCTGCAACCCCTTGAGCCACTCGAGCGACCGTGGCAGCAAGTGACAATGGTGATTTTATCACAGGGCTACCAGCTAACGCGTCCGGCAATGATGCACGCTGTACTCGTCGTCGTCGATCGCCTCACGAAAATGGCGCACTTCGCACCGTGTCGTACAACAATCACAGCCGAAGAAACTGCGCGCCTCTTCATCTCGACCGTCGTTCGCTTACACGGCATCCCATCTGCAATCATCAGCGAGAGGGACTTGAGGTTTACATAGAAGTTTTGGAAAGAGACGCGGGCACAGTACGGCACTCAGCTACAGTTCTCGTCGGCATACCACCCGCAAACCGACGGCCAGACCGAGTGGACCAATCAGACAATGGAGCAGCTCATCCACACGAACTGCCCCAACCCTGCTCGATGGGAAAATTCACTCCCGATGCTGGAATTTGCGTACAACAACGCCCTGTCCAGCTCGACCAACCATTCTCCGCTCTTCCTGAATTACGGGATGGGTCCAGTGGTACCCACAGCGACGACCCCTGAGAATCCGGTACCACGCTCGCAACACTTTGTGACGGAACTCCAGGCGATCCGCGAGAAAGCTATCGAAGCTTTCCGAAAAGCTAATGCAACTGCCCGAATTTTTTCGGACTTGCTACGACGGGAAATCATCATGACAGCAGTGCAACTAGTGCTTCTGACACCAAGAACATCCGCCTACCCGGCTCTTCAAAACTTCGCCCGCGCTTCTGCGGACCTTTCAGCATTTTGAAAATGATCACACCCAACACGGCGAAACTTCTGCTGCTCGACGACTGGCGTATACACGATGCCTTCCACGTCAGCCCATTCGTACCGACAACGACGGACATTGCCCGCCAAAATGCTCGTCCCGGAATTGACGCTTGACCCGTCGAAAATTTTGGCACATCGCGTACGACTTGGCGCAACAGGACGCCACGTGGACTTCTTAATTCGTTGGACTGACCGCACCAGTGAGGACGACACATGGGTGCCATCCGCCTCGCTTGAAGCATCTTCGTTGCTTCGGGACTATCTCGCCCGGAAGCGTCTCGCGGATGTTGACCACCTTTCTTAAGGGGGAGGGGCGGGGGTAGTGTAAGGAAAAACCCTTTTTTCCTTACTCGGGTTTCTTCAACTGTGTACAAACAACCCCAACTTTCGGAAGTGCACGTTCGGCCACTTTGCTTGCTGCCGAAGCAACCTCGCGTCGCCTTCGGCTTTCCCTTGTCCAACCTGCACCCAACCTCGTATCCCGAGGTTCCCGCCTAGCTAGGTTGACCCGCTATATAATCGCATGCCTTTCATTGTATCGTCAGTTCATGTAGTGTAAGGAATTACAATTCCTTACTGTACTCGCACTTTAGCGAGTACATCCCGAAGGACACGCGACGAACCTGTTCGGCCTAATTCGTCGCACCGAACCACTCCCGAGTCGGCTCCGCACCAATCGCAACCATCACCGAGCCATCTTCGCCCTACCTCTTCGCCTAGCTAGGATTTCCCCTATTTAGGCCTCGCTACTTCATTGTTTCGTCATTCTGTAATTCTCATTCTCGTTATTCGATATCTGCGCACTCTGACAAGTTCATTCATAACACCTGGTATCAGAGCTACTTTCCTAGCCTACCCCGCTTTTTAGAGTGTATTACCCCTCGGGGGGGGGGACGAGGAAGGATGCCTTGGGGTCCAGGAGTTGCGTAGGCCGGCCAAGAGAACGGGTTAGTTGCTCTTCGCGGCCATGGATTTTTAGTGCACTCCTCGGCACCGCCAGATCCTTGCCTTCGACGGTCACGATCGACCGTGGCCTCCCTCCCCTGGGGTAACGGACAGCTGGAGCTGTCGCGACGTTAAACGTGAGTTACTATTTCTGCTGCGTTATTTACCGACGATTTCGGATTTTGTGAGGCAGCTGGCGTCAGCGGACCTGCGTCGGCACCTGCACGAAAATCGCGGAGTCGTTATCATGTGTGGCAGTTGACGTCGATGGACCTGGGTCAACAGCTGCGCGACAATCACGGAGTGTGGCTCGGCAACTGTTGACAACGGACATGCGTCACTGTGGCGAGATTTTCGGAGCAACTGTGGAGAAAAAGTCGGCTGGGGAACTCGCCAGGCGCAAATGGTGTTTTGCGTCCGAAAAAGTCGGTGGCGAGGAGAGACGACACACGATGTGCCCGATTTATGCGGGGTCAACTGCCGTCCCGCCCGACCAGAAAGTGCAGCGGCTTTTACTGCATGGCGGGCGCGTCATCGGAGATTTCGGCAGGAGTGCACGTGGACAGACGGGAACTTCAGACCCGCCGACACTTACGGGTTGCTACAAAAAACGGAGTGGCTAAATCGCACTCAAGAGGAGTGGGATGCAGGCGGCGAGGGCAAATCGGGCCCATACACCCCGAAGAAAACTCGCATGACGCTGCGTGCCTGGTACTGTTGACTGCTGGCCGGCAATTTCGAGAGTGGATTCCCTGTAAGGAAGTCATTTTCGGGGACAGCCTCAACAGCCCACGATTAAACGGCGTTCAACGTACTGCCCCGACATTTACGAAGGAGTTGGTACAGGCCGCCGGGACACACGGACAGAAACTACCCGACGGCTAAGCGGAGGTTGAAGAACGGCGTGAAGGGCAGGTTAAAAGCCGGTGTGAACGATCTGTGACCTTCCGTCGCCCGAACCTCACCATCCCCACCAAGTTTTAGTTCTGACTCATGCAGTCAACTTACTTGGCCGAATAACGGGGGTGAACACGTGGCCTACCCTGCGCTGGTTAAAAGCACCTGGGTTGGTGCCGGTTCGACAGCTGTACAGAAAAAGCAAAAAAAGGGGAGTTGCGGCACTGTTCTACTCCGACAAAAGCGGGCTGGGTGAAACAGCACGCGAAAAATTGGGGCGCCGCATGACAACGATGGTGCAGTTCGCTGGTTTCTCCTGACCCGGGCGTCTACACGAGGTGACGGCGCAGCGGCGAAGCAGGGACCGGGAGCTGTGGAGTTTAGTGGCGTGACAGGCGCGGTGGGCTGCAAAACGGTTGGGCGACAGTTCCTTTTAAATAAGGGTCCCCGACTCCGATAGTTTTTGCCCCTCCACCGTGGCCGGATTCGCGCAGGGCAACACCAACAATACTCCATCCGACAAAAGCGGACGTTGGGTGAACGACGGGATGCGGAATTGTCGGGGGGTGAAACGACCAAAAACTTGTGACGCTGCGGGTACATCTCCATTTTCCAGCGTCCCAAGTTTGTCCCCAAGAGTCCGAACGGACTCTTTCTGGACGGATTCCGGACGTGCAGAAAAAGAGACTTTTTGGACCAAGGCCTGCTACATTCCGGAGTCTGTTTTAGGTCCCATCAAAGAGTCCGCGAAGAGTCCCTTCGGACAGTACGAAAGGCGAAGGCAAAATGTGTACACCACGTACTCGGTATACTACAATGCGTTCTACCAATATAAATAATACTCAACCATTGTGTACATGATTTATTAGAAAAACATGCAAAGGCATCTCTACTTGATCAAAATGCTAGAATCTAAATAACGCATTTCCAGATACATATACGGTACGAACCCCCATTAGTAAATTCTTGAACAGAAAAGTTGCTCCTGCACAAATTGGAAAATAGTATCGTATGAGCCACAAGGTCCAGTGCAAAAAAAAAAGATAACAAAATTGTTCATACTAAATCGTACAAACCGTGGTAACTGATAACAAGTTGTCCTGCAAGGTAGGAAAATTTCACAACAAACAATCGAAACAATCATCTCCATTCACACGATATTTGATACATGTCTGAACACAAGAAAAACAATAAGTACAAGACACATTGTGAAGCTGCGGGTATTCCTTCACTTCTTGGAGTGCGGTTGAGTCGTTGGGGGACTTCGCCTGAAGGGCACTTTTCGAAGTTGCCTGGCAAGAAACACAGCGGCAAGGATGCCTAGGACCCCCGGTGTTTAAACGCACACCTCGGGAAATTCTTCAGCGAAAAGGGAGCGGAGGAGCAGTCGTAGCTTCGGGAACCTTCGGCCGGCGACAAGCGATGGGTGAAACATCTGCAAAGCGCTGGTGGGAGAAACAGGGATTTTTGTTAAGCGACAACGGCGGGAGCAGTTTCGACGACGGGGTCAACGGCGTTGATGCCACTAGGTTCCGTGAAATTCGGTCTCGGAAGACCCAGGGCAGTCCCCGGTTCTCGATTGAACCCACATGCTGGGGTCGGGTAAACCGACGGAAACTGATGGTGACCGAGTGGATGGCTATAGCACGTCCGACATTTTCAGAGGCGAACTGCACCTGCAACTGCAGATTTTCGGGGCTGTGTTTGAACGACATTTTCGGAGTTTTACGCGGGACTTTTAAGGTGTACGGCAGGAAGCGCCGACAATTTCGGAAGAGTTTTTGGAGTTTTGGTTAAACGCGTGCGACAACGACACAGGCAACACTGCGAGATTTACACTGAGTTTTCAAGGGGTACGAAGAAGTTACGACGAACTAAAGAAGGCGGCAGCAACAGTGGAAGGGGGGAGAGACAGCTGTTATTTTTTATCTCTGCCCAGGAATCATCGGCGTATTACGACAAACTCCTCGGCGAGTCTGGACAAACTGCCGGGAGTAGCTGACGTCATCTGACCCTGATAAAGTGTTCGACAATTCCCCACCGAGCGACATTCAGATTTGTTACTGTTTCGACAACCATCGCCGACAATCGTGTTCGTCTTCGCCATCAATCGCCTTCATCGCCGACAGTTTTGTACAACCCCGACTTCACAGCCAGAGGATTTCGGGATACAACCGTCCCAGCTCTACTATCGACAACCGCCCCAACTCGACCCGCCCACGACGAACAATTTGATTCTGCCTACGTCAGGTGCTGCCAGCTGAAACTGCTGAAGATTTTGCATGATTCTGGCGTGTGAAGACACAAAGCCTCAGTTCGAGTACTCAGCACTTTTGGTTTCGGTTTCTGGTCTAATGTTGCTGGTTCGCCCTTGAAGATTTTGAGGCACGACATACCTGGTTTCGTCATCGATTTTCCACACCGACGCAATTTCACCTGGGCTTCTTCGCTCATCATTCGTTTTCTGTCGGATTTAACACCTGGTTTTTGTTATTTTCATCTCGGCGCGACTGCGAAACTTTTCTGTGGTACATTTCTTGGAGGGGGGGAGAAAGTGCGCTGCACTGTTCTTTCCTTGGCGTTTTCTCGGCTTTCTTCTTGACCTTTGTCAGGTCGCGTTAGCACGACGGACGACCGCGATTACACCGACAAGATCAACTGCTCCAGATTGATCGCGATTGAATTTCGCGTCAGTCTGTTCCCTCCAAAATCGCATCTGCTTCGACCGTCAGATTTTCACCTGCTCCATCAACGGCCCACATTCCAACTTTCAATTCATTTGGGCCAGTTCATCCTCGACCGTCAGATCGAAATCGGACTGCATCAACGGCCTCAATTCCAACCTCATTTTCAAATTCACCCAAGGGATTTCAGCCGTCGGATTCAGCTGAAGTGGAGATCTACGAAATCCTCGTTAGCGTGGGGCTTGTTTCGGTACAGGGCTGCCATATTTGGAAGGTGGGAGAGTGTAAGGAATTACAATTCCTTACTGTACTCGCACTTTAGCGAGTACATCCCGAAGGACACGCGGTGTTCGGCCTAATTCGTCGCACCAAACCACTCCCGCACCAATCGCAACCATCACCGAGCCATCTTCGCCCTACCTCTTCGCCTAGCTAGGATTTCCCCTATTTAGGCCTCGCTACTTCATTGTTTCGTCATTCTGTAATTCTCATTCTCGTTATTCGATATCTGCGCACTCTGACAAGTTCATTCATAACATGTAGTCACAAGCTTCGTTATTCGTTTTCCGCGCATCTCTGTTTGACAACTCATAACAGTAATTCTCTTTTTGTTCAGGTTCGGCTTGTTCGCCAAGTGGTTTGGGCAGGTCCGGGTTAGATCCTACGGTAGAGATTCACCTGCCCTACTTTGGTCATCCCTCTGGCGCTGTTCAGCCCCTATTTGATCATTTCCCGGCAGTTTTTGCACGAAGAACCGACTTGGTAACAGGCGACAGCACTCACGACGGCCTGCGATCCTAGCCTCCGAACACCTGTTGTGTATCACAAATGTGTACGACGTCAGCTAGGCTGCTGTCGACCAATTGGCCACCCGACGAGAACGTCGACGAAACTTTAGCGACATCGCAACCCATGTTCTCGTGAAGCGACTCAGCAACTTCGGTGTGCATGACAGCAGATTGTTCGGTCGCGCCGCAACACACCCCTCCATTCTGACACGGGTCGTGGAGGAGAAAACCACCGAACCGAAAATTACCCAGTCACCGAGCACCACGACGAACCTCCAACTTTTGTCCCGAACCTCCGCTTTCCCGCCTCCTCGCTCTACCAGAAGTTTGGGCCTCCTTACCAAATGAGTGCTTGTGTGTGAGTAGTGGCGGTGTTCGCCAGCACGTGCAAAGGTGCTGACGAACACCGCCAGTGTGTGCTGCGCTGTACGAAACAAAACAAGTGTAATGCACAATTTTCCACCCTCTCCACTCCGCTCCACTCCCTGGGCGCACTCGATGCGTTCTTTATCAGGGCTTGTGTTAAAGTGAGGATCTTGGATAGGATAGAAAGTGGCTCTTGGAGAGTTGGTAGCGGAAGTCTTGGTAGGAACCTTGATCATAGTGAATGTAAATGACAAAGTTGTTTGAAAGGATAGAATACAAGCAAATAAATAGTCCTAACTAGCCATGTACTCTAAGGGGTACATTCCCTTATTATAACTGTTTTACAGGCAGTACAACAGTGACTCTGACTATTGCATTTCCTTTCTTGTTACCGAGTCGCTGCTTGTAACCGTGCGTGCGGTTACGCCTGTTGACATTCCTCGATGGTGAGTCAATCGTCGGTCCAGATGGTCAACAGTCGCGACAGTTGACTTTGCTCCTGTTGACCTTCCTGCCTTTGGTATAGGCTGATCCGACTTTTACTGCTCGCGCTGCTTCGATAGTGACTGGTGCGATGTAGCTGCACCTTCGGGAATGCTTAAGTGTATTCCCTTCATACTCCAACACTCCCCTTCATTCCTGGAGGTGTGCCATGTGGCCTTTTGCGAACAACTCCGCACAGGTCTGAGCAGTACTGAAACTTCTGACGTGGCAGCTTCTTAGTCAGAAAATCTGCTGCCATCTTGTCGGTTGGGCAGTAGGTGAGCTGGACCTTGCCCTTGTCGATTTCGTCCTTGACGAAGAAATATCGCAGGGCGATGTGCTTGGTGCGGTTGACGAAGCCGGGCTTGTGTGCGATTTTGATCGCACTCTGGTTGTCGCAGAGTAACTTGAAGGACCCGTTCATCGCCGTTTTCGTTTCCTGTAGGAGTTCCGTGAGGTAGAGTCCTTCGCGAACTGCTGCGCTTGCTGCGATGAACTCTGTTTCTGCGGACGAGAGGTCGATGAGCTCCTGTTTCTGCGAGTTCCAGGAGATGGTTCCTGCAGGCTCAAGCTTGAAAATGAAGCCTGTGCGGGACCTTCTGTTTTCTGCGTCCCCCGCGTGATCTGTGTCGACGAAGCCGGTAAGCTGCAGGTTGGCCATTAGATTTGCCTTGTAGGTGAGGCCGACGTCGGGCGTGGAGATGAAGTACTGTAGGGCTCGACGTAGGTCTGCCATGTTCTCCCCTTCAGGTCGGCGCAGGTACTGGGCGAGATGGCTGGTAATGTAGGAGAGATCCGGGCGGCATGTGACGGCGGCGAACAGGAGGCAACCGAGCTGTTGCTGGTAGAGACGGTGGTCTGCTGGGGAGAGCGGTGTGGTGTCCGGCTTGTGATTGGGAGGAGGAGTGCGAAATGGGGTGGTGATGCCGATGGGAGTGATGCCGAATTTCTTGGCGAGGCTCTCGGCGTACTTCGCAGCAGAGAGGTGAATAGAGTCGGCGCTCTATGTGACGTTGAGGCTGAGGAATTGGGTGACGTCATGGTCGATGGTTACCTCCAGCTTCTCCTGAGTCTCGCGCTCGAAGCGATCGAGCAGCTCGGAGTCGTCCCCGGTGTAGAGAAGGTCGTCCACGTAGGCGACGAGTAGAATGAAGTGGCCGCGGGATTCGAGGCGGTACATCCCTTGGTCATGGGGAAGCTGTTGGAAGCCGAGCTCGATAAGGATGGCGTGAAGGTGCTGTTGCCACAGGCGCGGCGCCTGCTTGATGCCGTAGAGTGACTTCTGGAGGAGGCAGATGGTGTCGCCGTCTTCCTCGAATGCGTGCGGCTGTTCGACGTAGATGATAGCGTCGACGATCGCGTAGAGGAAGGCGTTGGAGACGTCGATTTTGCGCAGAGGGCGCTGCTTGATGGCGGCGATGCAGAGAAGAATGCGCATAGACGTGTGACGGCCGACAGGTGCGAAGGTCTGGTTGTAGTCGACGAACTGTGTTTGCTCGAACCCGCGGACGACCCACCGCGCCTTGTATTTGTCAATGGTTCCGTCCGCCAGAGTTTTGATCCTGAATACCCATTTCCCCGTGAGAATTTTTCTCCCCTTCGCGTGTCGTCGTGGGACCAGCTTCCAGGTTCCTCGTCGCTGAAGGGCAGCGACTTCTGCGGCCATGGCGGCTCTCCATTTTTCGGCATCGGGCCCACTGAGGGCTTGGCGAACAGTGGTGGGCTCCACCGGTTGTTGGTTACCCCGCACGGCGACGACGAGACCGAGGATGCGAAGACCAGTAAGGTTGGATTCGGCTGCGTTGGTTACTTCGACCACGTCGTCGTCGTCGTCGCCAGGAATGTCGCGAATGGTATCACGAGAAGAGTTGCGAGCCGTGTCTTCGTTTATGGGTGAGTGCATTTCCGCACTTGCGTAGTCATGTTGGGCTTGGACTGCTTCACCTGAATCAGTGTTCGTCGGGAAGAAGGTGGGTGTCTTGAGTTGCTCCGTAACGGGTACAAAGGGTGTGTTATTTGTTGCGGCCTCGTCCGGTTGTTCTCCTGCCACGTCGACGTCGTCCTCGTCAGTTGCGTAGCTGTGTTGTCCCTGAAAATTTTTGTCTGGTGCGTTTTGTGCAGTGTGATGCTGCCGGTACAGTGGCAGGGTCAGTCTTTCGTAGAAGATGCAGTCACGTGAACGCGTGAGCTGGTGGGTGGCGAAGTCCAGAATTGTCCAGGCGTGGTATTCGGATTCGATTCCGAGGTGAATGCCCCAGCGGGCACGGTCTTCAAATTTTCCGGTTCGGGCAGTGTGGGGTCGGTACTGTACCATACATCCGAAGACCCGCAGCATGCGTGTGTCGGGGTGTTTTCCAGTCCACTCCTTGAAGGGTGAACTGTTGTTGGGCAGGGCTTTGGAGGAGAGTATGTTGTGCAGTCGAACTGCATGCGCCATGGCATAGGGCCAATACTTGGTTGGCACAGCTGACTGCTTCATGAGAGCTCGCATTTTTGTCGCGAGGCTCCTGTTGGTTCGCTCGGCCAATCCCTGCTGCTCGTGAGCGTAGGGTAGCGAGATCATCCTCTTGATGCCTTTCTGTTTGCAGAGGGTTTTGAAGTCCTCCGACATGTATTCCAGGGCCCCGTCAGTCTGGAAAGCTTTGACCTTGTGGTTGTCGCTCTGGTTTTCCGCCATGCTGAGCCAAACCTCGAAGCACTGGTAGGCGAGGTAACGGTCGCTGATGTTTACGGCCCAGACGAAGCGTGTGCTGGCATCGATGAAGGTGTGTGTGTACTGTTCCCCGCCGACTCCTTTTTGCCGTAAGAACCAAGAAGTCGCTGTAGACTTTCTCCAGCGGCTTGTAACGTTCAGCTCCAGGGATTTTCTCAGCGAAGGGCGTGTGACGTAGCGCGGCTGTCAGGCAGACCGAGCAATTGGGTAGATCGGTTCTTGGCTTCAGCAGTTTTCCGTCAGGCAGCAGTAGTGCGTCTTCCGCAAAAACTTTTGCGTTTATGCAGTTGTTGAGTACCTCGACTGACGGGTGACCCATGCGTTGATGCCAGATGTCGCCGTCGGCCCGATATCCCTTGGTACGGGTGTATAGCTCCTTCTCCCGTGCTAATATCTCTTCTGCTGTTGCCCTTCTGGTTTCGTCCGCAGGTTCGTCGGGTACGGTGACGTGGACTGCTACTGCTTGGATTGTTGCGCCGTGGTGCGTCCCGCTGGTCTCACCGATGGTGACGGTGTCGATCGTGACTGGCAGTTCCAGTGGTCCTTCAGGAGGAGGAGGCGTGGTTCGTGGGCGTCGGTCGTCGAACAGCGCGATTTCTCCTTCTTCGAAGGGGGTGTCTCCGATCACCACTCCCCTTGTCTCCAGGCGGAGGTATGTCAGAATGAACGGACAGGAATGACTGTACTAGCACAAAGTTGGATACAAGTAGGAAACCCTAATCTAGTGTACCCCCTAAGGTGTAACCCACTACAGCCTACAATCATATAAACATATAATGTTTGACACACCCCCATAGGCGCAGTGGGAGACAACCACAGGGTCACGAGACCAGTCAAAGCAAAGGAAGGCAAGCTCAGGGTGGATCTCAAGGATTCCACACAAATTCCGAGCACAAGCTAGTGGTCACAAGACCAGTTCACATGCAGGTTTATAACAGAGCAAGAGATACAGTGATCACAACCTAGCAAGAGTAAACATGCAGGTATAGATATATATAGTGATCACAGTACAAGCAAAGTCAAGAGGTAAGTAAGTGAGGTCCAGTAGGCACAAGGCCTAGTAGAGTGCAGAAGCGCTGATGGTCACGAGGCTGAAGCGCCTTGGTGAACACATCAGCAGTGTTGGCCTCAGTGGCCACGTAGCGAATACAAAGCTGACCGCGCTGCTGCAGCTCTCAAGCAAGGAAGTACCGCAGGGCGATGTGCTTCGTTCTGTGCTCCAGTCTGTGCTCCTCACACAAGGCAATGGCAGCCTTGTTGTCGACGTACAGTACTGGAGGAGAACGAGGTGGCTCTCCGAGGTCGGTCAACAGGTAGGTCAGCCAGCGTAGCTCCTGGGCAGCCATGGCTGTAGCGTAGATCTCAGCCTCGCAACTGGAGCCGAGAACAGAAGAAGAGCGTGTAGAGCGCCAAGAAACTGAGCCAGAGCCAAGACTGAAGGTGTAACCCTGAGACGACCGCTGAGTGGCCTGGTCGTCTGCCCAAGAAGCGTCTGAGTGCCCTGTGAGCACAACTCGGTCTCGCCCTCCAAGCACAAGCCCCATGCCCGACGTACTGCACAAGTAGCGCAACACCCTCTTAGCGGCATCCATGTGCTCCTTCCTGTGACGGCCAGGAGCGACATAGCATGCAAGGATGCTAAGAGGGTATGCAAGGTCAGGTCGAGTGCAGGTCATCAGGTACATGAGGCAGCCCACAAGCTCTGGATACGGGCCACTCGGCTCTACGGACTCATCCGAAGGCAGAGCTGAGAGCGAGTGACCGGTAGGCAGAGGAGTGGACTGAGGCGAGGAGTACGTGAAGCGGAAGCGCTGGAGAACCTGCTGCACCATGTGTGACTGAGTCAGGGTGATGGTGCGCCGTGCTCTGTCCCGGGTGATCCGCAAGCCAAGATAGCTTGTCAGCTCACCCAGGTCTGTGCACGTGTGTCTCCTCTGCAGCTCCGACTTCACGTAGGCGAGTCCTGCAGTGTCAGCAGTGGCAAAGACCAAGTCGTCGACGTACACGAGGATGTAGAACGGCGGCAGCGAAGTGTCGGTGCGCAGGAACAGCGACGGGTCAGCTGTAGAAGGCGCGAACCCAAGAGCCGCAAGTGTAGTCCTCAGTGTGTCGTGCCACTCACGCGGAGCCTGGCGGAGACCGTAGACCGGCCGCTGAAGCCTCCACTAGGTACCAGGAGGAAACGACCCAGTGAAGCCAGGTGGGCGGCGCAGCCAGATCTCCTCGTGCAGGCTGCCCTGCAAGAAAGCAGTGCTGAAGTCAAGTGAGTGAAGCTCGTAGTCGCGGTGAGCGGCTATGTGCAGCAGCACCCGAAGAGTAGTCATCTTCGGGGTGGGGGAGAAGGTCTGGAAGAAGTCAACTCCCTCTCGCTGACTGAAGCCTCGAGCCACGTAACGCGCCTTGAAGACAGGCGGAGAACCCGGCGGCCGCTTCACCCTGAAAATCCACATGCCACTGACGATGTTCGTCCCAGGAGGGGGAACCTCGTCGACGTAGGTGCGTGTGGACTTCCAGGAAGCCATCTCGGCGTCCATGGCTGTCTGCCATTGAGAGGAGTAGGGACCCGCCATCGCCTCAGCGTAAGTGCGCGGGGTCGGGATGTCTGGTGCATCCGGGTCTCCCTCAGGGGCAACTAGCAAGGACACGAGACGGGGCAAAGCAGCAGCAAGACACTGGAACTCCTCCTGTCTGTCCTCAAGGATGTCCGTGCCAAGAGCACACTCACCCCCGACGGACGGAGGACAGACAGACTCAGACTCAGACTCAGCAACAAGGCTAGCAGCGTAGTCTAGACGACAGGCAGCAGCAAAGTCAACCAACTCAGCGACCAGAGCAGACGCAGTCGAGGACTCAAAGGTAGGGTCAGTGACAACAGTAGCGAGGAGACGCATGACAGTAGGGTGCTCAGCACGGTACCGGTCAGACTCAGGGTCCGGAACGTGAGGCAAAGAGGACGCAGGAGGAGACGGTAGAGGGACACGCTGAGGAGCAGTAGAGGGACGCAGAGTCATGTAGTGAGTGCCTGGGACAGGAGGAGGACGCTCACGACGGACACGACTACCAGTGCGAGCAGGACGAACAGGCGACGCAGGACGAGACTCAGGCTCACGACGCTCTGTAAGACCTCCTGTGGGACCAGTGTAAGGAGAGGGAGCAGGGAGAGGCGAGGTAGGCGGTAACTGTGACTGCGGCTGGACAGGCGGAGGACACTCTACGGAGGGAGGAGGACAAGGAGGAGGAGCCTGCCCAAGAACCTGCTGAAGGAGCGGTACGAAGTACGGTCGCGGCCGCGCAGCGTCTCCAGAAGCAGAGGAGACTCCAGCGGCCGGGTCCACAGCACCAGCAGCAGCTCCACCGGCCGGGTCCTCAGCACCAGTAGTAGCTCCAACGCCCGGGTCCTCAGCAGCAGCAGCAGCAGCGCCACCGCTCGGGTCCTCAGCTCCAGCAGCAGCTCCACCGTCCGGGTCCTCAGCACCAGCAGCAGCGCCACCACCCGGGTCCTCAGCTCCAGTAGCAGCTCCAACGTCCGAGTCCTCAGCACCAGCAGTAGCTCCACCAGGCGGGTCCGCAGCACCAGCAGCAGCTCCCACGTCCGGGTCCTCAGCACCAGCAGCAGCGCCACCCCCAGGGTCCGCAGCACCAGGAGCACCACTCCGAAGACTGCAGCGCCGTGTGTACCACTCGCGGATCTGCTGAATGGGGGGGAGCTCCTGGGTAGGAGGGGAAGTACCGGGACGAGCTCCAGCAGCACCTCTCCGGAGGCGGCAGTACTCGAGGTACCTCTCCTGCAGCTGCTGGGAGGAGAGGGCTCCTCCAGGTGTAGCACGCTCAGGCTCAGCACCCCCAGACGCAGCACCCCCAGACCCAGCACCCCCAGGCTCAGCACCTCCAGGCTCCGCACCTCCAGGCTCCGCACCTCCTGGCTCAGCACCCCCAGGCTCCGCACCCCCAGACTCAGCACTCCCAGGCTCAGCACCCCCAGACGCAGCACCCCCAGGCTCAGCACCCCCAGACGCAGCACCCCCAGGCTCAGCACCCCCAGGCTCAGCACCCCCAGACTCAGCACCCCCAGGCTCAGCACCCCTAGACGCAGGACGAGAGTCAACAGCTACCTCGACAGGCTCACCCGGGTCTACCTGGGACACACCTGAGGGAGCGGCACCCTGAGGGGGGAGGGGGTCTGGTACCTCAGCACCTGGAGCGAGGAAGAGAGGCGGGGGGGGGAGCGGGGCAGTGCGGTAGGGGAAGAGGCGGTAGTAGGGGACGGACTCGTCAAAAGTGACGTCCTGAGAGGCCAGGACACGCCGCGAGGTGGGGTGGTAGAACTGCCAACCAGGGGCGTCCGGGACAAAGCCAAGGAAGACGCAAGGGACAGCGCGACGGGAGAGCTTGTCCGCGGACGTGTCGCGGACAAAAGCTCGGGATCCCCAGACCCGAAAACGCGACGCATCGCCAGCCTCTCCCGTCCAACGCAGTGTCGGAGAAGTCTCGGGCAAGGAGACACGGGGCCAGAGGTTGAGCTGATGCGCAGCGTATCGGACTGCAAACGGCCATAGAAAGTGGGGGGCAGCCGCATGAACCAAGGAGGTACGAGCGACCTCCATGACCAAGCCAATGCGGCGCTCAGCAACCCCATTCTGCTGTGGAGAGGCCGGAAGCGTGAACGACTGCTCAATGCCCTCCTGCTGACAGAAGGCCTCCAAGAGGCCAGAGGAAAACTCTCCACCTCTGTCAGAGTGCAGACGCAGGACAGGGAAGTCGGAGTGGAAACGCTCACTGAGCTGGAGACGAGATCTGCGGATCCAAGGGATCAAGACATCAGGGACGTCACCCTTGGTGCGCAAGGGGAAGACCGTGGTGTAGCGCGAGAAGTCGTCAACAACAATCAGGAAGTACCTCTTCTGACCCTGACCACGCACGCGGGCTGGGCCCCACACGTCCATGTGGAGCGTCTGCAAAGGAGCAGTCGTCGGGGGAAAGGAGGAGGAGTGAGGAGCGGCGCGCTGCCGCCCCTCGACACAGGGAAGACAGGGAGGAGCAGGCGAGGCTGGAAGGGGAGGGAGCACCCTGGGAAGACCAGCAACAAGGTCCCGTTTGTGCATGGCCCGAAGGCGCTGCACAGATGGGTGACCAAGGCGGTGGTGCCAAAGGACAGTCTCATGCGCCAGAGAGCGACACGAGCAGGGGGCGGACAGCTGACCAGACGCAGACGCAGACGCGGACGCAGCTACCTGAGGGGACTCAGTGGTCAGTGTGTAAAGGTCCGACCCCGGCTCCCGAGTGAAGGTAGCCAGGTGGCGACCCGTCCGAGCACACGTGCAGTGTGTCACGCGCTCGTAGGCAGGGGTGAACTGGTGAACACCCCCGTCCTGGAGCGCACTACCTGCCACCAAGTTCGTAGAGAACGAGGGGAGGTAGAGACCTGACAGCGTGCCGGACGGGACCGCCGGACAAGGAAGGACAGTGGAGGAGGTCGCAATGACCGGACCCCCAGAGGGGTCAGCAAGGGAGACAGCAACTGGCCGAGCGAGTGGCTCAAGGATAGTGCGGTCACGAAAGAAAGAGCGAGAAGCACCTGAGTCCAGGGTGAAGGTGTGCAGTGCTGCAGTCGACTCAGTACCAGGGGGCACGGACGCACGAGCACCTAGGGCGGCAGCCGGACTGGCCTGAATGCTCGGGTCGGGCGGAACACGCAAGTACTGAGCACCCTCTCCACTAATAGACATCGCATACATGGCAGTGAGAATAGCATCAAAGTCTAAAGCCCAAATATCAACACCCCTCTTTTCCAGATCAGCCCAGCGCGGCAGCTCAGTGGCAGCAGGAAACTGAGTGCGCCACGCGTCGTTAAGGCGCGCAAAGCAGCGCTGCGTGGGGTGCGGCCTCCCACACTGCTGGCCGCTGCGGTCACCTGTGCGAATGACGTACGTGCAGGTAAAGCTACGCTGCGCATACCACTCACGGGCGGCCTGAAGCGTCGGGGCGGGCTGCTGACTCTGCCCTCCGCCAGTGCCTCCACGACCACCACCCCCACCGCCGCCGCCCCGGCCACCTCCACCCCTGCCGCCGCCACGACCACCTCCGCCTCCGCTGCCGCCTCCACCACCACTCCCACCGCTGCTGTCTCCTCCCCCACTGCCGCCACTAGTCTCCCCAGCCGCGCCTCCACTCCCACCGCCTCCACCCCCACCTCCTCCGCCGCCACCCCCACCCCTGCCCCCCTT
The DNA here is from genome assembly GCA_947470075.1 of Closterium sp. Yama58-4. Classification (NCBI taxonomy): domain Eukaryota; kingdom Viridiplantae; phylum Streptophyta; class Zygnematophyceae; order Desmidiales; family Closteriaceae; genus Closterium; species Closterium sp. Yama58-4. The sequence goes on along the minus strand of CANIUD010000129.1, from coordinate 341,755 downwards.
GTTCCTGCGGCGCCCACTCGAAGCAGACGCGGTCCCGACCTTCTCAGCACCAAGAAGGTCGACAGCAGCAGCAGAGGCGACAGAGGGGAGGAGGGGGGAAGGGGAACACCCCTCAAAGAACGGGGTGCGGGGGTCGCCACGAGAGGTGCCTACAGCGACGATGCTCGCCTCAGCTGCAAGCAGTTCCTTCTCGAGGAGGGCAACAGTGAGCTCAGTGGGGGAGCGAGAGAGGAAGTGGTCCCTGACTGCGCGCAGAGAGTCAGGAAGGCGGGTGACGATGTGGTAGAGAGTGATCCAGAGCGGGGGGGGGTTGCTAGTGAGAAACTCGGCAGGCATAGCAGCGCGAAAGCGAGCCTCACTAGTCTTAAGGTGGGTGATGAGGTCTGCGACAGTGTGAAAGGAGGCTAGGTCGGGGAACAGGTAGGGGAGAGTGAGGCGGCCTAGCGTGGCAGAAGCGGGCGAGGAGTAGCGGGCAACTACAGCGGTGTAGAGGTCCTTAGCAGTCTTGCACTGGCCGAAGTGCTCGCGCTCGTCTAGCGGCAGGGAGTTGCGAATAGCAAAGCGAGCGTGCGCATCACGGGTCTGCCACTGGGAACGCAGAGTGCTGTCAGCAGTCGAGTCAGGGGCAGTGGCATGGCCTAGGGCGTGGTCGTACAGTGAGATATCTTCCTTGGCAGTGAGCTGTAGGAACAGGTGCAGGTCATCGAGCCAGGTTTCGAACTTCACTGGACGGCCCTCGGCATCGAAAGCTAGAACTGGCGGGCTAGCCATAGTGACAGTAGCAGTAGTAACAGTAGTAGTAGGAATCAGGCCGCTGAAAAGGTGTGCGGAGGGTCAACGGGGCCGGCGGGGCCGCTAGGCAAGGCGCGGGCGGGGTCGACTGTCCGTAGTGGCACACGAGCGGCAGTAGTAGGTAGCGTGGCAGCAGGAGCTGCAACGGTGCACTGGTGGCAGCTGCAGTGGCAGCAGTGTGCGCGGTAGGTAGAAGATAAACAACAGTGAGAGCGAGTGCCTCGCGGGCGGCGGCTGCAGAAGCGCACGGGCGGCAGCGGCGCACTGGGAACGGCGGTGCACGGGCAGCGGCAGCGCACGGGCAGCGGCAGCGTAGGAGCAGCGACGGCGCACGGGCAGCGGCGGCGCACAGGCAGCGGCGGCGCTCGGGAGGCAGCAGTGCGCAAGCAGCAGCGGAAGCAGCGGCGTACGAGCGGCTGCGGGCAGCGGGGCGTGCGCTAGCAGGCGACGGGCGGCTGCGGGGCGTGCGCGAGCAGGCGACGGGCGGCTGCGGGCGGGCGGCCGCTGCGACAGCGGGCTGCGGGCCTGCGGGACGTGCGCGAGCAGGCGACGGGCAGCTGCGGGGCGTGCGCGAGCAGGCGACGGGCCGCGCGCGAGGGAAATAAGGCGCGCGCGGGAAAAAAAAAGGACCGCGCGCGAGCGGCTAAGGGGCGGCGTGACGGGGCCTTAAGGGGCGGGTCGCGGGTCGCGGGAGGTAGGGGCCGTAAAAAAGTTCGAGGCGCCCTAGGTAGGTAGGTAGGTAGGTAGGGAACGGTGGGCCCTTAAAAAAAAAACGGTCCTAGCGAAGGACCTGCTCTGAAACCATGTCAGAATGAACGGACAGGAATGACTGTACTAGCACAAAGTTGGATACAAGTAGGAAACCCTAATCTAGTGTACCCCCTAAGGTGTAACCCACTACAGCCTACAATCATATAAACATATAATGTTTGACAAGGTAGTCCCTACCGTCTGTTGTGATGGGAAGCAGGTGAGGTCCGTACTCCGTCAGCAGTTCCCCCTTTTTAGCTTCTGGCGCCTCCTCAGGTATTTTTGGTAACTGCACCGGTTCGGTTTCTTCTGCTGCAGGCTGTTCGGCGAAACTCCCCCATCCAGTTTCGGCTACGACTTCTCCAAGAGCGGTGTTTTCCATGACCCAACGCACGTCGACGGTGTCCCAGCCTTGAGTTGTGTTCCAGCCGGTAGGGTGTGAGACAGAGGGCCAGGTTGACTGTGCGGTCTCTGTCTCTGCTGCTTCAGTCGTTACGATTGCCGTGCCTGACGTGACTCCTTCTTCTTCTGCCGCTGGCGTTTCCGTGTTTTCAGGTTTTGTGGTTGAGGCGACGGGGACGGCAAGAGCGCGGAACGTGCCGTCGGGGCCTTGCCGTTGGTAGTCCGTCTCTTCCGGATGGCTCCACCTGGGTGGTGACGGGTGGCCTGGTGGATCGAGAACGAGGATGTTCTCGCTGTCGCCAGAGGTTCTTGGCGACTCGAAGTCAAGCACGAAGACTCCTTCCACACTTGTCGCCCTTCCGATGAAGGTCCCCTTGTATATTAAATGCATTTCGTCTTCTGTTGTCTCCAGGCCGACTCCGCACGTCATCAGTTGGTGGAGGGACAGAAGATTGTACCGGAGCTCGGGCACGACGAGGACGTCGCTGACGTGAATGCAGTAACCGGTGTCGCGTGACTGCAGCTGAATTTGTCCGCGACTGCTGGCGCGGATGGTTTGACTGTTAGCAACAGTAATTTCCACCTCGTTACAGAGTCGTTCCCTGTTGAGGATGAAGGTGTCTGACGACACCATGTGCTGGCCGCAGCAGCTATCCAGGTACCAGGTGTTAACCTCCTTTCTTGCTTTGGCGAGGTTGGCGAGTCTTGGCGTGATGCGATGCTCCATGTCGTGATCGTGATCGTAATTATAGGTGTAGTCCTCGTCTTCGTATGCCTCGCGTGCAGGTGGCGACTCCTGGATCCAAGGCGGCATTTCCCAGTCGTAATCCATGCGTCCGACCGACAGCTCGTCATATGTTGGGTCGTTTTCTTCTTCGTCTTCGACCGACCCTTCAGGACGCTCTTGCGGTGGATCTACGAACATGTCTTCCCAGCTGCGGAAGAAGCGGTAGTGTCGGTTGGGACGAGGCGGACCTCGACGCACCATGCAAGTCAACACCTTGCTTTTGCCTTTGTCGGTTGTGTTCGCAGGGATGCGCGTCGGAGCTTGGGATGTGCTTGCGACGGCTGGTGGTGACACGGTCTGATTGCGCGCTGGAGTTCTTCCTTGCTGGTAAGCGGCAGCTCCCTTCTGGTTGTTGTTGTTGCCGTTCAACTTCCAGCAGTCTTGGATTGTGTGTCCAGTCTTCTTGCAGTACTTGCAGAAGAGTCTCTTCTTGTCTGGTGGCGCTTGTGCATAGAAAGCGATTTTCTCCTTCTTGTTGCCTCTCTCGTTGTACAGGTCCATTTCCTTTTGTTCGGAGAGGAGCGTCGAGCAGAGGGCGGTTTCGCTGACAGTTCCTTGAGTGCGAAGGAGCGATTTACATTGGCGCCATTCCGAGCTTAATCCAGCGAGAATGATTGTCACGAACATGTCGTCAGGGAAGTTTCCGCCGCTTTTCTTGAATTGGTCTCTCAGATTTCTGCAGCGGTTGATGTAGGATCCGGCCTTTTCGCCGGGGAACATTCTGACGTTGTTCAGCTGGTTAAGCAGGCGACTAAGTGTCACCGAATCTGTTGCCATGTGGCAGGTGCGCAGGTGCTCCCATGATTGTTGCGCGGGTGCCCACTCGTTCTTGAAAGGGCGAATGCTTAGCTGTTCTTCTGGCGACAGATTTCGAATCAGTACGGTGAAGGCCAGGAGAGATTCGTTGTAGTACTGCGTCTTCTCCTGAGGTGAGCCGTTAGTCGGGAAGGGATACGAACCGTCGTAGTACATCCATATTTGAGCGCCTTGAGCTAACAGCTCGAATTCGAAGCTCCAGGTGTAAAAGTCTTGCCCGTCGAAGGGCTTTGTTGTCCTGAGCTTTGATGTTGTCAGAAACTTGTTCTGCATTGACGCCATTGTCTCGAAATGTGCTTGCTGTGTTTGAGCAGGTCCTGGGGCTCCGCGATTGTCGAAGGTGAAGGATCTTTCTGATCCAGCTCCTTGAGGATCGGGAGGTCTTCGGGCGTAGCTGGAGCCGTCGATGCTCATTGGCTGATGGCTCTCCAGTGCGCTGATGCGGGAAATCAGCTGCTCGAGGAGCGCTGTGTCTGCAGTCGTTGTAGTAGAAGTAACATTAGTGGAAGGTTGTACTGGGGTTTCTCCAGTTTCTCCGCAGTCGGCGCCTGGCATGATGCTTGCCCTTATAATAAATTATGTAAAAGGTTGTCCTTGTTAGGAGACCCTTTTTGGCAGTTCCTATAATCCAAACTAGCTCTCATACCATGTTAGAGTGAGGATCTTGGATAGGATAGAAAGTGCCTCTTGGAGAGTTGGTAGCGGAAGTCTTGGTAGGAACCTTGATCATAGTGAATGTAAATGACAAAGTTGTTTGAAAGGATAGAATACAAGCAAATAAATAGTCCTAACTAGCCATGTACTCTAAGGGGTACATTCCCTTATTATAACTGTTTTACAGGCAGTACAACAGTGACTCTGACTATTGCATTTCCTTTCTTGTTACCGAGTCGCTGCTTGTAACCGTGCGTGCGGTTACGCCTGTTGACATTCCTCGATGGTGAGTCAATCGTCGGTCCAGATGGTCAACAGTCGCGACAGTTGACTTTTGCGCCTGTTGACCTTCCTGCCTTTGGTATAGGCTGATCCGACTTTTACTGCTCGCGCTGCTTCGATAGTGACTGGTGCGATGTAGCTGCACCTTCGGGAATGCTTAAGTGTATTCCCTTCACACTCCAACAGCTTGTTCGTAGTTTTGACACCAGTGTCATTTTGGGATTTTGACACGAGCATACACATTGTTGGTTGGTGTCAAAAAATCGCTCAATGTCAGCTTGTCAAATTAATCGGATAGCCCGCTCGCCTAGAGTCGCAACGCACACCATCCAACCAAATCCATCGCATTGATACCTCTCACGATTTGCTCTTACTCAATAAAAAATCTGCAAAACCTGCCTCTGCGATGGTCCACAAATCCCCACCCAACACGTTGGTGTTGGGTTGTACTGTGGGGTTGCACTGACAGTTAAAACCGGAGGGTCAAGAAGCACGAAATTGGTTCAAGCTTCCTAAGGCTGGTTGGGTGTTACCCGGTTTCCAGCGGAGGCAAACTTTTGAAACACAAACCTGGTCCTGAACATTCGCCAAACTAGAACACTGTAGCAGCGACAAATGCCCAGTTGGGTTTCATCGCACGGCACATCGCCCAACACCAACCTCCGTAAACATAAGGCACACAGGCAAGAGAAACTTGTCCCAAAAACGCTACTGATTATTCGCGAGTTCTAGGACCCACTATTAGACCCGCGTGGCCCGCCAACTAGCCAACATACCGACAAGCGGGCGCGCGCTAATCACGAATTACATAAGGTATGGGAGAGCTAAAATCGCGGAAACCGACGTTACCGGAAATGTAGTTGTGCGTTGTGACGTTAGCAGACCGATGGCCACGTTTCGACCTGCAGAGCTATGCGACGTCGCATTTAGGTAACGATTTGCATTGCAGGGCAACGCGACGGCGACATTAGGTCACGATTTGCCCTGCAGGGCAACGCGACGGCGACATTAGGTCACGTTTCGGCCGGCAGGGCAACGCGACGGCGACATTAGGTCACGATTTGCCCTGCAAAGGCAATGCGACCTACAAACAGGCGGAGGTGCATGGGCAGGGGGGATCGCGTGGGCAGGCGAAAGCACCTGGCTCACCTCCGCCTCGCTCACCTCCGCCTCTCTCACGCTCCGCCTCTCTCACGCTCCGCCTCTCTCACCTCCGCCTCTCTCACCTCCGCCTCTCTCACCTCCGCCTCTCTCACCCTCCGCCTCTCTCACCCTCCGCCTCTCTCATCCTCCGCCTCTCTCACCTCCGCCTCTCTCACGCTCCGCCTCTCTCACCTCCGCCTCTCTCACCCTCCGCCTCTCTCATCCTCCGCCTCTCTCACCTCCGCCTCTCTCACGCTCCGCTTCTCTCACCCTCCGCCTCTCTCATCCTCCGCCTCTCTCATCCTCCGCCTCTCTCACCTCCGCCTCTCTCACGCTCCGCCTCGCTCACGCTCCGCCTCGCTCACGCTCAGCCTCTCTCACGCTCCGCCTCTCTCACCTCCGCCTCTCTCACCCTCCGCCTCTCTCACCCTCCGCCAATCTCACGCTCCGCCTCTCTCACCCTCCGCCTCTCTCACGCTCCGCCTCTCTCATCCTCCGCCTCTCTCACTCCGCCTCTCTCACCCTCCGCCTCCCTCACCCTCCGCCTCTCTCACGCTCCGCCTCTCTCACCCTCCGCCTCTCTCACCCTCCGCCTCTCTCACGCTCCGCCTCTCTCATCCTCCGCCTCTCTCACCTCCGCCTCTCTCACCCTCCGCCTCCCTCACCCTCCGCCTCTCTCATCCTCCGCCTCTCTCACCTCCGCCTCTCTCACCCTCCGCCTCCCTCACCCTCCGCCTCTCTCATCCTCCGCCTCTCTCACTCTCCGCCTCTCTCACCCTCCGCCTCTTTCACCTCCGCCTCTCTCACGCTCCGCCTCTCTCACCTCCGCCTCGCTCACCTCCGCCTCTCTCACGCTCCGCCTCTCTCACGCTCCGCCTCTCTCACCTCCGCCTCTCTCACCCTCCGCCTCTCTCATCCTCCGCCTCTCTCACCTCCGCCTCTCTCACGCTCCGCCTCTCTCACCCTCCGCCTCTCTCACCTCCGCCTCTCTCATCCTCCGCCTCTCTCACGCTCCGCCTCTCTCACGCTCCGCCTCTCTCACCTCCGCCTCTCTCACCTCCGCCTCTCTCACCTCCGCCTCTCTCACGCTCCGCCTCTCTCACCCTCCACCTCTCTCATCCTCCGCCTCTCTCACCTCCGCCTCTCTCACGCTCCGCCTCTCTCACCCTCCGCCTCTCTCACCTCCGCCTCTCTCACCTCCGCCTCTCTCACCTCCGCCTCTCTCACGCTCCGCCTCTCTCACCCTCCGCCTCTCTCACCCTCCGCCTCTCTCACCCGCCGCCTCTCTCACCTCCGCCTCTCTCACCTCCGCCTCTCTCACCCTCCACCTCTCTCATCCTCTGCCTCTCTCACCTCCGCCTCTCTCACGCTCCGCCTCGCTCACGCTCCGCCTCTCTCACGCTCCGCCTCTCTCACCTCCGCTTCTCTCACCCTCCGCCTCTCTCACCCTCCGCTTCTCTCACCCTCCGCCTCTCTCATGGGGAGATGCATCGACAGGGGGGTAGCTTGGGTATGGGGAGATGCATCGACAGGGGGGTAGCTTGGGTATGGGGAGATGCATCGACAGGGGGGTTGCTTGGGGATGGGGAGATGCATCGACAGGGGTTGCTTGGGTATGGGGAGATGCATCGACAGGGGGGTAGCTTGGGTATGGGTAGATGCATCGACAGGGTAGATGCGTCGTCCTCCCTCCCTTCCTCCCGTCCCCTTCCTGCCATTTTCCCATCTCCTCATCCTCTCTCGATCCTGTCCCCCTTCCACTTTCCATCTCCCACCCTCCTACTCCCTTCCTCTCATCCTCCCATCCTCCCTTTCTTCCTTCCTCCCTCCCTTCCACCCATCTACCCAACGTCGTCCTCTCCCACCCCCTTCCTTTCTTCATCTATTCCCTCTCCCAATTCTCTGGCTCAGTGCCTTTCCCCGCTCTCTCCCCCCCCTTCCGCCCTTCCTCTGTGTCCCCCTTGCTCTCCGTGCATTATTCCCTACCGCCGTTGCCCTTCCATTGTCATTGTTTTGTATCCTTCCCCGCTGCTTCAACTTTGACACATGCGAGTTGTGGTTCGTGTGTGTGCAGGTCTGCCATGCATCCAGTTGTGATGTGTTTGTTGTTTGATGATAGTGGTACCGTATGACAAATAGCTGTCATATATTGATGTTGGATGCTTCTCATAATACACAACTTGGTGTTCTGGAGCAGAAATGCACATGACCATTACAAGGAAGTGCAACAAAGCAAGCTATATTTCCCAAAAAGGTTTCCAAGAGTGGAATATAGGCACATGCACAAAGCTAGGAGGCGGAACATTTCAACCCGGTCCTGTCAGGCCACGCCACGACCCATGGTGGTGGGCACCTGTACAAGCATGGTTCTGTGATGGAACAGGGAGCGAAGAGGGGATATGGCAGAACAAGCGAGGGGTGGAGGTGGAGGTACAGAAGGGCATGTATGGGAGGAGTGGACAAGGCAGAGGGGTGAGCAAAGTGGGAAAGGGAGTGAGCAGGGTGGAGAAGGGGGTGAGCAATAGGGGAAAGAGAGTGAGCAGGGTGGAGAAGGGGGTGAGCAATAGGGGAAAGAGAGTGAGCAGGGTGGAGAAGGGGGTGAGCAATAGGGGAAAGAGAGTGAGCAGGGTGGAGAAGGGGGTGAGCAAAGGAGAAAGCAAGTAAGCAAGGGCTAAGGAGGGGTGCGAACAGGGGAAATGAGAGGACTTGGGGGTGGAAAAGGGTTGAACGAAGGGGGAAGTGAAGAGCAACGACATGGTGAAAGGGAGGATTGGCGTGTGGAAAAGCGAGAGGGGGAGGGAGGGTCAGCGTGGGGGAAAGGGAGGGTGGTAGTGGGGGAAAGGAGGGTGGGATTGGGAGAAAGGGCGGGTGGTATTGAGGGAAAGGGAGGATTAGCGTAGGGGAAAGAGAAGATTGGCGTGGGGGAAAGGGAGAGTTGGCATGGGGGAAAAGGAGCATTAGCGTGGGGGAAAGGGAGGGTTGGCGTCGGGGAAAGGGAGGATTATTGTAAGGAAAAGGGCGAGGGAGAGTGGGGGAAAGGACGGGGGGGACTGGGGGAGGGGACGGGTGGGGTGTGGGGGAAAGGCCCGGGGGGAGTGGGGGAAAGGATGAGGGGGAGAGAGGATGACATGGTTCGCACGAAGAGGCGTGTTGGGAGCGGAGGGCATGCATGGTCGAAAGGGTGGTGTGGCCCTGGAGGAGTGGGGAAAGTTTCAGAGGGGAAGTTGGGGATTGGACGGGGGGAAGTGGGGGAGAGGCCGGGGGGAGTGCGGGGAGGGACGAGGTGGAGTGGGGGAAAGAGAGGGTAGGAGCGGGGGAAAGGGGGGGTAGGATTGGGGGAAAGGGGGGGTGTTTGTTGGGGAAAGACAGGGCAGTAGTGCGGGAAAGGGAGGTGTGTGGGGGAAGCGGAGGGTTGGCGTTGGTGAAAGGGAGGATTACTGTGTGGGAAAAGGGCGAGGGAGAGTGGGGTATTGGACGGAGAGGAGTGGGGGAATGGACGGGTGGGGTTGGGGGACGGGTGGAACATTTCAACCCCTCACGGATGGGTGTCGGGGAAGGAAATGGGAGCGGGAGAGAGGGTAATGGGATACCGTGTGGGGACGGGGGTGGGCGAGGTGTAACACAAGGGCGTCAGAGACAGCAGCAGAGGAGAGGTGGAGGTGTGTGAGGGATTACTGCTGCTTGCAACCACAGCTAGCCGCAGGGCGGGGTGTGAGGGCGTGGAGGAGGAGTGGAGCACGGTGGAGGCTGGTGCGGTGCGGAGGAGGAGGAAGCGTGGCGCCGCGCGAGTGGCAGTGGTCGTGGTGAGTGAGGACGTGAGGAGGTGAGGAGGGAAGAGGGAGGAGGGAGGAGCGATTGAGGCACCAGAGAGAATGATACGAGCGAGGGGGGAGGAGGAAGAGGAGGAGGAGTGAGAGGAGGAGGAGATGAGGCAGAGGGAGAGGATGAGGAGGAGGGGAGAGGGAAGCCAATGGTAAGGAGGGGGCAGGGGGAGAGGTGCAGGGCGGTGAGGGAGGGGTGGACGGGTGGTGGGAGAGGGCAGTCCAGGCAAGGTTGGCGGAGAGCAGGCAGGGAAAGGCGAGGGCAGCGAGGCAGAGGCGCTGGTGATGCTGCTGCCCCACACTCACCGATGGCGCAAGTGCACCAGCGACTGCAGGAGAAGGGGGGGAGGCGGGGGTGGAAAGGGGATGGTGGGAGTGGGGAAAAGGGGAGCATTGGTGGAGGACGCGTTGGCGCAAGTACACCAACAACTTGAGGAAGAGTGGGTGGGGGATTGGGGGGGAGAGGGGGAAGAGAATGAGCAGGGGAGACAGACAAAGTGAGACAGGGGGAAGAGAAGGAGCTGGGGAAACAGGGTGAGACAGGGAAGAGAGGGCGACGGGAGAATGAGCAGGGTGATGGGAGAGGGGAGCGAGGGCGATGGGAGAGGGTAGTGAAGAGCGACGGGAGTGGGTAGTGAAGAGCGACGGGAGGGAAAAGGGAAGAGCGACGGGGGGGAAAAGTGAAGGCGACGGGAGGGGGGAGTGAAGGCGACGGGAGTAGGGAGTGAAGGCGACGGAAGTAGGGAGTGAAGGCGACGAGAGGGGGAAATGAAGGCGACGGGAGGGGGAAGTGACGGTACTTGCAGGGGAGGGACTGGCGCGGCTAGGAAAGTACCCTAAGGGAAGTTTTAGCAAGGGGAGGGAAGGGATCGGATTGGGAAGGGAAGGGAAGGGCGATGAATCAAGGCTGAGTGACGGGAAGGGAAGGGAAGAGGAGGTGTACGACGGACAGCTGACACCGGTGGTGTGATGGGATCATGGTACATTGGCGTGAGGGAAGCTCTGAGAATCAACGTGAGCCTAAAGTACATGCTGCTGCCGATTCTTGTGAATCGCGGCGAGAGGGTAGGGCCGCACTGGCGCTTGGACTCCACCTTTTTACTGCACGGCGGGAAATGTTAATTTGTGGCGTAACGTCCTCGTGGCTCGAGCAAACGCAGCACGCGGGATCAGAGGAAGGAATCGCACTTACTGGCGTTTTCGAAGCGTGCTGTGTGTCACTTCTAATTCCCAGCGATAGCTAATGATGCCGTCGCGCCGCTTTGTGTACGCTATCACTATCGCCCGCCGTCTGCTTTGACCAGGTGGCTTTGCGTATGCGCTAACCTCAATTTCCTAACTACTTGTAGGGGGAGCAGTTTCCTATACTACAATGCAGTGACGTGGTGTTGGAAACTGAGTTTTTGTGTGAGACAGGTTGTTGTTGGGTGTCGCTTTAGGCTCTCTGCGACTGATGTGTGCGTGAAGTACATGTCGCAGGTCAATCCTGGTAACATTGGCGAACCTGGGCAAGTACACGAACATCCTCTAACAATCTCGACACTACCAAATTTCGCGGGCCAATCACGTTTTCAGTCCCAACCAACCTTCCTAAGGTTGAAGTTCTTGGCCCGCGGGTTTTAAGCTCGTTCATATGAACGCACAATAACAGATATTTTGTGTCCCACCAATGAGGCTTCGTCGCACATTTCCATCGGCGCGACTCGAGTTGACCCCGCTGCTACAGTGATTGACACCAAGAAGTGGGCCGATTCGGGTTGACACGCATAAGCAGTTGGTGTCAAAACTGCGAACAAGATCTCAGCAAAATGGCGCGCAGCGGTGCAGCTTGAATTGCTGACGTGGCCCTAGGGTCAGGCTCATTCGTGTAGTCTTGTTTAGCGTGTCATTGCCTTTCCGCGATCCGCATCCACCCTATATCGCGTACATTCGTCACAATCAGGGTGAATTAAGATGAACCTATCCAACGGATACTGCTCCACGGCCGCATGTCAATCTCCCTTTCCATCGACGGTCGAAGCGGCGGCTCCTTCGATAACGGAACCTCTTAATCGATAAAAGAACCTCCTTTATTGCCTCAACGGTCGTGAGAAACACTTTTCCGACAGCCCGCGATTGCGACAGCCTGCGATTGCGACAGCCCGCGTTTGCGACAACCCACTTTTCGACAGTCTCCGAACCACATCTTATCCCGAGCCCACGCGGAAGGAATGGAACGCGACGCGGCGCAGCGGACTCGCCGCGTCCGCGTCGTCGTCCCCGTAGGCCCCTTCGCGGCGCTGCAGCCACCGCTGCTGCTGCTGCTGCCTCTCCTGCTGCTGCTGCTTCAATGCCCTCCCTGTCGGTGCCAGGAGCAGCAGCCTGTGAACGACACGCAAGGTGCGGGGGAATAAGGAGGGGGGGTGGAGGGAGGGGGGGAGCTGGGGAGCGGGTGTAGGACGGGGAAATTCCTCTGCTGCTTCAATGCCCTCCCTGTCGGTGCCAGGAGCCGTCGCCTGTGAAAGGCACGCAAGGTGCGGGGGAATAAGGAGGGGGGGAGGGGGGAATGGTAGCGGGCGGTATTAGGGGGAATTCCGCGGCAGTGCCGCCTGGGCTGGCAGCTGTCGCCTGGGAATGGCAGCTGTCGCCTGGGAATGGCAGCTGTCGCCTGGGAATGGCAGCTGTCGCCTGGGAATGGCGCGCAAGGTCCGCGGACGGAGGGGAGACGTTGCTGGCGTGTGATGGCGCGTCAGAAGTCGCACAGGCTGGCGCTGGCCCACGCAGGGGAGGGGACGGGAGGGGAGGAGGGGTGTGAGGAGGTTGGATGGGGACTCCAACTGCTGCTGTTCCTGTGCCGGTTCCACAAAGCGAGCGTTGAGTGAGGGAGAGAGTGGAGGGGCGAAGGGAGGGGAAGAGGGGGGTGTGTGAGCTGGGGGGTGAATGGGGGGGACGGCTGATGCTGTTCCCATGTTGAATGGGGGCAACCGCTGCTGCCCATTCCCATGCTGGCATAGGTAGCGCGCCAATCAGAGCCATTCAGGCTCGCCTGGTGGGGGGTGGAGTTGGGAGGGGTTCAGAGAGGGGAAAGGAGGGGATAAAGGGTGTGTGAGTGAGCAGGCGGGACGGGGGAAAAGGTTGCTTCTGTTCCCGTGCTGGCAGTTGTGGCGCGCCGATCAGAGCTGTTCCAGGTGAACGGTGGGGAATGCGGGTGGGTTGTGTGGAGGAGAGGGGGGAAGGTGAGGGTGAGGGCAGGCGTGAGGGAAGTGCAGAGGGGAATAGGGGGTTAGGGGAAGAGGGTGAGGGAGAGTGGGGGGCAGGGCAGGGGAAGGGGAAGGGGAAGGGGAAGGGGAAGGGGAAGGGGAAGGGGAAGGGGGGGGGGGGAAAAAGGGGAAGGGGGAGCAGGGCGAAGCAGGGTGGGCGGAGAGTAGGAGGAAAGGGGACCGGGGGAGAGGAGGCTGATGTACATGAGAGGCTGATGTACATGAGAGGCTGATGTACATGAGAGGCTGATGTACATGAGAGGCTGATGTACATGAGAGGCTGATGTACATGAGAGGCTGATGTACATGAGAGGCTGATGTACATGAGAGGCTGATGTACATGAGAGGCTGATGTACATGAGAGGCTGATGTACATGAGAGGCTGATGTACATGAGAGGCTGATGTACATGAGAGGCTGATGTACATGAGAGGCTGATGTACATGAGAGGCTGATGTACATGAGAGGCTGATGTACATGAGAGGCTGATGTACATGAGAGGCTGATGTACATGAGAGGCTGATGTACATGAGAGGCTGATGTACATGAGAGGCTGATGTACATGAGAGGCTGATGTACATGAGAGGCTGATGTACATGAGAGGCTGATGTACATGAGAGGCTGATGTACATGAGAGGCTGATGTACATGAGAGGCTGATGTACATGAGAGGCTGATGTACATGAGAGGCTGATGTACATGAGAGGCTGATGTACATGAGAGGCTGATGTACATGAGAGGCTGATGTACATGAGAGGCTGATGTACATGAGAGGCTGATGTACATGAGAGGCTGATGTACATGAGAGGCTGATGTACATGAGAGGCTGATGTACATGAGAGGCTGATGTACATGAGAGGCTGATGTACATGAGAGGCTGATGTACATGAGAGGCTGATGTACATGAGAGGCTGATGTACATGAGAGGCTGATGTACATGAGAGGCTGATGTACATGAGAGGCTGATGTACATGAGAGGCTGATGTACATGAGAGGCTGAGGGGGAGGCAAAGCGGAAGGAGGTGAGGGAGGGGAGGCGAGTGGGAAGCGAGTTGAGAGCCAGGAGGACAGGAAAGGGGAGGCTTGAGAAAGAAGGGGAAGGCGTGATGGGAAGGTGCAGACGCATGGAGAGAAGGTGACCTTTGAGTCGACTCAAAAGTCTCCCTACAGAACAGGGGCTCTTTGGCAGTTTGTGGAATGAGGTGAGCAGCATTGGGTGGCAGTGGCTGGCGGTTGATGGCGTTGGGTGGCAATAGTGTCGCCAGGGAATGGGGGGCTGGTTGGGAGGGACTGGAAAGGATGGTGTCTTGTCTTGAGAGTGGCTCCCTTGACTCACAACCACCTGCTTGCCCGTATGCCCTGCCTCCATCCCGAGCCGCCCTCCCTAGCCGCCCTCCTCCCACCTGTGCCCTCCCCCTCCCTCTCGTGCCCTTCCCCCTTCTCTCGAGTCCTCCCCCTCCCTCTCGTGCCCTCCCCCTCCCTCTCGTGTCCTCCCCCTCCCTCTCGTGCCCTCCCCCTCCCTTCCGTGCCCGCCCCCCTCCCTTCTGTGCACCCCTCCCTTCCATGCCCCCCTCCCTTCCATGCCCCCCTCCCTTCCATGCCCCCCTCCCTTCCGTGCCCGCCCCCCTCCCTTCCATGCCCCCCTCCCTTCCGTGCCCCCCTCCCTTCCGTGCCCCCCTCCCTTCCGTGCCCCCCTCCCCTCCATGCCCCCCTCCTCCCTTCGTTTCCACCTCTTCCTTTCCGTCCCCCCAATCCCTCCGGCTGGTCGCTTCAGGGAGTGGAGGCGAGGCGAGCAATCAATGTGTGCAGCCTGTGCACTTTCAAAATCTCTCAAGACTTTTGAGACGTCTCCAAAGGCACTTTCAAAATCTCTCAAGAATCCTTTTCTGTGCCGCCCATTCCCTCCCATGCCCGCCCTCCTTCCGTGCAACCAATTGCCCTCCCCTGGCAGTGCTGGCACGGGTGGTGCGAGGGTGGCAGCTGGTTAGGCGCTTCAGGGACTGGCGGCGAGCCACCTGGGAAATCTTAAGGACTCTCTACTATCCTTCCTACCGTGTTTTGAGACGTCTCAAAACATCACTTTTATCACCTGGGAACTCTTAAGGACTCTCTACTATCCTTTTCCTACCCCGCCCGTGCGTCCGATTTCCCTCCCCCCTCAGTGCTGGCACGCATTGTGAGAGGGTGGCAGCCGGCTAGACGCTTCAGGGATTGGCGGCGAGCAATGCATGTGTGCCGCCTGGGGGACCCGGCTGTAGAATGCTCTGAGGATGGTTCAGTGATCGCCCTGTAAGTGCACGCTATGACATGCCATGCTGCTTGCCATCAAGGTGTGCTGCCCGGGGGACCTGGCTGTAGCATGCTCTGAGGATGGTTCAGTGATCGCCCTGTAAGGGCCCGCCACACATGCCCAGCTGTGGGGTCCCATCCCTTCCGCCTTCATGCATTGCATGCTACATGCCACATGCTACTCCATCAATGGCCCTGTGCGTCCCTGTGTGTGTGTGTGTGTGTGCGTGTGTGTGTGTGTGTGTGCGTGTGTGTGTGTGTGTGTGTGTGTGTGTGTGTGTGTGCATGTGTCTGTGCCAATGCGTGTGCCGTGGGTGTGCATGTGCGTGTGCATGTTCGTGTGCATGTGCATATATGTGTGCGTTGCCTCAATCCATTCTAAATGTTCCCCCACTGGTGGTATTCGCATGCGTGCTGGTGGGAAGTTGTTACAAGCCGCATGGACTCGACTCACAAGTCACCCGTGTTTGTTTCAATCGGCTTTGAACGGGCTCCCACTAATGGCCTGGTCCTCTTGTGTGTGTGCATGTGTGTGTGTGTGTGTGTGTGTGTGTGTGCATGTGTGTGCATGTGTGTGTGTGCATGTGTGTGTGTGCATGTGTGTGCATGTGTGTTTGTGCATACGTGTGCATGTGTGTGTGTGCATGTGTGTGTGTGCATGTGTGTGTGTGCATGTGTGTGTATGTGTGTGTGTGCATGTGTGTGCATGTGTGTTTGTGCATATGTGTGCATGTGTGTGTGTGCATGTGTGTGTGTGCATGTGTGTGTGTGCATGTGTGTGTGTGCATGTGTGTGCATGTGTGTTTGTGCATATGTGTGCATGTGTGTGTGTGCATGTGTGTGTGTGTGTGTGTGTGTGTGTGTGCATGTGTGTGCATGTGTGTGCATGTGTGTGCACGTGTGTACATGTGTGCTGGCAGGAAGTTGTCACAAGCCGGCATCAGGGGGAATATCTCCGATGAAATTGGCAAACTCACTGCCCTCATCGCTCTGTAAGCCTCCTCACCTCTCTGTACGCCCACTCACCTCCCTGTGCGCTCGTCCCCTCCCTATACACTCTGAAAGCTTTATACCCTCACCTCACTCTACGCCCCTCTCCCTCCGTACTCTCCTTGTGGGTTCTCACACTGAATTCCTTTTTGCCCTCACTTCTTTCCCCTTCCCACAGCCTTCACGCCCCCCCACCCTCACCACCCCCTTCCTGCCTCACTCACACCTGGCCCTAGCTCCTCTGCCCTCAATCAAGCATGTACTCTCCCTTCTCCCATCCCCTCTGAATCGCTCTCTTGCAATGCTCGCTCGTCTCCCATCCCCCCTGAATCGCTCTCTTGCAATACTTCTCTCCATCCCTTGCCCCCCCAGCCTAGAGGTTCATTCCCATCCCACATACATGCTGACCACACAGTCGCTCCTTGCCACTGCAGCACCTCTCCGCCCTTCCTCCCTCTTTCGGAGTCACTTTTGTGAAGTCTCAAAAGAGACATGCTCATTGGGAGTCACTTTTTGGTTTTGAGAAATCTCAAAAACCACAGCCACGCCTTGCCACTGAAGCACCTCTCTCCGCCTTCCTCAGATGACACGCCCTTCGCCTTTCCCCCCTCGTCCTTCGCCCCCCGCCCCTGGCCCCTCTCCCTCCCCTTTTCCCTCCCCCTCCCCCCCCTGCCAGGCAGCTGGACGGCAATCAGCTCAACGGCTACCTGCCTTGGTCCCTGGGGAGGGGACCTTCCTTTCAGCCTATGAGGCCCGCACACGATTCTCCCTTCGCCCTTCGCCCCTCGCCCCTCGCCCCTCGCCCCTCGCCCCTGCCCCCTCCCCCTCTCCCTCCGCCCCCTGGCAGGCAGCTGGATGGCAATCAGCTCACCGGCTACCTGCCTTGGTCCCTGGGGAGGGGACCTTCCTTCCAGCCTATGAGGCCCGCACACGATTCTCCCTTCGCCCTTCGCCCCTCGCCCCTCGCCCCTCGCCCCTGCCCCCTCCCCCTCTCCCTCCGCCCCCTGGCAGGCAGCTGGACGGCAATCAGCTCACCGGCTACCTGCCTTGGTCCCTGGGGACCCTCCAGCCTGTGAGGCCCTCACACGATTCGCCCTTCGCCCCTCGGCCCCCTGGCAGGCAGCTGGACGGCAATCAGCTCACCGGCTACCTGCCTTGGTCCCTGAGTTCCCTCACCAACCTGCAGATCCTGTGAGACCCCTTGGATCAGATGATACGCTCCTTGAGGCTCATGAGAGATAGATGATATGACATGTCCTGTAGGGAAAGTGAGATGATACTCTCTGTGAGGTATTATGCTGACAACACCTGTGGGGTCCCTGAGTTCCCTCTCCAACCTGCAAATCCTGTGAGACCCCTCAGATGAGATGACACGCTGTGTGAGGCATGTGAGATGATACCTGTTTTGTAGGGAAAGTGAGATGATATGCTCTGTGATGTGAGGTCCCTGGGAACCCTCACCAACCCGCGACTCCTGTGAGGCCCCTCAGATCAACAAATGATACGTAATATGTGGGGTTTCTGAAAACCCTCTCCAACCTGCAACTCCTTGCGGTCCCCAGGGACCGTGCGAGATGATTTTCACACCACTGCCACTTGAGATGGATAAGTCTGTAAGAAGTTGAGAAGAATGGGTTGATTAAATTAAGGGCAGTCTCCTATTGGATCAGCTGAAACCAATGTGTAAGTGTGGACGAAATCAGTCTCCTAGAGGTGTACGAGCGCAAAAGATGAGGTGGACGTTCACCTGTAGCAAGCTGAATGTGAGGGCGTTGAGAGATGATATGTGAATTTTCAATTACCAACTAGCTTCTGTGAAGGCCTTGAAATGATATGCTACTGTGAGACCCTTGTGGGACACATGGTACGCCCTTGTGGGACACAGGATACGCCCTTGTGGGACACATGATACGCCCTTGTGGGACAAATGATATGCCCTTGTGTGACACATGAAACGCCCTTGTGGGACACATGATACGCCCTTGTGGGACACATGAAACGCCCTTGTGGGACACATGATGCGCCCTTGTGGGACACATGATACGCCCTTGTGGGGCACATGATGAAACGCCCTGTGGAGCACATGAAACGTCCTGTGGGACACATCATATGCCCTGTGATATGCTCACAAGCAGTTTTTGAGTGGACTGGATAATTTCCTTTCTTCCTGTCCTGCCCCTCCTGTGTGTGTGTGCAGCAACGTGGGTGGCAACCAGCTAGAAGGCAGCTTCTTACTCAGCTTCATTCACATACTCAAAATCCCCTTTCCTCCTGTCCTGCCCCTCCTGTGTGTGTGCGTCTGCAGCAACGTGGGTGGCAACCAGCTAGAAGGCATGATCCCTGGGTCAATCACGAACCTCAAGCACCTCCACACGCTGTGCGTGCATTTCTAAGAAGCGGGATGTAAGGAAGGGAGGAATGTGCGTACCTGGGAAGAGAGAGGGAGGATGGGGTAGGGAAGGGATGAGTTTTTTACGAACCTTACTCATCTTTACATGCTGTGCGTGCATTTCTGGATGAAGGGAGAAATCTTAGGCAGCAGCCTAATCGGCATGATGGCATGATGGTGTGAGAGGCGAATGTGCGTACCCATGAGAGGAGAATGTGCGTACCCATGAGAGGAGAATGTGCGTACCCATGAGAGGAGAATGTGCGTACCCATGAGAGGAGAATGTGCGTACCCATGAGAGGAGAATGTGCGTACCCATGAGAGGAGAATGTGCGTACCCATGAGAGGAGAATGTGCGTACCCATGAGAGGAGAATGTGCGTACCCATGAGAGGAGAATGTGCGTACCCATGAGAGGATAATGTGCGTACCCATGAGAGGAGAATGTGCGTACCCATGAGAGGAGAATGTGCGTACCCATGAGAGGAGAATGTGCGTACCCATGAGAGGAGAATGTGCGTACCCATGAGAGGAGAATGTGCGTACCCATGAGAGGAGAATGTGCGTACCCATGAGAGGAGAATGTGCGTACCCATGAGAGGAGAATGTGCGTACCCATGAGAGGAGAATGTGCGTACCCATGAGAGGAGAATGTGCGTACCCATGAGAGGATAATGTGCGTACCCATGAGAGGATAAATTTTTTTGACAGGGGAGGAGCGAGGGGACGAAGAGGGAAGGGAGATGGAGGTAAGGAAGCGAACAATCACAAAATTCACACCCTTCTCACAAACCCACGAACAATCACAAACCTCGAGCACCTTCTCACACCCTGTGTGTACGTGGGAGGGAGGGAGGGAGGGAGGGAGGGAGGGAGGGAGGGAGGGAGGGAGGGAGGGAGGGAGGGAGGGTGAGGATAGGGAAGGGAGGAACAGTGAATTGTGTACTCATTTTGTGTCATCAAAACTTTTCTCGTCCATGTTTGTTCATGTGCATCAGGGTTTGTGCGCTCACAGCTGTGTGTTTGTTTATTAGTATGTGCGTGTGGGTTTGTGCGCTCATGGTTGTGTGTTTGTTCATTACCATGTGCATGTGGGCTTTTGTGTGGGATTGGGATTTTGCATCTCTGTGTGTGTGTCCGTGCGTGTGTGAGGTGACTTATGAGTCGACTCAAAATTCACCTTTGTGTGTGTGGGCTTTTGTGTGGCTCTGGGGTTCTGCATCCCTGTGTGTGTACCCGTGCGTGTGTGGCGTGGGGTATGGTTGAGAGGGGGGGAGAAGGGCGCATGTGTGTGTGTGTGCATGTGTGCGTGCGTGTGCGTGTGTGTGTGACCGCGTGTGTGCGCATTTGCGTGTGTGTGTGTGTGTATGTGTGTGTGTGTGTGTGTGTGCGTGTGCGTGTGCGTGTGTGTGTGTGTGTGTGCGTGCGTGCGTGCGTGTGTGCGTGTGTGTGTGTGTGTGTGTGTGTGAGTGCGTGCATACATGTGTGTGCGTGCGTGTGTGTGTGTGTGTGTGCGTGTGTGTGTGTGCGTGTGTGTGTGTGTGTGTGTGCGTGTGTGTGTGCGTGTGTGTGTGTGTGCGTGTGTGTGCGTGTGTGTGTGTGTGTGTGTGTGTGTGTGCGTGTGTGTGTGTGCGTGTGTGTGTGTGTGTGTGTGTGTGTGTGTGTGTGTGCATGTGAACACCTGCTGCTGCTAACACCAGTCGAATCGAGCGCAACAAGTTTGACAACGCCCTGCCTGCCAACTTCTCAGCGCTCACCAAACTCAGCTTCTTGTCAGTTCTCCCTCTCTTCCCCCACCTCCTGTCAGTTCCCCTCCCTTTCCATGCCTCTTGTCTCTCATTCTTTAGTCCACACGAAAACATGCCTGCCTGCCAACTTATCAGTGTTCACCAAACTCAGCCTCTTGTCAGTTCCCCCTTCCTTCCTACCAGTGCCTTTTCTCACTCATCCATTTCCACTCTCTCTTGCCAGTCATCTCGTCCTTCCTTCCACTGCCTCTTTGCACTGCCCTTCTGCCGTCTACTCTTGTCTCTCACCAATGCTCTTAACTCTGCTCCATGCCATTTCTGTGCCTACGGATTTCTGCTACTGTTTTAGGTGCATTGAAGGAAGCATCTGTGGATGTCAGTGTTAATTTGCTCTTTACTTTCTCTGGAGCTGAGTCGTATCTAGAAGTCTGTTTCAACAGTGCCTCAGAAGACATTTTAAAAGGAGCTTTCAGAAAGCTTCCAAGTCTCTGTTCCCGCTTTTTCCCATGCCCTGGTTCTTCTTTTTCCTTTACCCATCCCCGTTCACCTCCCCCCCACACCGCTCTCCACCGCATGGATGGCAGATTCGCCAACAACAACTCCTTCACGGGCCCTCTGCCGTCCTTCTTTGGCAGCATGACCAGGCTGCAGCAGCTGTGAGTGCAGCAGCTGTGAGTGCAGCAGCTGTGAGTGCAGCAGCTGTGAGTGCAGCAGCTGTGAGTGCAGCAGCTGTGAGTGCAGCAGCTGTGAGGGCAGCAGCTGTGAGTGCAGCAGCTGTGAGTGCAGCAGCTGTGAGTGCAGCAGCTGTGAGTGCAGCAGCTGTGAGTGCAGCAGCTGTAAGAGCAGCAGCTGTAAGTGCAGCAGTTGTTGTGGTGCCACTGTGTGTGAGCGTGGGTGCCTAGTGCTGTAGAAAGTACGAGCACCAATGCCGTCTCCAGCTTCTAGCAAGTGACCTTTTTCACTAATGCCTCCCACTATCAGCTGCCTATCTTACGCCATTGTCTCACTATAGGCAGTTTCATTCATCGTCAAACGGCAGCTGTGAGTGCAGCATTGGCCCATTTCATTACTAACCTGCTTATTTCACATGTTTGGCTCCACCCCATGCCCCTCCTACCCCATGCCCCTCCCACCCCATGCCCCTCCCACCCCATGCCCCTCCCACCCCATGCCCCTCCCACCCCATGCCCCTCCCACCCCATGCCCCTCCCACCCCATGCCCCTCCCACCCCATGCCCCTCCCACCCCATGCCCCTCACAGAAAGCTCTACTCCAACCCCATGGGAGGGTCGCTGCCGGAGTCCTACTCGCAACTCAAGAACCTCACCCACCTGTACGCCTCCTCACCAACCTGTACGCCTCCTCACCCACCTGTACGCCTCCTCACCCACCTCTACGTTTCGTCACCCACCTTTGGAACCGTTATGTTATACAGCCTCTTAAACCTCAGCGTACTAGTCAACCATCACCTCTTTCTCCTACCCCCGTTCCCCTTTCCCCATCCGCCCTTTCTCTCTGCCCCTCTCCTCTCCTCCTCCCCCTCACCCTCTCATGCTCGCCCCCCCTGCCAGCCATCTGACGGACATGGGTCTATCGGGCCCCATTCCCGACTCGTGGGGCCACATGAAGAGCCTTCAGTACTTGTGAGTGCGTGCAGCACTTCACAGTCCTCTGCAGTCCCAACAATCTCCCTTTTCCCTCCGTTCATACACAGTCTCTACAGTCTCTGCTCACACACACACCCTGTTCCTTCCCCCCCCTCGCCCCTCTCCGCCAGCCGTTTGAGTCGCAAAAATCTTTCTTCCCCCCCTGTTCATGCTCACACCCTGTTCATGCTCACACCCTGTTCATGCTCACACCCTGTTCCTCCCCCTTGTCCCCCATTCGCCAGCCATTTGAGTCGCAACAATCTCTCGGGCACGCTTCCCCTCTCGCTGGGTCAACTCACCAACCTTGTTGAATTGTAAACAACTCACCAAGCTTGTTGAATTGTAACCATCTCACCAACCTTGTTGAATTGTAACCATCTCACCAACCTTGTTGAATTGTAACCAACTCACCAACCCTGTTGAATTGTAACCAACTCACCAACCCTGTTGAATTGTAACCAGCATTAATTACTCGAATGGTCCTTCATTGGATGTAACATGCAATACAACATGTACATTAATAGCTTACTCTGAACCCTCTCTGAACCCTCACTTGAATTTCATGAACCCTTTCTGTGGCACCGACCACCACCACCATCTCACCAACTGTTTTTTCATTCAACCGTGACTGACTGCCGATCCAGCCCTCCTGTTGCATGCAATGCATCTCACTCCTCCAGCATTGCTGCTTTTTGAGTCGACTCAAAAATTGACTCATCACATCCAGCATTGCTGCTGATGATGCTCACAGGGAGGCACTGACCCCTCCGTCCCCTATTCGGTCTGTCTGTTAGTCCTTTGCTTCTCGGCTTCTCAAGGCTCCAACATCTCCCCTTATGTCTTTTCTCTCAAGGCCCCCTTAACAGGCGCTCCCCTTCTCTAGCCATTCTTCTTCCTTCCGTCTCGTTCTCATCTCTTCTCCAATTTTCCCCTTTCCTCTCCTCCTCTCATCTTATTTCCCCTCCTCTCACATCCTCTCCTCTCCTCTCCTCTCCACTCCTCTCCTATCTTCTCCTCTCCTTTCCCATCCTCTCCTCTCCTCTCCTCTCCTCTCCTCTCCTCTCCTCTCCTCTCCTCTCCTCTCCTCTCCTCTCCTCTTCTTCTCTGCCCACCCCACCAGGTCTCTCAACCAAAATCCGCTGCTGGAGGGAAAGCTGCCGCCCTGCTGGGCCACCATTCAGTCCCTCGGCACTCTGTACGCGCCCCAGCTCAGTTCCTCTTCCCCTCCTCCCCCCCCCCTTCCCCCCCATGCGCTCCCCCTCGCCCTTCTCCCTGCTCTCGCCGCCCTGCTGGACCGCCGTTCAGTCCCTCGGCACTCTGTCCGCGCCCCAGCTCCCCTCTGTCCGCGCCCCAGCTCCCCTCTGTCCGCGCCCCAGCTCCCCTCTGTCCGCGCCCCAGCTCCCCTCTGTCCGCGCCCCAGCTCCCCTCTGTCCGCGCCCCAGCTCCCCTCTGTCCGCGCCCCAGCTCCCCTCTGTCCGCGCCCCAGCTCCCCTCTGTCCGCGCCCCAGCTCCCCTCTGTCCGCGCCCCAGCTCCCCTCTGTCCGCGCCCCAGCTCCCCTCTGTCCGCGCCCCAGCTCCCCTCTGTCCGCGCCCCAGCTCCCCTCTGTCCGCGCCCCAGCTCCCCTCTGTCCGCGCCCCAGCTCCCCTCTGTCCGCGCCCCAGCTCCCCTCTGTCCGCGCCCCAGCTCCCCTCTGTCCGCGCCCCAGCTCCCCTCTGTCCGCGCCCCAGCTCCCCTCTGTCCGCGCCCCAGCTCCCCTCTGTCCGCGCCCCAGCTCCCCTCTGTCCGCGCCCCAGCTCCCCTCTGTCCGCGCCCCAGCTCCCCTCTGTCCGCGCCCCAGCTCCCCTCTGTCCGCGCCCCAGCTCCCCTCTGTCCGCGCCCCAGCTCCCCTCTGTCCGCGCCCCAGCTCCCCTCTGTCCGCGCCCCAGCTCCCCTCTGTCCGCGCCCCAGCTCCCCTCTGTCCGCGCCCCAGCTCCCCTCTGTCCGCGCCCCAGCTCCCCTCTGTCCGCGCCCCAGCTCCCCTCTGTCCGCGCCCCAGCTCCCCTCTGTCCGCGCCCCAGCTCCCCTCTGTCCGCGCCCCAGCTCCCCTCTGTCCGCGCCCCAGCTCCCCTCTGTCCGCGCCCCAGCTCCCCTCTGTCCGCGCCCCAGCTCCCCTCTGTCCGCGCCCCAGCTCCCCTCTGTCCGCGCCCCAGCTCCCCTCTGTCCGCGCCCCAGCTCCCCTCTGTCCGCGCCCCAGCTCCCCTCTGTCCGCGCCCCAGCTCCCCTCTGTCCGCGCCCCAGCTCCCCTCTGTCCGCGCCCCAGCTCCCCTCTGTCCGCGCCCCAGCTCCCCTCTGTCCGCGCCCCAGCTCCCCTCTGTCCGCGCCCCAGCTCCCCTCTGTCCGCGCCCCAGCTCCCCTCTGTCCGCGCCCCAGCTCCCCTCTGTCCGCGCCCCAGCTCCCCTCTGTCCGCGCCCCTGCTCCCCTCTGTCCGCGCCCCAGCTCCCCTCTGTCCGCGCCCCTGCTCCCCTCTCCTCCCTCCTTGGACCTCCCCGCCCCGCCTCGCCCCTCCCTACCCCTCTTTTCCACACCACTCTGCGCGACTCACTGCTCTGCTCGCTGCTCTCACCCTCACTCTCTTCCCTCCTTTCCTCCTGCAGTCCCCCCAGCCCCTCTCTCCCCCAACACTCTATACGCCCCCTGCTCTCCTTGCTGTTCTCTCCCCAGCTTTTACTTGCTCTTCCCCCTTCAGTCCACTCTCCTTTTCTCCTGCTTTTACCTCCTGCTCTCCTGTTCCCGTCCATCCATCAGCCCTCCCGGCTCCCATCTTTCTCCCTCCCGGCTCCCATCTTTCTCCCTCCCTTTCCCCCTGTCTTCCCCCATCCTCTCACATCAGCACACTCACTAGCACCAGTCTGCACTGCCCCACGCGCCCTCTCAACTCCTGCCGCCCCATTACCCAGCACCCATCCACCATTCTCCCCCTTTTTCCTGCCATCTCATTCCTATTTCTCCCCCGTCCCATCACACCAGCACACTAACAAGCACCAAGCTGCACTGCCCCACGCGCCCTGTGGATTCCTGCTGTCCCGGCACCCTGCAGAGCGACCTGCCCTACTGCTCCCTCATCTGCCACCACTTCTGCCACGACTGCCATCCACCACGTAACCCTCGCTCTCACTGTCCAACCAGCCCATGACCAACCCACCCCTCAAACATTTGGTCTCTCTCTGCAGCAACGGTTTGGTCAATATGTGTGGCTGGCATGCAGTAGATCTGGCTGATGTGGCTGGCATGCAGTAGATCTGGCTGATGTGGCTGGCATGCAGTAGATCTGGCTGATGTTGCTGGCATGTAGTAGATCTAGCCCAT
Source organism: Closterium sp. Yama58-4 (assembly GCA_947470075.1). NCBI lineage: Eukaryota > Viridiplantae > Streptophyta > Zygnematophyceae > Desmidiales > Closteriaceae > Closterium > Closterium sp. Yama58-4. The sequence continues at coordinate 316,661 of CANIUD010000129.1, read as the reverse complement.
GTTGGCATACACGCGTATAGCGTATATACGCGTGTCGTATATACGCATGCATCTATACGCACGCTATACGCTAAGGGTCCCAAACCAGGGATACGCTTTTCTGGGCAGAATAAAAAAAGCCCGGGCAGGTCGAAAAAAAACACCCTAGGTATAGTTTAAAGGGGGATTCACGGGGCTTGTGTTTCAGGTTATTTTCCTACCCGAATAGGCTGAAATGCTTGTAGGCTTCCAAAAGGTACTTCCCAATCTTACGAAGAGGACGTTTCCTATTGTTATCGTGAGATCAGATGGCGGGATAGGAGCAGTAGAAATCGCGTAGGTTACTATGAGGAGCGTGTGACGACTAGGTGGGAATGGATGGATAGGGGAGAGAACGTGAAGTAGATCTTACGAGAAGCAATGTGTTGGAGGGGATATATTGGAAAGGTAGGAGTTCGTGGATTAGGGCGTGTAACCATTTTGCCTATTTTTGTTCCGGACGGTCCGAAATGTGGACCGTCCGGTTTGGCGAAAGGTTACCACAGTCGCAGCATTTCGTATCTAAGTTCGTGGAACTCCTTGCGATGTCGCCAACATTCCGAACCGTCATGAAACTTTTTCACGTTTCCAACGGTCCGAAATGTGCATTTCGGACAGTCCGAAACCCCAACGGACGGTCCGACAGTTCTGCGCAGGGATTGGCGTGCGAATTTCCCTCACCAAACCTGCGTAGGGATTGGCAAACGAATATTTATTGCGACAACTTGTGTATTTGGTTACGAGAGTCACGGGAACTGCGCGAGACTACAGTAATCGCGAAGTCGGAGTGCTAGCAAAAAGTGTCATGTTTCTCTGGACGGTGGCAAGGTTCTGAAACGTCACATCGGACGGTCCGGTTCTCGATATTAGGACCGTCCGTTTTAAAATATACAGACGGTCCGGAAAATCACATAAAATCAAAATGGTTACACGCCCTTAGGTTTGGTTCAAAGTGGTGGAACCCTGAAATTTGGAATTGCAACTTCAACGCGAATCCAAACATTGAAGTCACATTCCTGCTTCCATAGATCTCCGACGAGCATTTCGACCACGGCGAAATGATCGCCGTGAAAAACGGCACATTTTTTCATATTCCCGAAATTTTCATCCTGGGCTGCCCAAAAAAAACTCCCAAGCGTATAGCGTATTTGCTAGCGTATAGCATATAGCGTGTACACGCTAGCATATAAACGCTCTACGCTCAAGGCCCAAAGCGTACATGCCAACATAGGATCTGGCTGATGTGGCTGCCTGCTGCCTGCTGCCTGCTGCCTGCTGCCTGCTGCCTGCTGCCTGCTGCCTGCTGCCTGCTGCCTGCTGCCTGCTGCCTGCTGCCTGCTGCCTGCTGCCTGCTGCCTGCTGCCTGCTGCCTGCTGCCTGCTGCCTGCTGCCTGCTGCCTGCTGCCTGCTGCCTGCTGCCTGCTGCCTGCTGCCTGCTGCCTGCTGCCTGCTGCCTGCTGCCTGCTGCCTGCTGCCTGCTGCCTGCTGCCTGCTGCCTGCTGCCTGCTGCCTGCTGCCTGCTGCCTGCTGCCTGCTGCCTGCTGCCTGCTGCCTGCTGCCTGCTGCCTGCTGCCTGCTGCCTGCTGCCTGCTGCCTGCTGCCTGCTGCCTGCTGCCTGCTGCCTGCTGCCTGCTGCCTGCTGCCTGCTGCCTGCTGCCTGCTGCCTGCTGCCTGCTGCCTGCTGCCTGCTGCCTGCTGCCTGCTGCCTGCTGCCTGCTGCCTGCTGCCTGCTGCCTGCTGCCTGCTGCCTGCTGCCTGCTGCCTGCTGCCTGCTGCCTGCTGCCTGCTGCCTGCTGCCTGCTGCCTGCTGCCTGCTGCCTGCTGCCTGCTGCCTGCTGCCTGCTGCCTGCTGCCTGCTGCCTGCTGCCTGCTGCCTGCTGCCTGCTGCCTGCTGCCTGCTGCCTGCTGCCTGCTGCCTGCTGCCTGCTGCCTGCTGCCTGCTGCCTGCTGCCTGCTGCCTGCTGCCTGCTGCCTGCTGCCTGCTGCCTGCTGCCTGCTGCCTGCTGCCTGCTGCCTGCTGCCTGCTGCCTGCTGCCTGCTGCCTGCTGCCTGCTGCCTGCTGCCTGCTGCCTGCTGCCTGCTGCCTGCTGCCTGCTGCCTGCTGCCTGCTGCCTGCTGCCTGCTGCCTGCTGCCTGCTGCCTGCTGCCTGCTGCCTGCTGCCTGCTGCCTGCTGCCTGCTGCCTGCTGCCTGCTGCCTGCTGCCTGCTGCCTGCTGCCTGCTGCCTGCTGCCTGCTGCCTGCTGCCTGCTGCCTGCTGCCTGCTGCCTGCTGCCTGCTGCCTGCTGCCTGCTGCCTGCTGCCTGCTGCCTGCTGCCTGCTGCCTGCTGCCTGCTGCCTGCTGCCTGCTGCCTGCTGCCTGCTGCCTGCTGCCTGCTGCCTGCTGCCTGCTGCCTGCTGCCTGCTGCCTGCTGCCTGCTGCCTGCTGCCTGCTGCCTGCTGCCTGCTGCCTGCTGCCTGCTGCCTGCTGCCTGCTGCCTGCTGCATGCTGCATGCTGCATGCTGCCTGCTGCATGCTGCCTGCTGCATGCTGCCTGCTGCATGCTGCCTGCTGCATGCTGCCTGCTGCATGCTGCCTGCTGCATGCTGCCTGCTGCATGCTGCCTGCTGCATGCTGCCTGCTGCATGCTGCCTGCTGCATGCTGCCTGCTGCATGCTGCATGCTGCATGCTGCATGCTGCATGCTGCCTGCTGCATGCTGCCTGCTGCATGCTGCCTGCTGCATGCTGCATGCTGCATGCTGCCTGCTGCATGCTGCCTGCTGCATGCTGCATGCTGCATGCTGCCTGCTGCATGCTGCCTGCTGCATGCTGCATGCTGCATGCTGCCTGCTGCATGCTGCATGCTGCATGCTGCCTGCTGCCTGCTGCCTGCTGCCTGCTGCCTGCTGCCTGCTGCCTGCTGCCTGCTGCCTGCTGCCTGCTGCCTGCTGCCTGCTGCCTGCTGCCTGCTGCCTGCTGCCTGCTGCCTGCTGCCTGCTGCATGCTGCCTGCTGCATGCTGCCTGCTGCATGCTGTGTGCCCGCACCTCTTGCATCCAACTGCCCTTCTATTCTCTTTGTTCGGTCATCCATCTCCGAGTAAATCTTCTTCCGTGCCTTCGAGTGAATCTACTTTCGTGCCTCCTAGTTAATCTGCTTTCGTGCCTCCTAGTTAATCTACTTCCGTGCCTCCTAGTTAATCTACTTCCGTGCCTCCTAGTTAATCTACTTCCGTGCCTCCTAGTTAATCTACTTCCGTGCCTCCTAGTTAATCTACTTCCGTGCCTCCTAGTTAATCTACTTCCGTGCCTCCTAGTTAATCTACTTCCGTGCCTCCTAGTTAATCTACTTCCGTGCCTCCTAGTTAATCTACTTCCGTGCCTCCTAGTTAATCTACTTCCGTGCCTCCTAGTTAATCTACTTCCGTGCCTCCTAGTTAATCTACTTCCGTGCCTCCTAGTTAATCTACTTCCGTGCCTCCTAGTTAATCTACTTCCGTGCCTCCTAGTTAATCTACTTCCGTGCCTCCTAGTTAATCTACTTCCGTGCCTCCTAGTTAATCTACTTCCGTGCCTCCTAGTTAATCTACTTCCGTGCCTCCTATTTAATCAAATTCCGTGCCTCCTAGTTAATCTACTTCCGTGCCTCCTAGTTAATCTACTTCCGTGCCTCCTAGTTAATCTACTTCCGTGCCTCCTAGTTAATCTACTTCCGTGCCTCCTAGTTAATCTACTTCCGTGCCTCCTAGTTAATCTACTTCCGTGCCTCCTAGTTAATCTACTTCCGTGCCTCCTAGTTAATCTACTTCCGTGCCTCCTAGTTAATCTACTTCCGTGCCTCCTAGTTAATCTACTTCCGTGCCTCCTAGTTAATCTACTTCCGTGCCTCCTAGTTAATCTACTTCCGTGCCTCCTAGTTAATCTACTTCCGTGCCTCCTAGTTAATCTACTTCCGTGCCTCCTAGTTAATCTACTTCCGTGCCTCCTAGTTAATCTACTTCCGTGCCTCCTAGTTAATCTACTTCCGTGCCTCCTAGTTAATCTACTTCCGTGCCTCCTAGTTAATCTACTTCCGTGCCTCCTAGTTAATCTACTTCCGTGCCTCCTAGTTAATCTACTTCCGTGCCTCCTAGTTAATCTACTTCCGTGCCTCCTAGTTAATCTACTTCCGTGCCTCCTAGTTAATCTACTTCCGTGCCTCCTAGTTAATCTACTTCCGTGCCTCCTAGTTAATCTACTTCCGTGCCTCCTAGTTAATCTACTTCCGTGCCTCCTAGTTAATGTACTGGGATTCTGAGTCAACTCAAAAGTCTTTCGTGCCTCCTGCCATTAACTGGAATTCCAAAAAACTGCCGGCCACCATGTTTGCTATAAGCCCCTCACTCGATCATGGAAGGTTTGCTCTATGACCAACCCTTGGCTCCTCTCTTGCGCCCTTGGCTCCTCTCTTGCGCCCTTGGCTCCTCTCTTGCGCTCACTTTCGACATCTAGTGTGGCTCCTCGCCACTGTTGTCCCCACCACTGCTGTCCCCACCACGCATGGGGATCTCAGTTCAGCTTCTGCTATCCGCAGCTCTTATCCCCCCTCATCCAGCCCACCCATCCACTCTCTCCCCATCCCCCTGCACCGTCTGCCTATCAGCACTGTCGACAGCGTACATTGCTGGTATCGTGGTGGGCTGTGTGCTGCTGCTGGCGGTGCTGCTGCTCGTATCGCTCTATGTGTGGTACTACTACTGGGGACCCGGCAGCCGCAAAGGTGAGCACTAAGCATGTTTCTTCTCTGCGAGTCTGTTAGACAGGAGTACCGTCTATTTTGTGGCGATGTCAGCCAAAAAGCCAATTGCCTAGCAGGTAAATAACTTGCTGAAACATATATTTGACATTTGAATGTGTGAATAACAAGTGGGCTCAATAGTGTTTGCATGCATTCGGTCGAATTTTTTTTTAAAGGAGAAAAGTGTTACTTGCATATGAGAACAACACCCATTCTGGGACAAGGCAATGTTATAGTTTCAAGCTTTTTTTTACTTTTGAGGTGCCTTAGAATGAGCCAATGCAATAATTTCATGGGTTCTGAGCTCATGCCATTGTCGATTAACTCCTCACAATCATTACCACACACGTGGCTTTGAGGTCATGGTAAAAATTTTGCTGGATCTTTTGTGTGTCATTGCATCAGACTGTGGTGGGTGGGTGGACCTCTGTAGTCACCAGCAGCGGCACAGAGCTACAGCATGGGCAGGCAGCATGCCCCAAGCGGTCTGGCATGTGTGGGCATTAATGGCATGTGTGTGCATTAATGGCATGCGTGTGCATTAATGGCATGTGTGTGCATTAATGGCATGCGTGTGCATTCATGGCATGCGCGTGCATTAGTAGCATGCGTGAGCATTAATGGCATGTGTGTGCATTAATAGCATGCGTGTGCATTAATGGCATGTGTGTGCATTAATGGCATGCGTGTGCATTCATGGCATGCGCATGCATTAGTAGCATGCGTGAGCATTAATGGTATGTGTGTGCATTAATGGCATGCGTGTGCATTAATGGTATGCGTGTGCATTAATGTTATGCGTGAGCATTAATGGCATGCGTGTGCATTAATGTTATGCGTGAGCATTAATGGCGTGTGTGTGCATTAATGGCATGAGTGTGCATTAATGGCGTGCGTGTGCATAACGACATGTGTGTGCATTAATGGCATGCGTGTGCATCAATCGCATGCGTGTGCATTAATGGCATGCGTGTGCATGATGGCATGTGTGCCAATGGCATGCATGTGCATTAATAGCATTGTTGCTCAAGACCCGTCACTTTGAGAACTTATTACGAATTGAATTCTCAACTAAACGCAAATCCGCACGGTAGAATTATGTGTCAGAGCCTTAGCTACCGTCTCTAATATAAATCAGTCGTTAAGATGGTTTCTAGAGTGAGAACGAATTAAAACGTCCAACATTTGCATGACTTGAATGCTAGAGGGAGTACAAGCATTAAGACATAGGAAATTGGAGTTGGGGACTCAAAGTATCATTAAAGAGAATGGGTTTTTTGGGAAAGATGATAAAAACCTTCTTAGCAACAAGGATGCAACCCCCATCATGAGCTTCTTGAGGTGTCCCACGCAAAATCCAATCTAGTTGGATTTTGCCTAGGTGTTGCAACATTTGCAACCCATGTTAAAAACGTCTAACCACCCCAATCCTAAAGTCAAATTTGTGTTATTAAACACCCAACCAAAGATCTATTTAGAGTCATGTCCCATTAATCGTCCAATTTAAATAAAATTTCAAAATGAGATAGAATTTCCAAATCAGGGAGTCTTGTAACTTGGGCGATCTTGGTACTGTTGGAAAACTCTGCCTTTCTCCTGCATGATCAAGCATGTAGACTTGGAGAAAAACACAGAGATGGTAAAATTCAACATCCATGGCATATGCTCATGGAAATAGTGCAAGCATAAATGGCACGAGCACTCGGCATGACGTTAGGATGACATGCACGCAGACTGACGTGCATTCAACAGGCATGCGTGTGTATTAATGGCATGCATGTGCATTAATGTCTCGTGTGTGCATAATGGCATGCATGCGCATTAACGGAATGTATGTGCATTTTTAAGGTATGTGTGCATTCCCCCACTCCCCAAGCAGCGTGGTTGAGGGGTTGCAGCAGGGCTTCAGGAAGTACTGATGTTACCACTCTTCCATCCCGTCCTCTGTGCCTCCCCCCTCCCCCTCCCCTCCCTGTGTAGCATGGGAGAGGGAGCTGAAGCAGGGCTTCAGGAGGTACACGTGGAGGGAGGTGATGGAGGCGACCAACCAGCTGAGCCCCGACAACCTTCTCGGCAAGGGCGGCTTCGGCTCCGTCTACTGGGGCGTCGTCGGCGGGGAGCACCATAGCGGGTGGAGCTCGCGGGTGTGGAAGCGAGCCGAGGCCAGCAGCAGAAGAAAAAGCAGTTTCATGAGTGGGGGAAGTGGCGCGAGTGGGAGCACAACTTCTCTGGTTGAAGCTGCTGCTAGTGCGAAGGGTGCGGGGTCGGGTGGCAAGGTGGTCGGCAGCACTGATGGATCGGACGGCGGTGTGCGTGGTGCGGGCGGCGGTGTACATTTGGTGGGTGGCATGGAGGTGGCTATAAAGCGGGCGGCTGCTGTGGAGCGATCGACTAGTATCGCCACCATGTTTGAAGAGGAGGTGCGTGGTGTGATGCAGTGTGGTGTGATGCGGTGCGATGTTAAGTGGTGTGGTGCGGTGTGGTGGCAAGGAGGAGGTCAGTGGTGTGCCGAGGGGCTTGTATAGGGATAAGTTACATAAGGACTCTGAAAGGAATCCAAGGTGCACAGTGTTAGAATTAGGCTGTCAACACTTTGTGTACTATATTCTATACCTTGTAGGTTATTTGTAGGTTGGGTGTAGATTGTGATCCCAACCCTCTCTAGTTGGGATTCCCTCATAATTCAGCAAAGACAACTCACCAATTGGAGATTTGCTAGGATTCCCATCCCATCCTTTCCCTAGCTTTGCTCAACCCAACCTTACTTGTACTTAAGGCCTAATGCCTATTAATCAATCAGTTGAGCTCCATTTTTATCATGGTATCGAGCTAGTAAATTCCGCTCACGCGGAATCCGATCCTTGGCGTCGGGATGGCTCTCTCCCTTTCATCCAGAACTCTTTCGGCTTTTGGCTCCTACGCTTAGCGTTTTCAGACTTCACGTCTTCGCGCCGTTCAAGAGTGCATTCACATTCCGTTTTCGCGCACCTTCAATTTCCACGGCGATATATCCTCTTACACTTCATTGTAAGCTTCTGGAAAATCACATTTCCGTCGCGAATTTCTCGTGTTTCTTAATTTCTTAACTTCAGCGGCGCAGCAGAACAGGTCAGCGGCGCAGCAGAACAGGTCAGCGGCGCAGCAGAACAGGTCAACGACGCAGCAGAACAGGTTCAGCCGCGTAGCAGAACTGGTCGACGGCGCAGCGGAACAGGATTGAGCGACGCAGCAGAACAGGTCAACAGCGCAGCAGAACAGGTCAGCGGCGCAGCAGAACGGGTCGCCGGCGCATCGGAACAGGTTCAGTGGCGCAGCAGAGCAGGTCAGCAGCGCATCGGGACAGGTTCAGCGGCGCAGCAGAACAGGTCAGCGGCGTAGCGGAACAGGTCCAGCAGCGCAGCAGAATAGGTTCAGCGGCGCAACGGAACAGGTTCAACGGCGCAGCAGAGAAGCAGTTTAAGGGCATCGGCGAAGCAGAGCAGTAAACCAAAATCCAGGCTTTCTATTGCCAAAATCGCATTACGGACTTCCTTAATTTCAAAAATCGCCGCGCCGTGCTCCGCTACGTATCGGAGACTTTAGCGCTGCGCTCCGCGCAAAATGGCGACTTCCACTTCCACCCTCGTCGGAAACCTCATCGTTCTCGATCTCGCTCCCAACGGCACGAGCACCAACTTTGGGGAATGGTGCTATGGAGTGGAGAAGCACCTCCTTAGTACGGAGCTAAAGGGGATTTGCCTCAAGGACATCCTCCTCAACTGCGGCAAGGGGAAGATGCTTTTCCCTCCCAAACCTCTTGGTGAAGGAGCAACTGCCGCAGATAAGACCGCATTTGAATCTAACACTACCAAATATGAGACCGACTTCAGTGTGTGGGAGCAGGCGGATGCGGCAGTTATTAGGGTTTTCATCACCACCACTCCGGTTGAACTTGTCAAGTCTTACCGCACGTTCTGCTCCGCACATGACATTTGGAAGTACCTCTAGGAACGTTTCCATGACAAGACCGCAGTAGGTGTTGCCATCCTCATCCCCCGCATGTTCCAGGTCTGCCTCGAGGAATGCCCGGGCATGGCGGACTACATTTCTGAAATCCGCAACATCCATGAGGAACTCAAGGACATTGGGATCACCTTCCCCGAACAGGCACCTGCAGCTGGGCTACTTGTAGGACTCACCCCGGCCTACAATGTTACCAGTTTCATGCTCAAGCAGCTCCCTACCAAGGAGCTCACTTTCGAGAAAGTCGCATCGGCCCTTCTCTCTGCTGAAAAGGACCTTGCAGCACAAGCATCCGTCAATGTTGTGCGCTACAACCCTGGTATCCCATTCCGCTCCCAGCAGGGACCGAGGCGCAACTCATTTCCCCCATGCCCCTACATCATTAGGAAGGGTCCACGTGCAGGGCAAAAATGTGGAGGCACCAACCACCCTGAGGCAACTTGCTTCAAGAAGCGAAATGATGAGTGGTATGACATCCACGGCGTCTCCACCAACAAGTGTCCTCCCAACTGGGCCCCACCCCGTCGCGTGAACCAGGTCGAGGCAGTGGAGGAACCTGCTCACGCACTTGCTAGTGCCCCATCTGTTGTTCGCCTCAATCTGCTGTTCTCTGGTGCTGATATTATTAATGAGAAGGGGTTGCAGTATATTGGTGTCTCAAACACACAGGGGATCGAGTTCATACTAGACAGTGGTGCCACCCATACACTGGTTCATCGGTGTCTCAAAGACCAAACCGCATTCGTTCCCTATCAAACTCCCACCCCACTCCTTGGAGCCGATTCTAGCTTCTCCATCCAATGCCATGGGTCCTCCAGGAGTTCCTTGTCCAGCCTTTCCATCTGGCACAGTCACTGGCATTATGTGCCCCAACCTTCCGCTACAACCTCCTTGCACAGCGTGAAATCGAACATGCAGGAGTGATCACCATCTTTTCCAATGATGTCGACTGCTGTGACCCCATTGACGCTAAAACCGGCATCCATCTAGTCCGCTTCACCCTCAACCCCAACAAACTCTACCGCAGCCGAGACATGTTGTTTAATGAGTCTCACCCATTCTATCCCTCCTCCAAGGCTTCCCCCTCTCCTCCACCTCCTCTTACATTGTCTGACATTGACAGTCTTCCTCCTCCCGCCACTTCATCTCCTCCTCTTCCTGCTCCCTCCACCGTCTCTGACCCGCCACTACCCACTTCCCCCTCAAGCACCACGCAGTCTCCTCCGCTCCTTCCCTCCCCTTCCTCCCCTTCCCCTCCCCCACCGGCTCCCCCTCTTTCCTCTCCTGCTCTGGCTCCTTCTCCTGCTACCGCTCCTCCCTCCGAGCCTCCTCCTCTCAAACCCTACCACCGCCGTCCTCCGGCTCCTGCTCCTCCTGTTCGTGCTCCAGCTCCTGATCCTGCTCTTGCTCCCACTACCACCTCAGATGCTTATACTACTCCTCCAGCTCCGCCTCCCTCCCCCATCGCTTCTCGCACACGCTCTCACAAAGCTGCGAAGTCGCTCTCCCTTTCCGTTCGCATCTCCCTCAATCCTCCTCCTGTCGGGGGTGATTATTCTCTCATGCCCTCCCTCCTTGAAGACAGACATGAGGAGTTGATTGATATCGACTCAGTCATACACGCTCTCTGCTTCCTCTTTCGAGATATCGCAGACTCTCCCGCTCTCAATTTCTCTGACAACCCCTCCATCCTTACACCTCTTACCTATGCTGAAGCTGTCTCTGGTCCTCACGCCGCCTAGTGGTTGGGGGCCATTGTCGCAGAATGTGAGGTCTTCATTCACACTGCAAGTTTCACAAATGTTTCTCCTTCCTCCGACGTCAACATTGTGAAGGGAAAATGGGTTTTTCGGGTGAAACAAATTCGAGGCGAATTTCCTATCTTCAAAGCCCAGTACTGTGCCAAGGGATTTACCCAAAAGCATGGACTGGACTTCTTTGAGACATTCTCTCCCACCGCCAAACCTCCCACACTACGCACCCTTCTCGACGTTGCTGCTCAAGATGACATGGAGGTTGACTGCATGGATGTGTCTTCTGCATTTCTGCAAGGGATCTTTTGAGAGGAAATCTATATGGAGCGGCCCGAAGGATTTCCAGCTCCTTTTCCACCAGGCACTGTATGGAAGCTGAATTGGCCAGTGTATGGCCTCAAGCAAGCACCCCGGGAATGGCACAACAAGCTCAAGAGCACCTTAGGGTCCCTTGACTTTCACCCATCCACCTCTGACCCTAGCTTCTTCATTTGAACAACATCATCCCGCTTCTTCATCCTAGTTTATGTCGATGACATGATCCTTGTCATCAAGGATTAGATTGAGTTGGCAGCTGTCAAAACCGCACTCGGCAAGAAGCTGGTCATGAAGGATCTTGGGAAGCTGACAAACTATCTGGGCATGGAAATCACACCTGATCGCACGGCCCGCACCATCACCCTCTCGCAGAAGTTTTACATCAACAACGTTCTGACGAGGTTCAAGATAAGGAAGCAAAACCAATGCCCACCCCACTCTCTCTGCAGCACCAACTCACTGCACACTCTGTTCCCTCACCTGAGCCCTGTGATGAGCCTTACCCCGAGCTCGTTGGATCCCTCATGTACGCGATGATGTGCAATCGACCAGACTTGGCCTACCCAGTCAGTGTACTGTCTCGCTACGTTGCACCTAGTCGCTTCACTCGCCGCCACTGGTCTGCCGCCAAGTAGGGATGAGCAAAAAAACGAACACCTGTTCGGTTCGCCTCGAACGTGTTCGAGGCAAACCGAACAGATTTTTTTTTTTGGCTTAAAGTGTTCGCCGAACAGTGTTCGAGGTTCGCCCGAACACGTTCGTGTTCGGGCCGCTGCTGTAATTTGCCCCGCGACGAACACGAACGTGTTCGAGGTTCGCACGAACACGCCTTCACCGGCGAATGGCGAACACCTGTTTTTGCTAAAGGTGTTTGCCGAACCGAACTCTGTTCGGTTCGGCAAACCGCTGTGTTCGTGTAGGGGCGAACACGTCGTGTTCGCTCCTTGCTCATCCCTACCGCCAAGCGGGTTCTTCGCTATCTCAAAGGCACACAGGATTATGTGCTCACACTTGGCGGCTCTTCCCCTGTTCGCCTTGAGGGGTACAGTGACTCATCCTATGCTGATGACCAGAGTGATCGGCGCTCTTCCAAAGGGTATTGCTTTACCCTTGGCAGTGGGGTTGTAAGTTGGCGCTCCACTCGGTCGTCCTCAGTCTCACTGTCGACCTGTAAGGCAAAGCTGTATGCCGGGACCATGGCTGCCCAGGAGGCTCGTTGGCTCTCCTTCCTGCTGACAGAACAGAGGTATCCCCAACCAACCCCAACGCTTTGGTGTGACAACGAGAGCACCATTCATCTCACCAAAAACCCCGTTTTCCACGGCCGCACCAAGCACATTGAAGTCCGTCACTACTTTCTTCGTGAGCTGGTGCAGCGCGAGCAGCTGAAGGCTGACCACATTCCCTCCGACTGCAACCTTGCTGACTTGTTCACCAAGTCACTTGTTCGCCAGGACCATTACCTCCTCCTTTCGTCCATGGGTGTTGGGCCTCCCTGTGGCTGATCTGTTGCAGCCTAGGGGGTGTGTTAGAAATAGGCTGTCAACACTTTGTGTACTATATTCTATATCTTGTAGGTTCTTTGTAGGTTGGGTGTAGATTGTGATCCCAACCCTATCTGGTTGGGATTCCCTCATAATCCAGCAAATCTGCCAACTCACCAATTGGAGATTTGCTAGGATTCCCATCCCATCTTTCCCTAGCTTTGCTCAACCCAACCTTGCTTGTACCTAAGGCCTAATGCCTTCTCTATTAATCAATCAGTTGGCTCCATTTCTATCACCCGGGTTGGGGTGTAAGCCCATCAGAAATCCAAGCTTTTCTCCGGATTGCTTTTCATGTATCTCAGTGATCTTGAGTCAAATAAGTTTTGCCAGCTGATGTTGCCACATGCTGATGTCGCCATATGCTGTTGTTGCAAGGAAACATGAGGATGAACAAGGCCAAACATGAGGATACATGCTCTTTTTTTTGTTAGGAAGGGGTATACATAAACAGGTGAAAGGAGGGGCCTTAGGGTTTGGTTGGAACTTGGTCAATAATCACGATCCGACTCACCAAGAATATTTTGGGAATTTTTTGGGGGTTCCAACAATCTTGGTCTGAAAAATAGTTGTTTCAAGAATCTCCCAACTCAATCTTTGGATACAATGTTTGAAGCAAGGTTGGAGAGCTTCCAACAAGGCTACACCCTACTGATGCACCTAACTAGATTTGGGTGCCTAACTCTGCCCAAGCTATGCATTTTACAAAGGGGATGGTCAAAGGGGATGGTCTCACGATGCAACGCTCGACTCTGTTAGAATTAGGCTGTCAACACTTTGTGTACTATATTCTATATCGCGTAGGTTATTTGTGGGTTGGGTGTAGTTTGTAATCCCAACCCTATCTGGTTGGGATTCCCTCGTAATCCTGCAAATCTGCCAACTCACCAATTGGAGATTTGCTGGGATTCCCATCCCATCCTTTCCCTAGCCTTGCCCAACCCAACCTCGTTTGTAGTTAAGGCCTATTGTCGTCTTTACTAATCAATCAGTTGAGCTTCGTTTCTATCATGGTATCGAGCTAGTAAACTCCGCTCACGCGGAATCCGATCCTTGGCATCGCGATCGTTTCTCTTCCTCTCAGCTATGTCGTTTTCAGTTCCCGCCTTCTCCGCTTAGCGTTTTTCGCCTTCCCATCTTCGCGCTGGTCGAAAGCGCTTTCCCGCTCCGTCTCCGCGCATTTCCGATTTCAACGGCGGCACATTTCTCCTTCAATTTCCTTCATCGTAAGCTCTGGAATTTCAAATTTCCGTGGCAAATTTCTCACATTCTTAACTTCGAACAGGTTTTCGTCGGGGCAGCAAAGCAGGTTTCAGCGGCGCAGCAGAGCAGGTTCAGCGGCGCAGCAGAGCAGGTTCAGCGGCGCAGCAGAGCAGGTTCAGCGGCGCAGCAGAGCAGGTTCAGCGGCGCAGCAGAGCAGGTTCAGCGGCGCAGCAGAGCAGGTTCATCGGCGCAGCAGAACAGGTTCAGCGGCGCAGCAGAGAAGTCAGCGGCGCAGCAGAACAGGTCAGCGGCGCAGCAGAAAAGGGGTCATCGGCGAAGCAGAGCAGCAGAACAGGAATCGCAAATCTTCTTGCCGACATCGCGTTTTTCCGCGTTTCGGACTTCATCAATTTCCAAAATCGCTCCGCTACGTATCAGCGACTTAAACGCTGCGCTCCGCGCGAATGGCAACTTCAACTTTCCCCCTCGTCGGAAACCTCATCGTTCTCAATCTAGCTCCCAACGGCACGAGCACCAACTTTGGGGAATGGTGCTATGGGGTGGAGAAGCACCTCCTTAGCACAAAAATGAAGGGGATTTGCCTCAAGGACATCCTCCTCAACCGCGGCAAGGGAAAGATGCCTCTCCCTCCCGATCCTCTTGGTGAAGGAGCCACTGCCGCAGATAAGGCCGCTTTTGAAGCTAAGACCACGAAGTATGAGACCGATTTCAATGTGTGGGAGCAGGCGGATGCAGCAGCTATTAGGGTTTTTATCACCACCACTCCAGTTGAGCTTGTCATATCCTACCGCACCGTTCGCCCCGCGCATGACATTTGGAAGTATCTCCAGGACCGTTTCCATGACAAGACAGCAGTGGGTGTTGCCATCCTCATCCTCGAATGTTCCAGGTCCGCCTTGAGGAGTGACCTGGCATGGCAGACTACATCTCTGAAATCCGCAACATCCATGAGGAACTCAAAGAGATTGGGATTACTTTCCCCGAACAGGCACCTGCAGCTGGGATCCACGTAGGACTTACCCCGGCCTACAACGTTACCAGTTCCATTCTCAAGCAGCTCCCCACCAAGGAGCTCACTTTCGAGAAAGTTGCATTAGCCCTTCTTTCCGCCAAGAAGGACCTTGCATCCCAAGCAATCGTCAATGCTGTGCGCTACACCCCTGAGATTCCATTCCGCTCCCAGCAGGGCTCCCAGCAGGGACCGAGGTGCAACTCCTTTCCCCCATGCCTCTATATCATTAAGAAGGGTCCACGGGCTGGGCAGAAATGCGGAGGCACCAACCACCCTGAGGCAACTTGCTTCAAGAAGCGAGATGACGAGTGGTATGACGTCCATGGTGTCTCCACCAACAGGCGCTCTCCCAACTGGGCCCCACCCCGTCGCGTGAACCAGGTCGAGGCAGTGGAGAAACCTAGTCCCTCAGTTGATAACACCCCATCTGATGTCCGCCTCAACCTGTTGTTCTCTGGTGCTGGTATTATTAATGAGAAGGGGTCGCAGTACATCGGTGTTTCAAACACACAGGGGATCGAGTTCATACTAGACAGTGGTGCCACCCACACAGTGCTCAAAGACCAAACCGCATTCGTTCCTTACTAGGCTCCCACCCCACTCCTCGGAGCCAACTCTAGCTTCTCCATCCAATGCCATGGGTCCTCCACAGTTCCTTGTCCAGCCTTTCCATCGGGCATAGTCACTGATATCTGTGCCCCAACACTCCGCCACAACCTCCTGGCACAGCGAGAAATCCAACATGTGTCTCCGACTGCAACCTTGCTGACCTCTTTACCAAGTCACTTGTTCACGAGGACCATTGCCGCCTCCTCTCGGCCATGGGTGTTGGACCTCCTTGTGGGTTGTGTACTATATTCTAAATCGCGTAGGTTATTTGTGGGTTGGGTGTAGTTTGTAATCCCAACCCTATCTGGTTGGGATTCCCTCGTAATCCTGCAAATCTGCCAACTCACCAATTGGAGATTTGCTGGGATTCCCATCCCATCCTTTCCCAACCTCGTTTGTACTTAAGGCCTAGTGCCTTCTTTACTAATCAATCAGTTGAGCTTCGTTTCTATCAGACTCGACTCGAGTTGGGTGTACTCGAGCTTGCTTGCCTTGTCAAGTCTGCTGAGTGTCATTTGATGCATATCGCAACGGCTGGGTCTTCGTACCTAAATGTCCTGCGACACCATACCCTCATGCCTCCATGCCACCATGCCTGGCAGGTGAAGGCAGTGTCTAAGTTGAGCCACAAGAACCTCGTGCGTCTCCTCGGCTACTGCAATGAGAACAACGAACAGGTGTGTGCGCCTAGCTGTGCCAACAATTACCGTCTTCATCTCGTTGCACATGCTGTGCTCATCTCTCCACAATTACCATGTGGCGCAGCCTTTCTGCCTAATCTCTTGTCTAATATCCACATTTTACTCCACGTCTATTTTCTTTGCCACTTTCCATCCTTGACAATCAATTGAAAGACACGAAGTGAGAGGCCGCAGCTGATCCAATCATGCATGAACCACACCAGCCCGTTGAGCCTGTTTTTGAGTCGAATCAAAAACAATCATGCATGAACCACACTAGCCCGTTGAGCCTGTTTTTGAGTCGACTCAAAACAATCATGCATGAACCACACTAGCCCGTTGAGCCTGTTTTTGAGTCGACTCAAAAACAATCATGCATGAACCACACCAGCCCGTTGAGCCTATCAGGCACTTGGACAAGCCCATGCCGTCACGGCTGCGTGCGCAGTGAGCATCACTTGGCTGCTTCTCCTTCGATTAACACGACCAAGCTGTCAATGCACTGCAAGCACATTGAGCACTTATTGACTCCCTTGTCACGTTTTACCCTGGCCCGGTGATGTACGAGTTTTGGTTGACAGGCGACAAGTAGTTCAACTTCACATGAAACCCACAACCCCCCTCCCCACCACGGTGTACGAATTTGTACTGAGAGGCGGAAATAATTCAAACATGCATTCATCCCCCCCCCCACCCCCAGGTGCTGGTATACAAGTTTGTATCGACTTCCTGGATCACCCCTATTATATCACCCCCTCCCCTCCTCTCCCCCCATTCTAGGTGTTGTGTACGAGTATGTGCGCAACTGTCGCCATCCTAAGTCGTCCCATTTCAACCCCCACCAACCCCCCTCCCCCGCCCTTCCCCCCTTCAACCAACCATGTGTTGGCATACGAGTATGTGCGCAACGGTCCCCTGAGCGACCACCTGTACGCCAAGTTCCAAGGGCGCCTGATGCACGCACTCACACCCCTCTCCCCCCCCCACCCCTCTCCCCTCCCCCCTTCCCTCTTGGCAGGTGTTGGTATACGAGTACGTACGCAACGGCCCACTGAGCGACCATTTGTACGCGCAGTTCCAAGGGCACTTGTTGACCTTTGAGGAGCGACTAGATGCGGCATTGGGATTGGCGGAGGGGCTTAGGTACCTGCACTGCCATGCAGAGAAGCCCATCGTGCATCGTGACATCAAGCCCTGCAACGTGCTGCTCACAGAGGACTACCAGGTGGGTGGAAGGCAACCTCAACATATGACAAGGCAACATGTTATAGAATGTGATTACTTGCTGCACTTAAAGCTTCTAGCAGCATGTAATGATTGTAGTTTTATTCCTTACTAGGTTTACGCTATACCAGGTACAACCCCAACTCCCGGATTAACTCCGACCTCTGCCCAACCTGTGCTAAACCTCGAATTTTGAGGTCTCTGCCTAGCTGAGTCCCTCATTAGGATGTTGTACTTTTCAGTTGTATCTTTTGAGGCGCCTCAAAAGATGTTTGTAGCCGACTTTGGGCTGCTGAGAAGAAGGCAGGCTCTCACGGGCACACAAACCCGCCCCCATGGTTGTACTTCCCATACCCTTGCAGGTGAAGATTGCCGACTTTGGGCTGCTGAGGCTGCTGGATGATGGAGCCGCCAGGGAGGGCGCGTACACGCGTGTGGCGGGCACACACAGGCACACCTTCATAGAATGTCTCACACGTATTCACACACACACTGTGTGCCGCACAAACCTGCCTTGCCATCTTGCAGGTGAAGATTGCCGACTTTGGGCTGTTGAGGCTGCTGGATGACGGGGCCGCCAGGGAGGGCGCGTACACGCGTGTGGCGGGCACGAGGGGGTATCTGGACCCCGAGTACATGACATGCGAGAAGGTCTCTACAGCGAGCGATGTGTACAGGTGGGTGGGTGTGAGTGGGGTGTGTATGAGCGCAGTGTGCACAGGGGGGAGGGGGGGGTGTGAGTGGGAGTTTGAACCGATGTGTGTCTGTGCGATTGAGTGTTTGTACGGGGGTGAGTGAGTGGGTGTGTGGTGTGTGAGTGGGTGTGTGGTGAGTGAGTGTGTGTGTGTGCAGATGCGTGTATGAGTGGGTGTGTGTGCAGGCACGTGGATATGGTTGGGTCCCTTTGCAGCTGTATGTGTGGGTGAGCGTGTGTGTAGATATCAACAGGTCTGTCTGAGTGAGAGTGCTACGTGTGCTGGTATGTGTGAGTGCACTGTGTGCAGGTGCTTGTGTGTCTGCTGTGGATGGGTGTGTGTGTGTGTGTGTGCAGTGTGTGCGGTGTGTGCAGTGTGTGCGGTGTGGGTGCTCACTCTATGATGATGATGATACGGAGACATGTTTTTGGATGTGCACACATGTTTTTGGATGTGCACACATGTTTTTGGATGTGCATACACTCAAGTTGCACACAACTGGGGGACATGTCCAACTTGCCTGCTGTGTTCCCACTACTGGTGTTCTCCCTCTCATTCCCATGGCTCACTCTTGCTAATTGTCTCTCCCCTCATTGTGTGTCCCACATCCCCTTTGTTTGGTGTCTTCATCCCCTCGTGCCCTGCCTCTCATCCCCTCGTGCCCTGCCTCTCATCCCCTCGTGCCCTGCCTCTCATCCCCTCGTGCCCTGCCTCTCATCCCCTCGTGCCCTGCCTCTCATCCCCTCGTGCCCTGCCTCTCATTTCTTCGTTCCCTGCCTCTCATCCCCACCGTGCTCCCTTGCATCCCTTGTGAGCCGCCCACCAGCTACGGAGTGCTGCTGCTCGAGATGGTGACGGGGCGGGCAGCAACGGCCAAGGATCCGGAGGATGAGTCTTGCCTCATCCACATCACCACCTGGGTGAGCCTACCAATAGAACACCTGTTTGTTAAGACACCTTGAAAGTAGATTGTTGCAGACATAGGGACCCAGAGGATGAGTCTTGCCTCAGCCACATCACCACGTGGGTGAGCTTGCCTTCCATCCACATCACCACGTGGGTGAGCTTGCCTTCCATCCACATCACCACGTGGGTGAGCTTGCCTTCCATCCACATCACCACGTGGGTGAGCTTGCCTTCCATCCACATCACCACGTGGGTGAGCTTGCCTTCCATCCACATCACCACGTGGGTGAGCTTGCCTTCCATCCACATCACCACGTGGGTGAGCTTGCCTTCCATCCACATCACCACGTGGGTGAGCTTGCCTTCCATCCACATCACCACGTGGGTGAGCTTGCCTTCCATCCACATCACCACGTGGGTGAGCTTGCCTTCCATCCACATCACCACGTGGGTGAGCTTGCCTTCCATCCACATCACCACGTGGGTGAGCTTGCCTTCCATCCACATCACCACGTGGGTGAGCTTGCCTTCCATCCACATCACCACGTGGGTGAGCTTGCCTTCCATCCACATCACCACGTGGGTGAGCTTGCCTTCCATCCACATCACCACGTGGGTGAGCTTGCCTTCCATCCACATCACCACGTGGGTGAGCTTGCCTTCCATCCACATCACCACGTGGGTGAGCTTGCCTTCCATCCACATCACCACCTGGGTGAGCCTACCAATAGAACACCTGTTTGTTAAGACACCTTGAAAGTAGATTGTTGCAGACATAGGGACCCAGAGGATGAGTCTTGCCTCAGCCACATCACCACGTGGGTGAGCTTGCCTTCCATCCACATCACCACGTGGGTGAGCTTGCCTTCCATCCACATCACCACGTGGGTGAGCTTGCCTTCCATCCACATCACCACGTGGGTGAGCTTGCCTTCCATCCACATCACCACGTGGGTGAGCTTGCCTTCCATCCACATCACCACGTGGGTGAGCTTGCCTTCCATCCACATCACCACGTGGGTGAGCTTGCCTTCCATCCACATCACCACGTGGGTGAGCTTGCCTTCCATCCACATCACCACGTGGGTGAGCTTGCCTTCCATCCACATCACCACGTGGGTGAGCTTGCCTTCCATCCACATCACCACGTGGGTGAGCTTGCCTTCCATCCACATCACCACGTGGGTGAGCCTGCCTTCCATCCACATCACCGTGAGCTTGCCTTCCATCCACATCACCACGTGGGTGAGCTTGCCTTCCATCCACATCACCACGTGGGTGAGCTTGCCTTCCATCCACATCACCACGTGGGTGAGCTTGCCTTCCATCCACATCACCACGTGGGTGAGCTTGCCTTCCATCCACATCACCACGTGGGTGAGCTTGCCTTCCATCCACATCACCACGTGGGTGAGCTTGCCTTCCATCCACATCACCACGTGGGTGAGCTTGCCTTCCATCCACATCACCACGTGGGTGAGCTTGCCTTCCATCCACATCACCACGTGGGTGAGCTTGCCTTCCATCCACATCACCACGTGGGTGAGCTTGCCTTCCATCCACATCACCACGTGGGTGAGCTTGCCTTCCATCCACATCACCACGTGGGTGAGCTTGCCTTCCATCCACATCACCACGTGGGTGAGCTTGCCTTCCATCCACATCACCACGTGGGTGAGCTTGCCTTCCATCCACATCACCACGTGGGTGAGCTTGCCTTCCATCCACATCACCACGTGGGTGAGCTTGCCTTCCATCCACATCACCACGTGGGTGAGCTTGCCTTCCATCCACATCACCACGTGGGTGAGCTTGCCTTCCATCCACATCACCACGTGGGTGAGCTTGCCTTCCATCCACATCACCACGTGGGTGAGCTTGCCTTCCATCCACATCACCACGTGGGTGAGCTTGCCTTCCATCCACATCACCACGTGGGTGAGCTTGCCTTCCATCCACATCACCACGTGGGTGAGCTTGCCTTCCATCCACATCACCACGTGGGTGAGCTTGCCTTCCATCCACATCACCACGTGGGTGAGCTTGCCTTCCATCCACATCACCACGTGGGTGAGCTTGCCTTCCATCCACATCACCACGTGGGTGAGCTTGCCTTCCATCCACATCACCACGTGGGTGAGCTTGCCTTCCATCCACATCACCACGTGGGTGAGCTTGCCTTCCATCCACATCACCACGTGGGTGAGCTTGCCTTCCATCCACATCACCACGTGGGTGAGCTTGCCTTCCATCCACATCACCACGTGGGTGAGCTTGCCTTCCATCCACATCACCACGTGGGTGAGCTTGCCTTCCATCCACATCACCACGTGGGTGAGCTTGCCTTCCATCCACATCACCACGTGGGTGAGCTTGCCTTCCATCCACATCACCACGTGGGTGAGCTTGCCTTCCATCCACATCACCACGTGGGTGAGCTTGCCTTCCATCCACATCACCACGTGGGTGAGCTTGCCTTCCATCCACATCACCACGTGGGTGAGCTTGCCTTCCATCCACATCACCACGTGGGTGAGCTTGCCTTCCATCCACATCACCACGTGGGTGAGCTTGCCTTCCATCCACATCACCACGTGGGTGAGCTTGCCTTCCATCCACATCACCACGTGGGTGAGCTTGCCTTCCATCCACATCACCACGTGGGTGAGCTTGCCTTCCATCCACATCACCACGTGGGTGAGCTTGCCTTCCATCCACATCACCACGTGGGTGAGCTTGCCTTCCATCCACATCACCACGTGGGTGAGCTTGCCTTCCATCCACATCACCACGTGGGTGAGCTTGCCTTCCATCCACATCACCACGTGGGTGAGCTTGCCTTCCATCCACATCACCACGTGGGTGAGCTTGCCTTCCATCCACATCACCACGTGGGTGAGCTTGCCTTCCATCCACATCACCACGTGGGTGAGCTTGCCTTCCATCCACATCACCACGTGGGTGAGCTTGCCTTCCATCCACATCACCACGTGGGTGAGCTTGCCTTCCATCCACATCACCACGTGGGTGAGCTTGCCTTCCATCCACATCACCACGTGGGTGAGCTTGCCTTCCATCCACATCACCACGTGGGTGAGCTTGCCTTCCATCCACATCACCACGTGGGTGAGCTTGCCTTCCATCCACATCACCACGTGGGTGAGCTTGCCTTCCATCCACATCACCACGTGGGTGAGCTTGCCTTCCATCCACATCACCACGTGGGTGAGCTTGCCTTCCATCCACATCACCACGTGGGTGAGCTTGCCTTCCATCCACATCACCACGTGGGTGAGCTTGCCTTCCATCCACATCACCACGTGGGTGAGCTTGCCTTCCATCCACATCACCACGTGGGTGAGCTTGCCTTCCATCCACATCACCACGTGGGTGAGCTTGCCTTCCATCCACATCACCACGTGGGTGAGCTTGCCTTCCATCCACATCACCACCTGGGTGAGCCTACCAATAGAACACCTGTTTGTTAAGACACCTTGAAAGTAGATTGTTGCAGACATAGGGACCCAGAGGATGAGTCTTGCCTCAGCCACATCACCACGTGGGTGAGCTTGCCTTCCATCCACATCACCACGTGGGTGAGCTTGCCTTCCATCCACATCACCACGTGGGTGAGCTTGCCTTCCATCCACATCACCACGTGGGTGAGCTTGCCTTCCATCCACATCACCACGTGGGTGAGCTTGCCTTCCATCCACATCACCACGTGGGTGAGCTTGCCTTCCATCCACATCACCACGTGGGTGAGCTTGCCTTCCATCCACATCACCACGTGGGTGAGCTTGCCTTCCATCCACATCACCACGTGGGTGAGCTTGCCTTCCATCCACATCACCACGTGGGTGAGCTTGCCTTCCATCCACATCACCACGTGGGTGAGCTTGCCTTCCATCCACATCACCACGTGGGTGAGCTTGCCTTCCATCCACATCACCACCTGGGTGAGCCTACCAATAGAACACCTGTTTGTTAAGACACCTTGAAAGTAGATTGTTGCAGACATAGGGACCCAGAGGATGAGTCTTGCCTCAGCCACATCACCACGTGGGTGAGCTTGCCTTCCATCCACATCACCACGTGGGTGAGCTTGCCTTCCATCCACATCACCACGTGGGTGAGCTTGCCTTCCATCCACATCACCACGTGGGTGAGCTTGCCTTCCATCCACATCACCACGTGGGTGAGCTTGCCTTCCATCCACATCACCACGTGGGTGAGCTTGCCTTCCATCCACATCACCACGTGGGTGAGCTTGCCTTCCATCCACATCACCACGTGGGTGAGCTTGCCTTCCATCCACATCACCACGTGGGTGAGCTTGCCTTCCATCCACATCACCACGTGGGTGAGCTTGCCTTCCATCCACATCACCACGTGGGTGAGCTTGCCTTCCATCCACATCACCACGTGGGTGAGCTTGCCTTCCATCCACATCACCACGTGGGTGAGCTTGCCTTCCATCCACATCACCACGTGGGTGAGCTTGCCTTCCATCCACATCACCACGTGGGTGAGCTTGCCTTCCATCCACATCACCACGTGGGTGAGCTTGCCTTCCATCCACATCACCACCTGGGTGAGCCTACCAATAGAACACCTGTTTGTTAAGACACCTTGAAAGTAGATTGTTGCAGACATAGGGACCCAGAGGATGAGTCTTGCCTCAGCCACATCACCACGTGGGTGAGCTTGCCTTCCATCCACATCACCACGTGGGTGAGCTTGCCTTCCATCCACATCACCACGTGGGTGAGCTTGCCTTCCATCCACATCACCACGTGGGTGAGCTTGCCTTCCATCCACATCACCACGTGGGTGAGCTTGCCTTCCATCCACATCACCACGTGGGTGAGCTTGCCTTCCATCCACATCACCACGTGGGTGAGCTTGCCTTCCATCCACATCACCACGTGGGTGAGCTTGCCTTCCATCCACATCACCACGTGGGTGAGCTTGCCTTCCATCCACATCACCACGTGGGTGAGCTTGCCTTCCATCCACATCACCACGTGGGTGAGCTTGCCTTCCATCCACATCACCACGTGGGTGAGCTTGCCTTCCATCCACATCACCACGTGGGTGAGCTTGCCTTCCATCCACATCACCACGTGGGTGAGCTTGCCTTCCATCCACATCACCACGTGGGTGAGCTTGCCTTCCATCCACATCACCACGTGGGTGAGCTTGCCTTCCATCCACATCACCACGTGGGTGAGCTTGCCTTCCATCCACATCACCACGTGGGTGAGCTTGCCTTCCATCCACATCACCACGTGGGTGAGCTTGCCTTCCATCCACATCACCACGTGGGTGAGCTTGCCTTCCATCCACATCACCACGTGGGTGAGCTTGCCTTCCATCCACATCACCACGTGGGTGAGCTTGCCTTCCATCCACATCACCACGTGGGTGAGCCTGTCTTCCATCCACATCACCACGTGGGTGAGCTTGCCTTCCATCCACATCACCACGTGGGTGAGCTTGCCTTCCATCCACATCACCACGTGGGTGAGCTTGCCTTCCATCCACATCACCACGTGGGTGAGCTTGCCTTCCATCCACATCACCACGTGGGTGAGCTTGCCTTCCATCCACATCACCACGTGGGTGAGCTTGCCTTCCATCCACATCACCACGTGGGTGAGCTTGCCTTCCATCCACATCACCACGTGGGTGAGCTTGCCTTCCATCCACATCACCACGTGGGTGAGCTTGCCTTCCATCCACATCACCACGTGGGTGAGCTTGCCTTCCATCCACATCACCACGTGGGTGAGCTTGCCTTCCATCCACATCACCACGTGGGTGAGCTTGCCTTCCATCCACATCACCACGTGGGTGAGCTTGCCTTCCATCCACAACACCATGTGGGTGAGCTTGCCTTCCATCCACATCACCACGTGGGTGAGCTTGCCTTCCATCCACATCACCACGTGGGTGAGCTTGCCTTCCATCCACATCACCACGTGGGTGAGCTTGCCTTCCATCCACATCACCACGTGGGTGAGCTTGCCTTCCATCCACATCACCACGTGGGTGAGCTTGCCTTCCATCCACATCACCACGTGGGTGAGCTTGCCTTCCATCCACATCACCACGTGGGTGAGCTTGCCTTCCATCCACATCACCACGTGGGTGAGCTTGCCTTCCATCCACATCACCACGTGGGTGAGCTTGCCTTCCATCCACATCACCACGTGGGTGAGCTTGCCTTCCATCCACATCACCACGTGGGTGAGCTTGCCTTCCATCCACATCACCACGTGGGTGAGCTTGCCTTCCATCCACATCACCACCTGGGTGAGCCTACCAATAGAACACCTGTTTGTTAAGACACCTTGAAAGTAGATTGTTGCAGACATAGGGACCCAGAGGATGAGTCTTGCCTCAGCCACATCACCACGTGGGTGAGCTTGCCTTCCATCCACATCACCACGTGGGTGAGCTTGCCTTCCATCCACATCACCACGTGGGTGAGCTTGCCTTCCATCCACATCACCACGTGGGTGAGCTTGCCTTCCATCCACATCACCACGTGGGTGAGCTTGCCTTCCATCCACATCACCACGTGGGTGAGCTTGCCTTCCATCCACATCACCACGTGGGTGAGCTTGCCTTCCATCCACATCACCACGTGGGTGAGCTTGCCTTCCATCCACATCACCACGTGGGTGAGCTTGCCTTCCATCCACATCACCACGTGGGTGAGCTTGCCTTCCATCCACATCACCACGTGGGTGAGCTTGCCTTCCATCCACATCACCACGTGGGTGAGCTTGCCTTCCATCCACATCACCACGTGGGTGAGCTTGCCTTCCATCCACATCACCACCTGGGTGAGCCTACCAATAGAACACCTGTTTGTTAAGACACCTTGAAAGTAGATTGTTGCAGACATAGGGACCCAGAGGATGAGTCTTGCCTCAGCCACATCACCACGTGGGTGAGCTTGCCTTCCATCCACATCACCACGTGGGTGAGCTTGCCTTCCATCCACATCACCACGTGGGTGAGCTTGCCTTCCATCCACATCACCACGTGGGTGAGCTTGCCTTCCATCCACATCACCACGTGGGTGAGCTTGCCTTCCATCCACATCACCACGTGGGTGAGCTTGCCTTCCATCCACATCACCACGTGGGTGAGCTTGCCTTCCATCCACATCACCACGTGGGTGAGCTTGCCTTCCATCCACATCACCACGTGGGTGAGCTTGCCTTCCATCCACATCACCACGTGGGTGAGCTTGCCTTCCATCCACATCACCACGTGGGTGAGCTTGCCTTCCATCCACATCACCACGTGGGTGAGCTTGCCTTCCATCCACATCACCACGTGGGTGAGCTTGCCTTCCATCCACATCACCACGTGGGTGAGCTTGCCTTCCATCCACATCACCACGTGGGTGAGCTTGCCTTCCATCCACATCACCACGTGGGTGAGCTTGCCTTCCATCCACATCACCACGTGGGTGAGCTTGCCTTCCATCCACATCACCACGTGGGTGAGCTTGCCTTCCATCCACATCACCACGTGGGTGAGCCTGTCTTCCATCCACATCACCACGTGGGTGAGCTTGCCTTCCATCCACATCACCACGTGGGTGAGCTTGCCTTCCATCCACATCACCACGTGGGTGAGCTTGCCTTCCATCCACATCACCACGTGGGTGAGCTTGCCTTCCATCCACATCACCACGTGGGTGAGCTTGCCTTCCATCCACATCACCACGTGGGTGAGCTTGCCTTCCATCCACATCACCACGTGGGTGAGCTTGCCTTCCATCCACATCACCACGTGGGTGAGCTTGCCTTCCATCCACATCACCACGTGGGTGAGCTTGCCTTCCATCCACATCACCACGTGGGTGAGCTTGCCTTCCATCCACATCACCACGTGGGTGAGCTTGCCTTCCATCCACATCACCACGTGGGTGAGCTTGCCTTCCATCCACATCACCACGTGGGTGAGCTTGCCTTCCATCCACATCACCACGTGGGTGAGCTTGCCTTCCATCCACATCACCACGTGGGTGAGCTTGCCTTCCATCCACATCACCACGTGGGTGAGCTTGCCTTCCATCCACATCACCACGTGGGTGAGCTTGCCTTCCATCCACATCACCACGTGGGTGAGCTTGCCTTCCATCCACATCACCACGTGGGTGAGCTTGCCTTCCATCCACATCACCACGTGGGTGAGCTTGCCTTCCATCCACATCACCACGTGGGTGAGCTTGCCTTCCATCCACATCACCACGTGGGTGAGCTTGCCTTCCATCCACATCACCACCTGGGTGAGCCTACCAATAGAACACCTGTTTGTTAAGACACCTTGAAAGTAGATTGTTGCAGACATAGGGACCCAGAGGATGAGTCTTGCCTCAGCCACATCACCACGTGGGTGAGCTTGCCTTCCATCCACATCACCACGTGGGTGAGCTTGCCTTCCATCCACATCACCACGTGGGTGAGCTTGCCTTCCATCCACATCACCACGTGGGTGAGCTTGCCTTCCATCCACATCACCACGTGGGTGAGCTTGCCTTCCATCCACATCACCACGTGGGTGAGCTTGCCTTCCATCCACATCACCACGTGGGTGAGCTTGCCTTCCATCCACATCACCACGTGGGTGAGCTTGCCTTCCATCCACATCACCACGTGGGTGAGCTTGCCTTCCATCCACATCACCACGTGGGTGAGCTTGCCTTCCATCCACATCACCACGTGGGTGAGCTTGCCTTCCATCCACATCACCACGTGGGTGAGCTTGCCTTCCATCCACATCACCACGTGGGTGAGCTTGCCTTCCATCCACATCACCACGTGGGTGAGCTTGCCTTCCATCCACATCACCACGTGGGTGAGCTTGCCTTCCATCCACATCACCACGTGGGTGAGCTTGCCTTCCATCCACATCACCACGTGGGTGAGCTTGCCTTCCATCCACATCACCACGTGGGTGAGCTTGCCTTCCATCCACATCACCACGTGGGTGAGCTTGCCTTCCATCCACATCACCACGTGGGTGAGCTTGCCTTCCATCCACATCACCACGTGGGTGAGCTTGCCTTCCATCCACATCACCACGTGGGTGAGCTTGCCTTCCATCCACATCACCACGTGGGTGAGCTTGCCTTCCATCCACATCACCACGTGGGTGAGCTTGCCTTCCATCCACATCACCACGTGGGTGAGCTTGCCTTCCATCCACATCACCACGTGGGTGAGCTTGCCTTCCATCCACATCACCACGTGGGTGAGCTTGCCTTCCATCCACATCACCACGTGGGTGAGCTTGCCTTCCATCCACATCACCACGTGGGTGAGCTTGCCTTCCATCCACATCACCACGTGGGTGAGCTTGCCTTCCATCCACATCACCACGTGGGTGAGCTTGCCTTCCATCCACATCACCACGTGGGTGAGCTTGCCTTCCATCCACATCACCACGTGGGTGAGCTTGCCTTCCATCCACATCACCACGTGGGTGAGCTTGCCTTCCATCCACATCACCACCTGGGTGAGCCTACCAATAGAACACCTGTTTGTTAAGACACCTTGAAAGTAGATTGTTGCAGACATAGGGACCCAGAGGATGAGTCTTGCCTCAGCCACATCACCACGTGGGTGAGCTTGCCTTCCATCCACATCACCACGTGGGTGAGCTTGCCTTCCATCCACATCACCACGTGGGTGAGCTTGCCTTCCATCCACATCACCACGTGGGTGAGCTTGCCTTCCATCCACATCACCACGTGGGTGAGCTTGCCTTCCATCCACATCACCACGTGGGTGAGCTTGCCTTCCATCCACATCACCACGTGGGTGAGCTTGCCTTCCATCCACATCACCACGTGGGTGAGCTTGCCTTCCATCCACATCACCACGTGGGTGAGCTTGCCTTCCATCCACATCACCACGTGGGTGAGCTTGCCTTCCATCCACATCACCACGTGGGTGAGCTTGCCTTCCATCCACATCACCACGTGGGTGAGCTTGCCTTCCATCCACATCACCACGTGGGTGAGCTTGCCTTCCATCCACATCACCACGTGGGTGAGCTTGCCTTCCATCCACATCACCACGTGGGTGAGCTTGCCTTCCATCCACATCACCACGTGGGTGAGCTTGCCTTCCATCCACATCACCACGTGGGTGAGCTTGCCTTCCATCCACATCACCACATGGGTGAGCTTTCCTTCCATCCTCTTGAGGTACCGTAGAACCTTTCAGCCTGGATTGAATGCTACTGCTCCTAGTAGGTGGTCAGGCCTTACTTGGCTTGTCACGAGTCACAGCCGCAGTTTTCTCATTTCCCAACACGGCTCCTTCATTGTTTCCTCTCTCTCCACCGTGCTTTCACCATGCATCACCTCTCCTTGATGTCTCCTCACCTTCTTCTCTCTTCTCCCCCTCTCCTCTTGTTGATTCCTTTGTGTTTCAATGCCTTCCATTCTATTCTTAGCACCTGCATTTTATTTTTTCTCCCCTTCCGCTCCTCTTTTCCACCCTATTCTCTTCCGTCTCCCCCTCTCCCTCCCCATCCCCTCCACCTGGCAGTGCCATGCTTCGAGCAAGCATCACCTCGCCTCACCTCCATGTCACCTCCATGTCACCTCCATGTCACCTCATCTATTGTGCCACTCCCCCCCTTCCCCTCCTTATCCATTCCCCCCGCTTCCTTCCCCCCCGTCCCCCAGGCAGTGCCTCATGTAACCCAGGGCGGTGCCGCACATCAAGGGCGGAAGATTTGAATCATCTGCCATCTTGTTATCCCCCCTCCACTCCCTCCTCCCTCCAGGCAGCGCCGTACATAGAGAGTGGGAGGATCAGGGATAGCGGATGTGCGTTTGACCTTGTCTTTTTGTCTCCTCACCTATTGTGCCGTCCTCTCCCCTTCTCACCCCACCCCTCTCCCCCCCCCCTCACCAGGCGGTGCCATACATAGAGAGCGGGGAGATTTGAATCATCCACCATCTCGTTTCCCCCATCACCTCCCCTCCTCCCTAATACCAAGCAGTGCCATACATAGAGAGCGGGGAGATCCAGGTGATAGCAGATGCTCGCATCGCCTCTCCTAGCCTCTCGTCTATTTGTGCCAACCTCTCCCCCCCCACCAGGCGGTGTCATACATAGAGAGCGGGGAGAATTGATTCATCCACCATCTCGTTTCGCCCCTCACCTCCCCCCTTTCGCCCCCCCCTCCCCCCCACCAGGCGGTGCCATACATAGAGAGTGGGGAGATCCGGGTGATAGCGGACGCGCGCATCGCCTCGCCGCTCAACCTGCCCTTTCTGCTGCAGATGGCACGCACCGCCGCCCTCTGCGTGCAGCTGCCGTCCACACGCCGCCCGGACATGGCTGAGGTGGCGCGCGTCATGCTGGACGCCCGCAGGGGCTTCCATGCCGCTGCTTCCGCTGCTGCTGCCGGCGCCGCTGCACTCGTCGCCGCTGGTGGTGGTGCTGGTGGTGGGCCAGGGGTGCAGGGAGGCAGACAGGGAGGAGGGGAGGGAGCAGGAGGAGGCGGAGGAGGAGGAGGAGGAGCAGGGGTGATAGGTGGGGCTGCTGCGCTGGCAGCGCATGTATCGAGAGGAATTACGGCTGGGGCAAAGGCACTTGGCGGAAAGGGGGGTGCGCAGGGAGGGGAGGCGGGGAGGAGTGGGAGTGGCAGGAGCAATAGTGGGCATCTGGGAAACAGCCTTCGGATAATGGAGAGTGAGAGTATGAGGAGGTGGGTGCAGTACTTTGCAGGGGGTGGCGGTGCAAGTAGGAGAGACACTGAGAGCTTTGAGGAGATTATGCCTAGCAGTACACTGCAAAGCTCAGGGATAGAGTGGAATAGTGCAGCTGAGTCAGAAGTGTATGTGCGATAGTAATGCATGTAGTGTACTCTGTTGCTGCTGATCGAGATTGGGACACGTCTTGAGGTTAGCCATGGGCCATGGCTATGTATATATGGTAGATTGGAGTGCAGGTCAATGCCCCTTTACAGAACATGCACCCCATGGGGAAAAATATGTGGAGGGGTGTATATTTGAAAAAGTACACTGTTACTAGTAGAAAGTTTCCTGGGTCCTATGCCCGGTACATTAAGGATTATCTTAGGGTATTTTTCTCATGAAACTCTAATATTGCGGGGTGTTCTAAAGAGTAGCATTATTGGGCCCTGATCTACACCCAAAATAGTGATAAACGAACATGGTTGAACGGTACTTGTGTACACCTGCAAATAAGCACCAACATAAATAGATGTATTTACAAACCACCATTAGAGTTAACAAGGAGAGCTACACTACACTGAACATCAATCATCATATAGGTCTTCTGACTCGTCCGACTCGTATCTCTCATCACCCCGTGCCGAGTGCAGTGGTCTGCGTGCCTCCTCCCTCCCATCAAACCGTCCTGCTTCCCTCCCACTCCCTGCCCTCCTTCCGCTTCCCAACCCTCTCCCACTCCCTGGTCCCGAGTCATACTCATACTCATACCGCCCGGACATCCCCTGCTGACGTGCCCCCCTCACAGGAGTGTACTCCTCCACGTCATCCGGGTCGGAATCCTCGTCATCATAGTCGCGTGTGGGTGCCGGCATGTGGCGGGGGGGTTGGCGAATGGCAGCAGCGCTGCTGCTCCTGCCATGGTTGTATGATGCATACGCACCACCATGCCCCCCAGGCGAGTCCATGTCAATGTCATCATATTCATACTCCACACCCCTGCCCATATCCTCCTCCTCCTCCTCCTCCTCCTCATTCTCATCCCGTCTCCTGCCATAGTGCTCCCCCTCGCCTCGCCCATCACTGCTCATGAAACGCACGGTGCTTCTGGGACCGGCCCGAGTCAGCCCATCCGCTCTCACTGCTGCGCCTCCTGCACCAAAACCGCCCACCCCAGCCCCACCCACCCCAGTACCACCTGCTCCTCCTGCTCCTCCCACCCCTACCGCCCCTGGCAGCATTCTCAGACTGTCCCCTCCTGTGTGCATGGCTGCTTCTGCAGACACTGCTCTGGGCACACCTTGCCCGCCCATAGCCCCTCTCCCTGTTGCTGCCGCCTCCACAGAGACTGACCGCGCCACTCCCCCCTGTGCTGACATCGCCCGCGGCACTCCCCCTCCCCCTCTCCCTCCCCTCCCCCCTCTCCCTCCCCTTCCCCCTCTCCCTATTCCTCCTCTCCCTCTTCCCATCCCTCCGCCTCCCCTCCTTCTGCCTGCGGACCCAGCAGACGCCACTCGCGGCACACCACTGCCAGCGCCACCACCATTCCCACGCGCCCCAGCAGCAGGCTCCCTGGCGGAACCACCAGAGGCGGAGGAAGCAGCGGATACAGCCCGGGGCACTCCGCCTCCCCGCGCGACCGGAGGCTTTGCTCCCCGGCTGCTGCCCCTCTTGCTCCCACACTCCTCGTCCTCGTCTTCCGACCGCACCCAGTCGCTATCCTCCCAATCCTCCTCCTCCTCCCCCCTGCCGCTGCTCTTTAGAGAGAATTTCATCCCCGGCTGCTGCAGCTCCCACGGCCTCGGCTCCGCGATTTTCGCCTTTCTCTTCGCCTCTTCCTCCTCCGCCAGTTCTTCCAATCTCTGCGGACAGCAGCACGCGAAGAGCTTTCTCTTCGCGGCCTGGCTGTTGCGGTAGAAGATGCAGAGCGGCACGCCAATAACGAGTCCGATTATAGTGAAGATAATCATAGCGGTCATCACCGCCCAGGGGCTCGCAGGCTTGTTCCGGCAGTCGGTGCTAAGGACGTCTTTAAAGAGGCACGAGAAGTCGTACCCCTTCTTAAAGCTGTCCGCTGACATGTTGAACGGCGCGCTGCCGCCGCTGCTCGCGCTGCTGCTGCTATTCGTGTTGCTGCTGTTGGCGCTGCTGCTAGGGTCAGCGCCTGGTGCTGGGGCGGAGCCGGGGGTGGAAGGGGGAAGGGAGGCGGGTGCAGGCGCATTGGCTGGGTCGCCTGGTGGGATAGGGGAATGGGGACAGGGGGGGCAGAGGGGGGAGGGGGAAGGGGAAGAGGTTGGGTAGGAGAAACGGACATTAGCAACGGGGAAGGGAAAGGGGAACTTGGAGCGCGGGATGAGGGGAGCTTGCGGGGCGAGCACAGGCACGGACAGATTGGAGGGGAATGGTGAGGGGTCCAGTTGATTGCTGCAGCAGCAGCAGCAGCAGCAGCAGCAGCAGCATGCGTGAAGGGCGGACGAGCCGTAGCAGCATGGCAAGCATCGCAGCAGGGCAGGATGTTGATATTGCGCGACAGCTCAGCGACGCTTTTGAAAAACGGCAGGGGCGAGAGGAGTGTGAGAAGGGTGTGAGAGGGGTGCGAGAAGGGTGCAAGGAGGAGAAGCAACAAGGGTAGCAGAGGCGACTCACGTGGAGGCGTGTCCAGCGGCCGTGCTGCGAATGCGACAGGAGGTTGTCGCACAGAGCTGGCGACGATGGCGACCGCCAGCAGCAACACCAGCGGCGACCGACAGGCGAAAGAGGCCAAGTTCACGGCCGTTGACCCACGAGCCGTTGACCCGCGAGCCGACTCATGCAGCAGTTGTCTCACTCTCAAGCGCCTCGAAGCGTCCTGCGCCAGGAACTGCGGCGCGTCTGGCGGTAGCCTTCGGTGCTGCAGTGCCGACCCCATGAGAGCTGCGTTGCTAATATCGGCTGCCAGCTAATAGCGGCAGAGGGAGGAAGGGAGGAAGAACGATCACTGGCCTTTGCGCAACGGGCGCAGCAGCACGGAGGGAGGGGCAACCGCGCGTGGAAAGGTGGAACCGTGGAAGTGGGGAACGACGCACAGGCGCAGGCTCAGTCACGAATCGTGAATCTGTTTGGCGGATATTACGCTAAATCGGTGGTGTCGTGCGGCTCGAAATGGCTCTCCCGGCCTACCCACGAAATGGTTACTCCTACTATGACGGTCCAGTAGCGAGCTAGTTCCTGCTGCGGAACGATAAGGACGAAGCTTGGTGAATGCGGATTTCACGCAGTAATCGCCGCCGAAAGCACGACCTGTCGCCAACTTCCGTTCGAAGAATGGAAATCATGCAGCGAAGTAGTCGCATCTGCTGCGCTCATTTCAGGAGAAAATCCAGGCTGGTTTATCCAGACGCCTGCCACGGTCACCCACCAGGAGTAGACGGAGCCTTCGTATGTCACTTCCCTTCTCTCAAGAACAGGCCGTCCCTTCCCTACCTCACACGACTCAAGAAATCGGTGACTGGAAATCTGTCCTTTTTTCAGAGGTCCACAGACCAGAAGAGCCATAATTTCTCGCCGTGAAATCCCCCCCGCCCTAAGATCGCGTCGTCGATTCTCCCACCTGAACCAATCCCCTCCCTTTGGCCGCCCCATCGCGACGCGGCACGGCACCACCGGCCTGACGCCGCGCATTGCTTATCTACGCTTCCTCACGTCACTTACTCACTGCTGTTTGTCGTATTCGTGAGGTTGGTGGGAGAACGAAAAGCGGAGGATCTGATAGCGAGGTGTTTCAAGGTGTTCTCGCAGGGACTGTTCATGGAGGCAAATGAGGGAAGGCTGGCACCTGAGGTGTGCAGCTGGCAGGGCAGCGAGGCTGCTGCTGGCTGGTCTGGTGTGGGAAGGGGCAGGCATGATTCATCTGTGTCTCTTGCCCTCTGTATCACCCACATCTCGCTTGAGACGAAATTCATGAAACATTTATCCCATTCCATCGCATTCAATCGTTCTTTGCCGCCAGGAAACCACGAAGATAGCAAGGATAGCACTGCAGCAAGGCTCCTTGTGTCGAGTCATTCATATGGCCTGTGGTGGTGACCTGGGATGGGGTGGGAAATTATGGCAACCTGCTACACCAGATGCCCGTTAGATACTCACAACTTTACTCGTAATTTGGGTGTTTAGTGAGCAGCACTTATTTCGCCTACTCGCCAACATTCGCCACGGGCAAAATCGGGACTGTAGTGGGCAGGTGAAGAAATGTAACCAGCGTCTTCAAAATATCTCACGAACGGACGGATGCCAGCGTGATAAGCTGTTTGTTCAACGGCTGCGATCAAAATAGGGGCTTGTATCGTGCGTGCAACTGGCTGGTACCAAATGCAGCTGGGCAGGCTGTCGGAATTGGGCGGCCCAAATTTGCGTGCAACAGCTGAGCATCATGTGCATTTCCAAATCTCCGTGCGATCCCAGCTGATGGTGAGACAAGAGGAGCAAGCGAGAGGTGCGACGAAGAAAGGCGGCAACAGCAGGGTTCGCACCGCTCGCTGATGCCTACCCAGCCCCACACACCCGAACAACCGCGTGACTTGCGAAAATCGTGTATGTGACATGGTTCTCTACATCAGGACGCGTCACAATTGAAATACTGGAGGGTCGGGATCCCACACCGCGGCTGTAAACATCGATCTCCTTCTAGCCACATGTGTCGCGATCGCCCTCGGTCTCGCTTATTTACGGGGTTTTTTAACGCTTCGGAAACGCTTGATTTGAGTGCGGTGACAGATCGATTTGGAAGTCACATTGCGCTCGGTGAGGTGACCCGAATTTTAACGAAAGTCGGCGGTAAAGGGATACTTTATACAACGAATTACTGTAAGGCCCACAAATCGATCCTTCACAGAATCAATATTTCAAATGTAACGCGTCCTCAGCATGCGCTATTGCAAGAAGCTAGCCCTTCAACAATATTATATATTGACAAGCAGAAACAGGGTACTGGTACGTCCTGGATATAATTCGAAACGGGATCAAGTAGGTGTTCGTGAGACTCTCTGGGCTGGTATGAATAATGTTACGAATAGTAACATTTAATTGTTACTGAGCACTCCTCACCGCAGCAAAGAGAAGCACGCAGTATCGAAGCAAGAAAGCGAACCGTCAGACGGTTGGAGTTTGACTCAAGTGTCAGACAGTTGGGGCGCATCTGGACCGTCGGAGGCAGACGGCATCGGACAGCTGCAGGCAGGATGTTCTTGGCGGGAACAGTTACGAAACTGTACGCGCCGCACGGTTGAATGTATTTGAATAAGGGAATGTACCCCTTAGAGTACATGGCTAGCTAGGACGTTTCGTCTTCCCTGTACTCATATTTATACTTGCTGTATTTGCATGTTTTAGTCATCTCAAGCATTTTACATTCACTCTGCTATTGAGGTCACGGGCCCACCAACTACATTTCCCTGTGTGCGAACCTTCCCGAGTAGATCCTGGCAGCGATCATTCTCTGATCGTAGCATGGTATGAGAGCGGCTCGGGAATCCTTCGCAACACCACTCCCGAAAATTGCGACACTCGGAAAGTGGCGACCGGCACACGCTCGCGTGTGAGAATGGCCGGAGGATCTGGTGGTCAGACTAATCTGACGGCTGAAGCGCGCACCAATCCGGCTGCGACAAGCGAGGAAACGACTACGATCGGCACCGAAGTCCTCGCACAACTTCTTCAGCGACTCACCAGTCTGGAGCAAGGGCTCCAAACATTGCGGAACGGCGATGCGGGAACATCCTCGCAACCAACCCAACCGGGCCCAACTGGGCAGAACACCGTCCCGCAAACCTTCTCCCTCGACACAAATGGCTCAACCCCCAAGGCTCCCCGTCCCAGTGAAGAGGCAATTCTCTCCGCTCAATCAAAGTTTCTGAGCATATCAAAAATAAAGACAAGTTCCAGCTTTGACGGCAAAGACTTCTATACCTGGAGCTTCGAATTGGAGCTCCTGCTGCAGAACGCCCAAATCTTCCATTACTTCGACGGGAGCTACGCCGAGCCTGCCGAGGACACCGACGACGCCAAGGCGAGGTATTACAACGAATCACTGATGGCGTACGGGGTGCTCCTGCGGAACATGTCCCCGGCGGAGCAGCTCAACATTCGTTCGTACAAAACGACAGCTGCTCCAGCCCTCAACGCCTGGCGACATCTGACAGGAGTGTATCAGCCCAAGGACTCTGTCTCCTCGAGCCGACTGCTCCAGGAACTCCTGGAAACCAAGATGATCTCAGGGGAGAAGGTCAACACTTACCTTAACCGCTGTCGGAGCCTTCGCGATCAGATCGTGAAACTGGGAAGCACGATATCTGAAGAAATCTTCGTTAACATCGTACTTCAAGGGCTCGGCCCAGAGTGGCGGCCCTGCAAGGCGCTTCTCCGACAGCAGGGGGTCATCTCGGAGGCCGCCCTTTGCGCCGCCCTTCTCGTCGAACAACGGGATATGGACCAGCAGCGACCAGCGCCACGACGAGAAAGAGAACGGCTCGCCTTCTACGCCGACAACAACGAAGAGCGACGGCCGAGGCGCCTCTACTGCAAAATCTGCAGGAACTTCGGGCATCTGGCAGATCGATGCAAATCCCGATCTCGCCCTCGCCAGACCAATCCGAGCAACTGGTCCGGCCGACAAGACGTACGAGGCGACGTGCGTCCAGCCCAGGGCTATCAGCCCCCTCCCACGCGCAACCTGAACCCCGCGGTTCAGCATCAGCAGCAGCAGCCGTCATCGACTGCACCAGTGCGCAACGTCATGAGCAACATGGCCATGACAGGCGAGTCGCGCCGTCGTCGAGTACGCTCTCCCACCTTCACCTGAGCCAGCACCGCACCCCATTGGCGCGTTCTCCAACAACAACCCATTCAGTCCGCGCCACGACTTCACCGACGACGACGACCAGGACTGGAATCTCCCAGTCCCGCTGCTTGAGAGTCCCCCGCACGTACCCGACATGCGGGTGGCGCCACTTGATTGGCTCTCGCGCGAGCAATTCCTGAAGTTCGACACCCCGCACATCGTCACGCCGCGACTGGCGCTGCTCGCACGTGACGACAACAAGCGCAACAACACCTGGTACTTGGACAGCTGCTGCGGCCAGCATATGGTGGGCTCCGAGCGTTACATATCCAACGCCGTCCCCACCCCTACCGTCACTCACGTCACTGTGGCGAACAACACGCGCCTGCGCGCAAGCGCGCAAGGCATCGTCGTGCTCAAAGCACGCGGAAGCCGCACGCACATCACTCTTAATGATGTGTTAATCGTCCAAAACCTGCGCTTCAACCTCTTGTCCGCCGCACAGCTCATGGACTGCGGCGTCGACCTCAGCACGGACCACGCGACGCGAGACATCCTGCTACACTACGAGGCGCGCAACTTCCCCCGCAGGCAGATCGGACGAGCACACTCCGAAAATGGAGTGTACATCCTGGATTTCGACATTCCCGACTGCAGCGGCGACTCGCACGAGCTGATTGACCTCGTGCCACTGCGATTCGAACACATCCACCGCAGGGACTGGAAGCACCCTGACGGCAGGCCGTGGGTGCCGCATCATCCCCACCCACGCGAAACGGAACTTCACAACCCCGATCCAGATGGAATCTGCAGGGATTGTCACACGCCGACAACCTCGACGAGCGCAATCGCAGGCCGCGGACTCGCCGCCATCGCGGAAGCAGAGCGCAACGCGCCCCCCGAGGAAGGGATGTCGCAACTCGAACTACAGGTCACCACTCAGCGTGTGTTCGGCACCGACCAAAGCCCCCACGCTGGACCACCCTCTCAGCGCCTTGAAGGCATTCTGCGTGGACAACGCCGCGGAACCTTCGACACGCGCGGAATGGCGCGGCCTTACACCCGCGAGGAGTTTCTGAAGATTTACCCCCACTGGCGCGATCCCACGGCAACACTCACCGTGGAACAGGAGGAAGAACTGGCGCGCCGCGAAGCCGAGGAGCTTCGCCAACAAAGC
Source organism: Closterium sp. Yama58-4 (assembly GCA_947470075.1). Classification (NCBI taxonomy): domain Eukaryota; kingdom Viridiplantae; phylum Streptophyta; class Zygnematophyceae; order Desmidiales; family Closteriaceae; genus Closterium; species Closterium sp. Yama58-4. The sequence continues at coordinate 278,190 of CANIUD010000129.1, read as the reverse complement.
CTCACCGAGGCACGCGGAACGTTCGCTTGCGCCGCATGGGGCGCCGAAGCTGAAGAAAGCGCCACCAATGAAGGGGGGTGGGGAAGCGTCGGCGGACAAGGAACGACTGAGGCTGGCGACTGGGGCAACACAGGCGGAACCTGGGCAACCGCAACCGGCGGATGGGGCGCCGCATCTGGCGCCGACACGAGTAGCTGGGGCACCCCTACTAGAGGCTGGGGGACTTCCCGCGAAGACCAAAGGGGGGGAGAAGAAGAAGCTGGAGAGTCTGCAGTTGTTCCCCTCGGTCGTCCCCCACGCCATGTCCCACTCGCGTTACCTCCTCCTGATAACCCACCGCGCCGCGATCCATGGGACACCATCGCCTGGGGCAACGAGCCGTCAACCCCGCGTCGCACCGCTTACGGACCGGCTCCCGAACCACGCGAACCAACCCTCGTCCCTGGAACCATCCCTGGGACCAACATCCCGCTCTCTGAGATTCGCGACAGAGAGTTCCTGGCGCTGATGCTGACTACCGCGGCAGAAGAAGAAGATACAGAAGAAGCAGTAGCAGAACCTGCTCCCGTACCTGATGAAGACCCGGAAGAAGCCCGCGCGCGCTACATGCGCACCTCCGGCTTTCGCGCCGACGATGCACTTTGGCACCAGCGCCTCGGACATCCTTCTCGCGCAACGCTGAAAAATTGTATCGACGCAGGCGTCTTCGCTCCTGGCGCACTCCTGCGCTCCGATGGCTCCGAAGTGAGAGGCGCAACGCATCCGCGCAATTGCACAGTCTGCCCCGAAGCTGCGCTGAGCCACCAACCATTCCCGCTGCTCGAACCTGGGACGAACCGCTACCCCAAACTGCACAAGGTGTACAGCGATTTCCTGAACGTAGGGCATTGCGGAGTCGAGGACGAGCTATACACGCTCACCTTCATTGACGCTGGAACACGCTACGTGTGGGTCGTGAACGTGGAGACGCGCGACAGAGCCTACGAGGTGTTTCGGCTCTGGCTAGCGCATGCGGAGCGGCAATCTGGAAAGAAGCTCAAAATCTGGCAATCTGACGGCGCGGCAGAGTTCAGGAGCAACCAGATGCAGACTTACCTGGCGCAAAAGGGGATCGAGCATCACATCTCTCTCCCCTACGCACATCAGCAGCAAGGCGTAGCGGAGCGAACGAATCGCACACTGATGACGAAGGTGCGGGCACTGATGAAGCAGTCGAAGCTGCCGCCGATCTACTGGACTTACGCGATGCATCACGCCGTGCGGGTGCACAACCTGCTTTCAACCACCGCGATCACCGGGAATCTCTCCCCGCACGTCAAATGGACCGGGACCAAGGGGGATACCTCCATGCTCCGCGTGTGGGGATGCATGGTGCAGTACCGCCCGCCAACATCAACCATCGGCAAATTCGCCAGTCGCGCGCGCTGGGGAATTCACCTCGGCATCAGTCACGAGTACAAAGCATGGATCGTACTGGACCTCCTCAGTCAGAAAACCGCCCACGCTCGCGACGTAATCTTCTACGAGCGTCTCTTCCTCGACCAGTTCCGCGACGACGAGCAGAGGAATGCAGATCGCGTTTACGCGAACAACGGCCACAGCTACGCAACGCCCGAAGACGAAGCCGCTGCAGCACTTCTAGAGCAGGACACCAGGGCCGAATTCACTTGGGAAGATCGGCGCAGCAGCGACAACGACGATGATTCCTCAGGAGGAGGAATGGGCGGAACGGGCGGAAGCGGCGGAGGCGCAACACCATCAGCACCACCTGAACCTGAGAGCGACGATGATGACGTGCAGGAAGTCGTCCCGCAGCGTCACCACGACAGTACCGTCTCAGGACTACAACTGCTCGGACTTCACACCGCAACCTCGAAAGCGCCGCGCGTCATCGAGCCCCGAAACCCGCGCGAAGCCCTCTCTGGACCACACAGCAAGGAATGGCGTGAGGCAATGGACGCGGAAATCAAGGCACTAGAGTCACGCGACACCTGGGTGCTCGTCGACCGCGCAGCAATCAAAGGTGCAAGAATCCTCTCGGGGAAATGGGTCTTCCGCGTGAAGACCGCAGCTGACGGAACGATTGAGCGCTTTAAAGCGCGCTGGGTGGTTCGCGGCTATGACCAGAGGCATGGGATCGATTTCGACCAGACATTCGCCCCCGTCAGTCGCCACACCTCCGTCCGCATCTTGCTCGCTATCGCAGCTGCAAGGCACCTGCCACTCCGCCAGATCGATGTCAAAAACGCGTTCCTATACGCGTTAGTGGACGCTGTGATTTACGTGGAGCAGCCACACACCTATGGCGAAGGTGACTCGCGCGTATGTCAGCTGCGCAAGTCACTGTACGGCATCAAGCAGGCTCCAAGGCTGTGGCAGCAGTACTTGCACAACATCCTGCTTGAAATCGGGTTCAAGCAGATGCCCCACGACCCAGGGATGTACCGCCGCGACTTCCGCGGGGAATACATCCTCCTCACGGTCTACGTCGACGACTTGCTCTACACGGGCTCAAACAACGAGCTGCTCGAACAGTTCGAGAAGGCTTTGGCGGGGCGCGTCGACATCACGTGCAACTACGAGGTGAAGCAGTTCCTAGGCCTCAACATCTCCTACGCGCCTGAAGCCATTCATCTGTCAGCAGCTAAGTACGCAGAGGAGTTAGGGAAGCGGTTCAAGATTTCACCCGCACCTCTCTCAACTCCCTACCGAACCCCTGGACCGAACCACAAACCCGACAACAAAGCCCTATCCCCTGCTGGAATTCAGACTTACCAGCAGCAGCTGGGATGCCTCCTCTTCGCCTCTGTCACCTGCAGGCCAGACCTCTCCTACATCGCAAGTCAGCTTGCCCAGTACTCACGGAAACCAACGGCTGAAAATCACCTGGACCTGCAGCGCGCTTTGCAATTTTTCGTTTCAACGCCCAAGATTGGGCTATGCTACTCAACTGCTCCAACCCCATCCTTCAATCTCGTCGGCTATGTGGATGCCGATCATGCAGCAGATCCCGACAATCGACGGTCCAGGACCGGCTTCCTGTTCCGACTCGAACCAACGGGGCCAATCTCCTGGAACTCACAGAAGCAGGAGCTGGTTGCCCTGTCGTCAGCCGAAGCAGAATTCATCGCAGCAACCGCAGCAGTTCGCGAGGGCCTCTACCTACAGGAACTCCTGCAGGAGGCGAAAATTCCAGCTTCGCCAACCTTTCGACTTCACTGCGACAACCAGAGCGCGATTCGCATCGCGAACAAACCTGGTTTCGTCAATCGCACCAAGCACATTGCGCTGCGATATTTCTTCGTGAAGGACGAAGTGGAAAAGGGGAAGGTCAACTTGACCTATTGCCCGACCGGTGACATGGCAGCGGACTTCCTCACGAAGCGACTGCCACGCCAGCAGTATCAGCACTGCTCCGAACTCATCGGTATGGTCAAGCAGGTCAAATCGAGCTACGGCCAGGAGTGAAGGGGGGTGTTACGAATAGTAACATTTAATTGTTACTGAGCACTCCTCACCGCAGCAAAGAGAAGCACGCAGTATCGAAGCAAGAAAGCGAACCGTCAGACGGTTGGAGTTTGACTCAAGTGTCAGACAGTTGGGGCGCATCTGGACCGTCGGAGGCAGACGGCATCGGACAGCTGCAGGCAGGATGTTCTTGGCGGGAACAGTTACGAAACTGTACGCGCCGCACGGTTGAATGTATTTGAATAAGGGAATGTACCCCTTAGAGTACATGGCTAGCTAGGACGTTTCGTCTTCCCTGTACTCATATTTATACTTGCTGTATTTGCATGTTTTAGTCATCTCAAGCATTTTACATTCACTCTGCTATTGAGGTCACGGGCCCACCAACTACATTTCCCTGTGTGCGAACCTTCCCGAGTAGATCCTGGCAGCGATCATTCTCTGATCGTAGCATGGTATGAGAGCGGCTCGGGAATCCTTCGCAACACCACTCCCGAAAATTGCGACACTCGGAAAGTGGCGACCGGCACACGCTCGCGTGTGAGAATGGCCGGAGGATCTGGTGGTCAGACTAATCTGACGGCTGAAGCGCGCACCAATCCGGCTGCGACAAGCGAGGAAACGACTACGATCGGCACCGAAGTCCTCGCACAACTTCTTCAGCGACTCACCAGTCTGGAGCAAGGGCTCCAAACATTGCGGAACGGCGATGCGGGAACATCCTCGCAACCAACCCAACCGGGCCCAACTGGGCAGAACACCGTCCCGCAAACCTTCTCCCTCGACACAAATGGCTCAACCCCCAAGGCTCCCCGTCCCAGTGAAGAGGCAATTCTCTCCGCTCAATCAAAGTTTCTGAGCATATCAAAAATAAAGACAAGTTCCAGCTTTGACGGCAAAGACTTCTATACCTGGAGCTTCGAATTGGAGCTCCTGCTGCAGAACGCCCAAATCTTCCATTACTTCGACGGGAGCTACGCCGAGCCTGCCGAGGACACCGACGACGCCAAGGCGAGGTATTACAACGAATCACTGATGGCGTACGGGGTGCTCCTGCGGAACATGTCCCCGGCGGAGCAGCTCAACATTCGTTCGTACAAAACGACAGCTGCTCCAGCCCTCAACGCCTGGCGACATCTGACAGGAGTGTATCAGCCCAAGGACTCTGTCTCCTCGAGCCGACTGCTCCAGGAACTCCTGGAAACCAAGATGATCTCAGGGGAGAAGGTCAACACTTACCTTAACCGCTGTCGGAGCCTTCGCGATCAGATCGTGAAACTGGGAAGCACGATATCTGAAGAAATCTTCGTTAACATCGTACTTCAAGGGCTCGGCCCAGAGTGGCGGCCCTGCAAGGCGCTTCTCCGACAGCAGGGGGTCATCTCGGAGGCCGCCCTTTGCGCCGCCCTTCTCGTCGAACAACGGGATATGGACCAGCAGCGACCAGCGCCACGACGAGAAAGAGAACGGCTCGCCTTCTACGCCGACAACAACGAAGAGCGACGGCCGAGGCGCCTCTACTGCAAAATCTGCAGGAACTTCGGGCATCTGGCAGATCGATGCAAATCCCGATCTCGCCCTCGCCAGACCAATCCGAGCAACTGGTCCGGCCGACAAGACGTACGAGGCGACGTGCGTCCAGCCCAGGGCTATCAGCCCCCTCCCACGCGCAACCTGAACCCCGCGGTTCAGCATCAGCAGCAGCAGCCGTCATCGACTGCACCAGTGCGCAACGTCATGAGCAACATGGCCATGACAGGCGAGTCGCGCCGTCGTCGAGTACGCTCTCCCACCTTCACCTGAGCCAGCACCGCACCCCATTGGCGCGTTCTCCAACAACAACCCATTCAGTCCGCGCCACGACTTCACCGACGACGACGACCAGGACTGGAATCTCCCAGTCCCGCTGCTTGAGAGTCCCCCGCACGTACCCGACATGCGGGTGGCGCCACTTGATTGGCTCTCGCGCGAGCAATTCCTGAAGTTCGACACCCCGCACATCGTCACGCCGCGACTGGCGCTGCTCGCACGTGACGACAACAAGCGCAACAACACCTGGTACTTGGACAGCTGCTGCGGCCAGCATATGGTGGGCTCCGAGCGTTACATATCCAACGCCGTCCCCACCCCTACCGTCACTCACGTCACTGTGGCGAACAACACGCGCCTGCGCGCAAGCGCGCAAGGCATCGTCGTGCTCAAAGCACGCGGAAGCCGCACGCACATCACTCTTAATGATGTGTTAATCGTCCAAAACCTGCGCTTCAACCTCTTGTCCGCCGCACAGCTCATGGACTGCGGCGTCGACCTCAGCACGGACCACGCGACGCGAGACATCCTGCTACACTACGAGGCGCGCAACTTCCCCCGCAGGCAGATCGGACGAGCACACTCCGAAAATGGAGTGTACATCCTGGATTTCGACATTCCCGACTGCAGCGGCGACTCGCACGAGCTGATTGACCTCGTGCCACTGCGATTCGAACACATCCACCGCAGGGACTGGAAGCACCCTGACGGCAGGCCGTGGGTGCCGCATCATCCCCACCCACGCGAAACGGAACTTCACAACCCCGATCCAGATGGAATCTGCAGGGATTGTCACACGCCGACAACCTCGACGAGCGCAATCGCAGGCCGCGGACTCGCCGCCATCGCGGAAGCAGAGCGCAACGCGCCCCCCGAGGAAGGGATGTCGCAACTCGAACTACAGGTCACCACTCAGCGTGTGTTCGGCACCGACCAAAGCCCCCACGCTGGACCACCCTCCCAGCGCCTTGAAGGCGTTCTACGTGGACAACGCCGCGAAACCTTCGACACACGCGGAATGGCGCGGCCTTACACCCGCGAGGAGTTTCTGAAGATTTACCCCCACTGGCGCGATCCCACGGCAACACTCACCGTGGAACAGGAGGAAGAACTGGCGCGCCGCGAAGCCGAGGAGCTTCGCCAACAAAGCCTCACCGAGGCACGCGGAACGTTCGCTTGCGCCGCATGGGGCGCCGAAGCTGAAGAAAGCGCCACCAATGAAGGGGGGTGGGGAAGCGTCGGCGGACAAGGAACGACTGAGGCTGGCGACTGGGGCAACACAGGCGGAACCTGGGCAACCGCAACCGGCGGATGGGGCGCCGCATCTGGCGCCGACACGAGTAGCTGGGGCACCCCTACTAGAGGCTGGGGGACTTCCCGCGAAGACCAAAGGGGGGGAGAAGAAGAAGCTGGAGAGTCTGCAGTTGTTCCCCTCGGTCGTCCCCCACGCCATGTCCCACTCGCGTTACCTCCTCCTGATAACCCACCGCGCCGCGATCCATGGGACACCATCGCCTGGGGCAACGAGCCGTCAACCCCGCGTCGCACCGCTTACGGACCGGCTCCCGAACCACGCGAACCAACCCTCGTCCCTGGAACCATCCCTGGGACCAACATCCCGCTCTCTGAGATTCGCGACAGAGAGTTCCTGGCGCTGATGCTGACTACCGCGGCAGAAGAAGAAGATACAGAAGAAGCAGTAGCAGAACCTGCTCCCGTACCTGATGAAGACCCGGAAGAAGCCCGCGCGCGCTACATGCGCACCTCCGGCTTTCGCGCCGACGATGCACTTTGGCACCAGCGCCTCGGACATCCTTCTCGCGCAACGCTGAAAAATTGTATCGACGCAGGCGTCTTCGCTCCTGGCGCACTCCTGCGCTCCGATGGCTCCGAAGTGAGAGGCGCAACGCATCCGCGCAATTGCACAGTCTGCCCCGAAGCTGCGCTGAGCCACCAACCATTCCCGCTGCTCGAACCTGGGACGAACCGCTACCCCAAACTGCACAAGGTGTACAGCGATTTCCTGAACGTAGGGCATTGCGGAGTCGAGGACGAGCTATACACTCTCACCTTCATTAACGCTGGAACACGCTATGTATGGGTCGTGAACGTGGAGACGCGCGACAGAGCCTACGAGGTGTTTCGGCTCTGGCTAGCGCATGCGGAGCGGCAATCTGGAAAGAAGCTCAAAATCTATCAATCTGACGGCGCGGCAGAGTTCAGGAGCAACCAGATGCAGACTTACCTGGCGCAAAAGGGGATCGAGCATCACATCTCTCTCCCCTACGCACATCAGCAGCAAGGCGTAGCGGAGCGAACGAATCGCACACTGATGACGAAGGTGCGGGCGCTGATGAAGCAGTCGAAGCTGCCGCCGATCTACTGGACTTACGCGATGCATCACGCCGTGCGGGTGCACAACCTGCTTTCAACCACCGCGATCACCGGGAATCTCTCCCCGCACGTCAAATGGACCGGGACCAAGGGGGATACCTCCATGCTCCGCGTGTGGGGATGCATGGTGCAGTACCGCCCGCCAACATCAACCATCGGCAAATTCGCCAGTCGCGCGCGCTGGGGAATTCACCTCGGCATCAGTCACGAGTACAAAGCATGGATCGTACTGGACCTCCTCAGTCAGAAAACCGCCCACGCTCGCGACGTAATCTTCTACGAGCGTCTCTTCCTCGACCAGTTCCGCGACGACGAGCAGAGGAATGCAGATCGCGTTTACGCGAACAACGGCCACAGCTACGCAACGCCCGAAGACGAAGCCGCTGCAGCACTTCTAGAGCAGGACACCAGGGCCGAATTCACTTGGGAAGATCGGCGCAGCAGCGACAACGACGATGATTCCTCAGGAGGAGGAATGGGCGGAACGGGCGGAAGCGGCGGAGGCGCAACACCATCAGCACCACCTGAACCTGAGAGCGACGATGATGACGTGCAGGAAGTCGTCCCGCAGCGTCACCACGACAGTACCGTCTCAGGACTACAACTGCTCGGACTTCACACCGCAACCTCGAAAGCGCCGCGCGTCATCGAGCCCCGAAACCCGCGCGAAGCCCTCTCTGGACCACACAGCAAGGAATGGCGTGAGGCAATGGACGCGGAAATCAAGGCACTAGAGTCACGCGACACCTGGGTGCTCGTCGACCGCGCAGCAATCAAAGGTGCAAGAATCCTCTCGGGGAAATGGGTCTTCCGCGTGAAGACCGCAGCTGACGGAACGATTGAGCGCTTTAAAGCGCGCTGGGTGGTTCGCGGCTATGACCAGAGGCATGGGATCGATTTCGACCAGACATTCGCCCCCGTCAGTCGCCACACCTCCGTCCGCATCTTGCTCGCTATCGCAGCTGCAAGGCACCTGCCACTCCGCCAGATCGATGTCAAAAACGCGTTCCTATACGCGTTAGTGGACGCTGTGATTTACGTGGAGCAGCCACACACCTATGGCGAAGGTGACTCGCGCGTATGTCAGCTGCGCAAGTCACTGTACGGCATCAAGCAGGCTCCAAGGCTGTGGCAGCAGTACTTGCACAACATCCTGCTTGAAATCGGGTTCAAGCAGATGCCCCACGACCCAGGGATGTACCGCCGCGACTTCCGCGGGGAATACATCCTCCTCACGGTCTACGTCGACGACTTGCTCTACACGGGCTCAAACAACGAGCTGCTCGAACAGTTCGAGAAGGCTTTGGCGGGGCGCGTCGACATCACGTGCAACTACGAGGTGAAGCAGTTCCTAGGCCTCAACATCTCCTACGCGCCTGAAGCCATTCATCTGTCAGCAGCTAAGTACGCAGAGGAGTTAGGGAAGCGGTTCAAGATTTCACCCGCACCTCTCTCAACTCCCTACCGAACCCCTGGACCGAACCACAAACCCGACAACAAAGCCCTATCCCCTGCTGGAATTCAGACTTACCAGCAGCAGCTGGGATGCCTCCTCTTCGCCTCTGTCACCTGCAGGCCAGACCTCTCCTACATCGCAAGTCAGCTTGCCCAGTACTCACGGAAACCAACGGCTGAAAATCACCTGGACCTGCAGCGCGCTTTGCAATTTTTCGTTTCAACGCCCAAGATTGGGCTGTGCTACTCAACTGCTCCAACCCCATCCTTCAATCTCGTCGGCTATGTGGATGCCGATCATGCAGCAGATCCCGACAATCGACGGTCCAGGACCGGCTTCCTGTTCCGACTCGAACCAACGGGGCCAATCTCCTGGAACTCACAGAAGCAGGAGCTGGTTGCCCTGTCGTCAGCCGAAGCAGAATTCATCGCAGCAACCGCAGCAGTTCGCGAGGGCCTCTACCTACAGGAACTCCTGCAGGAGGCGAAAATTCCAGCTTCGCCAACCTTTCGACTTCACTGCGACAACCAGAGCGCGATTCGCATCGCGAACAAACCTGGTTTCGTCAATCGCACCAAGCACATTGCGCTGCGATATTTCTTCGTGAAGGACGAAGTGGAAAAGGGGAAGGTCAACTTGACCTATTGCCCGACCGGTGACATGGCAGCGGACTTCCTCACGAAGCGACTGCCACGCCAGCAGTATCAGCACTGCTCCGAACTCAGCGGCGTGGTCAAGCAGGTCAAATCGAGCTACGGCCAGGAGTGAAGGGGGGTGTTACGAATAGTAACATTTAATTGTTACTGAGCACTCCTCACCGCAGCAAAGAGAAGCACGCAGTATCGAAGCAAGAAAGCGAACCGTCAGACGGTTGGAGTTTGACTCAAGTGTCAGACAGTTGGGGCGCATCTGGACCGTCGGAGGCAGACGGCATCGGACAGCTGCAGGCAGGATGTTCTTGGCGGGAACAGTTACGAAACTGTACGCGCCGCACGGTTGAATGTATTTGAATAAGGGAATGTACCCCTTAGAGTACATGGCTAGCTAGGACGTTTCGTCTTCCCTGTACTCATATTTATACTTGCTGTATTTGCATGTTTTAGTCATCTCAAGCATTTTACATTCACTCTGCTATTGAGGTCACGGGCCCACCAACTACATTTCCCTGTGTGCGTCAAATGCGTCCAGAATCTTTGTTTCTTGTCCAGGTGGAAGCCGATTTGGCATGAAGCTGATGTAGCCACGTTGAGGCTCGTACGGGCTAAAGGTAGGCTGCTGATTTCCGTGCGCAAAGGATGAGCCATCAAGACTCATGGGGGTAACGCCGTTGTTGTTGTTGCTGTTGTTTGACTGCGCAGGTGCCGCTTGTTGTTGTTGCTCGTAGAACGACATGAAGGAGAAGAACTTCTCCATCATGCTCGGGTCGAAGCCGGTAGCTTGATTAACGGGTGCTTCAGTAGATTCAGCGGCTGGTCTTTGAGTTGTGCCTCCCTCTGTCTGTAGTCCAGAGGCTGGAGGTGGAGTAGTGCCAGGAGATCCAGTAGACGAGCTTCTTTCTTTCTGTGTTGCCATGCCTTCTGATGTTGTAGGAAGTTGAACAAAGTTTAGTCTTGTCTTGTCAGCTCTCATACCATGTCGGTCTCGTTTATTTACGGGGTTTTTTAACGCTTTGAAAATTTTTGAATAATATACGCTTGATTTGAGTGCGGTGACATATCAATTTGGAAGTTACATTGCGCTCGGTGACGTGACCCGAATTTTAACGAAAGTCTGCGAAATAGGGATACTTTATACAACGAATTATTGTACGGCCCACAAATCGATCCTCCACAGAATCGATGTTCCAAATGTAACGCGTCCTCAGCATGCGCTATTGCCAGAAGCTAGCCCTTAAACAATATTATATATTGACTAGCAGAAACAGGGTACTGGTACGTCCTGGATATAATTCGAAACGGGATCAAGTAGGTGTTCGTGAGACTCTCTGGGCTGGTATGAATAACACGCGGATCCATGGTGGTAACTGTAAAACATGACATAAAGTGTGCAATCGATCAAACTGTCTTGCAATACTAAGGCTCGAAGGCACCGCATCCAGTCCTTGTGCATAAAGAATAAATCAAATATCAACCTATATTAAATGTTGGGCTGAGAAAAGCCCTTAGGATCGTTTTCAAGACTAAGACTTGGGATAATGTTGTAATTGTCAAATGTTGATGTGGTGTAGGCTGTAGTGGGGTAGCCCATAAGGGGTACAACCCAACCTAGGGTTATCATTTGTATCCCAACCCTTGCTAGTTCATTCATTCATTCCAGTCTCTTATTTTGACATGGTTTCAGAGCAGTAGGTCCGTAGGACCTAATTTTTTTTAGGGCCCACCGTCCGCAACCCCACGCCCTACCCTGCCCTGTGCCACCCGTTCGCGTCGCCCCTGCAGCCTGCGCGCCGCCCCTGCAGCTCGCACGCTCCCCCTGCAGCCCTCGCGCTGCCCCTGCAGCCCGCGAGCCGCCCCTCCTACCCGCGCGCACCGCCCCGTGCAACCTTCGCGCTGCCTCTGCAGCCCCGCGCGCCGCCCTCGCTGCCCGCGCGCTGCCCCTGCTACCCGCGCGCCGCCCTCGCAGCCCGCGTGCTGCCCCGCGCTACCCTCGCGCGGCCCACGCGCTGACCTTGCAGCCCGCGCGCAGCCCCTGCAGCCCCGCGTGCTGCCTCTACCGCCACGCGCGCCCCTCTGCAACCCTCGCACTGCCCCTACTGCCCCGCACGCCGCCCTTGCAGCCCGCGCGCTGCCCTACTGCCCGCGCGCACCGCCCTGGCCTACCCTCGCGCTGGCCCTGGCCCTGCTCTGCCCGCGCGCCCTGCCTTACCCCGCGTGCGCGCCTTGCTCTGCCACGCACCGCCCCGCCAGCCCTGCCCTGCCACTGTGCTGCTCCGCTATGGCCTCTCTCAGCGTCCTCTCGTTTGACCCTGACGGCCGCCCCATCGAGTTCGCCGCGTGGCTCGAAGATCTGCAGCTGTACTTACTGTCTGATGCTAAGGACGGCGTATCCCTATATGACATTGCGTCTGGCACCTCGGTCGCTCCTCCCGACACAGCTGACAGTCTAGCTCGCTCACAGTGGCTTACCCGTGACGCTGCTGCTCGCCTAGCCATCCGAAATCACCTGCCGTTAGCTGAACGCGCTCACTTTGGCCAGCATAAAACTGCTAAGGTGTTGTACACTGCTGAAGGCGCTGTACACTGTTGTAGTCGCTCGCTACTCTTCCCCTGCCACTGCTGCTCTTAGCCGCCTTATCCTGCCGTACCTGTTTCGTGAGCTGTCCTCCTTTGCCACAGCTAAGGACCTCATCTCCCACCTCCGCGCTAGTGACGTTCGCTACCGCGCCGCCCTCCCGGCCGAGTTCTTAGACAAGAACCCACCCCCGCTATACATCACCCTCTACTACATCGTCACCCGACTCCCTGACTCTCTTCGCGTAGTCAGGGACCACTTTCTCGCCCTTAGCCCCACAGACCTCACTCTTGACGATCTCGAGGAGCACCTCCTTGCAGCTGAGGCTAGCATTGTCGCTGTCGGTGCTGCTCGTGGCACTCCTCGCACTCCCCTCTTTGAGGGGTGTGCCCCCTCCCCCCTTGCCCCCTCCAACGCTTCTGCTGCTGCTGTTGACCTCCTTGGTGCTAAGGAGGTCGGTGCTGCTTCTATTCCTAGTGGGAAGCGCCGCAACAGCAAGGGCAAGGGTGGCAAGGGTGGGGGCGGTGGTGGCGGGGGGGTGGTGGTGGAGGTGGCGGAGGTGGCGATGGGAGTGGTGGCGGGAGTGGAGGTGTAGTCGGCGGCGGCGGCAGCGGTGGGAGTGGTGCTGGTGGAGGTGGCGGCAGTGGGAGTGGTGGCGGCAGCGGGGGCAGCGGTGGTAGCGGCGGCGGTGGGAGCGATGGTGGCGGCGGTGGTGGCGGTCAGGGTGGAGCGGTCCAGTGGGGAGGTTCTGGTGGTGGGCAGAGGTAGCAACATTAGCGCCCACGTGAGCCCCTTACGCCCCAGCAGCTTCGTGAGTGGTACGCTCAGCGTGGGGCGTCTGGGGGTAGTGTTCGCTGCCAGTATGCCATTCGCATAGGTGACCGCGCTGGTCAGACACCTCCCCCCTCAGGGTCCTGCTTCTCCAGGTGTGTCTCAGGTAGACCCACTCCCCTTGGCTGAGCCTGTCGAGGTCACTAGTGACTTAGGTGCTGCTGGAGGTGCTGAGCCTGTAGGTGCGGGGCCTGGGGGTACTGAGCCTGCGCGTGCTGAGCCTGGGGCTGCTGCGTCTAAGCGTGCTGAGCCTGGGGGTGCTGAGCGTGGGAGTGCTGAGGCTGCGGGTCCTGCGTCTGGGGGTGCTGAGCCTGGGGGTGCTGAGCCTGCGCGTGTGGAGCCTTGGAGTGCCGCGTCTGGGCTTGCTGAGCTTGGGGGTGTTGCGCGTGGGAGTGCTGAGCCTGCAGGTCCTGCGTCTGGGGGTGCTGAGCCTGGGGGTGCTGAGTCTGAGCGTGCTGAGCCTGGGAGTGCTGTGTCTGCTAGCCGTCCTCTGGGTGCCTCGCCGCAGCTGTCTAGCCAGCGGGAGCCTCTCTCGCCACAGCAGCTGTGGGAGTGGTTTGTTCGGCGCGCCCGCCTTCGGAGTAGCGCTGCTGGTGCTGGGGACGCCGCCGCGGGAGACATTGTAGCTGGAGACACTGGAGCTGCAGGAGCTGGAGCTGGAGGCGCTGGAGCTGGAGGCGCTGGAGCTGGAGGCACTGGCGCTGGAGGCGCTGGAGCTGGAGGAGCTCGAGCTGGAGGTACTGGAGCTTGAGGCGCTGGAGGTGGAGGTACTGGCGCTGGAGGCGCTGGAGCTGGAGGCACTGGAGCTGGAGGCGCTAGAGCTGGAGGCACTAGTGCTGGAGGCGCTGGAGCTGGAGGTGCTGGAGCTGGAGGTACTGTGCAGCAGCGACCGTTTTTCTTGCCGCCGCCGCAGCTGTCCGAGCTTCCGCCCGAGTCGGTGCTCCGCCAGGTTCTTGGTCTTCCTTCGTCCACTGTCCTTGCTCCCGACGCACAGCTGCCTGCCCCCCTTCCTTACACTGAGCAGCCGGTCTCCCTTACAGAGCGTCGTGAGCCTGTGTCTCGTCCTGCCTCCCCTGTTCGCCGTACTCGTCGTGTCCCGCGTCCGCGTCCTCCTCCTGTGCCCGGTACTCACACCATGGCACTTCGTCCTTCCTCTGTTCCGCAGCGTGTCCCCCTGCCGTCTCCTCCTGCGTCTTCTCTTTTGGTCGTCCTAGACCCTAAGCCTGACGCTGTTCGTGCTGCTCACCCTACTGTCACGCGTCTCCTGGCCACTGTTGTCACTGACCCGTCGTTTGAGTCTGCTACTGCGTCTGCCTTGGTTGCTGAGCTTGTCGACTTTGCTGCTGCGTGTCGTCTAGACTACGCTGCTAGTCTTGTTGCTGAGTCTGAGTATGTCTGTCCTCCGTCTGTCGGGGGTGAGTGTGCTCTTGGCACGGACGTCCTTGAGGATAGACAAGAGGACTTCGAGTCTTTTGCGGCTGCTGTACCTCATCTCGTGGCCTGGCTGCTTGCACCTGAGGGAGACCCGGATGCACTAGACATCCCGACCCCGCGCTCTTACACAGAGGTTGTTTCGGGTCCCTACTCCTCTCAGTGGCAGACAGCCATGGACGCAAAGATGGCATCCTGGAAGTCCACAGGCACCTATGTCGACGAGGTTCCCCCTCCTGGGGCAAACATAGTCGATGGCATGTGGATTTTCAGGGTGAAGCGGCCGCCGGGTTCTCCGCCTGTCTTCAAGGCTCGTTACGTTGCACGAGGCTTCAGTCAGCGACAGGGAGTTGACTTCTTCCAGACCTTCTCCCCTACCCTGAAGATGACCACTCTTCGGGTGCTGTTGCACGTTGCCGCTCAGCGTGACTACGAGCTTCACTCTCTTTACTTCAGCACAGCAGGAGATCTGGCTGCGCCGCCCACCTGGCTTCACTGGGTCGTTCCCTCCTGGTACCCAGTGGAGCCTCCAGCGGCCAGTCTACGGTCTCTGCCAGGCGCTTCGTGAGTGGCACGACACACTGAGGACTACACTTGCGGCTCTTGGGTTTGCTCCTTCCACTGCTGACCCGTCGCTGTTTCTCCGCACCGACACTTCGCTACATCCTCGTGTGAATTCGAAGCTGCAGAAGAGACACACGTGCACAGACCTGGGTGAGTTGCGCAGTTACCTTGGCTTGCAGATCACCCGGGACAGAGCATGCCGCACCATCACACTGACTCAGTCACACATGGTGCAGCAGGTCCTTCAGCGCTTCGGCTTCCAGTTCTCCTCACCACAGTCCACTCCTCTGCCTACGAGTCACTCGCTCTCAGCTCTGCCTTCGGATGAGTCCGTAGAGCCGAGTGGCCCGTATCCAGAGCTTGTGGGCTGCCTCATGTACCTGATGACCTGCACACGACCTGACCTTGCGTACCCTCTTAGCATCCTAGCTCGCTACGTTGCGCCTGGGAGACACCGGCGAGAGCACTGGGAGGCTGCTAAGAGGGTGCTGCGCTACTTGTGCAGTACATCAGGCATGGGACTGGTGCTTGGAGGACAGGGTCCGGTTGTCCTCACTGACGCCTCTTGGGTTGACGACCTGGCTACGCAGCGGTCGTCACAGGGTTACACCTTCAGCCTTGGTTCCGGCTCTGTTTCTTGGCGGTCCACCCGCTCGTCTTCTGTTCTCAGCTCCAGTTGTGAGGCTGAGATCTACGCCACAGCCATGGCTGCGCAGGAGTTACGCTGGCTCACCTACCTGTTGACCGACTTGGGAGAGCGGCCTTGTTCTCCTCCAGTTCTGTACGTCGACAACAAGGCCGCCATCGCCTTGTGTGAGGAGCACAGACTGGAGCACAGAACAAAGCACATCGCTCTGCGTTACTTCCTTGCTCGAGAGCTGCAGCAGCGTGGCCAGCTTCGTCTTGCTTACGTGGACACGCGGGCCAACACAGCTGATATCTTCACCAAGGCACTTCCGCCTGGTGATCATCAGTGTCACTGCACTGCTTTAGGCCTCGTGCCTACGTTTTCTCACTTGCTCTCTGCTTGACCTTCCTTGTACTGTGATCTATATATATATATACCTGCATGCTTGCACTTGCTAGGTAGTGAGCACTGTACTGTCTGCCTTGTTCTATACAACTCTGCATGTGAACTGGCCGGTCGTGTGGCCTTTTGTAAACTTGTGCTCAGAATGTGTGGTGACTTCGTGATCCACCCTGAGTTTGCTTTGCTTTTTGCTGACTGGTCGTGTGACCCCTTGTTCTCTCCCACTTTGCCTATGGGGGTGTGTCAAATGTTGATGTGGCTGTGTAGGCTGTAGTGGGGTAGCCCATAAGGGGTTCAACCCAACCTAGGGTTATCTTTTGTACCCCAACCCTTGCTAGTTCATTCATTCCTGTCTCTTACTTTAACAGTAATTGCGGAAGCGTTCCAGTACACTGGTTGATCCACCTTGTGCTAGTGTGTGAGGACAAGAGAAGTTAAATTATTATGAGACGATACAAGGTTTATATAAGATTACAAGAATGATAAGGAAAACCGCTTCATGTTTAACCGTTATTGTAACCTCTAATGCGATTCGATACAGCGACGACTCGGGCAACTGCTCAATGTCGAGTCAATTGTGTGTCCTTACTGTCGCGCAGCTTTTCAGCGAGTCAAAGGTCGCTGACCTTTGACCTTCGCTTAACCTCTCGCTGTTGCTTTTCTTCTCAACCGCTTCACTGTAGTTTCGGTTGTCCCGCTGTTGCTTCGCAGTAGTTCGCTTCGTTTACGTTGTGGTGCTTGACACGTCAGAATCGCAAACTATATGTTTCCAACATTAAATACGTGGCCTGTGTGCACACAGGCACTATGGTGCCAGCACGAATGTTCGCCTTACAATACATACTATCTCATACTAATAAGCTGAATAAGCACCAGTGTGTCTTGCACGTCATGCAACGGAGCCACTGATTTGCAGAATGATGAATCCTCCTCACCCACTCTTATCGCACCAACTGCCGTGCCTGCTGCCCACTGCAGTGCACCCTCTCTGTGTGGCTCTCATGCGTCCACACCCTGCTGATGCCCGCCCCCCTCTCACCATCACTGCCAGCATATCTTTCACATCATCCATGGGAGGCCGACCGAGACCGCTGCATCATCAGCCGCCGTGCCTGCTGCCCATTGCTGTGCATCCCCTCGATGTGGCTGTCAGGAGTTTGTGAAACACCACCAGCAGAAGCAGCAGCAGCGGCAGCAGCAGCAGCAGCAGCATCAGCAGCATCAGCAGCAGCAACAGCAGCAGCAGCAGCAGCAGCAGTGCCACCAGCAGCAGTAGCAGGAGCACCAAAGCCCACTGCCTTGCCCTTGTGATGCCCCCCAAAGCTGCCCGAGCCTAACAGCCCTTCAGCCAAGCCCTTTGCCCCACTAGCAAAATCAGGCATGTGTGGGAGATGCAAGTTCCGTGCCCCACTAGCGAAATCAGGCATGTGTGGGAGATGCAAGCTCCGGGCGCCACTGGCGAAATCAGGCATGTGTGGAAAATGCACTGCATGCCCATTCAAAAACCCGTGGTGCCCTCCGCCCTCCCTCTGGCCCCCTTCCCTCTGACTCCCTCCCCGCATACTCCTAAAGAGCGATTTCAGCATAGAGGCACCGCCTTTACACTCTGCACAAATAGACTCCCCACTGCCTTCCGTCCCTCCATTACCTCCCAATCCTCCCGCTCCCCGGCCGCCCTGCGACATCTGCAGCAGCTGCAGCGAGTGCACCTCATTCAAATGCTCATTCCACCGCCATATATCCCCGTCCACACCCTTACACCACTCCGGAAGCTCCCGCTTCTCAATAAAATGCGCCACCACCCTCAAAATCCTCGGATCCCGGAAATACGCCCCGTGATTCAAGTCACACCGGCCAGTCAGCTCCCCCACGCGCTCCTCAATCAGCACACACAGCTGCTGCAACTGCCGCTCGAACTCCCGGTCGCTGAGCCGGGGGTTGCGGCCCATGGTGGGGAGCTGGGACTTGAGCCGCTGGAACGTTTGGGACTGCTCTGCCAGGTGGGCGAGCTCCCGGTCGTCCCAGAGGAATTCAAAGGCGAGTTTCTCACGCGGATCATCCCTGGCTGTGCTTGTTCCGGCGCCAGCAGGAGTGGGAGCAGCGCCAGAAGGAGCAGCGGGCGTGATCTCAGAAGGCTCGCACCGTGGAACCGCACTGCCACTCTCCCCTTCCCCATCCCCCTCTCCCACCCCTCTTTCTGACCCAAGCCGGCCCCCCTTGACACCCTCTCCTCTCCGTGTATTGCCTGTGCGTCTCAGCAGCAGTCCTCGTGCTCCCCTTCTCTTTCGGAACACACTGTGGGTGTTCTTCCTCAGCGCAGCAGCCAGCACTTTGTGAGGCGCCCCACACCCCGCCTCGTTCCCGCTACTCTCTCCACTGTCGCTACCCTCCTCGCACGAGGGGGCTTGCACAGCAGCAGCGGGGGGTAGCTTGAGCCACTCGGGCTGCTGCTGCTGCTGCGCAGTGCCAGTGCTGCTGCCGTCACAACGGGGCGTGCGGTCACGGCGATGGGCAGCAGGGGATGGTTCCAGCCAATCAGGTTGCTCAACAGTGTCGTCCTCATAGCCGGGCATGAGCTCTCCCTTGAGTGACTTGGTCTTCGCCTCTGCCAGGAGTTTCTGAAGGAAAGTGAGGTGTGGGATAGGGTGAGGGTGAGGGTCGGATGTGAGACAGGGAGGGTGATGGTAAGAGACAGCTCCTAGCCAGGCATGAGCTCTCCCTAGGGTGACTTGGTCTTCACCTCTGCCAGGAGTCTCTGGTAAGAGAAGAGGAGGATAGGAGGGAAGCCAATGGGGAGAGAGAGAGTGAGGAGTGGAGGTCGGGGAGTGGGGTCGATCATGGAAGATGGGTCATACCCGGGCATGAGCTCTCCCTTGAGTGACTAATCTTCGCCTCTGCCAGGAGTTTCTAAGGAGGGGAGAGAGGGGGACGGGAGAAGGGTAGGGAGTGACAGTGGGAGGGGAGGGGGGAGGGGAGGGGGGAGGGGAGGAGAGGGGAAATGCAGAGCAATTAGCGATCGCACAGGGAAACGCAACGAGGCTAGCAGCAGCGCTTACGTGCACGTTCCAGTGATGGACCTATTGTGTAGCCAGCTCCATATCCATGTGCTACATTTACGTGTACCTCAAGTCTGTCTGGGTGGCAGTAACAGGATACCAACCAGACCAGCCCACATGTTCCCACTCCTCTGTGTTATGTTTACCTGCACGTTCCAGTGGTCGACCTGTTGTGTAGCCAGCTCCATATCCATGTGCTCGTCCACATCGACGTACGCGTAGCTCAGGTCCCTCACCAACAGCCCACTGTTCCTGTACCAGCCCACATATTCCCGCCCTTCCATGTAACGTACTTGAACATTCCAGCAGTCAACTTGCTGCGTGCCAGGTCCACATCCACGTGCTCGTCCACATACACGTACGTGTAGCTCAGGTCCCCCGCCTGGCAGTAACAGGATACCAAACCAAGCTGCTCATTCCCACCCTTCCATCCTACATACCTGCACGTTCCAGTGGTCCACTTGCTGAGTAGCCAGCTCCATATCCAGATGCTCGTCCACATAGACGTACGCGTAGCTCAGATCCCCCGGAGACAGCCCAAAGCTGACGGCCACCACGGCCCGCTGAATCCACCCGGTCACCAGCGGGGCGATCAGGTGCGAGAGGAGCGACAAGACGGCAGCAGGGAGGAAGAAGAGGACGTCCCACACGAGCACGACGGAGCAGTGGAAGAGGAACGCCCACCACACGCGCTGGGGGGCGTAGCGTGTGGGGGCCTTGGGTAGCGGCGCCCAGGGGGTTTGTTTCAGGAGTTTTGTCAGGTGGGGGAAGACGTAGGCCCGCGTGATTGGCTCCATGGACAGAGCAAGGCTCGCCTGGGGGGAGAAGGAGCGGGAGGGGAGGGGAAGAGGGGGAGGGCAAGAGTTAGAGGGTGGGAGAAGGGGAAGAGGAGTGGGAGGAAGAAGAGGAAACTGTCCCACACGAGCACGACGGAGCAGTGGAACAGGAACGCCCACCACACTCGCTGGGGGGCGTAGCGTGTGGGGGCTTTGGGTAGTGTAGTGGCGCCCAGGGGGTCTGCTTCAGGAGTTTTGTCAGGTGGGGGAAGACGTAGGCGCGCGTGATTGGCTCCATGGATAGAGCAAGGCTCGCCTGGGGGAGAAGGGAGGAGAAGAGGGAACGGTGAGGGGGGGAGAGGAATGGGAGGCAGGGAATGGGAGGTGGAAGGGGAATGGGGGGGAAGGCGGGTGTTTCATTCGAGAGATGGCAGAAGCAATGAAGAGACGAGTAAGGTGAGGAGAGGCGGAAGGGTGACGGAAGGTGGGAACCGATTTTTGAGTCGACTCAAAAATCGACTCATCACACGCGGATGTGCTATTCGACCAGTCGACGGGCACTCGCCTGGTGAGTGAACAGGGTGGGGACGAATGGGGGTGGCAGGGGGTGGCAGGGTATGGCAGGGGGTGGTCGGGGTTGGTAGGGGGTGGCAGGGGGTGGCAGGGGGTGGTAGGGGGTGGTAGGGGGTGGCAGGGGGTGGTAGGGGGTGGCGCACTGACCTCGTCCAGCTTGCCGGCGTGAATGACGAGGGCGGACATGGCAGGCGGCCAGTCGAAGGGCACTCGCCCTGTGAGAGACAACACTTGCGGCAGGGGATGGCAGGGGATGGCAGGAGGTGATATGGGATGCTTGGGGGGTTGGATCAACTCACCTCGTCCAGCTTGCCGGCGTGGATGACGAGGGCGGACATGGCAGGCGACCAGTCAAAGGGCGCTTGCCTTGTGAGAGAAATAGGGTGGGGACGAATAGGGGTGGTAGGGGTTGGTAGCGGTGGCCCGCACACTCACCTCGTCCAGCTTGCCAGCGTGGATGACGAGGGCGGACATGGCAGGCGACCAGTCAAAGGGCGCTTGCCTTGTGAGAGAAATAGGGTGGGGACGAATGGGGGTGGTAGGGGTTGGTAGCGGTGGCCCGCACACTCACCTCGTCCAGCTTGCCAGCGTGGATGACGAGGGCGGACATGGCAGGCGACCAGTCAAAGGGCGCTTGCCTTGTGAGAGAAATAGGGTGGGGACGAATGGGGGTGGTAGGGGTTGGTAGCGGTGGCCCGCACACTCACCTCGTCCAGCTTGCCGGCGTGGATGACGAGGGCGGACATGGCAGGCGACCAGTCGAAGGCCGGGTTGTGGTAGAGATTACCGCTGTACAGCACTGTGTTGCCCGTGGCCTGGGGGGGAGGGGGGAGGGGCGAGGAGAGTGAAAAGGTGGGATGAGAATCACAAGAGAGAGAAGGGTTGTGGTAGATGATGCCGCTGTATAGCACTGTGTTGCCCGTTGCCCGAAGGGGGGGAGGGGCCAGGTGGAAAAGGGGGGGAATGAGAGGCGAAGGAGGGTGAAGGGGGTTGTGGTAGAGATTGAAATCACTTTTGAGAATTCTCAAAAGTGGTAGAGATTGCCGCTGTACCACACTGTGTTGCCCGTTGCCTGGGAGATGGGTAGGGGGAGGAGTGGGGGGGATGAGAAGCGAGGAGAGAAAGAAGGCGGGGTGAGAGGAGAAGGGTTGTGGTAGATATTGCCGCTGTACAGCACTGTGTTGCCTGTTGCCTCAAGTAGGGAAGGGGGAGGAGGGGGGGGAAGATGAGAGGCAGGGATTGCGAGAAGGTGGCTGAGAAGCGAAGGAGAGCAAAGGCGGGCTGTGGTCGAGATTGCCGCAGCACCTCACTGTGCTGACCACTCACTCACTCTGCACCCACATCTCGGTACACTCACACCTGGTTACACTCATCCATTGTGGTGCTGCCCCCATCACATCTCGTTACACCCACACCTCGTTACACCCACACCTCGTGACACTCACATCCATGATCTGCTTGTCTAGCACGAGCAGCATGATGCCAGTGGCGACATGCCTGTTTGGTTGAGCTCCCACACGAAACCCTAGAGATATTCCACTACCCCCCCGCTTTTATCACATCCACTGCAGTGCTGCCTGCCCCCAACACATCTCCCTACACTCACACTCGTTACACTCACATCCATGATCTGCTTGACGAGCACGAGCAGCATGATGCCAGTGCTGTTGCCCTCGCACTCACATTCATTGTAGTGCTGCCCCCAACACATCTCCTTACACCCACACCTCGTGACACTCACACCTCGTTACACTCACGTCCATGATCTGCTTGACAAGCACGAGCAGCATGATGCCAGTGGCGATGAGGAAGTTGAGCAGCAGGACGAGGTGAGGGCCCGACTCCTCGTAGAACCTGGGGGTGGGGGGGCGAGGAGGAAGTTGAGCAGCAGGACGAGGTGAGGGCCCGACTCCGCGTAGAACCTGTGGGTGGGGGGGCGAGGAGGAAGTTGAGAGGAGGGCCTTCCAGACGCAGTGCTTGACGAGCAGAATCGAAGGACCAGCTTTTGAGGCGCCTCAAAAGGAGGGCCTTCCAGACGCAGTGCTTGACGAGCAGAATCGAAGGAACAGCTTTTGAGGCACCTCAAAAGGAGGGCCTTCCAGACGCAGTGCTTGACGAGCAGAATCGAAGGACCAGCTTTTGAGGCGCCTCAAAAGGAGGGCCTTCCAGACGCAGTGCTTGACGAGCAGAATCGAAGGAACAGCTTTTGAGGCACCTCAAAAGGAGGGCCTTCCAGACGCAGTGCTTGACGAGCAGAATCGAAGGACCAGCTTTTGAGGCGCCTCAAAAGGAGGGCCTTCCAGACGCAGTGCTTGACGAGCAGAATCGAAGGACCAGCTTTTGAGGCGCCTCAAAAGGAGGGCCTTCCAGACGCAGTGCTTGACGAGCAGAATCGAAGGACCAGCTTTTGAGGCGCCTCAAAAGGAGGGCCTTCCAGACGCAGTGCTTGACGAGCAGAATCGAAGGAACAGCTTTTGAGGCACCTCAAAAGGAGGGCCTTCCAGACGCAGTGCTTGACGAGCAGAATCGAAGGACCAGCTTTTGAGGCGCCTCAAAAGGAGGGCCTTCCAGACGCAGTGCTTGACGAGCAGAATCGAAGGACCAGCTTTTGAGGCGCCTCAAAAGGAGGGCCTTCCAGACGCAGTGCTTGACGAGCAGAATCGAAGGACCAGCTTTTGAGGCGCCTCAAAAGGAGGGCCTTCCAGACGCAGTGCTTGACGAGCAGAATCGAAGGACCAGCTTTTGAGGCGCCTCAAAAGGAGGGCCTTCCAGACGCAGTGCTTGACGAGCAGAATCGAAGGAACAGCTTTTGAGGCGCCTCAAAAGGAGGGCCTTCCAGACGCAGTGCTTGACGAGCAGAATCGAAGGAACAGCTGAGGGCACCGTTCGACTCAAGCCACGCCACTCACTCTGAGGTCGTTTTTGAGGCGCCTCAAAAACGACCTCAATGCACCCGTAGTGCTTGACGAGCAGAATCAAAGGTACAGTTGAGGGCACCGTTCGACTCAAGCCGAGCCACTCACTCTTGCGGCCTGCTTTTGAGGCGCCTCGAAAATCAACTGAGGGCACTGCTCGACTTTTGAGACGTCTCAAAAGTCCTCAAAAATCAGCTGACAGCACTGTTCGACTCAAGCCAAGCCACTCACTCTTGCGGCCTGCCTGCCATGAGCAGCACGAGCAGCTCCCAGAGCGCCGTGTAGGCGAGAATGAAGAGATACGTGAGCAGCACGCCCGCCCCCACGGAGAGCAGCATGCGCACGAAGCCGTGGCGCTGCCACTTCTTGATGTAAAACGGCGTGCCCAGGAACACAAGCGAGCCCAGCGCGTTGGTCACGGGGGACTTGGCCTGGCGGAAGGACAGGAAGCGGCGCTGCCGCACTGCTGGGAGGTCCAGGAGGGTGTCTAGCCATTGGTGGAGCGCCCAGGGGTAGGTTTCCTTCACGCCGCTCACCTTTTGCCCGTTGAACCTGCCAGTAGGGGGGTGGAGGGGAGCAAGGGGGGGGAATGGAGTGGAGTCCGGTGCAGAGGGGTAGGGGAAGCGGCGCTGGCGCACTGCTGGGAGGTCCAGGAGGGTGCCTAGCCATTGGCGGAGCGCCCAGGGGTAGGTCTCTTTCACTCCGCTCACTTTTTGCCCATTGAACCTGGGTGAAGGGTGGTGGGGGTGGGGGAGCGCAAGGGGGAAGAGGGAATGGAGTTCGGTGCAGAGGGGTAGAGGAAGCAGCGCTTCCGCACGGCTGGCATGCTCAGCATGGTGTCCAGCCATTGGTGGAGAGCCCATGGGTAGGTCTCTTTCACGGCACTCAACCCTCTGCCCGTAGAACCTGAAAGTAGGGAGGTTGGTGGGAGGGAGTGGGGGGGTTCGGGAATCGGTGCAGAGGGTTAGAGAAAGGTTAGTGCGCCAGTTATCACCTCTCCCACCCAGCTTCCCACCCTTGTGCTTGTTGCTAGTATCTCACTTGCCCTTCACTCCCTCACACCCACCCTACACTCCCTTCACTCCCCCCACTCACTCACCCTCGGTACACAACGAGGAGGGGGAAAAAACGCCACCACGAGTCGGACAATTCCAGGCGCCGCCACTTCCGGATCAGCTCGTAGCCCCGCCTGTGCGCCGTCCAGAACCGCTGCGCCACCGCCGGGTGCCACTCCGCCTTGGGGCGCCGCGCCAGCTTCGCCATGTACTGCACGGACGGGGGGCGGGGGCGGGGGTGAGGATGGAGGGGGAGAGAGTGTGGAGGGGGGAGGGGGGAAATGGGGGGATTGGTGTACTGAAGGGGAGAAAGGGGGAGAAGCTAGCGGGGATTAGATGCTTTTATGCGTCCTTGGGGCGCCGCGCCAACTTTGCCATGTACTGCGCGGACGGGGGAAGGGGAGGTTGGCTGGAGGGTTTGGGGGGGAGGTTAAGGGAAAAGAGTGGAGAGAGGGGGGGCGAGAGATGGTGGGGAAGGAGAGCGAAGCTCTGGCGAAATCCGCATCTAGGGTAACCAGCTTTAATTCCAAAACCTTCCTCAACGAAATGAACGTTAGCATCCGCAGTTGGCAACACCAGACGTACACTACGGCTCGCCATATATGATAATATTATGATAATATTATGATAATATTATCTGCACCACTTGGCCCGGCCGCCTTTGTGTTACTCACCAGCTCGATCGTCTTGAGCAGCACGTTGCCGCCGTGCGAGTGCGTCACCCAGGTGATTTTTCAGGTGCCTCAAAAGCCTTCGTGTTACTCACCAGCTCGATCGTCTTGAGCAGCACGTTGCCGCCGTGCGAGTGCGCCACCAGGTGGATCCGCGCCGCCGGGTCGTGCTGCGCGATCTGGTCGAGCAGGTTGTGCAGCTGACAGGGGGCAGCCAGGCAACAAGATACAGATATGGAAGAAATTTATCAATAATAACAGCAAATATGAAACAGTTTGTGTTATATCACTCGAAACTGGAGAATACACGGAACCAGCAGATGACGCCGAGCGGACTCAGAGGTTTACGCCTCTAGCAGGCTCAGATTCTGGTCAGCGCAGCCGATTCACTGTTATCAGAGCACAACCGTTATCAGCATCCGCCGCTCACCTTCATCGCCGCCGTTACGCGCCCCGCGTGCGTGTTCGAGCCGTCCCAGTGAAACGGGTACGGAATTCCCGGGAGCGCGGAGCACGGTAGGTCGCGCCAGACCGCGTCCTGCCCGATCGGGCCGGGCGCTAACAGCCGGCTGAGTTTCCGGCAGAAGTTCTGCTCGCCGGCAGGCGGCGGTTGATACCACATCGGCGCGCCGTCGGCGGGCGGCGCGTCGAACGTGCCGTGAACCACGATCACGTAGTGGTTCTCGCTGTCAATGTCGAAGTCCACGCGTCGCACGCGGATTGGTGCCTCGATGTCGTTCGGTTTCGCGTCATCTGTCTCTCCGCTTCCGGCACCACCGCTCGCCGCGCTTCCTACGGAGAGGGATTTCGCGAACTGCTTTCGCGAACTGCTGTCGCCATCGCCGGAAGCGTCGTCGGAGACGTCGTCGCTGCATTCGTTTGCGACTATGTTGCTCGGGCCGCCAAGACATCGACATTGGAGTGTCGGTTCCGTTGAACCGTTTGCTTTGCCGTCTACTGACGTGGAATCTGACGCTTCGCTGGTATCTTGCCGTGGGCTCCGCCCGTGCGTGTTGATCGTTGACTTGCTAATTACGGGTAATGCGTCGCCGACACCCTCGGCGACGTCGATTTCTGCGTGCGACCTGCCTGCTTCGTCGCCTTCTATTGTCTCAAGATCGACAGCTGTTGTTTGTCTAACCGCGTGGTTTGGTCCGTTATCGTCGCGAAAGTTCCGTGAGTCCACCCGTATTGACAGATGTTCGTCGGCCATTTCTGTATGGAGAAGTCGCTGCTCGGTTGTCATGATCACTAGTTCTCGCGAAGTGACTACGGAGGTAATGCACTGAGTGAGTTCAGAGCGAAAACAGAAAGTATCGACCAGGTTGCGTTGAATGATTTCAGTTTCTGGTTGCTGGAAAACTCCAGTGGAGGGAAATGCATAGCAGAACGACAACGAGACACACGCACAACTTTTTGTTGGGGTGACAGTGTGGTGTGGTGTGGTGCTTGCTGATTGTGACCTTTTTTCTGCAAGGGGACACGTGAACGTGAATAGAGCAGCGAACGCGCGTGCGCAGGCATGATTTGTGACTTCCCAAGTGTTTGGAGGAACGACCCGACAACGGTTCGAGGGAGATCGAACGGAGTTTCAAAAGATCCATAAAGATTAGGGCGTGGGCCCAAACGGGTTTAATCGCGACTGATCTGATCGGGTTGGATCTGATCGGGTTGCTTGTGATCGTAGTGCACGAGCCGCCCGATCAGAAATGATTTTCAAAGAAGGTTGTCAGCGCCTGCTCAGCAAGCGCGATACATTTGCGTGGCATTTTCGTCGCCATTTTAGCGAGATTGATGACCAGGCCTCACCTGGCGAAAATATTCGTTTCACTGTAAATGCAACAGTGTAACTACTCGCAAAAATCGTTAGGTGCCCCGATCACAAGCAATCAATTGATTGCCTGTGATCGAGGAAAATCGACTCTGATCGGGGTTAAAATCGGGTCAGATCGAGGTTGGGCGATCAGCTGATCGCGATCAGCTGATTGCCCCTGATTGCCTGAATTTGGCTTCCAGGCTTCCTGGAAATTATTGATCGTTGCTGATCGAGGCGATCAAACCCGTTTGAGCCCACGCCCTCAGTCGCCATTCATATGGGGTGTACATATTCCAGTTGCTCAGGTGAGAATGGGTTGAAATTGTGGTGTGGACTCATGTATTTGTTTCCTTTGATTATGACTGTGTACAAGCTGAGACTAATAAGATAAAAAGTTCAGTGGCACTCCCCCGCATCTCGGCTTCCTACACCACTTCTTGCTGAACGTGTCATCAAACCAACCCAACCAAATTCTTTCCTATGCCAGCGAAGCACCAAGAACACAGAACAGCATTGAAAAGGCTGCTCTCGATTGGTCGAATTTGGTCAACGACAGGTGACAGCCGCATCGCCCGCCAAGTGATGTGCTTTCACTTGGTTGAGTTTGGTTCATCTGACCGAAGGTGCTTCTCTGAATTCCAGGCGTTTCAGTGCGGTAAAGGGAAACAGATGGAACTTACGGAATGGTTGGGTTGGCTGGCTACTACTCTGCTCAACCACTGTTCCGTACTGGTTACTTTCGCGAGGTTGTTTTTCTTGTTCAGACAGTTTCCGCTAATCACGGAGATGGTTTATGGTAAACCAATGGCGATTGATCCACATTCTTGCAGTTTGGAACACGACTCATGTCATGAAGTCTTTAATAACGACTTTGCGAAACATGTCAAAATTTACAGTGGGAGGAGACGCATGTGGTTATGAGTTGTAAAAGGGAGTGCGCAGAATAGTGAATAACAAGGGTGTGGCTCAATGAACTAACAATAAAATGAAGGCACGCGATTATTTAGTGACAGGGCCTCAGATTCGTCTGGGGGTACATTGAGGCCTCATGGCAGTTTTTAGGAAATCAGATTTTGCCCTGAATTGTCAGGGCTACACAGGATGAGGTATCCTGAAATGTCAGTGCTAAATTTGAGAGTATCCTGGCAGCTCAGTGCTACATTTCGTACAATCCTGTATATTTCGCGTGTGTTATGTTAGCGGGGATCAAAATGCTCTCCACATTCGCAGTTGGCTCTCGTCGGCATAAACCATCATCTGCTGCAATCAGAGGGAATGACATCCGCCTTACAGCCGCCATGGCCATGGCCTATAGCTACAACACGCCCAATGTGTATCAATTTCTTAGCAGAACCGACATTGAGTGTTCTTAAACGCTGCGTAGCCGCCAGCTCTACACAATGGTACCTTTTTAGTGTTCATTACGGGAACCTAAACAGTACTTTTACGAGTTCCAGGCTCCAGGCATCGCTACACTCAGCTTCTGACCAAGGGAACACATATGGTAAATATACAAGCTCAAGGCGTCATGGGCAACACTACTGATTTCTGCTTTCATCCTATCATCAGCTTCGCGTCACTCTTAAGGAAAGCCATTTTCAAGGCCTCTCGTCAGTCTCAAAGGGGTCGCTGGTTCTACCAAGCCTGGTCCTGCAGAACTTCGTTTTCAAGCATCAACGACATAAAGCACAGTGGTTCTCAGCAACGGTGCTCAGATCTGCTTGCTTCTCAGCCACTACAGGGCTGTCAAGCGTTTATCATCATAGCACAATGGTGAAGGGACGCAACAACAAGAGCAACAATGGTGAAGTCAGCTGACAATGCTGCGGACAAGGAAGGGACTGGCGTACCTGACTTACCAGTGAAGGACTCAGCTGTTGTGGGGAAACCACCCTCGGGATCCTCCTCTGCTCCGGTAATCGGCCCGTTCAAAGCTCTTCTAGACCTGCAGAACAAGCCTGATGGTGATACGGGCTCCGACGGAAATGAGCCTGGTGAAGGGGGTGAAGCACCGGACAACTCTCCGAACCTGGTGCCTAATGTTTCGCGGGAGGAAGCCTCTGCTGAAGAGCAGGCGCATGATGATGAGGAAGCTCCATCAACGGGGTCTCCTGAAAAGGAAGATGATGGCTACCTAAGCAACGATTCTGATGAGCATTTGGAACCGGACTCGCTTAACGGTGTTATTGCTTTGAAGCGGTTTTCACTAACCTTACTGGTGCCGTTCTCCAGGAAAGCGGAAGTTACTCGCGCTGCTGTTACGGTAGCGGCGATGCTGGATGACTGGAAAGAACATCTGTCAGCGGATGTGTTACAAACAACGACCTACCAAGATCTGACGGCGATGTATTTCTCGGGAGAGCGTTATGGTCGTCTGCAAGTCACTTTCGACCAAGTCCGCGATGCGAACTTCGTTTAGAACCAGGTTATTCGTCATGAATGTGTGAACGGGGATTTCATCGACCTCACGTGGCATCACCCGGAAGATGCGAGATTTCTGAGGGAGCGCGTGTTGAACCCCACGGCCAAGGAGGTGGTGGTTAAGGGTGTACCTGCAGAAATAACGGCGGAGCTGATTCGTCGACTTCTGGTGGTGTCGAAGCTGGTTAAGAGAGGCAGAAGTGCTTTTGCCAGCGGTTTCGGCTTTCATCGGACAGTTGACCCGGTGACAGGACTGGACACCGACCGCATCTGTGGTCTTTTCATCCCTCATGCTGACGACGAGTACCACTGGAGGTACTTTGTTGAAGATCCGTCCACGGCGAAGCGGTACCTGCTTCATTTCCCGTCGCTGACCTGCGATTTCTGCGGAGGCCAGCACATGTCACGTTATCATGATCGTTATGTTACCCCGAGGCAGGAAAACTTCAACAACTGGAACCTGACAGTTAAAAAGGTTCATGAAATGAATGGTATAAGCTGCACGACTTCTTACTCGTTGGTGGTACACACCTTGCCGCTCGCTCTTCATCCTCTGCCTCATACTGACGGATGTTTGCTTTTCTCCCCCCGCAGCTGCATCCCTGAAAGCCTCAGACCTTCTGAAGCGTATTATGAGGGACCCGGCCGTTATTCTCACCTCCACTGGCGGAGCGACGGAGGAATGGATCTGTGTCCAGACAGCGTGCGAGAAGGCGCAAGGAAACCGTTTCGAGCAGGCTCCGCTCACATCGCATCTGCGCGGCACAAGGGAGGGCTGAAGAAAGAAGGATCATTAACCCGTGCCAGTGTGTTCTCCCAGAAGATGCTCGCTTTCAAGAAGGAGTACATTACAAAGTCTGCGAAGTAGTGGATGTCGGAATAGTAGGTATAGTGAGAGGCCATAGCTAGGAGAACCCTAGCTAGGCAAGAGAGAATTGAACGGAAGAGGGGTTTTGCACTAGCAACAACGGTGGTACAAATAGCTAACCCTAGAAGGGCTGTACTCGCTATAGAGCACCCCACTGCAGGCTAGAGCATAATATTCTGACACACCCCCATAGCCAAAGTGGGGTGTAATCAGCACAGCAAGCAAAGCAGTAGAAGCTCAGGGTGGATCACGATGTCACCACACATTCTGAGCACATGAACAAGAAGCAAAAGTTTAAAGTTCACAATTATGGGTAAAGCTAAAGCTGTCACAGAGGGCAAGCGAGGAGGAGGAGGGCTGGTGAGATGAGAGAAGAGTGGAGGCGACGACTGAAGCTGCAGACACTCGGGCAACAGACGGCTCTGGTGCAACGCTGGTGGCTACCGGGAGGAGAAAGGCCCCGGAATACAGGAGTAACAGGCTCTGCAACTGATCAGCCAGCGACAGTAGCAACGGACCCACGGGCGACAGGTGCAACCGGCTCTCTGAGCTACCGGGAGAAGAAAGGCCCCGGAATACAGGTGCTGCGGACGACACGACGGCAACCTCCGCTCAACCTCCTCCAACTGCCCCACACACCCCTCGACACACACCCCCTGCTGAACCCTAGCTCCACTCCCACGGTACCCCCCTTAAACCCCAAACCCTAGGCTCCCACACACCACCCCCCTCAGTGGCAGCTGTAGCAGAGGGAGACTAGGGAGGAGGAGGAGGAGCAGGGAACGGCACTCAGTGGCTTCACCCCCATACCCCTCACCCCCAAACCCTAATTCAGGAGAACGGGCTGTAGGAGGGGTAGGGCGCCAGTAGAAGCACGGGGGACAGTGGGGAGGGCAGGTGCAGCGAGGAACGGGCCGCCCACGGGCCTGGCACAGCCGCCCGAACCGCGCGCAGGCGGCCCGAGCCGCGCGCGGGCCTGGCGCTTCCCGTACGGGCCGCGCGCGGGCCTGGCGCAGCCCGTACGGGCCGCGCGCGGGCCTGGCGCAGCCCGTACGGGCCGCGCGCGGGCCTGGCGCAGCCCGTACGGGCCGCGCGCGGGCCTGGCGCAGCCCGTACGGGCCGCGCGCAGGCCTGGCGCAGCCCGTACGGGCCGCGCGCAGGCCACGACGGGCGACGGGGGGGCGATTCGACGGTGGGGGGGTGCGCGCGGGTCCCCGGAGGCGACGCGAGGGTCGACGGGGGCGACGCGACGTGCAGGGTGGGGGCCGCGAGTGCTCCCCAGGGCGCCGCGACGGACGGGCGGGGTGCGCGCGGGCTCCCCCACGGCTGGAAACCGCCGCGCGCCTCGGCGCGCACGGCGGGCAGGGAACCGCCGCGCGCCCCGAGCGCGCGGCGGGATGAAAAATTGAAGGCCGCGCGCCACGGGGCGCGCAGCACAGAGTAGGGCAGCGGAAGCAGTAGTGGGGCCCACAGGCCAAGAGCGTAACCGCTCTGATAGCATGTCGGAATAGTAGGTATAGTGAGAGGCCATAGCTAGGAGAACCCTAGCTAGGCAAGAGAGAATTGAACGGAAGAGGGGTTTTGCACTAGCAACAACGGTGGTACAAATAGCTAACCCTAGAAGGGCTGTACTCGCTATAGAGCACCCCACTGCAGGCTAGAGCATAATATTCTGACAGTGGATACCAGCTCTGGAAGGTGTAGCGGCACGCATCAGCATGGCGATACTCACCGGAACTTTCCGCAGAGAGGTCCTCACAGTAGTACCTGTCAGAGGGAGATAGAGGCTGCAGTAGGGTGGGAGAATAAGTGTGAGAGTTTCCTTCAAGAGCTTCAGGGTGTAGTGGTAGGAGGAACATTGGTTAACATCTCGCTTGCATCAGCTGTACTCTGTGGTATCTTCCTTGCAACACGTTTCCTTGACCGGTGGAGGCTGCTGTCGTCAGAAGGGAACGGAACAATGGAACCGTCATACCCGTGGATGAAGAGGGGTCTCAATCAGTGGTTTAATGGATAAAAAACACGAACTCACCATCGGCGCGCTCAATGTCAACGGGCTGGGCAGCGCAGAGAAGCGAGAGTGCATGCGGGAGTGGCTTCGCAAATCAAGAGGGATAGTAATTCTTACGGACACAAGGCTGCAGGAGGATAACAATTTCTGGACTCAAACAGGGTCGGAGGCAAAGGCAGTTGCATCAACGGCTGAAATGGCTGGAGGGGTGGCAATTCTGAGTTTCAACAGAGAGGTGGGGTTCAGCGATGTGCGACCCCATGAATCAGGAAGGTTATTAGCGGTGACTGTCACCTGGAGAGAGCTGATATGGACGTTGGTAGCGGCATATTTTCCTGCGCAAGCAACGGCAAGGGGTGTCTTTTTCAGGGACAGTTTGGCCGGTTTCATGGACTCACTGCCGAGCTCAGGACATCTGCTGCTGGCAAGAGATCTCAACGTGGTAGCAGACCCTGTTATGGACAAAACCTCAATGGGGGGATCGGAAGCAGAAAATAGAAGGATGTTGGACATATGCGCGCGCTGGGATCTGAGGGACACCTTCAGGACACTCTATCCTACGAGGATGGAGTATACCTTCTTAGCAAGATCGACGATGTCGAGTTCGCGCATTGATCGGGCACTGGCGTCGCTCTCGATGTTACCAATGGTGGCGGATGCATACCACATGGCGGCGCCGGTGGGTGTCACGGTCCACTGGTTCGGGATCACCACCATCCTGACAGCGGCGACGGGAGCTGACTGTGGCCCAGGGCTGTGGAAAATGCACGCTGCGCAAGCGAAGAGTGCGGGGACCCGGAGGACTATACAAAAAGAGGTGCAGTGTCAGACGGAGAAGGGTGGTAGGAGGCTGCAGTCCACCTTGGTCACTCTGCAGGCTAGCCTGAAAGCTCATGCGAGGGAGGAGAGGAAAAGGATTGGGAGAACTATAGCACATCTGGAGGACAGGGTGGCGACCCTAAGACAGGAATTAATGGTGGACACCAGATTAACTGACAAGTATGATGAGCTGGTAAAATACGAGGCACAGCTGAAAGCGTATCGAGACAGTCAGAGGAGGCGGAAGCAAACCATGGCAGGAGTGGGAGAGGAGTTAGAGGGAGCGATAGCGACAAAGTTTATGACCAGGATGATATCGTCAAGGAAGGCGAAGACGGTAATCAAGGAGGTGGTGCATGAAGGGAAAAAGTTTGAAGGGGAGAGGGAAGTGCTGGCGGCGGCGTCAGACTTTTTCACCAAGCTCTTCCAAGACAAAATGCAAAACGAGGCAGCAGAAGAGTGGCCGATGGATCCTCGGAAGGTGCTGAACACGGAAGGGGTGTGTCGACTAGCCGCGCCGTGGACAGAAGCAGAAGTTAAAAGGGCTATGAGAGAGCTTCCGAGAGGCAAAGCACCAGGAGCGGATGGGCTGCCGAAAGAACTGCTTGAAGACAACTGGGACCTCCTGGGAGATACGGTGATGGATTTCATGAGAGACTTCGAA
This sequence comes from Closterium sp. Yama58-4, assembly GCA_947470075.1. Lineage (NCBI taxonomy): Eukaryota > Viridiplantae > Streptophyta > Zygnematophyceae > Desmidiales > Closteriaceae > Closterium > Closterium sp. Yama58-4. The sequence goes on along the minus strand of CANIUD010000129.1, from coordinate 244,331 downwards.
GCAACTGCGAAACTGCCGGAGGCTTTCTCCACGGCTGTAACGATCCTGCTTCATAAAAAGGGAGAGAGAACGGAGTTAGGGAACTACAGACCGATTACGCTGCTGGGAGCGGTCTATAAGATTGTCGCGAAGCTGCTGGCGAACAGGATGAAAAAAGAGCTACCGCAGGTCATCTTGGAGAATCAGTTTGGCTTCGTGCCGGGCAGGAGGCTTGCGGACGCGGCGAAGGTGGCTGCAGACACGATCGATGCGGCGGTGGTAGGGAAAGAGGATTGGTACTTACTTATGGTCGACTTTCAAAAAGCGTACGATTCGGTGTCGCGCCGGTTCCTTTTCCGCACGCTGGAGCGGATGGGTTTCCCAAAAGTCTTCATCAAGTGGACAAGAGGGCTGCATGATCAGGCAGCGACGCAGCAATGGATGGCAGGGAGAGAAGGTAGCAGTGGAATCGGGAGTACGACAGGGATGCCCACTAGCACCCTACCTCTTCATCTGCGCAGCAGAACCACTGAGTCAGGAAGCTAAGAGAAGGAAGTTGGGACTGAGGAAAAGAGGTAAGGGGGAGCTGGTATACCTGGGTTATGCGGATGACACGACGCTGTTGCTTCAGGGCAAGGAGCAGCTTGGGAAGGCACAGGAGCTGCTAAGCGACTTCAGTGTCAGGTCAGGGCTACAAGTTAACCAAGGGAAGTCAACGGTGATGCCGCTAGGGAAGAACAGACTGCTTCCCCCATGCACGGACACAGGCTTCGGCTGGGCAGAGAGACACAAACCAGAAAGGCTGTTAGGCATTTGGTTAACGACTGACGGAAAAACGGAACCGACGTGGGAGCGAGCTTTAATACGGGTAAACACGATATCGTGCAACTGGGAAAAGCTTCACCTGACCACATCGGCAAGGGTGACGGTCCTGAACGCGTACGTGATGCCAGTGGTCCTTTTCCAGGCGCAGATTTACTAGCCGCCGAAGCAGATCTGGAAGAAGCTTCGAAAGCTGTGCCACAACTTCATATCAAAGGGTTGCGCAGATGAGGAGAAGCACTTCATCCTATGGAGTGAGTTCTTGGCACACCTGAGCAGAAGAGAGGGGGGGCTGGGGGTGATCAGCTCGACAGAAAGAATCAACGGACAAGCACTGTGGAACTTGGGGGCAGCCCTGCTGGAGGAAAATCCGATGAAGCAGTGGCTGATGGATAGAGCACCAATTATGCCCCTGGGCTGGGCAACACTACAGGCACATAAGGCCATCATCGCAGAGTGGAAAGGCGGGAGTGAACGTTGGCAGGAGCTGGTGTCGTCAATGTGGGAGAAACATCTGCCGAAGCTGCCTGAACCTGCAAACAGATGGGAGATGGAGAAGGAACATCTGTGGTTCAGCAGATGGATTCACTACCAAGGAGAGAGCCCCTTTGGGAGGCAGAAAGGATCGGAATGCCTAAAGGGCTTGAGAGTGGGGGACTTACTACAGGAGGAATACGATGGGAGCTGGAAGGTTAAAGACCTGTGAACGCTGACCAAGCAAACGGGGAGATCGTCCACGGCGAGGTGGGCTTTAATGGCTTGGAAGGCTGTCCCGGAGAGCTGGAAAAAGAAGTTGCTCGCGAAGGTGTCGGCGGCAGAAATTTTGGAAGCTACGACCCTGGTCAAAGTGGGGAAAACGGTGGGGGGGAATCAGAGCTACCTTCAAGTGGCACTATTGGAAAACGAGGAGCTGAAGTGCGAAAGAGTGGTGGTGGATAGCGGGGGAAAGATTAAGCATGTGGGGACGGAAGTACAACCGCCGTTGCTGATTAGTATACTAACTCCGATGGTGGCGAGCGGGAGGTACGTGCTGGGGCAGGCGGGAGATCCACTGACACGGCTACGGGCCTCTTTTCTATGTGAGGAGGGTAAGCCAACGGTGCAAAGGAAGCTGAGGCACCTGCTCAGGAAGCCGACGCAACAGCCAAAGCAGCAGAAAAAGTGGGAAGAGAGCTGAGGAGGGAAGATAGACTGGGAGAAAGCCATCGCGAAGAGGGACTCGCTGGCCATCCCAGCCAAGGCAAGAGAGGTTTTGCTGAGGCTCCACAGCCACAACCTGCAAGTGGGCAGCAGGCTGGCTTTCTTCGACTCGCGTGCATGCTGCCCATATTGCAAGCAGGAGGAGTCGCGAACTCTCTGCTTGATGAGTTGCCCGGTGGTTAGCGGGATTTGTGGCGCGCTTCAAGACTCACTACGTCTGATCAATCCTGCGAGAGCAGTGGGAACACTGGGCGAGCTGTTATTCGCCGAAGACAGCACAACCTCAGGTTTCTCGGAATCGACGCTTATTGCGGTCACTTTCAGACACATATGGCTGGAGAGATGTGATGCGGTTTTCCGGAAGAAAAGTTTCGAGCCCAAGCGAGTGGCCAGGAAAATTGGGGCAAATTTCAGGAGGCATGTGCGGATCTACAGTGAGGGGTGTGGCGGAAAAGGAGGACAGAAGGGAGATTGGACTGGAGGAATCTGGCCAAATCTGACAACTGGTGAGGCGGCTGCACCGAGCCGCATCTACGAACACAACGAGCAACTGGTGTGGAACAGTGCCTTCACCTCGATATGGGAACGACCTAGTACGTTCTTTAAGCCACCATAGAAGACTACAGGGAAGGCAGTGCAAACAGTATGAAGTTGGCCTGCATCTTCCCTCCCTTTCCAGTTACGACTGTGGATGTAATGCATTGCATAGTGTATTGTCTCCCAAAAAAAAAAAAAAAAAATGCTGGGGTGCAGCTGCAAGTGGCTGGCAGAGCAAGTCGATGGCAGTTGCATGGTGCGAAACTTTTACAGCAAAGTACAAGTAGATGGCGGCGGTGGACATCGTGGGCCAAATTGGCTGGCAAAAGCGAAGTGTTTTAAAGTGAAAATGATTTGCTTAAATTCTGATCAAGACATCAAGTGCGGTGGCGGAGCGAGTAAAGCGACAGTCTGTTACACATCAGGTCACCTGCTCAATATCCGCTGGCTCCTAAGTTTGTGGTGCTCGCCTGTATACGACGTAGGCCCCGAAACCCAATAGATTTTTCGCACAGTACATCTCGATTCTATCCTGAGTCGTCAGGGCTGAACCTACAGCGTTATCCTGAGTTTCTAGTACGCAAAATAACCATTATACTGATTTTACAGGACAAGTAATTCCCTTATGCTGTTTCTCCAGGAGAAGCACACGACACCTATCCTGAATTCAGGAGAATCAGGACAAAATATCCTGATAACATAGGCCCTATTTAGTGACTACCCTAGCTAGGAGGGAACGTCGGAGAAACGAGGTTGGGTGCAGGTTTGGCGATCGGAAAGCCGAAGGCGACGCGGGGCAGCCTCGGCATCGAAAATGCAGGCCGAACGTATTGAGAATGCTAGGCAGGAATGAATGCATTGAATGAGAGTTGGGTACAAGTATCAAACCCTAAAGGGGTTGTACCCCATATTGGCTACCCCACTACAGCCTACACAAATATAGCATGCATATAGTTTGACACACCCCCATAGGCAAAGTGGGGGAGAACAAGGGGTCACAAGACCAGTCAAGAAAAGCAAAGCAAGCTCAGGGTGGATCACAACGTCACCACACACACTGAGCACAAACAAAGGGCCACAAGGCCAGTCCACATGCAGAGGTATATGTGCAACAGGAACAGCATAGTGATTACTACCTAGCAAGAGCAAGCATGCAGGTATATGTATATAGATCACAGTACAAGCAAAGCCTACAGCAAGTGTGGAAACGTAGGTACAAGGCCTAACAAAGTACAGAAGCACTGAAGAAAGAAGAAAGACGAAGCTGGCCTCGCTGCTGCAACTCTTGAGCCAGGAAGTAACGCAGAGCGATGTGCTTCGTTCTGTGCTCCAGTCTGTGCTCCTGACACAAGGCCAGCATGGCCTTGTTGTCTACGTACAGCACTGGAGGAGAACGAGGCGGCTCTCCCAGGTCGGTCAGCAGGTAGGTGAGCCAGCGTAACTCCTGTGCAGCCATGGCCCCTGCGTAGATCTCAGCCTCACAGCTGGAGCTGAGAACAGAAGACGAGCGTGTAGACCGCCAAGAAACAGAGCCAGAGCCAAGACTGAAGGTGTAACCCTGTGACGACCGCTGCGTAGCCTGGTCGTCAACCCAAGACGCGTCAGAGTGTCCAGTGAGGACAACGTCACCCCGTCCTCCAAGCACGAGCCCCATGCCTGATGTACTGCACAGGTAGCGCAGTACCCTCTTCGCAGCTTCCTAGTGCACCTTTCGGTGCCTACCAGGAGCCACGTAGCGAGCAAGAAGGCCAAGAGGATATGCAAGGTCAGGTCGAGTGCAGGTCATCAGGTACATGAGGCAGCCCACTAGCTCTGGGTAAGGACCATTCGGCTCTACGGACTCGTCCGAAGGTGGAGCTGAGAGCGAGTGACCTGTAGCCAGAGGAGTGGCCTGTGGAGAGGACCAGGTGAAGCCGAAGCGCTGAAGGACCCGCTGCACCATGTGTGACTGAGTCAGTGTGATGGTGCGGCGTGCTCTGTCCCGGGTGATCTGCAAGCCGAGGTAGCTGCGCAGCTCACCCAGGTCTGTGCACGTGTGTCTCTTCTGCAGCTCCGACTTCACCAGGGCGAGAGCCTCAGTGTCAGCCGTGGCAAAGACCAAGTCGTCGACGTACACGAGGATGTAGAACGGCAGCAGCGAAGTGTCGGTGCGCAGAAACAGTGACGGGTCAGCTGTCGAAGGAGCAAACCCAAGAGCCGCAAGTGTAGTCCTCAGTGTGTCGTGCCACTCACGAGGTGCCTGGCGGAGACCGTAGACTGGCCGTCGGAGGCTCCACTGAGTACCAGGAGGGAACGACCCAGTGAAGCCAGGTGGGCGGCGCAGCCAGATCTCCTCGTGCAGGCTACCCTGTAAGAAGGCTGTGCTAAAGTCCAGAGAGTGAAGCTCGTAGTCACGGTGAGCGGCAACGTGCAGCAGCACCCGAAGAGTAGTCATCTTCGGGGTGGGGGAGAAGGTCCGGAAGAAGTCAACTCCCTGTCGCTGACTGAAGCCTCGTGCAACGTAACAAGCCTTGAAGACAGGCGGAGAACCCGGCGGCCGCTTCACCCTGAAAATCCACATGCCATCGACGATGTTCGCCCCAGGAGGGGGAACCTCGTCGACGTAAGTGCCTGTGGGCTTTGAGGATGCCATCTCTGCGTCCATGGCTGTCTGCCACTGAGAGGAGTAGGGACTCGGGATTGCCTCAGCGTAAGAGCACGGGGTCGGGATGTCTGGTGCATTCGGGTCTCCCTCAGGGGCAAGCAGCATGGCCACGAGATGAGGCGCAGCGGCCGCAAGACACTCAAGGTCCTCCTGTCTGTCCTCAAGGACGTCCGTGCCAAGAGCACACTCACCCCGGACGGACGGAGGACAGACAGACTCAGACTTAGCAACAAGACTAGTAGCGTAGTCTAGACGACAGGCAGCAGCAAAGTCCACAAGCTCAGCGACCAAGGCAGACGCAGCAGCAGACTCAAACGACGGGTCAGTGGCGACAGTGGCTAGCAGACGCGTAACAGTAGGGTGCTCAGCACGAAACCGGTCAGACTCAGGGTCCGGAACGTCAGGCAGAGAGGACGCAGGAGGAGACGGCAGAGGAACACGCTGCGGAGCAGAGGAAGGACGACGGACAACGAGGTGCGCGCCGGGGACAGCCGGCAAATGCGGACGAGGAACACGACGACTGGTACGACCAGAACGAACAGGTGAGACAGGACGCGACGCAGGCTCACGACGCTCAGCAAGACCACCTGTCTGCTCAGTGTAAGGAGAGGGGGTAGGAAGCGGTGAGCCAGGCTGTAACGGAAGACCAGTAGAAGACGGGAGGCTAAGAACCTGGCGAAGCACAGAGTCAGGCGGTGGCGGAGACGACGGAGACGGCGGAGCGAAGAACAGTCGCGGCTGTGCAGTGCCACCAGTACCAGCAGCTCCAGTGCCTCCAGCAGCTCCAGCACCTCCAGCAGCTCCAGCACCCCCAGCAGCTCCAGAACCTCCAGCGCCAGCACCTCCAGGACCAGCTCCACCAGCAGCAGCACCCCCAGAACCGGCACCTCCAGTCCCAAGGTCTCCAGCGGCAGTGTCTCCAGCAGAAGCACCCCCCAGAACTGACACCTCCAGTCCCAGGGTCCCTAGCCTCAGAGTCTCGAGCAGCAGCACCCCTAGACACAGCACCTCCAGCCCCAGCAGCTCCAGTACCTCCAGTACGAGCACCTCCGGGACCAGCGACTCCAGCACCTCCAGTAGACAAAGGACCAGCACCACTCCCAGCTCCAGCGACGTCAGCAGACGCACCTCCAGCGGAAGAGCCCCGAACTCCAGCAGCGCGACCCAGACGGCGACCATACCACTCGTGCAGCTGCTGGGAGGTGAGAGGCACACGCGGACGAAGGCGGCTACTCCAAGGAGACCGCGCACCAGCAGGCTCAGTACCCTCAGGCGTCGTACCCCCAGACTCAGCACCCCCAGACCCCTCACGCGCAAGCTCAGCACCTCCAGACGCAGCACCCCCAGGCGGAGGACCTCCAGGCTCCTCACGCTCAGGCTCAGCACCTCCAGGCTCCGCACCGCCAGGCTCCTCACGCTCAGGCACAGCACCCCCAGACTCCGCACCCCCAGGCTCAGCACCCCTAGGCTCCTCACGCTCAGGCTCAGCACCCCCAGACTCCGCACCCCCAGGCTCAGCACCTCCAGGCTCCTCACGCTCAGGCTCAGCACCCCTAGATTCTGCACCCCCAGGCTCAGCACCTCCAGGCTCCTCACGCTCAGGCTCAGCACCCCCAGGCTCTGCACCCCCAGGCTCAGCACCCCCAGGCCCAGCACCCCTAGAGACAGTACCCCGAGCAAGACCACCCCCAATAGGACTTGAGTCACCAGTGACCTCAACAGGCGCAGGCACGGGAGGGTCTACCTGAGAGACACCTGAAGGAGCAGGACCTGGCGCGGGAAGGGGGTCTACCTGGGGAGGACCTGGAGCGAGAAAGAGCGGCGGGGGGAGGCGAGGGGAAGTGCGATAGGGAAAGAGACGGTAAAAGGGGACTGACTCGTCAAAGGTGACGTCCTGAGACGCAAAGACACGGCGCGAGGTGGGGTCGTAAAACTGCCAGCCAGGCGCGTCAGGGACAAAGCCAAGGAAGACACAGGGAATAGCGCGGGCGGAGAGCTTGTCCGCGGTGGTATCGCGAACAAAGGCACGAGCACCCCAGACCTGGAAACGCGACGCATCGCCAACCTCCCCCGTCCACAGCAGTGTGGGCGAGGTCTCCGGCAAGGAGACACGGGGCCAGAGGTTGAGCTGATGCGCAGCGTACCGGACCGCAAACGGCCACAGAAAATGGGGGGCAGCCGCATGGATCATGGAGGTACGAGCGACCTCCATGACTAAGCCAATGCGGCGCTCAGCAACCCCATTCTGCTGCGGAGAGGCCGGAAGCGTGAACGTCTGGCGGATGCCGTGCTCCGCACAGAAGGCTGCCAAGAGGTCGGAGGAGAACTCACCACCTCTGTCAGAGTGCAGACGCAGGACGGGAAACTCCGTCCCGAACCGCTCGCGGAGCTGGAGACGAGCAGCGCGGATCCAAGGGATCAAAACATCAGGGACCTCCCCCTTGCACTGCAAGGGGAAGACCGTGGTGTAACGCGTGTAGTCGTCGACGACCAGCAGGAAGTACCGCTCGTGGCCCTGTCCACGGACGCGGGCTGGGCCCCACACGTCCAGGTGGAGAGTCTGCAGGGGAGCCTCTGTGGGAGGGAACGAGGAGGAGTGAGGAGCGGCGCGCTGCCGCCCCTCGACGCAAGGAATGCAGGGCGGCGCAGGCGAGGGAGGGAGGGCAGGCAGAGACCTGGGAAGACCAGAGACCAGGAGGCGAGAGTGCATGCCACGAAGGCGGGGCAGGGAGGGGTGACCAAGGCGGTGGTGCCACAGGAGAGTGTCGTGCGACAGGCGGCGACACTCACACAGAGTAGCTACCTGAGCAGACACGTACAGCTATAGAGACAAAGGGGTGTAGCAGGACACAGCGGTGAGGGTGTACAGACTGGACCCAGGCGCACGTGTGAACGTGGCCAGGTGGCGGCCAGTCCTAGAGCACGTACAGATCGCCACACGCTGTCCTCCAGGAGTAAAGGTGTCAACCCAATGATCCTGAAGGACGGCGTTGCTCACCAGGTTTGTAGAGAACGAGGGGATGTGGAGACCTGACAGCTCACCGGACGGGACCGCCAGACATGGGAGCACAGTACTGGACCGTGCAAGCACTGGGCCCCCAGAGGGGTCAGCCACTGAGACAGGGATAGGTGTAGCGAGGGGAGTGACTGTGGTACTGTCACGAAAGAAACAGCGAGCACCTAGGGCTGCAGTCTCTATACCTGGGTCAGGCGGGACACACAAGTAGCAGTCACCCTCAGCACTAACAGTCAATGCATACATGGCAGCAAGAATAGCATCATAGTCAAGATCAAAGATAGGAACATCACGCCTAAGCAGGTCTGCCCAGTAGGGGAGCTAGCAGCATTAGGATACTTGGCACGCCAGGCGTTGCTATGCCGAGCGAAGCAGCGGTACTCAGTGTGAAAGCCGTTGCATGTGCGACCCTTGCGGGGACCGGCGCGAATGACATAGGGGCAGCGACCAGGACCCCCAGACGCCCCACGCCCAGCATACCAGTCATGGAGCTGCTGAGAAGAGAGGGTCTGGCACTGATTTGCTGCTGCTGCTGCTGCGGCTGCTGCTGCTGCTGCTGCTGGCCACCACTGGAGCTCCCCTTCTGGCCGGTCCCACTCCCGCCCCCACCTCCACCACCACTACCACTGCCTCCTCCCCCACTACCGCCGCTGCCACCTCTACCACTCCCTGTCCCACCGCCGCCCCACCCACCGCCTCCACCCCCACGGCCACCCCCACCACCTCCACCACCCCCGCCGCCTCCACCACCGCTTCTTCCATCACCACCTCCACCACCCTTGCCACCCTTGCCGCCCCTGGTACCGCCGCGCTTCCCACTAGGAGCGGAAGCAGCTGCGACCTTCTCAGCACCGAGGAGGTCGACTGCAGTAGCAGCAGAGGCGTAGGAGGGGGCGAGAGGGAGGGGGAGCACCCCTCAAAGAGGGGAGTGCGAGGAGTGCCAGGAGCAGCACCTACAGCTAGAATGTTCTTCTCGGCTGCGAGAAGCTGCTGCTCGAAGTCGTCGAGAGTGATAGTGGTAGGGTCCTTGGCGAGGAAATGGTCCGTGATCGAGCTAAGAGTGTCAGGGAGGCGGGTGACGAGGATGTAGAGGGTAAAGTATAGCGGGGGGGTGTTCTTGGTGAGGAACTCATCCGTAAGAGCGGCACGAAAGCGAGCGTCACTAGCGCGCAGGTGAGAGATGAGGTCCTCAGCGGTGGTAAACGAGGACAGGTCGGGGAACAGGTAGGGCAGGATGAGACGACCTATGACTGCAGTGGCTGGGGAGGAATAGCGCGCAACTACAGCGTCATACAGTGCCTTAGCAGTCTTGTGCTGACTAAAATGCGCGCGCTCAGTGATCGGCAGGTGGTTGCGGATAGCGAGGCGCGCAGCAGCATCGCGAGTCTGCCACTGTGAGCGGTCAAGAGCAGGAGCACTGTCAGCAGGAGCAGTGGCAGTGCCAGAAGCGTGATCGAACAGTGAAACGCCATCTTTGGCATCAGTCATAAGAACCAATTGCAGATCGTGGAGCCTAGTGGCAAACTCTATCGGGCGACCGTCAGGCTCAAACGCGAGAACATTAAGCATCGTCATAATCGCTGAGCAGGCAAAGGCAGCAAGCAAAAGGCAGTAGGTGAAGACAGCAGGCAGAGGCAGCAGGCAAAGGCAGCAGACACAGGCAGCAGGGTCAGGCAGCAGGCAAAGGCAGCGCACGGAGCAGGAGTAGACCACACGCAGGCTGCAGAGGCACGGTGTGAGCAGGTAAGGAGGCGCGCGGGGCTGCGGCAGGTCACGCGCGGGCTGTGCGGGCTCGGCGTGGGTTGCCCGGGCGGTGCGCGGGGCAGTTGCGGGCCGCGCGTGGGCTGTGCGGGCTCAGCGCGGGCTGCGCGGGCGGTGCGCGGGGCAGCTGCGGGCCGCGCGCGGGCTGCGCAGGCTCAGCGCGGGCTGCGCGGGCGGTGCGCGGGGCAGCTGCGGGCCGCGCGCGGGCTTCGCGGGCGGTGCGCGAGGCAGCTGCGGGCAGCACGCGGGCTGTGCAGGCTCGGCGCGGGCTGCGCGGGCTGTGCGCGGGGCGGTTGCGGGCCGCTCAAGGTGGCAGACGCGGTGCGCGGGGCAGCAATGAGCGCGCGGGCGGCTGAGGCGGCACGCGCGCGAAAAAAAAGACAGCGTGCGCGGGCAACGCAGCTCAGGCAAAGCAGGGCGCGCGCGTGAAGCGCAGCGCAGGCAAGACAGGCAAGGCAGGTGGGGCAGCTCAGTAACCGCAACGGTAGGTGGGCCCGAAACGAGACGGCCCTACGGACCTACTGCTCTGAAACCATGTTGAGAATGCTACGGAAGCAGGAATGAATGCATTGAATGAGAGTTGGGTACAAGTGTCAAACCCTTTAGGGGTTGTACCCCATATTGGCTACCCCACTACAGCCTACACAAATATAGCATGCATATAGTTTCACAGAACGTGCGAAGTCCGAAATGTCGGGGTTGTACGCGTAGCAGTCAACCCTGGTAAGGAGAAAGGAAAAATCCTTTCCCCCCCCCCCCCCACCCTCCCCCTCCCCCCTCTTAAGAAAGGTGGTCATTATCCGCAGCTCGCTTGCGGGCGAGATAATTACCAACAAGTGGGGACGCTTCAAGCGAGGCAGATGGCACCCAGGTGTCGTCCTTACAGGTGCGGTCAATCCAACGGAGTAAGAAGTCCACGTGGTGGCCAGTAGCGTCGAGCCGAATACGATGCGCCAAAATCTTAGACTGGTCGAGTGTTGGTTCCAGGACAGGCCGAGCTGTCGGGGCGGCGGGCTGGCGGGCAATGTATGTCGTGGTTGGCACGAACTTGTGAAGTAGGCGGATATGGAACGTGTCATGGACACGCCAATCGTCGGGTAGTAGTAGCTTCGTGGTGACAGGTATCACCAGTTGAATGATCTTCGTGGCTGCACCTTGTTCGATCCAGGTAGTCGGAGATTTTTCGTGTCGTGTAGAACTAGTTGCCCAGCTGCCATGGCGATTTCTCGTCGTACAATATCTGTATATTTCCGGGAATTTGTATTCGCCTTGCGAATGGCATCAGCAGCTTTCTCGCGAATCTCCTGGACACCTGTCACAAATATTAGGGATCGTGGGACCGGGTTGTCGAGTGTAGTCGTAGTTGGTACCACCGGGTCCATCCCGTAATTCAGGAAGAACGGGGAGTGATTAGTCATGTTGGAGGGGGCGTTGTTGAACGCGAACTCCAACATGGCGAGCAAGTTTTCCAAGCGAGCGGGGTCGGGGCAATTTGTCATGATCAGCTGTTCCATCGTCAGATTGGTCCGCTCTGTCTGGTCGTCGGTTTGCGAGTGGTAGGCCAACGAGAACTGTAGTTTTGTGCCTATTCCAAAGCTTCGAAGTGAACTTCAGGTCTTGGTCGCTGATGATTGCTGACGAGATGCCCTGAAGTCGCACAACGGTGGAGATGAAGAGGTGCGCAGTTCCTAAGGTGATTGTCGTGCGACAAGGTGCGAAGTGCGCCATTTTCGTGAGGCGATCGACGACGACGAGTACAGCATCGTTGCCAAACCTTCCAGCTGGCAGCCCCGTGACGAAGTCCATCGTCACCTGTTGCCATGGTCGCTCGGATGGCTTTAGGGGTTACAGCAATCCAGCTGCCGTTGCCGTGTCGATTTCATGGTCTGGCATACCCTGCATGAGGACACATAACGTTGCACGTCGTTAGAAGAATCGGGCCAACAGTACTGTCGGTGCAACATTTTCCGTGTCTTATCAACCTCGAAATGTCCGTAGACGTTAGAATCATGGACCTCCTGGATAAGGAGTTCACGCAGCAGCCGGTAAGCGGGAACCCAAATCCGGCCGGTTCCGGCTTCTAGGTGATAATTCCCCTTTTGCGTTGTCGCCTGCTGGTGATTTCCAATCGTGAAGAACGGGTCCGTGTAGTAGTCGTGGGTGAATAATCTCGTAAGTAGTGGGTTCGAATGGGTGATGAGTACTGCAGCGGATTGGACTGTCGGTCGGGTCAGGGCGTCGGCGATGTTATTCGCCCCTTTCTTGTACGTGATGCGGTAGGTGAAGTGGCTCTCCATGTAGTCCAGCCACCGAATTCGTCGCGGGTTGATGTTGGCCTGAGCTCGTAGGTTCTGTAGGGACTTGTGGTCCGTGCGAACAGTGGCGTCGGCGCCCGTCAAGTAGCAGCGCCATAGTTTGAACGCGTGTATTATGGCGAGCATCTCCTTGTCATGTATCGAGTACTTGCGCTCGGCTGCTTGCAGCTTGCGTGACTGCCACGCAAGTCGATTTTCAAGAAGTAGCGAGTGCCGCGAAGTTGATCGAGGAGGTTATTGGTGCGTAGGATTGGATAGCGAGATTCGATCGTCGCCCGGTTGAGTGCGCGACAGTCGATACATCTGCGAAGCCCGTTTTTTTTTTTTTTTTTCCTCGGTGTGAACAGGATCGGCGCTCCAAAGGGAGATGTATTGGGTCGGATTATCCCCTTCTCCAATAGTGCGTCAAGTTTCCTTCGCAGCTCCTCGAGTTCCGACTGGGTCAACCGCCACAGTGTCCGAACAGTCGGTTGCGCGTCAGGCTCCAGCTGGATTTTGTGGTCCTCGGGGCGTTCGGAAGGCAATCCAGGTGGCAGGTCGTCGGAGAAGATGTCCAGGTACTGTCGAATCAGCTCCGCTAAATCAGGTGCCGGACCTGCTGCCAAGCTGGCATCCATCTCGTCCGGTACCGCCGCGCCTGCGGCTGACACGCCGAGCCTGCGCATCGCGGATCGGAGTGGGACGTCGTAGTACGGAGGGATGCCGGCGCAGTAATGCTCAAAGTCGTGCCGCCAGCCGGCCGGCGGGGAGGCCACAGTTTCTCGATGTCAAATCCGTCAGTGTCGGCTGCCAACTCGCGCAAGCATACGGCGAACAGCTGCGCGCCTCGGTTGAAGTGGCGAGCAATAGTGATGGCTTTGACACACGAGGCCTGGATGTAGCTAGGTGTCCATGCAGGCAGTTTAATTAGCCCCTCGTGTCATCCAATCGACGATAGGGTTGTGCTTCCGCAGCCAATCACGTCCCAGCAGCACGTCGCAATTGTCCAGCGTCGTCGCGAGGAACTTCATGCTGAAGCCGAAATCGTCGCCGCATTCGATCCGCACCGTCCGTGTTTCTTCCAAAATTGCAAGAGGCATCCCATCCAAATTTTGGGCAGACACCTGTCAAGTTGCAGCTTGCATTTTTTTGCTGTCGCCAAGTTGAAGTGGCTATGGCTAGCCCCGCCATTGACGAAAATTTTCAAATTATTTCTTAATACTCTGCCAACGACTAGCACAGAGTGATCCACATGGTTATCCCCATTATTCGGCCGAATACGATCGATTGCATAAATCGGGACCATGACTCGGTGGGGATGATGGTGTTCGGGCGACAGAGCACAGTTAGTAAAAAGCCCGTCTGTCACGTACTAACTCTTCCCATTTCCCGGCTCTTTCCCGTTGTTCTTCTTCGGCGGTGTTTTATCGGGCAGTTTGCATATTTGTGACCCGACTTCCCGCACTTAACACACAACCCTGTGTAGGGGCGGTCTGGTGCATGGACTCCGTTGATCGTGGCCCGTATGGTCTGGCCGCGAAAACAGTTTCCCTCCTAGGAACATGCTCTCGCGTACTGCATCAGCGCATCTATGGATTCTGCCATTCAAACTGCTTCCAGGAACGATGTCAGGCGGCATCGGCGCACCTCGAACTGTATCTCGTACTTAAGGCTGCCAATGTATTTATGTAACCGCTCCGCTTCCGACATGTCATCCGCGTGGTCGGCAAGGCCATAAATGACGCTGTGTAGTCTTGGACAGATGCCAACTGCGACCACACACGCAGCTTCATGCGAGCTTGCTCCGAGGCGGATACGTGCTCGAAGCGATCTCGTAAGGCTGCGCCCCACTCCTTCCACGTGCGAATCTTGGTCACGCCGAATATCGGTGCTGCCTCTTGATAAACCGACGTTGAAGTCCCGTCTGCCGCATGTGTCACACCTGTCGGGGTCCCCGTGTCCAAGGTACGTCGCCACCACTCCAGGGCAGCTCCTTGGAGAAGCGAAACCGCGTAATTAATACGCGTGGCATCATCGCCAACGCGCGCTGCAGTAAAGAAGACCTCCACGCCGAACAACCACCCTTTTCACTTTAGTCTGTTGAGAAACGCTAGCAGAAAGTTAGAAATAGAAAGAGGGGCTCGCACTAGCAGCAGATAGGATACATATAGCAAACCCTAATTTGGGCTGTACTCACTATAGAGTACCCCACTGTAGACTAGACGATTGTAGCATTCTGACACACCCCCATAGGCAAAGTGGGGTATGATCAGCACAGCAAGCAGTCGCATAAGAAGTTCACAAGCACAAGCAAAGCTAGAGGCAATCACAGAGGGCAAGTGAGGAGGAGGAGGAGGGACTGTGAGAGGAGAGGAGATTGGAGGCGGCGGCTGAAGCTGCTGGCACACGGGCTACTGGAGCAACTGGCACACTGGCTACCGGAGCAAGACGTCCGGACTACTGGAGTAACTGGCTCCGCGGCTACGACGAGCGGCTGGAGCAACGGACCCACGGGCGACTGGCGCAACGGGATCGCTGGCTACCGGACACAAGCAAGGGTATCCGGACTACTGGCGCTGCTGGCTCCACAACGGCTACCTCTGATCAACCTCCCCCACTGTCGCAGACCCCCTTTCACACACACCCCTATGCACCCCTAGCTCCACTCCCACGGCACCCCCCTAGCGCCACTCCCTCAGCTCCCACACATCCACCCCCCTCAGCGGTAGCTGCAGCAGTGGGAGACGGAGGAGGAGGAGGAGCAGGGGACGGCTCACACACCCGCCACCCCCATACCCGCCACCCCCAAACCCCCAACGCAGGTGGCGCGCACGCGGTGCGGGGCAGATACGCGGGCAGCAGCTGGGGCGGCGTGCGAGCGGAAGCGGGGCGGCGCGCGGGTCCCTGGGGCGCTGTGACGGGCGACGGGCAGGGCGGCGCGCGGGCCCCCAGGGCGCCGTGACGGGCGACGGGAGGGGGCGACGCGCGGGCCCCCAGGGCGCCGCAACGGGCGACGGGAGGGGACAGCGAGCGGGCCCCTGGGGTGCCGCGACGGGCGACAAAACCGCCGCGCGCGCCTGGGGCGCGCGGCGGGCAGGAAACCGCCACGCGCTCGGGGCGCGTGGCGGGCATGCGCGCGGCGGGAAGAAAAAACGCCGTGCGCACCGGGCGCGCTGCAGGCAGAAAACGTCGCGCGCCCCGGGCGCGCGACAGGCAGGACAACAGCGGAAGCAGGTGGGCCCACAGGCCAGGAGCGTTCTCGCTCTGATAGCATGTCGAGAAACGCTAGCAGAAACTTAGAAACAAAAAGAGGGGTTGCACTAGCAGCAGATAGGATACATATAGCAAACCCTAATTTGGGCTGTACTCACTATAGAGTACCCCACTGCAGACTAGACAATTGTAGCATTCTGACATAGTCGTCTTGCCGCTAGGGTTGAACGGGGGCAGGCTTGCAAGCTTGATCTTGATCGTCGTAACTGCAAGTGCCGTTGGTGCCAACGTCGCCGGCCATTCACTCTCGTCGTTGCCGCGTGCGATCTCGCCACTTTTGACAGTGCCACTTGCTCCTTGGCTGACGTTGTCACCTTCTTTATCGGGCGACTCCAGACGCGCTCCGCCTTGCGTCCGGCGTAGCTCGGTGTTTTCTTCACATTAAGTCCTGACTCCGTTGACATTGACTTCACTGTTGCCTGTAGCTCCTGCATTTACGCCAGCATCTGGTTGATCTTCTCCTAGTCCATGAGTTGCACGCTTCGTCTGGAGGGCAGAGATGTGTTCGTGCCCTTTAAACAAGAAGAAAGAAAAAACTATCGGAGTGAGGCAGATTAGAGTTAACGAACCTTGTAGCCAACTGTTTTGCAGCCTCCTTTACCAGCCAACCCGTGTCTCCAAACTACCCTCGAAAAGTCGGGTGAACTAGGAAAGTAGCTCTGATACGAGGTGTTATGAGTTGTAAAAGGGAGTGGGCAGAATAACGAATAACGAGGCTGTGACTCAATCAACTGACAATTAAATGAAGGCACACGATTATATAGTGACTACCCTAGCTAGGAGGGAACCTCGGGGAAACGAGGTTGGGTGCAAGTTTGGCGATCGGAAAGCCGAAGGCGACGCAGGGTAGCCTCGGCACCGGAAATGCAGGCCAAACGTGCGAAGTCCGAAATGTCGGGGTTGTACGCGTAACAGTCAACACCGGTAAGGAATAAGGAAAAATTCCTTACATATGCAAGGGAAAGCAAAGAGCTAGACAAAAAAGGACAGCTGAGGGCATTTGGAGAAGTACGAGGCTCGAGTGGTGAGGAGGATCTACTATGACGAGAGCAAGATGAGCTAAAGCCAGAGCTTCAGGGAAATTTGGGAGGACCCGAGGTCCCGATATAAGCCACCATGAATAGAGGCGGGAGGGTAGCAGTGTACTAGCCCTGCGACATTCCCTTCCCCTAGAATCATTTACGATTGATGATGTATGCATGCCCATGTAATACATCAATACAAAAAAAGAGACAAAAAACAATGAATATAAAATTTTTAGTGTAATTTATTATCCAATCGATCACGTCACCCCTGACTTCACCGCGTACAACACTGTTCATGGGAATCGATCGTCGTTGTACCAGTTAACTGTGCAAACAATATCGCGCTCCCGCCAAACAATGCATTGAGAATAAGGCGGCATCGGCCTACCCTTCTGGAATAGCTCGAGCCTCGCATATGCATATGCAGATTCATTCTGCAGTTTCTACGTTTGTGATAAATCATAACGGTAATGTTGATGTGTATTCCTGATTGAAACAAATTAACAGGAGGATGCGCTCCAAACGCAACCCTTACGCAGTAGATGACAAACTTTCCTTTTCTTTTACAAAGGTATCTTCAGACAAGATATTTTTTTCTCCCATATTTCTCATGTATAGAACCTGCTTTCTTATCTCGGTAATAAATGCATCGAAGCATTCAAAAGTGCGCAATAGCACGGAAAGCATCGGACAAATGGCGAACAAGTTGGTGCACTGACGGGTGATGGCTCACAGGTGACCGCGACAGACGACAACGCGAATGACAACATCCCCTATTTCTGTTAAGGCAGTTGGTAGGGGTCTGCTGACAGTCACCTTCAGCCAAAAGGTCGCAACATCCCGGTGCTGTCGCTTTGCTGGCACGTCTGACACCGTTGATGTTCGATCCAGAGCGGGTAGAGTGCTGTCGCGCTGGCAAGGCACAGAAGCCGAGCCGCCATGTTCTGCTAGGCGGCAAAGGCGTCAGGGAACGATGGGGGGCTTAATTCGTCTGGATCAGAAACAGACGGAATCGACAGCACGTCTCCTGTCTTGCGTCAGCGTCATGTGACTGTGGATTCAGGGTTACGTGATGCCACAATTGTTGCGTTAGGAATGAACGCAATGTCGTGAGAGTAAGCATAAGCAGGAGCCATAGCTAGGAGAACCCTAGCTAGGCAAGAGAAAGTTTAGGCAAAGAGGAGGTTCACTAGCAGCAATGAGGATACATATAGCAAACCCTAGATGGGTTGTACTCGCTATAGAGCACCCCACTACAGGCTAGAGAATAACATTCTGACACACCCCCATAGCCAAAGTGGGGTGTAATCAGTACAATGAGCAAGCAGGTAGAAAGCAGGTTCACAAGTGCAAGCAAAGCTAGAGGCATTCACAAAGGGCAAGTGAGGAGGAGGAGGAACTGTGGAAGGAGTGAAGATGAGAGGCGACGGCTGAAGCTGCAGACACACGGGCAACAGGAGTCAAACTGGCACAGTGGCTACCGGAACAGCGCCCCGGACTACAGGAGTAACTGGCTCCGCGGCTAAGAAGAGCGGCAGACGAGCAACGGACCCACGGGCGACTGGCGCAGCTGGCTACGACTGGGCTACCGGAACAGCGCCCCGGACTACAGGTGCTGCTGACGACAAGACGGCAGCCTCCGCTCAACCTCCCCCGACCGTCCCACGCCCCTCTCACACACCCCCTGCTGACACCCTAGCTCCACTTCCACGGCACCCCCCTTAAACCCTAAACCTCGGCTCCCACACATCCACCCCCCTCAGCGGCAGCTGCAGCAGTGGGAGACGGAGGAGGAGGAGGAGCAGGGGACGGCGCACACACACGGCACCCCCAGAGCTGCCACCCCCACACTCCGCACCCCAAAACCCTAAAAACGGGCGGAACGGGGGAAGGAGCGCGGGGGACGGCGAGGGGGACGGCGCTCGGCCCCCAGAACGCGACCACGGGGCAGAGAGGGGCCGCGCGCGGCTCCCCAGGGCGGCGCGACGGGAAATCGGGGCCGCGGGGGGGTCGCGCGCGGCTCCCCAGGGCGGCACGACGGGAAATCGGGGCCGCGGGGGGTCGCGCGCGGCTCCCCAGGGCGGCACGACGGGAAATCGGGGCCGCGGGGGGTCGCGCGCGGCTCCCCAGGGCGGCACGACGGGAAATCGGGGCCGCGGGGGGTCGCGCGCGGCTCCCCAGGGCGGCACGACGGGAAAACGGGGCCGCGGGGGGTCGCGTGCGGCTCCCCAGGGCGACGGGATCGCGGGGCCGCGGGCGACGGGACCGGAGGGCCGCGGGCGACGGGATCGGGGGGCCGCGGGCGTCCCCCACGGTAGGAAACCGCCGTGCGCCTCGGTGCGCACGGCGGGGAGAAAACCGCCGCACGCCCCGAGCGCGCGGCGGGATGAAAATGTGAAGGTCGCGCGCCACGGGGCGCGCGACACTGAGTAGGGCAGCGGAAGCAGCAGTGGGGCCCACAGGCCAGGAGCGTGAAGGCTCTGTTACCATGTCGTGAGAGTAAGCATAAGCAGGAGCCATAGCTAGGAGAACCCTAGCTAGGCAAGAGAAAGTTTAGGCAAAGAGGAGGTTCACTAGCAGCAATGAGGATACATATAGCAAACCCTAGATGGGTTGTACTCGCTATAGAGCACCCCACTACAGGCTAGAGAATAACATTCTGACACGCAAGTCAATCCAAGTCAGCACCCTTGGGTTATCGCAGGGGACGGTGAGAAACGACAGCGATGGGTGCGACTCGCCATGCGTCCCGGAGACACCCATACGACACCCATTCTGCTGTCCTGCGACATTCACAGTCATGCGACACCTCATGCGACAACCCATGTGCATGAGGACACGCGACCCGACACATATCACAGTAGCACCGCGCGGCTTCCACTGCTGCCGACTCGAGGCGATGATCTCCAGGGTGACTCGACGCGATTGTCTCACTATAAAGCCCTCCGTCTAATAAATCCCTCAACCACACCTTTACCGCCCTTACTCGCCGACAAACCTTTGAGCCGACTCATAAGCAACCATACTCATCTATGATCAATAGCGCGCCCGTCACATCCTAATCGCAACACCCGAAGGCAGCATCGCAATGGCTCACACCCGCCTTCACACCCGCCCTCGCGGTCGTCGCAACCCTCTCTTCCGCAAATCTCCAACACTTCCTGCCTTCTCAGCCGTCGTCGTTGCCCTCCTGGCCGCTGCTGTCGCCGTCGCCCGTGTGACTGTACACGGGCCACCGTTAGCAGGGTCGATGTGCGTGAACGAGTTTCCAAGGAAGCCGCTATGCAGGTTAATGGATAACCTTTGAGGCCTAGCGTTTCAAAAGGTTCGTGCATGACCTGGCAGCCGCCCCGCGTGTGTAGGTGGATGCGTCCATGGGGAGGACGATCCGCATCGGCGCGTATCAGATCTACCAGGCGAGTGCGGCCAATTCAAAAGTTCGTGTTGTAGCATTTCTGCGGCAGTTTTAAGAGCGTACATGGATAGTCTATTGGGTTTGCAGGTAATATGTCGACCAGGTACGTGTGGGCGAATGAGTGAATGAGTAGCGCTGATTATGGTGCTTGCCTTACTGGTTGTCCTCTTTTCGTTCGCTCACTCTAACCCGCACTCTCTCATTCAGTATCTCTCTCCCGCTCCCTCTTTCACGTTCTCTCTTTTCTAGTCTCAAGCCCAACTACGCTGTACGTCAATGGTCTCAGCACCCTCACTCCCATGTCCATACACTTCCCCATCAACACACTCTGCAAGTCGCACGTGCATGTGGGCTCGTATGGGCTCAACAATCTACCTCCTCTCACTCACTTGCTGCCTCTCTCATTCCGCCTACACCCCGCCACTCCCCTCTCCCTCCCCCCCTCCCTCCACAGAAGCTGCGCCGCGACCTGCCCCCCACGAGGCTGTACGCCTATGGGCTCAACGCTCTGCCTCTCCGCTCACATTCCCGCCCTCTCATTCCGCCCGCACCTCTCCCTCTCCCCCCCCTCTCCTCGCCCTCCACAGAAGCTGCACCGCGACCTGTCGGCCACAAAGCTGTACGCCTATGGGCTCAACGAGCGCACTGCTCACTACCCTGGCCCCACTCTCGTGGCTCGATGGGGGATTACCACCAAGGTACACCACTCTTCCCTTCCCCTTTCTCAAGTCTGGCCGTACTTAGCGGTGAGGCGCACGCGGTACCACTTCCGAGTGCTGGGGGCTGCCAGCAATCGCTTCTTCAACCTGCGCTTCGTTTACGCCGCTCCCTCCAACTACCCCAACTTCACCCCGCCCATCACAGGGGATGTTCTGCCCATCGTGGAGGTGTGCTGCCCATCACCCAGGTGTGATATGGTGTGTGCTGCCCACCATGCTTCAAGTACGCCCCTTGTCCCCCCCTCTTCGTGTGCGCCGCTCCCGACAACTACCCCGACTTCACCCCGCCCATCACAGGCCATGTGCTGCTCATCGTGCACGTGTGTGCTATGCTGCATAAAACACTGGCAGGTATATCATATGTGTGTATTGCAGAAGCATTGCGCTCGTGCAACAGCATTGTATTACACCAACAACGTTTTCCCTGAAATATCAGCCATCGCTTGGTTGTGGCCGTCGCCTCTCCACACATTCCCATCCCCCTGCACCCTCCCTTATCCCCCACCATGCTCATTCCCCTCTCTGTCCTTCTGCTTGCCTGCCAAATCTAGCCTTTGCTATAGTGCACATCCAGTCCCTCCCCTTCCTCTCCCCTCGCACTCCGGTTGTTCCCATCTCAGATTGCCATGGACAGCGGTGCGTGCCCCACCCTCGCTGTCCTTACCAAACTTACCAAAACGCCTCCTCTTCCCCCTCCCACTCCCTCTCCCCTCCTCCCTCTCCCTCCCGTTCCCACTCTCGACCCCCCCCTTCTCCCTCCTCGCCCCCGTCCTCTTGATTGGCACGGATGGCGGCTACTTGCCGCGCCCTGTAACACGCGCCTCGCTGCTGCTGGCCACGGGGGAGCGCCACAACATTCTCGTTGACTTTTCCTCTCTCCCCTCTTCCTGCACCCACGTCATTCTCACCAACGATGTAACGTTGACATATTTCTCATTTCCATATTTTGATTCTATCTTATTCTTCTATTTTCCTGTTTCATTTGCACTTTATTTCATCTCGATCGGACTACTATTCTAGAGCTTTTCGATTATTTCACTTATTTCGTATTTTCGGCACCAATAATTACATTATACGGCACCGACAGCACCGACAGTCGTGTACAAAGCATAATCTCGCCATAATCCGAAGTGCCAATGGGCTTGCGTGCTTATGCGCACTAGTGATTATGTATTCTAGAAAAGTGTGTTCCCGAAGGTTCGGATTATCAGTTGTTTCTATGTATTTCTTGTCAAACATTGCATGTTTATATTGTCTAGGCTGTAGTGGGTTACACCTTAGGGGGTACACAAAGTTAGGGTTTCCTACTTGTACCAAACTCTGTTCTAGTTCATTCATTCCTGCTCAGTTATTCTGACATGGTTTCAGAGCAGGTCCTTCGCTAGGACTGTTCTCAGGGCCCACCGTACGATACCTACCTACCTACCTACTTACCGGAGCGCGTTCTTAGCGTCTCCCCCGTAGCGCCCTCGCGAGCGCTACCTTTTTTTTTTTTTTCCCGGCCCCGCTGGCCCCGTCGATTGCGATCGCACCTACCGGCCCCGTTGGCCCTCTAGCGAACCGCCCGCGCACCGCCCGCGAACCGCCCGCGAACCGCCCGCGAACCGCCCGCGCGGCCTGCGCGCCGCCCGCGAACCGCCCGCGAACCGCCCGCGAACCGCCCGCGAACCGCCCGCGCGGCCTGCGCGCCGCCCGCGAACCGCCCGCGAACCGCCCGCGAACCGCCCGCGCGGCCTGCACGCCGCCCGCGAACCGCCCGCTACCCGCTGCCGGCCCGCGCGCTGCTTGCGCGGCCCGCAAGCAGCCTGCTGCCGGCCCGCTGCTGCCGCTAGTGCGCACCCGCAGCCGCCGCCGCACGCACCCGCTGCCGGCCCGCCGCTGCCGCCCGTACGCACCCGCAGCCGCCGCCGCACGCACCCGCTACCGGCCCGCCGCTGCCGCCCGTGAGCACCCGCAGCTGCCGCCGCACGCCCTCGCTGCCGGCCCGCCGCTGCCGCCCGTGCGCACCCGCAGCCGCCACCGCACGCGCTCGCTGCCGGCCCGCCGCTACTGACTGTCCGCACCTGCAGCCGCCACCGCACGCCGCTACTGCCGGCCTACCACCGCATCCCGTGCGCCCCTGCGACTCCTGCTAGTGCGTCTTTACAGCTACTGCGGCTCTACTTTGTTTACTACTGCTGCTACTGCTACTATCGCTATGGCTAGCCCTCCCGTTCTAGCTTTCGACGCCGAGGGCCGTCCGGTGAAGTTCGACACCTGGCTCGATGACCTACACCTGTTCCTACAGCTCACGGCCAAGGAGGATATTTCTCTGTACGACCATGCTCTCGGCCACGCTACTGCCCCTCTTACTACTGCTACCCCCACTGAGCGCTCACAGTGGCAGACCCGTGACGCGCACGCTCGCTTCGCCATACGCAACTCCCTGCCGCTAGATGAGCGCGAGCACTTCGGCCAGTGCAAGACTGCTAAGGAACTGTACACCGCTGTCGTTGCCCGCTACTCCTCACCCGCTTCTGCCACGCTAGGCCGCCTCACTCTCCCCTACCTGTTCCCCGACCTGGCCTCCTTTCACACTGTCGCAGACCTCATCACCCACCTTAAGACTAGTGAGGCCCGCTTTCGCGCTGCCATGCCTGACGAGTTCCTCGCTAGCAACCCCCCCCCGCTCTGGATCACTCTCTACCACATCGTCACGCGCCTCCCTGACTCTCTCCGCGCAGTCAGGGACCACTTCCTCTCTCGCTCCCCCACCGAGCTCACCGTAGCCCTCCTCGAGAAGGAACTGCTTGCAGCTGAGGCCAGTATCGTCGCTGTAGGCACCTCTCGTGGCGACCCTCGCGGCCCCTTCTTTGAGGGGTGTTCCCCTTCCCCCCTCCTCCCCTCTGTCGCCTCTGCTGCTGCTGTCGACCTCCTTGGTGCTGAGAAGGTCGGGACTGCGTCTGCTTCGGGCGGGCGCCGCAGGAGCAAGGGGGGCAGGGGTGGGGGTGGCGGCGGAGGAGGCGGGGGTGGAGGTGGTGGCGGTGGAGGCGCGACTGGGGAGGCTAGTGGCGGTAGTGGGGGAGGTGACAGCAACGGTGGGAGTGGTGGCAGGGGCGGAGGCGGCGGCGGAGGCGGAGGTGGTCGTGGCAGCGGCAGGGGTGGAGGTGGCCGGGGCGGAGGCGGAGGAGGTGGTGGTCGTGGAGGCACGGGCGGAGGCCAGAGTCAGCAGCCTTCCCCGACGCTTCAGGCCGCCCGTGAGTGGTATGCGCAGCGCGGTTTTACCTGCACGTATGTTATTCGCACAGGCGACCGCACTGGCCAGACGTGTGGGAGGCCGCACCAGACGCAGCGCTGCTTCGCGCGCCTCAACGACGCGTGGCGCACCCAGTTTCCTGACGCCACTGAGCTGCCGCGCTGGGCTGATCTGGAAAAGAGGGGTGTTGATATCTGGGCTCTAGACTTTGATGCTATTCTCACTGCCATGTATGCAATGTCTATTAGTGGAGAGGGTGCTCAGTACTTGCGTGTTCCGCCCGACCCGGGCATTCAGGCCAGCCCAGCTGCTGCTCTAGGTGCTAGTGTGTCTGCTCCCACAGGTCCTGCTGCAGCAGCTGCCCTAGGTGCTAGTGCGTCTGTGCCCCCTGGTACTGAGTCGACTGCTGCACTGCACACCTTCACACTGGACTCAGGTGCTTCTCGCTCTTTCTTTCGTGACCGCACTGTCCTTGAGCCACTAGCTCGGCCGGTTGCTGTCTCTCTTGCTGACCCCTCTGGGGGTCCGGTCATTGCGACCTCCTCCACTACACTTCCGTGTCCAGCGGTTCCGTCCGGCACGCTCTCAGGTCTCTACCTCCCCTCGTTCTCTACGAACTTGGTGGCGGGCTGTGCTCTGCAGGACGGGGGTGTTCACCAGTTCACCCCTGCCTACGAGCGTGTGACACATTGCACGTGTGCTCGGACGGGCCGCCACCTGGCTACTTTCACTCGGGAGCCGGGGTCGGACCTGTACACACTGACCACTGAGTCCCCTCAGGTAGCTGCGTCTGCGTCTGCGTCTGCGTCAGGTCAGCTGTCCGCCCCCTGCTCATGTCGCTCTCTGGCGCATGAGACTGTCCTCTGGCACCACCGCCTTGGTCACCCGTCTGTGCAGCGCCTTCGGGCCATGCACAAACGGGACCTTGTTGCTGGTCTTCCCAGGGTGCTCCCTCCCCTTCCCGACTCCCCTGCTCCTGACTGCATTCCCTGTGTCGAGGGGCGGCAGCGCGCCGCTCCTCACTCCTCCTCCTTTCCCCCGACGACTGCTCCCTTGCAGACGCTCCACATGGACGTGTGGGGCCCAGCCCGCGTCCGTGGTCAGGGTCAGGAGAGGTACTTCCTGATAGTTGTTGACGACTACTCGCGCTACACCACGGTCTTCCCCTTGCGCTCCAAGGGTGACGTCCCTGGTGTTTTGATCCCCTGGATCAGCCGAGCCCGTCTCCAGCTAGGCAAGCGCTTTCACTCGGACTTTCCTGTCCTGCGCTTGCACTCTGACAGAGGTGGTGAGTTCGCCTCCGACCTCTTGGCAGCCTACTGTGCTGAGCACGGCATTGAGCAGTCGTTCACGCTTCCGGCCTCTCCACAGCAGAATGGGGTCGCTGAGCGCCGCATTGGCTTGGTCATGGAGGTCGCTCGTACCTCCCTGACCCATGCGGCTGCTCCCCACTTTCTGTGGCCGTTTGCGGTCCGGTACGCCGCGCATCAGCTCAACCTCTGGCCCCGTGTCTCCTTGCCGGAGACTTCCCCGACTCTTCGGTGGACGGGAGAGGTTGGCGATGCGTCGCGTTTCCGGGTCTGGGGATCTCGAGCTTTTGTCCGCGACACGTCCGCGGACAAGCTCTCGCGTCGCGCTGTTCCCTGTGTCTTTCTTGGCTTTGTTCCTGACGCGCCTGGATGGCAGTTTTACCACGTCACCTCGCGCCGGGTTCTGGCCTCTCAGGACGTCACTTTTGACGAGTCCGTCCCCTTCTACCGCCTCTTCCCCTACCGCACTGCCCCGCTCCCCCCCCCGCCTCTCTTCCTCGCTCCAGGTGCTGAGGTACCAGACCCCCTCCCCCCTCAGGGTGCCGCTCCCTCAGGTGTGTCCCAGGTAGACCCGGGTGAGCCTGTCGAGGTAGCTGTTGACTCGCGTCCTGCGTCTGGGGGTGCTGAGCCTGGGAGTGCTGCGTCTGAGGGTGCGGAGCCTGGGGGTGCTGAGCCTGGAGGTGCGGAGCCTGGGGGTGCTGAGCCTGGAGGTGCGGAGCCTGGAGGTGCGGAGCCTGGAGGTGCGGAGCCTGGAGGTACTGAGTCTGGACGTGCTGAGTCTGGGGGTGCTGAGACTGGGGGTGCTGAGTCTGGGGGTGCTGAGCCTGAGCGTGCTCCACCTGGAGGAGCCCTCTCCTCCCAGCAGCTGCAGGAGAGGTACCTCGAGTACTGCCGCCTCCGGAGAGGTGCTTCTGGAGCTCGTCCCGGTACTTCCCCTCCTACCCAGGAGCTCCCCCCCATTCAGGTGATCCGCGAGTGGTACACGCGGCGCTGCAGTCTTCGTAGTGGTGCTCCTGGTGCTGCGGACCCGAGCGGTGGTGCTGTTGCTGGTGCTGAGGACCCGGACGCTGGAGCTGCTGCTGGTGCTGAGGACCCGGGGGCTGGAGCTGCTGCTGGTGCTGAGGACCCGGGCGTTGGAGCTACTGCTGGTGCTGAGGACCCGACCGGTGGCGCTGCTGCTGGTGCTGAGGACCTGACCGGTGGCCCTACTGCTGGTGCTGAGGGCCCGGGCGGTGGCGCTGCTGCTGGTGCTGAGGACTCGGGCGTTGGAGCTCCTACTGGTGCTGAGGACCCGGGCGTTGGAGCTGCTGCTGGAGCTGAGGACTCGGGCGTTGGGGCTGCCACTGGTGTCCCTGCTGCTTCTGGAGACGCTGCGCGGCCGCGACCGTACTTCGTACCGCTCCTTCAGCAGGTTCTTGGTCAGGCTCCTCCTCCTAGTCCTCCTCCCTCCGTCGAGTGTCCTCTGCCTGTCCAGCCGCAGTCACAGTTACCGCCTGCCTCGCCTCTCCCTGCTCCCTCTCCTTACGCTGGTCCCACAGGAGGTCTTACAGAGCGTCGTGAGCCTGAGTCTCGTCCTGCGTCGCCTGTTCGTACTGCTCGCACTGGTCGTCGTGTCCTACGTGAGCGTCCTCCTCCTGTCCCAGGCACTCACTACATGACCCTGCGTCCCTCCACTGCTCCGCAGCGTGTCCCGCTGCCGTCTCCTCCTGCGTCCTCTCTTCCTACTCTTCCTGACCCGGAGTCTGACTCCCGTCGTGCTGCCAGTCCCACTGTTACGCGTCTCCTCGCTACAGTTGTCACTGACCCGACCTTTGAGTCCTCTGCTGCGTCTGCTCTAGTCGCTGAGTTGGTTGACTTTGCTGCTCGCTGTCGCCTAGACTACGCTGCCAGCCTTGTCGCTGAGTCTGAGTCTGCGTCTGCCTGTCCTCCGTCCGTCGGGGGTGAGTGTGCCCTCGGCACGGACGTCCTTGAGGACAGATAGGAGGAGTTCCACTGCCTTGCTGCTGCTTTGCCCCGTCTCGTGTCCTTGCTAGTTGCCCCTGAGGGAGACCCGGATGCACCAGACATCCCGACCCCACGCTCTTACGCTGAGGCGATGGCGGGTCCCTACTCCTCTCAGTGGCAGACAGCCATGGACGCAGAGATGGCTTCCTGGAAGTCCACAGGCACCTACGTAGACGAGGTTCCCCCTCCTGGGGCGAACATCGTCAGTGGCATGTGGATTTTCAGGGTGAAGCGGCCGCCGGGTTCTCCGCCTGTCTTCAAGGCGCGCTACGTGGCTCGAGGCTTCAGTCAGCGAGAGGGAGTAGACTTCTTTCAGACCTTCTCCCCCACCCCGAAGATGACTACTCTTCGGGTGCTGCTGCACATAGCCGCTCACCGCGACTACGAGCTTCACTCTCTTGACTTCAGCACTGCTTTCTTGCAGGGCAGCCTGCACGAGGAGATCTGGCTGCGCCGCCCCCCTGGCTTCACTGGGTCAGTTCCTCCTGGCACCCAGTGGAGGCTTCAGCGGCCGGTCTACGGTCTCCGCCAGGCGCCACGTGAGTGGCACGACACACTGAGGATGACACTTGCGGCTCTTGGGTTCGCTCCCTCTACTGCTGACCCGTCGCTGTTTCTATGCACCGACACCTCGCTGCCGCCGTTCTACATCCTCGTGTACGTCGACGACTTGGTCTTTGCCACTGCTGACACCGCGGCACTCGCCCACGTGAAGTCGGAGCTGCAGAGGAGACACACGTGCACAGACCTGGGTGAGCTGACGAGCTATCTTGGCTTGCGGATCACCCGGGACAGAGCACGGCGCACCATCACCCTGACTCAGTCACACATGGTGCAGCAGGTTCTCCAGCGCTTCCGCTTCACGTACTCCTCGCCTCAGTCCACTCCTCTGCCTACCGGTCACTCGCTCTCAGCTCTGCCTTCGGATGAGTCCGTAGAGCCGAGTGGCCCGTATCCAGAGCTTGTGGGCTGCCTCATGTACCTGATGACCTGCACTCGACTTGACCTTGCATACCCTCTTAGCATCCTAGCACGCTATGTCGCTCCTGGCCGTCACCGGAAGGAGCACATGGATGCTGCTAAGAGGGTGTTGCGCTACTTGTGCAGTACGTCGGGCATGGGGCTTGTGCTTGGAGGGCGAGACCGGGTTGTTCTCACAGGGCACTCAGACGCTTCTTGGGCAGACGACCAGGCTACTCAGCGGTCGTCCCAGGGTTACACCTTCAGCCTTGGCTCTGGCTCAGTTTCTTGGCGTTCTACTCGCTCTTCTTCTGTTCTCAGCTCCAGTTGTGAGGCTGAGATCTACGCCACAGCCATGGCTGCTCAGGAGCTACGCTGGCTGACCTACCTGCTGACCGACCTCGGAGAGCGGCCTCGTTCTCCTCCAGTGCTGTACGTCGACAACAAGGCTGCCATTGCCTTGTGTGAGGAGCACAGACTGGAGCACAGAACGAAGCACATCGCTCTGCGGTACTTCCTTGCTCGAGAGCTGCAGCAGCGTGGTCAGCTTTGTCTGCGTTACGTGGCCACGGAGGCCAACACTGCTGATGTGTTCACCAAGGCGCTTCAGCCTTGTGACCATCAGCGCTTTTGCACTCTGTTAGGCCTTGTACCTACTGGGCCTCACTTGCTTACCTCTTGACCTTGCTTGTACTGTGATCACTATATATATATCCCTACTTGTTTACTTTTGCTAGGTTGTGATCACTGTATCTCTTGCTTTGTTATAAACCTGCATGTGAACTGGTCTTGTGACCGCTTGCTTGTGCTCGGAATTTGTGTGGAATCCTTGAGATCCACCCTGAGCTTGCTTTGCTTTGCTTTGACTGGTCTTGTGACCCTGTGGTTGTCTCCCACTGCGCCTATGGGGGTGTGTCAAACATTGCATGTTTATATTGTCTAGGCTGTAGTGGGTTACACCTTAGGGGGTACACAAAGTTAGGGTTTCCTACTTGTACCAAACTCTGTTCTAGTTCATTCATTCCTGCTCAGTTATTCTGACATTTCTGAGTATAAATACGCCTTGTACTCACCTTTAGTGCAACATTATTGAGTGGAAATTCGATCCTGTGACACTTGGTATCAGAGCCGTTTTCACTCGCGGAGTTTCAGCTAAGCAGCGCGACAGCAAATTCCCTGCTTCGAAAAACCGCCGGGGGCGAAGAATTCGGCACTGACGCTGGTAAGCACCAGATTCCACATTTTTTTGAATACCCCCCCTCGCGAGTTTTTTGAACAGGGTCATGAGTTCAATTGCTGGCAAAAGCATTGGCGATATAGCGATGACAATCGCGAATTGTTGGGACCTATATCGAGCAGTGCAGAAGTGGCAAGACCGACGCGCGACGGATCTAACGACTTTGGCTGAAAAGGCGCGTCATGGCGAAAATTGCGACAGTAGGAGAATCGTTCGTGTTTTCACAGCAGTCGCGAAAATTTCCCAAGGCCCACTCTAATCGGGCCGAAGAAGGGCCCCTCCTTTCGAAGCCAGGGGCCCGAAGGGAGCCGATACCTTCGGCGTCGTGACCTCGGGCACGCGAAGGCAACCCAGGCTGGCACTCGGGCACGTGGCCAACCCTTTGGCGTGATTTTGGAGGGCCGACCCTTCGGGCCCTGCCTGGGGCGCCGAGACTCGAACCACCCGTGGAAAGCAGGCTGACTCAGCAGTGGGGACCACACCCTCCGTGGGCCCGAAACACCGGTGATCCATCGTGTGATGTCCCCGTTATAAAATAAAGTGAAGAGTGAATATTCTAAAATCATAACGAAAAGTGACTCAGCCTCTCATAAGAATCGCCCTCCCCCCGCTCTTGAAATTCCACACTGAAATGATTTCACAGGGTGTAAACGCGAACCAATTGTGTTCATGAAAATACTTTCCGCCCCGAGTGTCATCCACGTTGGCGCGCCTCTTCCCACCAAACAAAAATGTACTTGGCCTGCATTCAGTCGCGGGATTTTTTTCCTGCGCCTGACTTTGTGTCCGCCTTCGAAATCTCCACACCTGAAATTCAGCAAACTGTTTGCGCCCCGGTATTCGCAGGTTGTTTGCCCCGGAATCCGCGGAAAACGCATTTTGCGCGGGTTTCCGCGGTTTATGCGGAGGAATAGTCGCCTGCTGATCTGGCTCCCGTCGTGATTCCGCGTCATCCCGAGTGTATACCAGAAGGTATCTACGCATGGAAAAAGGGACGGGCGTAGTGAGAATGAAACCAATTTCCAAGGGTTTGCTCGTTCGAATTGCAGGACACACGGAAACTTAAGTTCGTGAAACGGACTAAACGTCGTGAAAGTCCGAACCGGAACCGTTCTAAAACGTACTGTATCTTGTATTAAATTAGCGTTACACAAATGGACTGTTGTTTAACGCTTGCGTATTTTTCCAAATTTCGTGGACACCCGGAATGTGATTTGGTCTGCCGGTGGTGACTTTTGCCAGTGAGTTCGCGGGCACGAGCCACGAATTACCCTGCAACAGCCGGCTTTCACTCGGTGGCGCGAAAAGTTTTGCTTTCGAAAAATGCATGTTGCTGTACTGTACTGTTTGCATTGTGCTGACATGTAAATGCAGAGCGGTAGTTCGTGGCGTCCTGAAACATGATGAAATATTTCGCGGCCAGTTTCTAGACTTCTCCCGCTCGTGTTTGCCCCCAAAGCTGTGTTTCCTCCCATTGTAAAGCTTATATTCCCGGTATATTTTGTCTCGTGCCCAACCCACACACTTTTTCGTTGCATTGTTGGATGGTTCGCGGGCGTGGGGATTCGCCCGTGTGTTCGTAGTTTCTACTGACATGTATAGTTTCGTCTGCAAATATGGCTCTGAGTGTTCGTGTTGTATTTGGGGCACGAACGGCAGCCGGGGAAATACCCAAAGGGGACTCTCCCGCCTCCTTTACCAAATGCTAAGGGCGAATAACATCGCGAATAACTGTTTCAGGTTGGCGGCGGCAAGCACGCTAGTTCCGTGGCCATGTAGGGTTCCACTGGCGGTTGTGTCGTGATAGTAGGTATACTGAGGAGCCATAGCTAGGGTTGACCTAGCTAGGCAAGAGAGAATGAAGCAAAGAGGGTTTGCACTAGCAACAATGGTGGTACAAATAGCTAACCCTAGAAGGGTTGTACTCGCTATAGAGCACCCCACTGCAGGCTAGAGCATAATATTCTGACACACCCCCATAGTCAAAGTGGGGTGTAATCAGCAGAGCAAGCAAAGCAGTACAAGCTCAGGGTGGATCACGATGTCACCACACATTCTGAGCACAAGCAAGAAGCAATAGTTTAAGGTTCAAATTATGAGCAAAGCTAGAGGCAGTCACAGGGGGCAAGTGAGGAGGAGGAGGGCTGGCGAGAGGAGAGTAGATAGGAGGCGACGACTGAAGATGCAGACACACGGGCAACAGACGGCTCTGGTGCGACAACGTGGCTACCGGGAATGAGTGCCCCGGAGTACAGGAGTAACAGGCTCCGCGGCTAATATGCTCGGCAGGAGCAACGGACCCACAGGCGACGGCGCAACCGGCTCTCTGAGCTACCGGGAATGAGTGCCCCGGAGTACAGGCGCTGCGTACGACACGACGGCAACCTCCGCTCAACCTCCCCCAACAGTCCCACACCCCTCGACACACACCCTCTGCTTCAAACCCTAGCTAGCTCCACTCCCACGGTACCCCCCTTAAACCCCAAACCCTAGGCTCCCACACACCACCCCCCTCAGCGGCAGCTGCAGTAGAGGGAGACTAGGGAGGAGGAGGAGCAGGGGGAGGAACTCACAACCGACACCCCCATAGTCGCCACCCCCACACTCCTCACCCCCAAACCCTAAAACGGGCGGAACGGGGGAAGGAGCGCGGGGGACGGCGAGGGGGACGGCGCACGGCCCCCAGGACGCCACCACGGTGTCAGAATCCCAGTCACTAACCACTGGGATAAAAGGGCTTGTTTATATAGCGGGTGAGTGCGCCCATAACCCCCCAGGCCGACGTGCCTGTAACCCTTCACTAGGATCATCGGGGATCTCCAGTGGACCTCTGACACCCCCCCGCACTGGGATGCCCGAAGTGCACACACCGGGAATCGAACCCGAGACCTTCGCTCTGATACCATGTCAGAATCCCAGTCACTAACCACTGGGATAAAAGGGCTTGTTTATATAGCGGGTGAGTGCGCCCATAACCCCCCAGGCCGACGTGCCTGTAACCCTTCACTAGGATCATCGGGGATCTCCAGTGGACCTCTGACACACGGGGCAGCGAGGGGCCGCGCGCGGCTCCTTAGGGCGCCGCGAAGGGGCAGCGGGGGGTCGCGCGCGGCTCCCCAGGGCGGCGCGACGGGAAATCGGGGGCCGCGCGCGGCTCCCCAGGGCGTCGCGGCCGTCGACGGGGCAGCGAGGGGTCGCGCGCGGCTCCTCAGGGCGGCACGACGGCGAATCGGGGTAGCGGGGGGCCGAGCGCGGCTCCCCCGGACGTCGCAACGGAAAGGGCGAGGGCGCGCGGGGTCCCCCACGGTAGGAAACCGCCGCGCGCCTCGGGGCGCACGGCGGGGAGAAAACCGCCGCACGCCCCGAGCGCGCGGCGGGATAAAAAATCCGTCGCACGCCACGGGGCGTGCGACACAGACAGTAGTAGGAGCAGCGGAAGACTGAGGTGGTGGGGCCCACCCACAGGATCGACCCAACAGGATCGTCCTGCTCTGATAGCATGTCGTGATAGTAGGTATACTGAGGAGCCATAGCTAGGGTTGACCTAGCTAGGCAAGAGAGAATGAAGCAAAGAGGGTTTGCACTAGCAACAATGGTGGTACAAATAGCTAACCCTAGAAGGGTTGTACTCGCTATAGAGCACCCCACTGCAGGCTAGAGCATAATATTCTTACAGGTTGCTGACTGTACGTGGAACTGTTTCATAACTCCTCCGCGAAAGCCTCTTCGCGCTCTCATTTCAGCCCCTGATTTCGTGGCACGCATAAAGCATTTTGTTTCGTGATAAATATTGCCTCTGTATTCGCGGATTTCAAGCTTTCGCTCGAGTGACTCACAAGTTGTTGCAAAAAAAAATATGGCGCCCTGCGCGAATATATTATGGTTCAGCACGTTGGTACAGTTGTCTGTTGGCACATGAATGGCCCCAGATGTCAGTTGCTTGATTGTTTCGCGCTCATGTTCAACCGCGGTCACGAATTTTCGAACCGGTATTTTTCGTGCCAACATTCTCGCGGGGTTCGAAAATGGTCTGGTTTTCTCGGTCGTTGTAGCGATACATACACCACGAATCATTATAGGCGCGAAATACACCACACCCGTGTGTCCATTTTTTTTTTTCGCTTGATTCGGCAGGCGGATTGCTGTTGCATGAAGGTGTAATTCTCAGACGCGAAATGTAATTCACGAACACGCACTCAACATATTGACGAATTTGTTACTTATCCTCGCCAGCAGTCGTAAAGCGTTAGGATTTTTTTCGCACGAAAATTGACAGCCATAGGATCAGCTCTGAGCGAGATAATGACCCTCAATTTTGTCATTGACCTCTGACGCTCTGACACTTCAGCTTTCTACGATGCTTCCGAGCTCGACACGTGGTGCGCGGATGCGAAAAAGAGTCCGCCTGGAGCATTCCGCCGAGCACGTGGTCTAATAAGACTTCGAATTTGTAACCCGGATAAAATCTCGGGGGTTGTCGGCCCAAAGGAACTTCGGAGCTCCCAAGGGTCAACTTCGGACCAAGAGGGACTTCATGGCTGGTGGCCTGCGTGGCAGTCTGACGTCATTTTTCCCGCCTGCTCGCGTGGGTGATTGTGCGCGGATGACGTCACTATTTCACTGTTCGTATGAATTATCCAAAAATTTCGAGCCCCCAACAGCTTTGATGGGGAAATCGACACTCGGCGCTGGCTTTTGGCGATCGAAATTTATTTCGCCGCCATTGGATGGACAGCACCAACACTCGATAGAAACAGAATTAATTTCATAGCAACACTACTGCGCGGACCAGCAATTGAATGGATAAGCGGAAGCGGTTTATTAAACCAAGGCGAAGCGACGTGGCAGCAAGTCTGTGAAGGAGTATTACAACGTTTCGAGCCGATAAATGCAGCGTTAACCGTCCGCGACAAAATACATCGTCATCGACAAATCGGGAGCGTCGCGAACTACACGCAACAAATGGAGGAGTTGTTCAACCGCATCCCCCACGTCACCGAAAGCGAAAAAATTAGAGCATATATCGCCGGGCTGAAAAACGAAACACGACAACACGTTGCGGCCGCAAATTGGAGCAATTACAACGACGTTGTTTCGGCTGCAAACGTTTCGATGTAATTACGATTTATCGGAACACGACGACTTCATGGACGAGCTAGACGACATGGAGGATGCTTGGATACCCCCACGTACGCCGACCCGATGGAACTCGATCGAATCGACGCGAAGGCAAGACCAAAGAAGAACAAATATAAGAGTTCTTTCTGCGGCAGACCGGGACATCGACTCATCGATTGTAACAAAATGAAAACAGCACGTGCATCGTTTCGGGACCGCAGCAGTGGAGCAGATTCAATGCAAAATTTGGAGGATCGTGGAGTGAATTCTTCAACCCACGAACGGACTCTACCAGGGAAAATCGCCGAGAAAAATAACACCTCCGCGAAACAAGACCCTGGTGGACCCGGACAACTCCAAAAACACCCTATTAACTGTAAGCACTCCTCAAAATCATCATATGAAGCTGCGACGACCTCAAACCTTCTCAACAGATGCATCTGCCACATCTACAACATCTACCATACGAGGGAATTCTACTACGAGCTCGAGAACCACGTCGTCGACAACAAAAAAAAAAAAAAAAAAAATGGCACCTTGGGAGAGACTTTCAAAAGAAGTTCAACCCCGAGATCAACTGGGTCACCCGCACGGCGAGCATCTACAATCAAGACAGAAGAGTTCCACTTCCGAGTTGGAGCAACACGGGAGATATTCCGGAGGAGAATCTTGCACGCTTCGAGAAGGACATGAAGCGAACCATGGCAGGGTTTGTCGCACTGGTTACAGACGAAGACAAAGCAGAGAAAAAGG
Source organism: Closterium sp. Yama58-4 (assembly GCA_947470075.1). NCBI lineage: Eukaryota > Viridiplantae > Streptophyta > Zygnematophyceae > Desmidiales > Closteriaceae > Closterium > Closterium sp. Yama58-4. The sequence continues at coordinate 209,029 of CANIUD010000129.1, read as the reverse complement.
CACCTGAGCTTCCACTTGCTATCCAGAAACTTTTGGAGGAGTTCAAAGATGTTCTCCCTGACGACCTTCTATACCAGTTGCCACCATATCGAACCACGAGATCGTCGAAGAACCTGGTTCGAAACCATCCTTCCAAGCACCATATCGACTCAGCCCTACCGAGTTGACCGACATGAAGAAGCAGATCGAATACATGTTGGACAAGGGACTCATTCGACCATCGACATCACCATACGGTGCACTAGTACTCTTCACGCCAAAACCTGATAGGAGCCTACGCATGTGTATTGACTACCGAGCTCCCAATAAGCAGACCATGAAAAACAAGTATCCGATTCCATGGATCGACGATCTGCTTGACCAGCCTTGGGGAGCTACGATATTCTCAAAACTTGATTTGAGATTAGGATATTGGCAGATCCGGATGGCGGATAACTCCATCCACAACACGGTGTTCTAGACACGATACGGATCCTACGAGTAGATCCTTGCAGCGATCATTCTCTGATCGTAGCAAATAACATGCGAATCCATGGTGGTAACTGTAAAACATGACATAGAGTGTGCAATTGATCAAACTGTCTTGCAATACTAAGTCTCGAAGGTACGGTACCGCATCCAGTCCTTGTGCATAAAGAATAAATAATATATCGTCAACATATATTGAAATTTGGGCTGAGAAAGGCCCTTAGGATCATTTTCAAAACTAAGACTTAGGATAATGTTGTAATTACGGAAGCGTTCTAGTGAACTGGTTGAACCACCTTGTGCTAGTGTGTGAGGACAAGATAAGTTAAATTATAATGAGAAGATACAAGGTTTATATAAGATTACAAGAATGATAAAGAAAATCGCTTTATGTTTAACCGTTATTGTAACCTCTAATGCAATTCGATACAGCGACGACTCGGGCAATTGCTCAATGTCAAGGCAGTTGTGTGTCCTTACTATCACACTATTTTTGACCTAGTCAAAGGTCGCTGACCCTTGACCTTCGCTTAATCTCTCGCTGTTGCTTTTCCTGTCAACCGCTTCACTGTAGTTTTGGTTGTCTCGCTGTTGCTTCGCAGTAGCTCGTTTCGTTTACGTTGTGGTGCTTGATACATCAGAAGCGCGAACTATATGTTTCCAACACTCCCCTTCGCTTCTAGAGTGTCATCGCATTCGTTGTTGGTGACGTGGCCTTGTCCAGTCAGCAGCATGCAGTACTCGAACTTCTGTTTTCCGAGTTTCTTGGTTAAGTAGTCTGCTGCCATCTCGGATGTGGGGCAGTAGGATAGCTCGAGTCTTCCTTTCTCGATCTCGTCTTTCACGAAGAAATATCGCAGGGCGATGTGTTTCGTTCGGTTCGCGAACCCACTCTTGTTCGCTATGCGAATTGCAGATTGGTTGTCGCAGAAGAGAGAGAAGCTGGGTAACTGGGCCAACTTCGCTTCTTCCATCAGTTCGCGAAGGTACAGACCTTCCTTGGTGGCTGTGCAGAGTGCAATGTACTCAGCTTCAGCAGAAGAAAGAGCAATTAGCTCTTGCTTGCTCGACTGCCACGAGATAGGACCTACAGGCTCGAGTCGGTAGATGTAGCCGGTTCGTGATCGCCTGTTGTCAGAGACACCAGCATGGTCGGCATCTACGTAGCCGATTAGTTTCGGGGTCGTAGGTCCGGTCTTGTGGTAGGTTAAGCCGATCGTATGTGTGCTGACGAGGTAGTGTAGCGCGCGGTCGAGTTCCGCCATGTGTTCGGCTTCGGGTCTTTTGGTGTAGGTGGCGAGTTGGCTCTCAGAGTAGGATAGGTCTGGTCGGCAGGTGACGGCTGCGAATAGCAGGCATCCCAGCTTCCGTTGGTAGTCGCGTAAGCCGGCAGGTCCGAGCGGATTAGACTTTTCCTGATGATTGCTGGCACTGTAGCGATAGGGCGTGGAGATAGCGGCAGGCGTTAGTCCGAAGCGCTTGGCGATGGTGTCGGCGTATTTTGCGGCGCTGAGGTAGATTGCGTTTTCTCTGTTCAGGATGTTCAGCCCCAGATACTAAGTTACGGTAGAGGAGACGGTGATTGTGAGATCCTTTTGTAGCTCCCCTTCAAACTAGGTGGTGATGTTGTCGGTGGAGCCTATGTAGAGGAGATCATCTACATAGACGATGAGCAGGATGTACCCAGCGGCTTTTGTGAGTCGCTACATCCCCTGATCATGTGGCAGTTGACGGAAGCCGATGCGGATTAATCGGGCATGTAGGTACTGCTGCCACAACCGTGGGGCTTGTTTGATGCCGTACAGTGACTTCAGTAGCTGACAGACTTGATTTGGGTCTGTGGCGGAACCGTGCGGCTGTTCGACGAAGATTTCGGCGTCGGCGGGAGCGTAGAGAAACGCATTAGCTACGTTGATTTGGCGGAGCTTCTTCCGCTTCATGGCGGCTATCGCGAGGAGAATTCGCAGAGAGGTATGTCGGCTGACCGGTGCGAAAGTCTCGGTGAAGTCTCGTCTGTGCTCTTGATCAAAGCCACGCACGACCCATCGTGCTTTAAACTTGTCAATTGTTCCGTCTGCTTTTGTCTTCACGCAAAAGACCCATTTTCCCGTGAGTATGTTTTTGTTGCGTGCCACTCTGATGGGTACTATCTTCCAGGTGTTTATGTCCTCCAACGCCTTTAATTCCCTGTCCATGGCTTCGCGCCATTTTTCCCTGTGCTCCCCCCCCCCCAGAGCATGCTAAACCGTGGCAGGCTCCTTTGGCAGCGATGCTCAGTGGCCGGCGTTGACGAGTCCAAGTATCTACAGTCCACTCTGTGAGCGTCGCGGGAGATTCGGGTCCTCGGGATAGACTGCTTCGTCTCCCGCTTCTGGATCAGGTAAGAAATTGGGGCCTATGCGTTCTGAGACGTTGGTGTTGACCGGCTGGGGTGTAACGTAACCATTGTCGGCGAGGTCGTAGTAGAATTCGGTGTCGACACTTTCGCGGGGATTGTATTCATCCATCGGGATGGGTACCGAGCAGTAGGGCAGAGGTCTGGCTTCCTCCGAAGCTCCGTCCACATTCTGCTCCTCCCAATCAGCTTCGTCGGCTGACGAGGCGAAGGCTCGGTTGCCACGGAAGCCACCTGTGGGGTCTCGCTCAGCTGCCAGGTTGGTCAGGTACGTCGAAAAGGAGAGACGTTCGTAGAAGATAACGTCGCGTGCTACTACTGTTTCCTTCGAGTGGACGTAAAAAATTTTCCACGCGTTGTAGTGTTTTTCGATGCCCAGGTGTAGCCCCCACTGTGCGCGTTGTGAAAAGCGTCCGGCTCGTGCAGTGTGGGGTCGGTACTATACCATGCAGTCGAACACTCGTAACATTATTGTGTTGCCCAACTTTCCTGTCCACAGTATGTGCGGTGATGCGTTGTTCGGAAGTGAGGACGACGAGAGCAAGTTGTGCAGCATGACAGCATGGTCCATTGCTGCAGGCCACTGGCTCTGGGGCAGTCGCATGCCACGTAGGAGCTTGTGCATGGTGTTCTGGAGGGTCCTGTTCATCCTTTCTGCTACGCCTTGCTGTTGATGAGCGTAGGGAAGGGAGATGAGTCTCTTGATGCCTCTCTCCGCCAGGTACTGCTTGAATCGTTGTGACTGGTATTCTCCCCCCCCCATCTGACTGGAAGCTTTTCAGTTTCTCACTAGACTCCCTTTCTACTACTGGGAGCCACGCGACAAAAGCTTCGAAGGCCATGTCGCGGCTTGGTAGGTTGAGGTGCCAAACGTATCTCGTTGCAGCGTCGATGAAGGTGATTACATACTTGTAATCTCCTTGTCCACTGTCCCGGGCGTATAGGATGTCGCTGTAAACTTTCTCCAGCGGTGTGTATGCTGGCGCACTCGGGTTGTGGTGAGAAACAAACGAAGGGCTGATGCGGTAAGTCAGCTTCGGGGCAGGTAAAACAAGTTCCTCGAACTCGTTGTAGTTCTCTGCCGTCGGGTAGCAGTAGCGAGTCTTTATCAAGAACTCCTGCTCTTATCGTGTTGTTCAGTGTTGTGTTGCTGGGGTGACCTAATCTCTCGTGCCACAGTGATTCGTCGGCGCGATGTCCAGGTGACCGTCTGTACAGGTCGGAGTTGGACTAGAAGCTGGCGACGACGTTGGCGCTTCGGTGGATGGCTCATGGGACGGGAGTCAGCTGTCGGGCTGGAGTTGGTGTCGGTTCCTCGAGAGGAGGTGGTGCCGTTGAAGGTCCTGCGACAGGGAGGTTTGGTGTTTGTGCTAGTGTTGTCTCTGCTACTTCTGATGTTGTTTTTGCTACTGTTGTTGCTTCTGTTGCTGCCGATGTTGATGTTCCTGCTGCTGCTGTTGTTGTCTCTGCTGCTGCCGATGTTGTTCCTGCTACTGTTGTTGTCTCTGTTGCTGCCGATGTTGTTCCTGTTGTTGTTGTTGTCTCTGCTGCTTCCTGTTGTGTCACGGCTAATGCTCTTGTGCGTTCTGCCTCATGTATCGTGTATGAGTATCAGAAGCCTCCGGGACTGAAGTCGGGATCAAGATCTGGCGAATGCGTCCACGTGGTGAAGTTGACGATTGCGTCACTGTCAGCGGTGCCTTGGTCCGGGACAAAGTCGAGAACGAAGACGTTGTTCTTCAGGATCGCCTTCCCAATGTAGAGTCCGCCCTTCCCGTTGTACAGTTTGAACTCCTGAATGGTGCTGTCGACTTCAAGGTCAATCCACTTCGCCATGAGTTGACTGACGCTGAGTAATTTGTAGCCGAGTCCTTTTACAATAATTTTTTTTTTACATTTGCAGGATAACGTTAGTCTTGCGTGACTGTAACTGAACCACTCCTTGTCGTCGTGTGCGCAGGTTCTGGTTGTTGGCGACGGTTATCACAACTTCGCGGTTGAGACGTTGTTCCCTTTGAACGGAGCGACCCGAAGAGCACATATGTTGTTTGCCCGCAGCAACTGTCCAAGAACCAAGTGTCTTTCCCGGACGGTTCGCTTTGTGCGATGGCTGATTCGCGACGGGGAGTACGTTCGTCAAGCAGTTCTTCCGGTGAGCAAGTCGGTGGCGATTCAGTGACGCAAGAATCTGTTCTTTCCATGCAGCTTACGACGTTTCTTGTGCCTTGTGCATGTTGTGTTGTTGAAGACTGCGCCTGGTGGGGAGGATGTAGCTGCATGGAAGTTACTTGATTGCTTGAAGGTCGAAGTTGTCGTGGCGGTGGCGTTGACTGCTGCGGATTTGGGCAATGGACACGGGAGTGACCAGAAGTTCGGCAGAGGTGACAGAATGGTGGTACGTGTCTTCGTCCTTGGTTGTTGTCGGTTGTTGTTGTTGTTGTAGCGTCGTTGTGTGTGAAAGGCGAATTTTGGTACTGATGCTTTCTTCGTCTGTCGTTCTTCTTGCAGGTCCATATCCTGTTGCTCGGCATAAATTTCTACGCAAAGGCTTGCTTCGGAGAGCTTTCCGTGGGCCCGAAGAATGGCTCGGGTGGAGCGCCATTGAGGACCGAGGCCTGCGAGGACGACAGTAACGAAGGCGTCTTCAGATGGTGTTCCGCCGCACCAAAGAAGTCTGTCGCGTAGACCGCGACAGCGGCTGATATATGCCATCCCTTTTTCGCTGGGTTGCATTTGGACTGTTGTCAATTGCGCCATGAGACGACTCTGATTAACGCTGTCGTTTGCTTGATACAGGTTCTTCAGGTGGTTGTATGCGAGCTCGGCAGAGTTCCCGTATGCGCGATAGGACCGAATGTTCTGCTACTCGCTCGCCATGATGTTTCGTAGGAGGATGGTGTATGCCATCAGCGACTGATACGTGTATTGTCGTTTGTCGTACTGTGTCCCGTGTGTTGGATATGTCAGGGAGCCGTCGAAGAAGCCAAGGATTTGAGCGCCTTCCATCATCAGCTCGAACTCGAAAGACCAGGTATAGAAGTCTTTCCCATCGAATGGAGTTGTCGTTTGCAGTTTCAGAACGTGTGCAAAACCAAGGGAAAGGACTACAACCAATCGCTTACCTCAGCAAGAAATTGCACGGGGCAGAACTCAACTACCCGATTCACGACAAAGAGGCCTTAGCGATCATCACCGCATTCAAGACATGGCGATGCTACCTCGAAGGAAGAAAGACCACGGTATACACCAACCACTGTAGTTTGAAGTACCTAAAGACGAAGCCTATTCTCTCCAGACGACAGGTCAGGTGGATCGACTTCCTCGAGACGCACTTCGACTACGACATCGTGTACAAGCCGGGACACAAGAATAGGGCAGATGCGCTGAGCCGGCCGGGACGCGTTGCCGCCATACAGGTTGAGGGGATGAATCCGCTACTTGAAGGATTGTTTACGCACGGGTATGCTATCGATCTCGCGATTCCCTTGGCAGAGAAGAAGAAATTGCTGCAGTGGGACCACGACATCGTACTACGCAAAGGATCACCCAAGATATTGGTACCCAACTACCCGCCTCTTCGGCAGTTGCTTCTCAAAAAAATTCCACGACGTGCTCTACGCTGGACACTTCGAGAGTAATAAGACCCTTGTTGGGATTGCGAAAGTCTATTACTGGCCTCACATGGCAGATGACGTGCTAAAGTTCGTCACTTCGTGCGACACGTGCCAACGGATGAAGAGTAGTAAGCTAAAGAAAGCAAGAATTTTTCAGCCTCTACCCGTTCCAGAACAGCCTTGGCAAGTGGTCAGCTTGGACTTCATCACCGGGTTACCACCAAAGTGAGGCATGACGCCATCCTGGTCGTCATCGACAAATTCTCAAAGATGGGACACTTCATTCCAACGCATAAAACTACACGCACGGAGGAAATGGCACAACTATTTATCTGCAGCTTGTTCGATCCAGGTAGTCGGAGATTTTCCGTGTCGAGTATGACTAGTTGCCCAGCTGCCATGATGATTTCTCGTCGTACAATATCTGTATATTTCCGGGCATTTGTATTCGCCTTGCAAATGGCATCAGCTGCTTTCTCGCGATTCTCCTGGAGTTCTGTCACAAATATTTGGGACCGTGGAACCGGGTTGTCGAGTGTAGTCGTAGTTGGTACCACCGAGTCCATCCTGTAATTCAGTAAGAACGGGGAGTGATTAGTCATGTTGGAGGGGCGTTGTTGAACGCGAACTCCAACATGGAGAGTGAAATTTCTAAGCGAGCGGGGTCGGGGCAATTTGTCCTGATCAGCTGTTCCATTGTCAGATTGGTCCGCTCCGTCTGGTCGTCGGTTTGCGGGTGGTAGGCCGACGAGAACTGTAGTTTCGTGCCGTATTGCGCCCACGTCTCCTTCCAAAGCTTCGAAGTGAACTTCAGGTCCCGGTCGCTGATGATCGCTGACGAGATGCTGTGCAGTCGCACAACGGTGGAGATGAAGAGGCGCGCAGTTCGTCGGCTGTGATTGTCATGCGACAAGGTGCGAAGTGCGCCATTTTCGTGAGGCGATCGACGACGACGAATACAGCATCGTTGCCGGACGGCCCAGCTGGCAGCCCCGTGACGAAATCCATCGTCATCTGTTGCCATGGTCGCTCGGGTGGCTCAAGAGGTTGCAGCAATCCAGCTGTCCGTTGCCGTGTCGATTTCATGGCCTGGCACACCCTGCATGAGGACACATAACGCTGCACGTCGTTAGAAGAATCAGGCCAACAGTACTGTCGGTGCAGCATTTTCCAGGTCTTATCAACCCCGAAATGTCCGGAGACGTTAGAATCATGGAACTCATGGATAAGGAGTTCACGCAGCAGCCGGTAAGCGGGAACCCAAATCCGGCCGGTTCTGGCTTCTAGGTGATAATTCCCCTTTTGCGTTGTCGCCTGCTGGTGATTTCCAGTCGTGAAGAACGGGTCCGTATAGTAGCCGTGGGTGAATAATCCCGTAAGTAATGGGTTCGAATGGGTGATGAGTACTGCAGCGGATTGGACTGTCGGTCGGGTCAGGGCGTCGGCGATGTTATTCGCCCCTTTCTTGTACGTGATGCGGTAGGTGAAGTGGCTCTCCATGTAGTCCAGCCAGCGAATTCGTCGCGGGTTGATGTTGGGCTGAGCTCGTAGATTCTGTAGGGACTTGTGGTCCGTGCGAACAGTGGCGTCGGCGCCCGTCAAGTAGCAGCGCCACAGTTTGAACGCGTGTATTATGGCGAGCATCTCCTTGTCATGTATCGGGTACTTGCGCTCGGCTGCTTGCAGCTTGCGTGACTCTGAGGCTATCGGTTGCAGCCCGTTCTCGAAATCTTGGAGAAGCACAGCTCCGATGGTAAAATGTGAGGAGTCGGTGACGACTTCGAATAGTTTCGATGGGTAGGCAATGCGAAACACCGGAGGGGAAACGAAAAAAATCTTCAACTCCTGAAAAGCCGCCTTAGCTTCCTCCACCCCCCCACACACAAACTCTCTATCCTTGTGCAGCAGGTCGGTCAGCGGGCCGGTTATCCCCGCCATATTCGAGATAAATCGCCTGACATAATTCACAAACCCCAGAAAACTCTGAAGTTCCGTGAGATTAGTCAGGGACTTCCACTCCTGGATGGTCTTGATTTTCGTCGGGTCAATTTTACGGGAGATTACGTGCCCTAGAAACTCCAACTCCTGCTTAAAGAACTCGCACTTAGAGCCCTTGGTGATGAGGCGGTTCTCCTGCAACCGTTTAAACATTGCGTGAAGGTCGCAAAGATGCTGCTCACGTGTCCTGCTAAAAATGAGGATATCGTCCAAATAGACAATGACACATCGGTCGATAAGGTCCCAAAAAGCCATGTTCATGGTGTGTTGAAAGGTGGAAGGTGCATTTGTGAGGCCGAATGGCATCACAGTGAACTCGTATCTTCCGTAGCGTGTGCGAAACGCGATCTTATGACAATCGTCGGCAAAGACCCGAATTTGATGTTAACCACCATGCAAGTCAATTTTCGAGAAGTAGCGAGCGCCGCGAAGTTGATCGAGGAGGTTGTTGGTGCGTAGGATTGGATAGCGAGATTCGATCGTCACCCGGTTGAGCGCGCAATAGTCGTTACGCATGCCAAGCCCGTTTGTTTTGTTTTGTTTTGTTTTGTTTTGTTTTGTTTTTTTTTTTTTTTTTTTTTTTTTTTTTTTTTTTTTGCTGGTGTGAACAGGATCGGCGCTACAAAGGGAGATGTACTGGGTCGGATTAACCCCTTCTCCAATAGTGCGTCAATTTTCCTTCGCTGCTCCTCGAGTTCCGACTGGGTCAACCGCCACAGTGTCCGAACAGTCGGTTGCGCGCCAGGCTCCAGCTGGATTTTGTAGTCCTCGGAGCGTTTGGAAGGCAGTCCAGGTGGCAGGTCGTCGGGGAAGATGTCCAGGTACTGTCGAATCAGCTCCGCTAAATCAGGTGGTACAGATGCGCACAACTTTTCGATGTCTTTTCCGTCGGTGTTGGCTGCCAACTCGCGCAAGCATATGGCGAACAGCTGTGCACCTCGGTTGAAGTGGCGAGCAATAGTGATGGCTTTGACGCACGAGGCCTGGATGTAGCTAGGTGTCCATGCAGGCAGTTGAATTAGCCCCTCAAGCTTGCTGATGCTGCGCGATCATGTCGTCCAATCGATGATGGGGTTGTGCTTCCGCAGCCAATCACGTCCTAGCAGTACGTTGCAGCCGCCCAGCGTTGTTGCGAGAACTTCATGCTGAAGCTGAAATTGTCGCCGCATTCGATCCGCACCATCCATATTTCTTCCAAAATCGCCAGAGGCGTCCCATCCACGAGGCGAGAGCCGATTTTGGACAGACACCTGTCAAGTAGCAGCTTGCATTTTTTTGTTGTTGCCAAGTTGAAGAGGCTATGGCTAGCCCCACCATTGACGAGCATTTTCAAATTATTTCTTAATACTCTGCCAACGACCAGCACAGGGTGATCCACATGGTTATCCCCGTTATTTGGCCGAATACGATTGATTGCATAAATCGGAACCATGACTCGGTCGGGATGATGGTGTTCGGGCGACAGAGCACAGTTAGTAAAGAGCCCGTCTGTTACTGACTCTTCCCATTTCCCGGCTATTTCCCGTCGTTCTTCTTCGGCGGTGTTTTCTCAGGAAGTTTGCATATTTGTAACACGGCTTCCCACACTTGAAACACAACCCTGTGTAGGGGCGGTCTGGTGCATGGACTCCGATGATCGTGGCCCGTATGGTCTGGCCGCGAAATCAGTTTCCCTCCCAAGAACATGCTCTCGCTTACTGCATCAGCGCATCTATGGATTCTGCCATTCGTACTGCTTCCAGGAACGATGTCAGGCGGCATCGGCGCACCTCGAACTGTATCTTGTACTTAAGGCTGCCAACGTATTTATGTAACCACTCCGCTTCCGACATGTCATCCATTTGGTCGGCAACCAAGACGCTGTGTAGTCTTGGACAGATGCCAACTACGACCGCACACGCAGCTTCATGCGAGCTTGCTCCGAGGCGGATACGTGCTCGAAGCGATCTCGTAAGGCTGCGCCCCACTCCTTCCACGTGCGAATCTTGGTTAAGCCGATATCAGTGTTGCCACTTGATAAACCGACGTTGAAGTCCCGTCTGCCGCATGTGTCACACCTGTCGGGGTCCCCGTGTCCAAGGTACGTCGCCACCACTCCAGGGCAGCTCCTTGGAGAAGCGAAACCGCGTAATTAATACGCATGGCATCATCGTCAACACGCGCTGCAGTAAAGAAGACCTCCACGCCGAACAACCACCCTTTCACTGTAGTCGTCTTGTCGCTAGGGTTGAACGGGGGCGGGCTTGCAGGCTTGATCTTGATCGTCGTAACTGCAAGTGCCGGTGGTGCCAACGTCACCGGCCGTTTGCTCTTGTCTTTGCCACGTGCGAGCTCGCCACTTGTGACGGTGCCACTTGCTCCTTGGCTGGCGTTGTCACCTTCTTTATCGGGCGACTCCTGACGCGCTTCGCCTTGCGTCCGGCGTAGCTCAGTGTTTTCTTCACATAGTGTCGTGACTCCGTTGACAACGACTTCACTGTTGCCTGTAGCTCCTGCATTTGCGCCAGCATCTGGTTGATCTTCTCCTAGTCCATGAGTCGCACGCTTCGTCTGGAGGGCCCATCAGGCAAGAAGAAAGAAACAACTATCAGAGCTTTCACGTTCTCTCTTACCTAGTTTCAAGCCCAACTACGCTGTACGTCAATGGTCTCAGCACCCTCACTCCCATGTCCACACACTTCCCCATCAACACACTTTGCAAGTCGCACTTGCATGTGGGCTCGTATGGGCTCAACAATCTACCTCCTCTCACTCACTTGCTACCTCTCTCATTCCGCCTACACCCCGCCACTCCCCTCTCCCTCCCCCCCTCCCTCCACATAAGCTGCGCCGCGACCTGGCCCCCACGAGGCTGTACGCCTATGGGCTCAACGCTCTGCCTCTCCGCTCACATTCCCGCTCTCTCATTCTGCCCGCACCTCTCCCTCTCCCCCCCCTCTCCTCGCCCTCCACAGAAGCTGCACCGCGACCTGTCGGCCACAAAGCTGTACGCCTATGGGCTCAACGAGCGCACTGCTCACTACCCTGGTCCCACTCTCGTAGCTCGACGGGGGGTTACCACCAAGGTACATCACTCATTCCCTTCCCCTTCCTCTGTCTCAGGTCTGGCCGTACCTAGTGGTGAGGCGCACGCGGTACCGCTTCCGAGTGCTGGGGGCTGCCAGCAATCGCTTCTTCAACCTGCGCTTCGTTTGCACCGCTCCCTCCAACTACCCCGACTTGACCCCGCCCATTACAGGGGATGTTCTGCCATCACCCATGTTTGATATGGTATGTGATGCCCACCATGCTTCAAGTACGCCCCTTCTCCCTCCCTCTTCGTGTGCGCCGCTCCCGACAACTACCCCGACTTCACCTCGCCTATCACATGCCATGTGCTGCCTATCGTGTAGGTGTGTGCTATGCTGCACGGAACACTGGCAGGTATATCATATGTGTGTACTGCAGAAGCATTGCACTCGTGCAACAGTATTGTATTACAGCAACAACGTTTTTCCTGCAGCATCAGCCATCGCTTCGGATGTGGCCGTCGCCTCTCCACACATTCCCATCCCCCTGCACCCTCCCTTATCCCCCACCAGGCTCATTCCCCCCTCCGTCCTTCTGCTTGCCTGCCAAATCTGACCTTTGCTACAGTGCGCATCCAGTCCCTCCCCTTCCTCTTCCCTCCCACTCCGGTTCTTCCCATCTCAGATTGCCATGGACAGCGGTACGTGCTCCACCCTCGCTGTCCTTACCAAACTTACCAAAGCGCCTCCTCCTCCCCCTCCCACTCCCTCTCCCCTCCTCTCTCTCCCTCCCGCTCCCACTCTTGACCCCCCCGTCTCCCTCCTCGGCCCCGTTCACTGGATCGGCATGGACGCCGACTACCAAACTCATCGATGCACCCCCCCTCCCACTCCCCCTCTCCCTCCTCTTCTCATCAATCTCATCAGATTGGCATAGACGGTGGCTTCCTTCCCCGCTCAGTGACGTGGTCCTCGCTGCTGCTCGCGCTGGGGGAGCGCCACGACATTCTCGTCGACTTCTCCTCTCTCCCCTCTTCCTGCACCGACGTCATTCTTGTTGAGAATCCAGGCCAAGAATAATTGGACTTGGAAGCAATGGGATGCAAATGTGAAAACCCTAGAAGGGTTGTACCCCTTAGTGGCTACCCCACTATAGCCTATACAATATGCACAGCATATAGTTTGACACACCCCCATAGGCAGAGTGGGGGAGAACTAGTGGTCACAAGACCAGTCAAGAAAGGCAAAGCAAGCTCAGGGTGGATCACGAAGTCACCACACATTCCGAGCACAAGCACAAAGGCCACATGGCCAGTTCACATGCATAGTTATATAAGAGAGAGCAAACAGTACAGTGATCACAACCTAGCAAATGTAAGCATGCAAGGATATATATATAGATCACAGTACAAGCAAGGTCAAGCAGTGAGCAAGTGAGAGAACGTAGGCACGAGACCTAGAGCAGTGCAGTGACGCAGATGATCACTGGGAGGAAGTGCCTTGGTGAATATATCGGCTGTTTTGGCCCGCGTGTCCACGTAAGCAAGACAAAGCTGGCCACGCTGCTACAAATCTCGAGCAAGAAAGTAACGCAGAGCGATGTGCTTTGTTTTGTGCTCCAGTCTGTGCTCCTGACACAAGGCGAGGGCTGCCTTGTTGTCGCTGTACAGAACTGGAGGAGAACAACGGGCGGGCTGGAGGCCGCTCTCCCAAGTCAGTCAAAAGGTAGGTGAGCCAGCGTAACTCCTGTGCAGCCATGGTTGTGGCGTAGATCTCAGCCTCACAACTGGAGATGAGAAAAGAAGTAGGGCGGGTAGACCACCACAAGATAGAGCCGGAACCAAGGCTGAAGGTGTAACCCTGTGACGACCGCTGTGTAGCCAGGTCGTCAACCCAAGAGGCGTCTAAGTGTTCAGTGAGGACAACGTCACCCCGTCCTCCAAGCACCAGCCCCATGCCTGATGTACTGCACAAGTAACGCAGCACCCTCTTAGCAGCCTTCCAGTGCTCTCGCCGGTGTCTCCCAGGCGCAACGTAGCGAGCTAGGATGCTAAGAGGGTACGCAAGGTCAGGTCGAGTGCAGGTCATCAGGTACATGAGGCAGCCCACAAGCTCTGGGTACGGGCCACTCGGCTCTACGGACTCGTCCGAAGGTGGAGCTGAGAGCGAGTGACATGTAAACAAAGGAGTGGTTTGTGGTGAGGAGAACTGGAAGCCGAAGTGCTGAAGGACCTGCTGCACCATGTGTGACTGAGTCAGGGTAATGGTGCGGCGTGCTCTGTCCCAGGTGATCTGCAAGCCAAGGTAGCTACGCAGCTTACCTAGATCAGTGCAGGTGTGTCTCTTCTGCAGCTCCAACTTCACAAGGGCGAGAGCCTCAGTGTCAGCAGTGGCGAAGACCAAGTCGTCGACGTACACGAGGATTTAGAACGACTGTAGGGAAGTGTCGGTGCGCAGGAACAGCGACGGGTCAGCAGTGGACGGAGCAAACCCAAGAGCCGCAAGTGTCGTCCTCAGTGTGTCGTGCCACTCACAAGGCGCCTGGCGGAGACCGTAGACTGGCCACCGGAGGCTCCACTGGGTACCAGGAGGGAACGACCCAGTGAAGCCAGGTGGGCGGCGCAGCCAGATCTCCTCGTGCAGGCTGCCCTGCAAGAACGCTGTGCTGAAGTCAAGAGAGTGAAGCTCGTAGTCACGCTGAGCGGCAACGTGCAGCAGCACCCAAAGAGTGGTCATCTTCGGGGTAGGGGAGAAGGTCTGAAAGAAGTCAATTCCCTGTCGCTGACTAAAGCCTTGTGCAACGTAACGAGCCTTGAATACAGGCGGAGAACCCGGAGGCCGCTTCACCCTGAAAATCCACATGCCATCGACGATGTTCGCCCCAAGAGGGGGAACCTCATCGACGTAGGTGCCTGTGGACTTCCAGGATGCCATCTCTGCGTCCATGGCTGTCTGCCACTGAGAGGAGTAGGGACCCGAGATCGCCTCTGCGTAAGAGCGTGGGGTCGGGATGTCTAGTGCATCCGGGTCTCCCTCAGGAGCAAGCAGCCAAGCCACGAGATGAGGTACAGCAGCCGCAAGACACTCAAAGTCCTCCTGCCTGTCCTCAAGGACGTTCGTGCTAAGAGCACACTCACCCTCGACGGACGGAGGACAGACAGACTCAGACTCAGCGACAAGACTGGTAGCGTAGTCTAGACGACACGCAGCAGCAAAGTCCACAAGCTCAGCAACTAAGGCAGACGCAGCAGCAGACTCAAATGACGGGTCAGTGACGACTGTAGCCAGAAGACGCGTGTCTCTAGGGTGAACAACATGAATAGCGTCAGACTCAGGGTCCGAAACTTCAGGAAGCGAAAACGCAGGAGTAGACGGCAGTGGGACGCGCTGGGGAGCAGAGGAGGGACGAAGTGCCATAGTGTGAGTACCTGGCACAGGAGGAGGACGCGGACGAGAGACGCGACGAGCATAGGTAGCAGTGTGAGTAGGAGAGACCGGACAAGACGCATGCTCACGGCGCTCTGTTAAGGACTCTGGCTGCGCTGTGTAAGGATGGGAGGAAGGCAGCGGTGCATCTGGACGAAGGGCAGTGGACGAAGGAAGACTAAGAACCTGACGGAGCACCGACTCGGGAGGAAGCGCAGACAGCTGCGGCGGCGGCGAGAAAAACGGTCGCTGCTGCACGGAACCTCCAGCTCTAGTGCCTCCATCTCCAGCCTCCAGCTCCAGCGCCTCCAGCTCCAGCGCCTCCGGCTCCAGTGCCTCCAGTGCTAGCACCTCCAGCGCCAACGCCTCCTGCTCCAGTGCCTCCAACTCCAGTGCCTCCAGCTCCAGCGACTTTAGGTCCAGCGCCTCAGGCTCCAGTGCCTCCAGGCACCAGCGCCTCCAGCTCCAGCGCCTCCAGCTCCAGTGTCTCGTTCTCTTGCGCCTCCAGCTCCAGTGCCTCCAGCGCCAGTGCCTCCAGCTCCAGTGCCTCCAGCGTCAGTGCCTCCAGCTCCAGCGCCTCCAGCTCTAGTGCCTCCAGCTCCAGTGCCTCCAGCGGCAGTGCCTGCAGCTCTAGTGCCAGCGCCTCCAGCTCCAGTGCCCCTAGCTCTAGTAGCGCTGCGGCGGAGGCGAGTGCGCTGAGCTAGCCACTCGCGCAGCTGCTGTGGTGAGAGGGGCTCCCGCTGGGAAGACCGCGGAAGTGAGGCACCCGAAAGACCACTAGTAGACCTAGCTCCACTAGGCTCTGCACCCCCAGGCTCAGCACCCCCAGGCTCAGCACCCCCAAAAGAAGCACCCCCAGGCTCAGCACCCCCAAGAAGCAGCAACCCTTGGCTCAGTACCCCCAGGCTCAGCACCCCCAGAAGCAGCACCCCCAGGCTCAGCACCCCCAGGCTCAGCACCCCGAGCAGCACCACCCCCAGCAGCACCTGAGTCACCAGTGACCTCGACAGGCTCAGCTAAGGGAAGTGGGTCTACCTGAGAGACTTCTGAAGGAGCAGGACCCTGAGGGGGGAGGGGGTCTACCGGAGGGGGACCTGGAGCGAGAAAGAGCGGCGGGGGGGGGGGGAGAGGGGCAGTGTGGTAGGCAAAGAGACGGTAAAAGGGAACCGACTCGTCAAATGTGACGTCCTGAGAGGGGAAGACACGGCGCGAGCTGGGGTGGTAATACTTCCAGCCAGGCGCGTCAGGGACAAAGCCAAGGAAGACGCAGGTAATAGCGTGAGAGGAGAGCTTGCCCGCGGTGGAATCGCGGACAAAGGCACAGGAACCCCAGACCCGGAACGCGGACGCATCGCCAATCTCCCCCGTCCAACAAAGTGTAGGTGAGGTCTCCGGCAAGGAGACACGGGGCCAGAGGTTGAGCTGATGCGCCGCGTACCGGACCGCAAACGGCCACAGAAAATGGGGAGCAGCCGCATGGATCATAGAGGTACGAGCGACCTCCATGACTAAGCCAATGCGGCGCTCAGCAATCCCATTTTGCTGCGGGGAGGCCGGAAGCGTGAACGACTGGTGAATGCCCTCCTCCTCACAAAAGGACCTTTAGGGGTCGGAGGACAACTCACCGCCCCTGTCATGGTGTAGACGCAGGACAGGAAGGTCCGTGCGGAACCGCTCGCGCAGCTGGAGACGGACAGCTCGGATCCAAGGGATCAAAACAGCAGGCATCTCACCCTTGCTGCGCAAGGGGAAGACCGTGGTGTAACGCGAGTAGTCGTCGACAACCAGCAGAAAGTATCGCTCGCGGCCCTGTCCCTGGACGCGGCTGGGCCCCACACGTCCATGTGGAGAGTCTGCAGAGGAGCAGTCGTCGGGGGAAACGAGGAGTGAGGAGCGGCGCGCTGCCGCCCCTCGACGCAAGGAATGCAGGGCGGGGCAGGCGAGGGTGGGAGGGAAGGCAGAGACCTGGAAGACCAGAGACCAGAAGGTGACGGCCAGTCCGAGAGCACGTACAGATCGCCACACGCTGCCATCCAGGTGTAAAGGTATCAACCCCCCCCCCCATCTTGGAGAACTGCGTTGCTCACCAAGTTCGTCGAGAACGAGGGGAGGTGGAGACCAGACAGGGAACCGGACGGAACGGCCGGGCACGGGAGCACAGTAGAGGAGCGTGCAAGAACCGGGCCCCCAGAGGGGTCAGCCAGGGAAACTGCAACAGGCCTGGTGAGTGGTGTGACTGTGGTACTGTCACAAAAGAAGCAGCGAGAAGTACCTGATTCAAGCGTGAAGGTGTGCAAGGCCTCAGCAGGCGCAGTATCAGAGAGAGCAGACTCACTAGCACCTAGAGCAGCAGCCTCTATACCAGGGTCATACGGCGCACACAAGTAACAGTCACCCTCAACACTAGTAGACAGAGCATACATGCCAGCAATGATAGCATCAAAGTCTAGAGCAAAGATATCAACACCAGCCTAAGCTCTGCCCAGCGGGGCAGCTCATGCTCGTCGCCCATCTCCTGGCGCCAAGCGTCGTCTAGGCGGGAGAAACAGCGGTGCTGGGTGTGAAACTTCCCGCACGTCTGACCAGCGCGGGGACCTGTGCGAATAACGTACGAGCAGCGACCACTACCACCACCCCTAGATGCCGTACGCTGAGCAAGCCACTCACGAAGCTGCTGGGGCGAGAGGGTCTCACGTGGACGCTGATGCTGCTGCCGCTGAACTGTGCCAGAGCGATCACCACCGCAGCCGTTGCCACCACTCCCGCCGCTGCCACTCCCGCCACCACTGCTCCCACTGCCACCACGACCACTACCACCACCACCCCCGCCACCGCCTCCACCTCCGCCGCCGACGGCCCCACTCGCTCCACCACTCCCACCGCCACCTCCACCACCTCCGCCTCCCCAACCATCTCCCCCCCCCCCCCCGCCGCCACCACCACCACCCTTGCCCCCCTTGCCCTTGCTGCTGCGGCGCTTCCCACTAGGAGCAGAAGCAGCACCGACCTCATTAGCACCAAGGAAGTCGACAGCAGCGGCAGAGGCAACAGAGGGGGCGAGGGGGGAGGGGGAGCACCCCTCAAAGAAGGGCGTGCGAGGGGTGCCACGGGTAGCACCTACAGCGACTATGTTGGCTTCAGCTGCAAGAAGGTGCTTCCCTAGCAGGTCGATAGTGAGGTCTGTGGGGGGGAGAGCGAGAAGGGTGTCCCGGACTGCACTAAGAGAGTCAGGGAGGCGTGTCACTATAAAGTGGAGAGTGATATAGATCGGGGGCTCGTTCATGGGCAGGAACTCGGCAGAGAGGGCAACACGGTAACGAGCATCCGTAGCGCGAAGGTGGGAGAGGAGATCATCTACAGAGGCGAAGGAGGACAGGTCAGGGAAAAGGTAGGGCAGGAAGAGGCGGCTAAGTGCTGCAGTGGCAGGGGATGAGTAGCGGGCAACTACAGCCTCGTAAAGGGCCTTAGCAGTTTTCGCATGGTAAAAATGCTCGCATTCAGCTACCGGCAGGTGGTTGCGAATGGCTAGGCGAGCAGCAGCATCGCGGGTAAGCCACTGCGAGCGAGTCGTCGCGTCAGCTGAGGCTGGTGGGGCAGTGGAGGCACCAGTCGCTAGGTCATAGAGCGAAACACCGTCCCTAGCGTCGCTCAGCAGGTACAGCTGCAGGTACTAGAGCTAGGTTTCGAAGTTGACTGGGCGGCCGTCAGGATCGAATGCGAGAATACGCAGAGTGGCAATAGTTTAGCAGCTTAGTAGCAGGGCAGGGCAGAGGCAGCGCAAGGGCTGCAGAGGTTTCAAGCAGGCAGCAAGGGCGGCGCGCGAGGCTGTAAGGGCAGGGCGCAGGCTGCAAGGGCGTTGCGCGGGGCTGCAAGGGTGGCGCACGGGGCAGAGCCGAGGCAGCTCGAGGGCTGTTGGGGCAGGGCGCGGGCTGCAAGGGGCTGCGCGCGGGGCAGGGCAGAGGCAGCTCGAGGGCTGCTGGGGCAGGGCGCGGGTTGCAAGGGGCTGTGCGCAGGGTGGGGCAGAGGCAGTGCGAGGGCTGCTGGGGCAGGGCGCGGGCTGGAAGGGCGGTGCGCGGGGCAGGGCAGAGGCAGCGCGCGAGGGCTGCATGGGCTCGCGCAGGGCTGCAGATGGCAGCGCGCGGGCTGCAGGGGCAGCGCGTGGGGCCGCAAACGGGAGTGCGCGAGCTGCTGGGGCTGCGCGTGGGCAGTGAGGGCGGCACGCAGGCTGCTGGCGCGGTGCGCGGGGCTGCAATGGGCCGCGCCCGGGCGGCGAAGGCGGCGCGCGGGCGGTGAAGGCAGCGCACGGGCGGTGAAGGCAGCGCGCGGGCTGCGAATAGGCGACACGCGCGGGCTGCAGGGGCGGCGTGCGGGATTGCAGGGGCGGCGCGCGTGGGCGGTATAGGGCAGGGTAGGGCGTGGGGTAGCGCGGTAACTGGTGGGCCCTAAAAAAAATCGGACCTACGGACCTACTGCTCTTAATACCATGTTGAGAATCTAGGCCAAGAATGATTGGGCTAGGAAGCAATGGGATGCAAATGTGAAAACCGTAGAAGGGTTGTACCCCCTAGTGGCTACCCCTCTATAGCCTACACAATATGCACAACATATAGTTTGACAATTCTCACCAACGACGCCCCCGCGCCCTTCCCCTCGGGCTCCGTACCGGGCATCAACGCCACGGGCGTGGTGATGCGGTTCATTGTGGACCACACGGCCGCTGTTGTGCCTGCGCCTCCTGTCCCCAAGAAGCTCGTTGTGAGTGTGTGTGTGTGTGTGTGTGTGCGCGCGCGCTGTGGGAGGGCAGCACGGGTGTGCTCTTGTCGAGTATTCCCCTTCATGGGCAGCAACGCCACGGGCGTGGTCATGCGGTTTCTGGTGGACAGCTCAGGTGTTGTGTTGTCGCTACCTGTCCCGAAGAACAAGCTTCTTCAGGTGTTATGAGTCGGTGTGCTCTGTGGGCAGGGCAGCAGCAGCACGGGTGTGCTGTAGAGTATTTCTCCCGTCCTCTCTCGGACCCCGGAGCTGCCCCTCTGTCTTAGGCTTCTCCCTTTGATACCAAGGAGAGGTGAAGTGTGCCACTGAAAGTGCACGCCCCACTCCAACCGCCCTTTGATGTTCCTTGACGGATCAGCCCCCTCCTTTCTTCCTCCCTGCTTCCCACAACCCCGCCCTCACATCTCTCCTCCTCCCCAAACCCCCACCCCACCACTTTCTTTCTCGCACCTCCGCTCTCCTCTCTCCTCTCCACACCTTCCCTCACCCCTTTCCTCCCCACATCTTCCCTCTCACCGCGCCAGTCCCTTCCCAAGTTCTGTCCCATGTAACCAAAGAGAGGTGGATGACAAGCCTGCCAGAGCGCCTCACTCGCGCTCTCTCCTCGCATCCCCCTTCCCCCGTGGCAGTCCCTTCCCAAGCTGCGCCTCTCCCGTGTGATCAAGGAGAGGTGAATGACAGCCGTGCAGGTGAATTCGCGCATCACCTTCAATGGCCTTGGTTTCAGTGATCCCGCAACCGAGACTCCCAATCGGGTGAGTGTAGCGAGGTGACTCTTGAGTCACGGGTGAGTGTAGCGAGGCGAGGCACCCGAGATGGTAGAGTGTAGAGGTGGAGAGGCACCCATGCAGATGAGTGTATAGGCAAGGCACATTGGCACACCATGCCTTACACAGTGACACCCATCCCATCCACTTGTTTCGCATTCACCCCATATCCCCACGCCTGCTGTCTTTCCACGATGCGTGCCATGTGCCATATGCCACATGCCACATGCCATGTGCTACCCTGTCCATATGTGCCTTGTGAGCAGGACTCGGAGGAGCTATGGCACATCATCAACAACACATCAGCGGCGTGCATGGGTGTGGGACGCGTGTGGCACTGCCCACATCATGGAGCATGAGGGCAATGAGATGATGCGGCCCCTCATTATCAAGTAAAGAGCATGGGGAGCAGGAGGATGTGTGCAGGGTGTAGTGAGCACAGCTGCATGCATGGTGTGGGATGGGAATAATGTAGCCCAAGCTGGGTGCGGCACAACTCATGTCGATAAAATGGAAAGAGATAAAGATGTACATGCTCATTTTATTTTTCATCCAATGTGCCAGTGGTCTAGTGGTAGAATAGCACCCTGCCATCAGCTCGGTGCAGACCCGGGTTCGATTCCCGGCTGGCACAGCCTAGTTTTGGAGGATTAAGTTTTTGCGTCCTCATTCTCCGCTGCTGCCATATGATCAGCTCTTTTGCATTAGGGTTTCCGTGTATGGACTCCCGAATCAGCGTCCATCCTGAAAAGGTACGGGGCAGAAGTGCAACAGAAGCATGATATTGTATTTGACATTCGGGATTTTAGCACCACGAGCTTGCGCTCCTGTCTCCCCGCCTCCCGTCCCTTCCCTCTCCCGTCCCTCTTCTCCTTTCATCCCTCCTTGCCTCCCGTCTCTCCCCTCCTTTCATCACTTCCTTCCGCCTGTCCCTCCCCTCCTCACTTCCCTCACCTATTCCCTCTCTGGGCCTACCCTCCTCTTCCTCCCCTTCCTCACCCTCCGCTCCCTCCCCTTCCTCTCCCTCCTCTCCCTCACCCTGTTCTCCCTCCTCTCCCTCACCCCCCTCGCCCTCCTCACCCTCCCCTACTCACCCTCCTCTCTCTCACCCTCCATTCCCTCTTCGCCCTCCTTGCATTCCTTACCCTCCTCTCCCTCTGAGTTTTAGCGAAGTGGCAGAGTTTTTCGCGATGTTCAAGGGTTTAGGGGTGAAGCTTGATGATGGTGCTTTGGAGAAATTCTTGCACACATTTTGTCAAACAACTGACAGCTGAAGCTTATACAGCTCTTCCTAAATTAGTTCCAGTAATCCACCATCTGCACGCAGCCAGATTGCTACTTCTGCTTTCATGTGCTCTTTGCTGGAACAAGCTAAACGGAACTCAGAAACTTGCCTTTTATAAGCTTTCCAGGCTCCAGATTCAATCACTTCGGCGTGGCCTTGGTCATCGGTCAAATCTTCCATACGTGCATGTCTATCCATAGAAACAGTTTGACTTCTAATATCAGGCAAAACCCAACTGTGTGTTCACTTTTGCAAATCAGGCAAAACCTCAACAGTAAGAACTCATCAAAATCATCATACAAGGAAGGATGCTGGTGATGGGTGGGTTGAACAACTCCTCCGCCGACCCTACCCATCACCAACAATAGCCTCTCCACTTTCGGCACCGCTGCTCGCCGCACTTCCTACGGAGAGGGATTTCGCCAACTGCTGTCGCCATCGCCGGAGACGTCGTCGTAGTCGTCGTCGCTGCATTCGCTTGCGACTTCATTGCTCGGGCCGCCAAGACAACGACATTGGAGTGTCGGTTCTGTTGATTTGTTCGCTTGACCGTCTACTAACGTGGAATTTGATGCTTCGCTGGCATCTTGCCGTGGGCTCCGCCCGTGCGTGTTGATCGTTGACTTGCTAATTAGGGGTAATGCGTCGCCGACGCCCTCGGCGACCTACCTGCTTCGTCGCCTTCTATCGTCTCAAGATCAACAGGTGTTGTTTGTCTAACCGCATGGTTTGGTCTGTTATCGTCACGAAAGTTCCATGAGTCGACCCGTATTGACAAATGTTTGTCGGCCATTTCTGTATGGAGAAGTCGCTGCTCGGTTGTCATGATCACTAGTTCTCGCGAAGTGACTACTCGGTTGTCATTATCACTAGTTCTCGCGAAGTGACTACGGAGGTAATGCACAGAGTTAGATTTTTGAGCAAAAACAGAGAGTATCGACCAGGTTGCGTTGAATGAATCCAGTTTTTGGTTGCTGGAAAACTCCAGTGGAGGGAAATGCATAGCACGCATAAAACTACACGCACGGAGGAAATGGCACAATTATTTATCTGCAGCTTGTTCGATCCAGGTAGTCGGAGATTTTCCGTGTCGAGTATGACTAGTTGCCCAGCTGCCATGATGATTTCTCGTCGTACAATATCTGTATATTTCCGGGCATTTGTATTCGCCTTGCGAATGGCATCAGCTGCTTTCTCGCGATTCTCCTGGAGTTCTGTCACAAATATTTGGGACCGTGGGACCGGGTTGTCGAGTGTAGTCGTAGTTGGTACCACCGAGTCCATCCCGTAATTCAGTAAGAACGGGGAGTGATTAGTCATGTTGGAGGGGGCGTTGTTGAACGCGAACTCCAACATGGAGAGTGAAATTTCTAAGCGAGCGGGGTCGGGGCAATTTGTCCTGATCAGCTGTTCCATTGTCAGATTGGTCCGCTCCGTCTGGTCGTCGGTTTGCGGGTGGTAGGCCGACGAGAACTGTAGTTTCGTGCCGTATTGCGCCCACGTCTCCTTCCAAAGCTTCGAAGTGAACTTCAGGTCCCGGTCGCTGATGATCGCTGACGAGATGCTGTGCAGTCGCACAACGGTGGAGATGAAGAGGCGCGCAGTTCGTCGGCTGTGATTGTCATGCGACAAGGTGCGAAGTGCGCCATTTTCGTGAGGCGATCGACGACGACGAATACAGCATCGTTGCCAAACAACCCAGCTGGCAGCCCCGTGACGAAATCCATCGTCACCTGTTGCTATGGTCGCTCGGGTGGCTCCAGAGGTTGCAGCAATCCAGCTGTCCGTTGCCGTGTCGATTTCATGGCCTGGCACACCCTGCATGAGGACACATAACGCTGCACGTCGTTAGAAGAATCAGGCCAACAGTACTGTCGGTGCAGCATTTTCCAGGTCTTATCAACCCCGAAATGTCCGGAGACGTTAGAATCATGGACCTCATGGATAAGGAGTTCACGCAGCAGCCGGTAAGCGGGAACCCAAAACTGGCCGGTTCCGGCTTCTAGGTGATAATTCCCCTTTTGCGTTGTCGCCTGCTGGTGATTTCCAGTCGTGAAGAACGGGTCCGTATAGTAGCCATGGGTGAATGATCCCGTAAGTAATGGGTTCGAATGGGTGATGAGTACTGCAGCGGATTGGACTGTCGGTCGGGTCAGGGCGTCGGCGATGTTATTCGCCCCTTTCTTGTACGTGATGCGGTAGGTGAAGTGGCTCTCCATGTAGTCCAGCCAGCGAATTCGTCGCGGGTTGATGTTGGGCTGAGCTCGTAGATTCTGTAGGGACTTGTGGTCCGTGCGAACAGTGGCGTCGGCGCCCGTCAAGTAGCAGCGCCACAGTTTGAACGCGTGTATTATGGCGAGCATCTCCTTGTCATGTATCGGGTACTTGCGCTCGGCTGCTTGCAGCTTGCGTGACTCTGAGGCTATCGGTTGCAGCCCGTTCTCGAAATCTTGGAGAAGCACAGCTCCGATGGTGAAATGTGAGGAGTCGGTGACGACTTCGAATAGTTTCGATGGGTAGGCAATGCGAAACACCGGAGGGGAAACGAAAAAAATCTTCAACTCCTGAAAAGCCGCCTTAGCTTCCTCCCCCCCCCCACACACAAACTCTCTATCCTTGTGCAGCAGGTCGGTCAGCGGGCCGGTTATCCCCGCCATATTCGAGATAAATCGCCTGACATAATTCACAAACCCCAGAAAACTCTGAAGTTCCGTGAGATTAGTCAGGGACTTCCACTCCTGGATGGTCTTGATTTTCGTCGGATCAATTTTACGGGAGATTACGTGCCCTAGAAACTCCAACTCTTGCTTAAAGAACTCGCACTTAGAGCCCTTGGTGATGAGGCGGTTCTCCTGCAACCGTTTAAACATTGCGTGAAGGTCGCAAAGATGCTGCTCACGTGTCCTGCTAAAAATGAGGATATCGTCCAAATAGACAATGACACATCGGTCGAGAAGGTCCCAAAAAGCCATGTTCATGGTGCGTTGAAAGGTGGAAGGTGCATTCGTGAGGCTGAATGGCATCACAGTGAACTCGTAGCTTCCGTGGCGTGTGCGAAACGCGATCTTATGACAATCGCCGGCAAAGACCCGAATTTGATGTTAACCACAATGCAAGTCAATTTTCAAGAAGTAGCGAGTGCCGCGAAGTTGATCGAGGAGGTTGTTGGTGCGTAGGATTGGATAGCGAGATTCGATCGTCACCCGGTTGAGCGCGCAATAGTCGTTACGCATGCCAAGCCCGTTTTTTTTTTTTTTTTTTTTTTTTGCTGGTGTGAACAGGATCGGCGCTGCAAAGGGAGATGTACTGGGTCGGATTAACCCCTTCTCCAATAGTGCGTCAATTTTCCTTCGCTGCTCCTCGAGTTCCGACTGGGTCTACCGCCACTGTGTCCGAATAGTCGGTTGCGCGTCAGGCTCCAGCTGGATTTTGTGGTCCTCGGAGCGTTTGGAAGGCAGTCCAGGTGGCAGGTCGTCGGGGAAGATGTCCAGGTACTGTCGAATCAGCTCCGCTAAATCAGGTGGTACAGATGCGCACAACTTTTCGATGTCTTTTCCGTCGGTGTTGGCTGCCAACTCGCGCAAGCATATGGCGAACAGCTGTGCGCCTCGGTTGAAGTGGCGAGCAATAGTGATGGCTTTGACGCACGAGGCCTGGATGTAGCTAGGTGTCCATGCAGGCAGTTGAATTAGCCCCTCGTGCTTGCTGATGCTGCACGATCATGTCGTCCAACCGATGATGGGGTTGTGCTTCCGCAGCCAATCACGTCCTAGCAGCACGTCGCAACCGTCCAGCGTCGTCGCAAGAACTTCATGCTGAAGCTGAAATTGTCGCCGCATTCGATCCGCACCATCCATGTTTCTTCCAAAATCGCCAGAGGTGTCCCATCCACGCGAGAGCCGATTTTGGGCAGACACCTGTCAAGTAGCAGCTTGCATTTTTTTGTTGTTGCCAA
Organism: Closterium sp. Yama58-4; assembly: GCA_947470075.1. NCBI lineage: Eukaryota > Viridiplantae > Streptophyta > Zygnematophyceae > Desmidiales > Closteriaceae > Closterium > Closterium sp. Yama58-4. The sequence continues at coordinate 183,340 of CANIUD010000129.1, read as the reverse complement.
GTTGAAGAGGCTATGGCTAGCCTCACCATTGACGAGCATTTTCAAATTATTTCTTAATACTCTGCCAACGACCAGCACAGGGTGATCCACATGGTTATCCACGTTATTCGGCTGAATATGATTGATTGCATAAATCGGAACCATGACTCGGTCGGGATGATGGCGTTCGGGCGACAGAGCACAGTTAGTAAAGAGCCCGTCTGTTACTGACTCTTCCATTTCCCGACTCTTTCCCGTCGTTCTTCTTCGGCGGTGTTTTCTCGAGCAGTTTGCATATTTGTAACCCGGCTTTCCGCACTTAAAACACAACTCTGTGTAGGGGCGATCTGGTGCATGGACTCCGTTGATCGTGGCCCATATGGTCAGGCCGCGAAAACAGTTTCCCTCCCAAGAACATGCTCTCGCTTACTGCATCAGCGCATCTATGGATTCTGCCATTTGTACTGCTTCCAGGAACGATGCCAGGCGGCATCGGCGCACCTCGAACTGTATCTTGTAAGGCTGCCAACGTATTTATGTAACCGCTCTGCTTCCGACATGTCATCCACTTGGTCGGCAAACAAGACGCTGTGTAGTCTTGGACAGATGCCAACTACGACCACACATGCAGCTTCATGCGAGCTTGCTCCGAGGCGGATACGTGCTCGAAGCGATCTCGTAAGGCTGCGCCCCACTCCTTCCACGTGCGAATCTTGGTCACGCCGATATCAGTGTTGCCACTTGATAAACCGACGTTGAAGTCCCGTCTGCCGCATGTGTCACACCTGTCGGGGTCCCCGTGTCCAAGGTACGTCGCCACCACTCTAGGGCAGCTCCTTGGAGAAGCGAAACCGCGTAATTAATACGCATGGCATCATCGTCAATGCGCGCTGCAGTAAAGAAGACCTCCACGCCAAACAACCACCCTTTCACTGTAGTCGTCTTGTCGCTAGGGTTGAACGGGGGCGGGCTTGCAGGCTTGATCTTGATCGTCGTAACAGCAAGTGCCGGTGGTGCCAACGTCGCCGGTCGTTTGCTCTCGTCGTTGCCGCGTGCGAGCTCGCCACTTGTGACGGTGCCACTTGCTCCTTGGCTTGCGTTGTCACCTTCTTTATCGGGCGACTCCTGACGCGCTTCGCCTTGCGTCCGGCGTAGCTCGGTGTTTTCTTCACATAGTGTCGTGACTCCGTTCACAACGACTTCACTGTTGCCTGTAGCTCCTGCATTTGCGCCAGCATCTGGTTGTTCTTCTCCTGGTCCATGAGTCGCATGCTTCGTCTGGAGGGCCCTTCAGGCAAGAAGAAAGAAACAACTATCGGAGTGAGGCAGGTTAGAGTTAACGAACCTTGCAGCCAACCGTTTTGCAGTCTCCTGTTCTAGCCAACCTGTGTCTCCAAACTACCCTCGAAAAGTCGGGTGAACTAGGAAAGTAGCTCTGATACCAGGTGTTATGAGTTGTAAAAGAGAGTGCGCAGAATAACGAATAACGAGGCTGTGGCTAAATCAACTGACAATAAAACGAAGGCACACGATTATATAGTGACTACCCTAGCTAGGAGGGAACCTCAGGGAAACGAGGTCGAGCGCATGTTTGGCGATCGGAAAGCCGAAGGCAACGCAGGGCAGCCTCGGCATCGGAAATGCAGGCCGAACGTGTGAAGTCCGAAATGTCGGGGTTGTACGCATAACAGTCAACACCGATAAAGAATAAGGAAAAATTCCTTTCACATGCAAGGGAAAGCAAAGAGCTAGACAAAAAAGAACAGCTGGGGGCATTTGGAGAAGGACGAGGCTCGAGTGCTTAGGAGGACCTACTATGACGAGAGCAAGATGAGTTGGAGTCAGAGCTTCAGGACAATTTGGGAGGACCCGAGGTCCCGATATAAGCCACCATGAATGGAGGCGGGAGGGTAGCAGTGTACTAGCCCTGCGACATTCCCTTTCCCCAGAATCATTTACGACTGACGATGTATGCATGCCCGTGTAATACATCAATAAATATTTTAGTGAAATGTATTCATTCAATTGATTGTGTCGCCCCTGACTTCACCACGTACAGCACTGTTCATGGGACTCGACCGTCGTTGTACCAGTTAACGGTGCAAACAACATCGCGCTCCCGCCAAACAATGCATTCAGAATAAGGCAGCATCGGCCTACCCTTCTGGAATAGCTCGAGCCTCGCATATGCATATACAAATTTATTTTGCAGTTTCTCCGTTTGTGATAAATGATAACGGTAATGTTGATGTGTATTTCTGATTGAAACAAATAAACAGGAGGATGCGGTGCAAACGCAACCCTTACGCATTAGATGGCGATCTTTTCTTTTCTTTTCTTTTCCAAAAGTATCTTCAGACAACATTCGGTTTTTTCTTTCTTTCTTTCTTTCTTTCTTTTTCTCTTCTTTCTTTCTTTCTTTCTTTCTTTCTTTCTTTCTTTTATTTTCTCTATATTTGTCATGTATAGAACCTGCTTTCTTATCTCGGTAATAAATGCATCGAAGCATTCAAAAATGGGTTTATAGCATGGAAAGCATCGAACAAATGGCGAACAAGTTGGTGCACCGACGGGCGATGGCTCACAAACAGGTGACAGGCGACGGACGACAACACGAATGATAACATCCCCTATTTCTGCTAAGGCAGTTCGTAGGGGTCTGCTGGCAGTCACCTCCGGCCAGAAGGTCGCAATATCCCAGTGCTGTCGCTTTGCTGGCACGTCGAGACAAAAATGATATGACCCCATCTGGCGCACCTGGCACGTCTAACACCGTTGATGTTCGGTCCAGAGCGGGTGGAGTGTTGTCGCGCTGGCAAGGCACAGAAGCCGAGCCGCCATATTCTGCTAGGCGGCAAAGGCGTCAGGAAACGATGCGGGGCTTAACGCGTCTGGATCAGAAACAGACGGAATCGACCGCACGTCTCCTGTCTCGCGTTAGCGTCGTGTGACCGTGGATTCAGGGTTACGCGATGCCACGATTGTCGCGTTTGGAATGAAAACAAGTCAATTCAAGTCAGCACCCTTGATTTGTCGCAGAGGACGGCGAAAAACGACAGCGATGGCTGCAACTCCCAATACGTCCTGGAGACACCCATACAACACCCATTCTGATGTCCTGCGACATCCGCAGTCATGCGACACCTCATGCGACAACCCATGTGCATGAGGACACGCGACGCACATCACAGTAGCACCGCGCGGCTTCCACTGCTGCTTACTCGAGGCGATGATCTCTAGGGTGACTCGACGCGATCGTCTCACTATAAAGCCCTCCGTCCAATAACTCCCTCAACCACACCTTTACCGCCCTTACTCGCCGACAAACCTTTGAGCCGACTCATAAGCAACCATATTCATCTATGATCAATAGCGCGCCCGTCACATCCTACTCGCAACACCCTATGGCAGCATCGCAATGGCTCACACCCGCCTTCACACCCGCGCTCGCGGTCGCCGCAACCGTCTCTTCCGCAAATCTCCAACACTTCCTCAGTCGTCGTCGTTGCCGCTGTCGTTGCCTTCCTGGCCGCCGCCGCTGCCGCCGTCGCCCGTGTGACTGTACATGGGGCACCGTTAGCAGGGTCGATGTGCGTGAACGAGTTTTTGAGGAAGCCTTTGTGCAAATTCGTGGATGACCTTTGAGGCCTAGCGTCTCAAAAGTTTCGTGCATGACCTGGCGGCCGCCCCGCGCATGTAGGTGGATGCGTCCATGGGGAGGACGATCCGCATCGGCGCGTATCAGATCTACCAGGCGAGTGCGGCCAATTCAAAAGTGCATGTTGTAGCGTTTCTGAGGCAGTTTTAAGAGCGTACATGGATAGTCTATTGGGTTTGCAGGTAATATGTCGACCAGGTACGTGTGGGCGAATGAGTGAATGAGTAGCGCTGATTATGGTGCCTGCCTTACTGGTTGTCCTCTTTTCGTTCGCTCACTCTAACCCGCACTCTCTCATTCAGTATCTCTCTCCCGCTCCCTCTTTCACGTTCTCTCTTTCCTAGTCTCAAGCCCAACTACGCTGTACGTCAATGGTCTCAGCACCCTCACTCCCATGTCCACACACTTCCCCATCAACACACTCTGCAAGTCGCACGTGCATGTGAGCTCGTATGGGCTCAACAGTCTACCTCCTCTCACTCACTTGCTGCCTCTCTCATTCCGCCTACACCCCGCCACTCCCCTCTCCCTCCCCCCCTCCCTCCACAGAAGCTGCGCCGCGACCTGCCCCCCACGAGGCTGTACGCCTATGGGCTCAACGCTCTGCCTCTTCGCTCACATTCCCGCTCTCTCATTCCGCCCGCACCTCTCCCTCTCCCCCCCCTCTCCTCGCCCTCCACAGAAGCTGCACCGCGACCTGTCGGCCACAAAGCTGTACGCCTATGGGCTCAACGAGCGCACTGCTCACTACCCTGGTCCCACTCTCGTAGCTCGACGGGGGATTACCACCAAGGTACATCACTCATTCCCTTCCCCTTCCTCTGTCTCAGGTCTGGCCGTACCTAGTGGTGAGGCGCACGCGGTACCGCTTCCAAGTGCTGGGGGCTGCCAGCAATCGCTTCTTCAACCTGCGCTTCATTTGCACCGCTCCCTCCAACTACCCCAACTTGACCCCGCCCATCACAGGGGATGTTCTGCCATCACCCATGTTTGATATGGTATGTGATGCCCACCATGCTTCAAGTACGCCCCTTCTCCCTCCCTCTTCGTGTGCGCCGCTCCCGACAACTACCCCGACTTCACCTCGCCTATCACATGCCATGTGCTGCCTATCGTGCAGGTGTGTGCTATGCTGCATGGAACACTGGCAGGTATATCATATGTGTGTACTGCAGAAGCATTGCACTCGTGCAACAGTATTGTATTACAGCAACAACGTTTTTCCTGCAGCATCAGCCATCGCTTCGGATGTGGCCGTCGCCTCTCCACACATTCCCATCCCCCTGCACCCTCCCTTATCCCCCACCAGGCTCATTCCCCCCTCCGTCCTTCTGCTTGCCTGCCAAATCTGACCTTTGCTACAGTGCGCATCCAGTCCCTCCCCTTCCTCTTCCCTCCCACTCCGGTTCTTCCCATCTCAGATTGCCATGGACAGCGGTACGTGCTCCACCCTCGCTGTCCTTACCAAACTTACCAAAGCGCCTCCTCCTCCCCCCCCCTCCCACTCCCTCTCCCCTCCTCTCTCTCCCTCCCGCTCCCACTCTTGACCCCCCCGTCTCCCTCCTCGGCACCGTTCACTGGATCGGCATGGACGCCGACTACCAAACTCATCGATGCACCCCCCCTCCCACTCCCCCTCTCCCTCCTCTTCTCATCAATCTTATCAGATTGGCATAGACGGTGGCTTCCTGCCCCGCTCAGTGACGTGCTCCTCGCTGCTGCTCGCGCTGGGGGAGTGCTACGACATTCTCGTCGACTTCTCCTCTCTCCCCTCTTCCTGCACCGACGTCATTCTTGTTGAGAATCCAGGCCAAGAATGATTGGACTTGGAAGCAATGGGATGCAAATGTGAAAACCCTAGAAGGGTTGTACCCCTTAGTGGCTACCCCACTATAGCCTACACAATATGCACAGCATATAGTTTGACACACCCCCATAGGCAGAGTGGGGGAGAACTAGTAGTCACAAGACAAGTTAAGAAAGGCAAAGCAAGCTCAGGGTGGATCACGAAGTCACCACACATTCCGAGCACAAGCACAAAGGCCACATGGCCAGTTCACATGCATAGTTATATAAGAGAGAGCAAACAGTACAGTGATCACAACCTAGCAAATGTAAGCATGCAAGGATATATATAGATCACAGTACAAGCAAGGTCAAGCAGTGAGCAAGTGAGAGAACGTAGGCACGAGACCTAGAGCAGTGCAGTGACGCAGATGATCACTGGGAGGAAGTGCCTTGGTGAATATATCAGCTGTGTTGGCCCGCGTGTCCACGTAAGCAAGACGAAGCTGGCCACGCTGCTGCAACTCTCGAGCAAGAAAGTAACGCAGAGCGATGTGCTTTGTTCTGTGCTCCAATCTGTGCTCCTGACACAAGGCGAGGGCTGCCTTGTTGTCGCTGTACAGAACTGGAGGAGAACAATGGGCGGGCTGGAGGCCGCTCTCCCAAGTCAGTCAAAAGGTAGGTGAGCCAGCGTAACTCCTGTGCAGCCATGGCTGTGGCGTAGATCTCGGCCTCACAACTGGAGTTGAGAACAGAAGAAGGGCGGGTAGACCACCACAAGATAGAGCCGGAACCAAGACTGAAGGTGTAACCCTGTGACGACCGCTGTGTAGCCAGGTCGTCAACCCAAGAGGCGTCTAAGTGTCCAGTGAGGACAACGTCACCCCGTCCTCCAAGCACCAGCCCCATGCCTGATGTACTGCACAAGTAGCGCAGCACCCTCTTAGCAGCCTTCCAGTGCTCTCGCCGGTGTCTCCCAGGCGCAACGTAGCGAGCTAGGATGCTAAGAGGGTACGCAAGGTCAGGACGAGTGCAGGTCATCAGGTACATGAGGCAGCCCACAAGCTCTGGGTACGGGCCACTCAGCTCTACGGACTCGTCCGAAGGTGGAGCTGAGAGCGAGTGACATGTAAACAGAGGAGTGGTTTGTGGTGAGGAGTACTGGAAGTCGAAGCGCTGAAGGACCTGCTGCACCATGTGTGACTGAGTCAGAGTAATGGTGCGGCGTGCTCTGTCCCAGGTGATCTGCAAGCCAAGGTAGCTACGCAGATCACCTAGATCAGTGCAGGTGTGTCTCTTCTGCAGCTCCGACTTCACAAGGGCGAGAGCCTCAGTGTCAGCAGTGGCGAAGACCAAGTCGTCGACGTACACGAGGATGTAGAACGACGGTAGGGAAGTGTCGTTGCGCAGGAACAGCGATGGGTTAGCAGTGGACGGAGCAAACCCAAGAGCCGCAAGTGTCGTCCTCAGTGTGTCGTGCCACTCACGAGGCACCTGGCGGAGACCGTAGACTGGCCACCGGAGGCTCCACTGGGTACCAGGAGGGAACGACCCAGTGAAGCCAGGTGGGCGGCGCAGCCAGATCTCCTCGTGCAGGCTGCCCTGCAAGAACGCTGTGCTGAAGTCAAGAGAGTGAAGCTCGTAGTCACGCTGAGCGGCAACGTGCAGCAGCACCCAAAGAGTGGTCATCTTCGGGGTAGGGGAGAAGGTCTGAAAGAAGTCAACTCCCTGTCGCTGACTGAAGCCTCGTGCAACGTAACGAGCCTTGAATACAGGCGGAGAACCCGGAGGCCGCTTCACCCTGAAAATCCACATGCCATCGACGATGTTCGCCCCAAGAGGGGGAACCTCGTCGACGTAGGTGCCTGTGGACTTCCAGGATGCCATCTCTACGTCCATGGCTGTCTGCCACTGAGAGGAGTAGGGACCCGAGATCGCCTCTACGTAAGAGCATGGGGTCGGGATGTCTAGTGCATCTGGGTCTCCCTCAGGGGCAAGCAGCCAGGCCACGAGATGAGGTACAGCAGCCGCAAGACACTCATAGTCCTCCTGCCTATCCTTACGACGCATGCTCACGACGCTCTGTTAAGGACTCTGGCTGCGCTGTGTAAGGATGGGAGGAAGAGCGGCGGGGGGGGGGGAGAGGGGCAGTGTGGTAGGGGAAGAGACGGTAAAAGGGAACCGACTCGTCAAACGTGACGTCCTGAGAGGGGAAGACACGGCGCGAGCTAGGGTGGTAAAACTGCCAGCCAGGCGCGTCAGGGACAAAGCCAAGGAAGACGCAGGTAATAGCGCGAGAGGAGAGCTTGCCCGCGGTGGAATCGCGGACAAAGGCACAGGAACCCCAGACCCGGAACGCGGACGCATCGCCAATCTACCCCGTCCAATGAAGTGTAGGTGAGGTCTCCGGCAAGGAGACACGGGGCCAGAGGTTGAGCTGATGCGCCGCGTACCGGACCGCAAACGGCCACAGAAAATGGGGAGCAGCCGCATGGATCATAGAGGTACGAGCGACCTCCATGACTAAGCCAATGCGGCACTCAGCAATCCCATTTTGCTGCGGGGAGGCCGGAAGCGTGAACGACTGGTGAATGCCCTCCTCCTCACAAAAGGACCTCAAGAGGTCGGAGGAGAACTCACCACCCCTGTCATGGTGCAGACGCAGGACAGGAAGGTCCGTGCGGAACCGCTCGCGCAGCTGGAGACGGACAGCTCGGATCCAAGGGATCAAAACAGCAGGCATCTCACCCTTGCTGCGCAAGGGGAAGACCGTGGTGTAACGCGAGTAGTCGTCGACAACCAGCAGAAAGTATCGCTCGCGGCCCTGTCCCTAGACGCGGGCTGGGCCCCACACGTCTATGTGGTGAGTCTGCAGAGGAGCTGTCGTCGGGAGAAACGAGGAGGAGTGAGGAGCGGCGCGCTGCCGCCCCTCGACGCAAGGAATGCAGGGCGGGGCAGGCGAGGGTGGGAGGGAAGGCAGAGACCTGGGAAGACCAGAGACCAGAAGGCGAGAGTGCATGCCACGAAGGCGTGGCAAGGAGGGGTGACCAAGGCGGTGGTGCGATGGAGGGGTGACCAAGGCGAAGGAGAGTCTGATGCGACAGGCGCGACACTCACAGGGGCTGCTACCGGACCTGACGAGGACACCTGAGCAGGCGCAACGACCTGAGGCGGCGCAGTAGTCAGTGTGTACAGACTCGACCCCGGCCGACGAGTGAACGTGGCCAGGTGACGGCCAGTCCGAGAGCACGTACAGATCGCCACACGCTGCCATCCAGGTGTAAAGGTATCGGCCCCCGCATCCTGGAGAACTGCGTTGCTCACCAAGTTTGTCGAGAACGAGGGGAGGTGGAGACCGGACAGGGAACCGGACGGAACGGCCGGGCACGGGAGCACAGTAGAGGAGCGTGCAAGAACCGGGCCCCCAGAGGGGTCAGCCAGGGAAACTGCAACAGGCCTGGTGAGTGGTGTGACTGTGGTACTGTCGCGAAAGAAGCAGCGAGAAGCACCTGAGTCAAGCGTGAAGGTGTGCAAGGCCTCAGCAGGCGCAGTATCAGAGAGAGCAGACTCACTAGCACCTAGAGCAGCAGCCTCTATACCAGGGTCATACGGCGCACACAAGTAACAGTCACCCTCAACACTAGTAGACAGAGCATACATGCCAGCAATGATAGCATCAAAGTCTAGAGCAAAGATATCAACACCAGCCTAAGCTCTGCCCAACGGGGCAGCTCATGCTCGTCGCCCATCTCCTGGCGCCAAGCGTCGTCTAGGCGGGAGAAACAGCGGTGCTGGGTGTGAAACTTCCCGCACGTCTGACCAGCGCGGGGACCTGTGCGAATAACGTACGAGCAGCGACCACTACCACCACCTGTAGACGCCGTACGCTGAGCAAGCCACTCACGAAGCTGCTGGGGCGAGAGGGTCTCACGTGGACGCTGATGCTGCTGCCGCTGAACTGTGCCAGAGCGATCACCACCGCAGCCGTTGCCACCACTCCCGCCGCTGCCACTCCCGCCACCACTGCTCCCACTGCCACCACGACCACTACCACCACCACCCCCGCCACCGCCTCCACCTCCGCCGCCGACGGCCCCACTCGCTCCACCACTCCCACCGCCACCTCCACCACCTCCGCCTCCCCAACCATCTCCCCCCCCCCCCCCCGCCGCCACCACCACCACCCTTGCCCCCCTTGCCCTTGCTGCTGCGGCGCTTCCCACTAGGAGCAGAAGCAGCACCGACCTCATTAGCACCAAGGAAGTCGACAGCAGCGGCAGAGGCAACAGAGGGGGCGAGGGGGGAGGGGGAGCACCCCTCAAAGAAGGGCGTGCGAGGGGTGCCACGGGTAGCACCTACAGCGACTATGTTGGCTTCAGCTGCAAGAAGGTGCTTCCCTAGCAGGTCGATAGTGAGGTCTGTGGGGGGGAGAGCGAGAAGGGTGTCCCGGACTGCACTAAGAGAGTCAGGGAGGCGTGTCACTATAAAGTGGAGAGTGATATAGATCGGGGGCTCGTTCATGGGCAGGAACTCGGCAGAGAGGGCAACACGGTAACGAGCATCCGTAGCGCGAAGGTGGGAGAGGAGATCATCTACAGAGGCGAAGGAGGACAGGTCAGGGAAAAGGTAGGGCAGGAAGAGGCGGCTAAGTGCTGCAGTGGCAGGGGATGAGTAGCGGGCAACTACAGCCTCGTAAAGGGCCTTAGCAGTTTTCGCATGGTAAAAATGCTCGCATTCAGCTACCGGCAGGTGGTTGCGAATGGCTAGGCGAGCAGCAGCATCGCGGGTAAGCCACTGCGAGCGAGTCGTCGCGTCAGCTGAGGCTGGTGGGGCAGTGGAGGCACCAGTCGCTAGGTCATAGAGCGAAACACCGTCCCTAGCGTCGCTCAGCAGGTACAGCTGCAGGTACTAGAGCTAGGTTTCGAAGTTGACTGGGCGGCCGTCAGGATCGAATGCGAGAATACGCAGAGTGGCAATAGTTTAGCAGCTTAGTAGCAGGGCAGGGCAGAGGCAGCGCAAGGGCTGCAGAGGTTTCAAGCAGGCAGCAAGGGCGGCGCGCGAGGCTGTAAGGGCAGGGCGCAGGCTGCAAGGGCGTTGCGCGGGGCTGCAAGGGTGGCGCACGGGGCAGAGCCGAGGCAGCTCGAAGGCTGTTGGGGCAGGGCGCGGGCTGCAAGGGGCTGCGCGCGGGGCAGGGCAGAGGCAGCTCGAGGGCTGCTGGGGCAGGGCGCGGGTTGCAAGGGGCTGCGCGCAGGGTGGGGCAGAGGCAGCGCGAGGGCTACTGGGGCAGGGCGCGGGCTGGAAGGGCGGTGCGCGGGGCAGGGCAGAGGCAGCGCGAGGGCTGCAGGGGCTCGCGCAGGGCTGCAGACGGCAGCGCGCGGGCTGCAGGGGCAGCGCGTGGGGCCGCAAACGGGCAGTGCGTGAGCTGCTGGGGCTGCGCGCGGGCGGTGAGGGCGGCGCGCAGGCTGCTGGCGCGGTGCGCGCGGGGCTGCAATGGGCCGTGCCCGGGCGGCGAAGGCGGCGCGCGGGCGGTGAAGGCAGCGCGCGGGCGGTGAAGGCAGCGCGCGGGCTGCGAATAGGCGACACGCGCGGGCTGCAGGGGCGGCGCGCGTGGGCGGTATAGGGCAGGGTAGGGCGTGGGGTAGCGCGGTAACTGGTCGGCCCTAAAAAAAATCGGACCTACGGACCTACTGCTCTTAATACCATGTTGAGAATCTAGGCCAAGAATGATTGGGCTAGGAAGCAATGGGATGCAAATGTGAAAAACCTAGAAGGGTTGTACCCCTTAGTGGCTACCCCACTATAGCCTACACAATATGCACAACATATAGTTTGACAATTCTCACCAACGACGCCCCCGCGCCCTTCCCCTCGGGCTCTGTACCGGGCATCAACGCCACGGGCGTGGTGATGCGGTTCATTGTGGACCACACGGCCGCTGTTGTGCCTTCGCCTCCTGTCCCCAAGAAGCTCGTTGTGAGTGAGTGTGTGTGTGTGTGTGTGTGTGTGTGTGTGTGTGTGTGTGTGTGTGTGTGTGTGTGTGTGTGTGTGTGTGTGTGTGTGTGTGTGTGTGTGTGTGCGCGCGCTCGCTGTGGGAGGGCAGCACGGGTGTGCTCTTGTCGAGTATTCCCCTTGGTGGGCAGCAACGCCACGGGCGTGGTCATGCGGTTTCTGGTGGACAGCTCAGGTGTTGTGTCGTCGCTACCTGTCCCGAAGAACAAGCTTCTTCAGGTGTTATGAGTCGGTGTGCTCTGTGGGCAGGGCAGCAGCAGCACGGGTGTGCTGTAGAGTATTTCTCCCGTCCTCTCTCGGACCCCGGAGCTGCCCCTCTGTCTTAGGCTTCTCCCTTTGATACCAAGGAGAGGTGAAGTGTGCCACTGAAAGTGCACGCCCCACTCCAACCGCCCTTTGATGTTCCTTGACGGATCAGCCCCCTCCTTTCTTCCTCCCTGCTTCCCACAACCCCGCCCTCACATCTCTCCTCCTCCCCAAACCCCCACCCCACCACTTTCTTTCTCGCACCTCCGCTCTCCTCTCTCCTCTCCACACCTTCCCTCACCCCTTTCCTCCCCACATCTTCCCTCTCACCGCGCCAGTCCCTTCCCAAGTTCCGTCCCATGTAACCAAAGAGAGGTGGATGACAAGCCTGCCTGAGCGCCTCACTCGCGCTCTCTCCTCGCATCCCCCTTCCCCCGTGGCAGTCCCTTCCCAAGCTGCGCCTCTCCCGTGTGAGCAAGGAGAGGTGAATGACAGCCGTGCAGGTGAATTCGCGCATCACCTTCAATGGCCTTGGTTTCAGTGATCCCGCAACCGAGACTCCCAATCGGGTGAGTGTAGCGAGGTGACTCTTGAGTCACGGGTGAGTGTAGCGAGGCGAGGCACCCGAGATGGTAGAGTGTAGAGGTGGAGAGGCACCCATGCAGATGAGTGTATAGGCAAGGCACATTGGCACACCATGCCTTACACAGTGACACCCATCCCATCCACTTGTTTCGCATTCACCCCATATCCCCACGCCTGCTGTCTTTCCACGATGCGTGCCATGTGCCATATGCCACATGCCACATGCCATGTGCTACCCTGTCCATATGTGCCTTGTGAGCAGGACTCGGAGGAGCTATGGCACATCATCAACAACACATCAGCGGCGTGCATGGGTGTGGGACGCGTGTGGCACTTCCCACATCATGGAGCATGAGGGCAATGAGATGATGCGGCCCCTCATTATCAAGTAAAGAGCATGGGGAGCAGGAGGATGTGTGCAGGGTGTAGTGAGCACAGCTGCATGCATGGTGTGGGATGGGAATAATGTAGCCCAAGCTGGGTGCGGCACAACTCATGTCGATAAAATGGAAAGAGATAAAGATGTACATGCTCACATTATTTTTCATCCAATGTGCCAGTGGTCTAGTGGTAGAATAGCACCCTGCCATCAGCTCGGTGCAGACCCGGGTTCGATTCCCGGCTGGCACAGCCTAGTTTTGGAGGATTAAGTTTTTGCGTCCTCATTCTCCGCTGCTGCCATATGATCAGCTCTTTTGCATTAGGGTTTCCGTGTATGGACTCCCGAATCAGCGTCCATCCTGAAAAGGTACGGGGCAGAAGTGCAACAGAAGCATGATATTGTATTTGACATTCGGGATTTTAGCACCACGAGCTTGCGCTCCTGTCTCCCCGCCTCCCGTCCCTTCCCTCTCCCGTCCCTCTTCTCCTTTCATCCCTCCTTGCCTCCCGTCTCTCCCCTCCTTTCATCACTTCCTTCCGCCTGTCCCTCCCCTCCTCGCTTCCCTCACCTATTCCCTCTCTGGGCCGACCCTCCTCTTCCTCCCCTTCCTCACCCTCCGCTCCCTCCCCTTCCTCTCCCTCCTCTCCCTCACCCTGTTCTCCCTCCTCTCCCTCACCCCCCTCGCCCTCCTCACCCTCCCCTACTCACCCTCCTCTCTCTCACCCTCCATTCCCTCTTCGCCCTCCTTGCATTCCTTACCCTCCTCTCCCTCTGAGTTTTAGCGAAGTGGCAGAGTTTTTCGCGATGTTCAAGGGTTTAGGGGTGAAGCTTGATGATGGTGCTTTGGAGAAATTCTTGCACACATTTTGTCAAACAACTGACAGCTGAAGCTTATACAGCTCTTCCTAAATTAGTTCCAGTAATCCACCATCTGCACGCAGCCAGAGTGCTACTTCTGCTTTCATGTGCTCTTTGCTGGAACAAGCTAAACGGAACTCAGAAACTTGCCTTTTATAAGCTTTCCAGGCTCCAGATTCAATCACTTCGGCGTGGCCTTGGGCATCGGTCAAATCTTCCATACGTGCATGTCTATCCATAGAAATAGTTTGACTTCTAATATCAGGCAAAACCTCAACTGTGTGTTCACTTTTGCAAATCAGGCAAAACCTCAACAGTAAGAACTCATCAAAATCATCATACAAGGATGCTGGTGATGGGTGGGTTGAACAACTCCTCCGCCGACCCTACCCATCACCAACAATAGCCTCTCCACTTTCGGCACCGCCGCTCGCCACGCTTCCTACGGAGAGGGATTTCGCCAACTGCTGTCGCCATCGCCGGAGACGTCGTCGTAGTCGTCATCGCTGCATTCGCTTGCGACTTCATTGCTCGGGCCGCCAAGACAACGACATTGGAGTGTCGGTTCTGTTGATTTGTTCGCTTGACCGTCTACTAACGTGGAATCTGATGCTTCGCTGGCATCTTGCCGTGGGCTCCGCCCGTGCGTGTTGATCGTTGACTTGCTAATTAGGGGTAATGCGTCGCCGACGCCCTCGGCGACCTGCCTGCTTCGTCGCCTTCTATCGTCTCAAGATCAACAGGTGTTGTTTGTCTAACCGCATGGTTTGGTCTGTTATCGTCACGAAAGTTCCGTGAGTCGACCCGTATTGACAAATGTTTGTCGGCCATTTCTGTATGGAGAAGTCGCTGCTCGGTTGTCATGATCACTAGTTCTCGCGAAGTGACTACTCGGTTGTCATTATCACTAGTTCTCGCGAAGTGACTACGGAGGTAATGCACAGAGTTAGATTTTTGAGCAAAAACAGAGAGTATCGACCAGGTTGCGTTGAATGAATCCAGTTTTTGGTTGCTGGAAAACTCCAGTGGAGGGAAATGCATAGCAGAACGACGACGAGACAAACGCACAACTTTTTGTTGGGGTGACAGTGTGGTGTGGTGTGGTGCTTACTGGTTGTGACATTTTTTCTGCAAGGGGACACGTGAACGTGAATAGAGCAGTGAACGCGCGTGCGCAGGCATGATGTTGTGACTTCCCAAATGTTTGGAGGAACGACCCGACAACGCTTCGAGGGAGATCGAACAGAGTTCAAACGATCCATAAAGATCAGTCGCAATTTATATGGGGTGTACATATTCCAGTTGCTCAGGGGAGAATGGGTTGAAATTGTGGTTTGGACTCATGTAATTGTTTCGTTTCATTATGACTGTGTAAAAGCTGACACTAATAAGATTAAAAAAGTTCAGTGGCACTCCCCCGCATCTCGGCTTCCTACACTTCCTCTCGCTGAACGTCTCATCAAACCAACCCAACCAGATTCTTTCCTCTGCTAGCAAAGCACCAAGAACACGGAACAATAATGCAGAGGCTGCTCTCGATTGGTCGAATTTGGTCAACGACAGGCGACAGCCGCATCGCCCGCCAAGTGATGTGCTTTCACTTGGTTGAGTTTGGTTCATCTGACCGAAGGTGCTTCTCTGAATTCCAGGCGTTTCAGTGCGGTAAAGGGAAACAGATGGAACTTACGGAATGGTTGGGTTGGCTGGCTACTACACTGCTCAACCATTGTTCCGTACTTGTTACTTTCGCGAGGTTGTTTTTCTTGTTCAGGCAGTTTCCGCTAATCACGGAGATGGTTTATGGTAAACCAATGGCGATTGATCCACATTCTTGCAGTTTGGAACACGACTCATGAAGTCTTTAATAACGACTTTGCGAAACATGTCAAAATTTACAGTGGGAGGAGACACATGTGGTTATGAGTTGTAAAAGGGAGTGCGTAGAATAGCGAATAACGAGGCTGTGGCGATCGGAACGCCGAAGGCGACTCAGGGCAGCCTCGGCATCGAAAATGCAGGCTGAACGTGCGAAGTCCGAAATGTCGGGGTTGTACGCGTAGCAGTCAACCCCGGTAAGGAAAAAGGAAGAATCCTTACACTCCCCCCCCCTCTCCCCCGTTAAGAAAGGTGGTCATCATCCGCAGCTCGCTTGCATGCGAGATAATTACCAACAAGTGGGGACACTTCAAGCGAGGCGGATGGCACCCAGGTGTTGTCCTTACAGGTGCGGTCAGTCCAACGGAGTATGAAGTCCACGTGGTGGCCAGCAGCGTCGAGCCGAACACGATGCGCCAAAATCTTAGACTGGTCGAGTGTTGGTTATGGGACAGGCCGAGCTGTCGGGGCGGCGGGCTGGCGCGCAATATCTGTCGTGGTTGGCACGAACTTGCGAAGTAGGCTGATATGGAACGTGTCATGGACACGCCAATCGTCGGGTAGTAGTAGCTTCGTGGTGACAAGTATCACCAGCTGAATGATCTTAAAAGGTCCACAAAATCGTGGCTGCAGCTTGTTCGATCTAGGTAGTCGGAGATTTTCCGTGTCGAGTAGGACCAGTTGCCCAGCTGCCATGACGATTTCTCGTCGTACAATATCTGTATATTTCTGGGCATTTGTATTCGCCTTGCGAATGGCATCAGCTGCTTTCTCGCGATTCTCCTGGAGTTCTGTCACAAATATTTGGGACCGTGGGACCGGGTTGTCGAGTGTAGTCGTAGTTGGTACCACCGAGTCCATCCCGTAATTCAGTAAGAACGGGGAGTGATTAGTCATGTTGGAGGGGGCATTGTTGAACGCGAACTCCAACATGGAAAGTGAAATTTCTAAGCGAGCGGGGTTGGGGCAATTTGTCCTGATCAGCTGTTCCATTGTCAGATTGGTCCGCTCCGTCTGGTCGTCGGTTTGCGGGTGGTAGGCCGACGAGAACTGTAGTTTCGTGCCGTATTGCGCCCACGTCTCCTTCAAAAGATTCGAAGTGAACTTCAGGTCCCGGTCGCTGATGATCGCTGACGAGATGCCATGCAGACGCACAACGGTGGAGATGAAGAGGCGCGCAGTTCCTTCGGCTGTGATTGTCATGCGACAAGGTGCGAAGTGCGCCATTTTCGTGAGGCGATCGACGACGACGAGTACAGCATCGCTGCTAGACGGCCCAGCTGGCAGCCCCGTGACGAAGTCCATCGTCACCTGTTGCCATGGTCGCTCGGATGGCTCCAGGGGTTGCAGCAATCCAGCTGTCCGTTGCCGTGTCGATTTCATGGCCTGGCACACCCTGCATGAGGACACATAACGCTGCACGTCGTTAGAAGAATTAGGCCAACAGTACTGTCGGTGCAGCATTTTCCGGGTCTTATCAACCCCGAAATGTCCGGAGACGTTAGAATCATGAACCTCCTGGTTAAGGAGTTCACGCAGCAGCCGGTAAGCGGGAACCCAAATCCGGCCGGTTCCGGCTTCTAGGTGATAATTCCCCTTTTGCGTTGTCGCCTGCTGGTGATTTCCAGTCGTGAAGAACGGGTCCGTATAGTAGCCATGGGTGAATGATCCCGTAAGTAATGGGTTCGAATGGGTGATGAGTACTGCAGCGGATTGGACTGTCGGTCGGGTCAGGGCGTCGGCGATGTTATTCGCCCCTTTCTTGTACGTGATGCGGTAGGTGAAGTGGCTCTCCATCTAGTCCAGCCAGCGAATTCGTCGCGGGTTGATGTTGGGCTGAGCTCGTAGGTTCTGTAGGGACTTGTGGTCCGTGCGAACAGTGGCGTCGGCGCCCGTCAAGTAGCAGCGCCACAGTTTGAACGCGTGTATTATGGCGAGCATCTCCTTGTCATGTATCGGGTACTTGCGCTCGGCTGCTTGCAGCTTGCGTGACTCTGAGGCTATCGGTTGCAGCCCGTTCTCGAAATCTTGGAGAAGCACAGCTCCGATGGTGAAATGTGAGGAGTCGGTGACGACTTCGAATAGTTTCGATGGGTAGGCAATGCGAAACACCGGAGGGGAAACGAAAAAAATCTTCAACTCCTGAAAAGCCGCCTTAGCTTCCTCCCCCCCCCCACACACAAACTCTCTATCCTTGTGCAGCAGGTCGGTCAGCGGGCCGGTTATCCCCGCCATATTCGAGATAAATCGCCTGACATAATTCACAAACCCCAGAAAACTCTGAAGTTCCGTGAGATTAGTCAGGGACTTCCACTCCTGGATGGTCTTGATTTTCGTCGGGTCAATTTTACGGGAGATTACGTGCCCTAGAAACTCCAACTCCTGCTTAAAGAACTCGCACTTAGAGCCCTTGGTGATGAGGCGGTTCTCCTGCAACCGTTTAAACATTGCGTGAAGGTCGCAAAGATGCTGCTCACGTGTCCTGCTAAAAATGAGGATATCGTCCAAATAGACAATGACACATCGGTCGAGAAGGTCCCAAAAAGCCATGTTCATGGTGCGTTGAAAGGTGGAAGGTGCATTCGTGAGGCTGAATGGCATCACAGTGAACTCGTAGCTTCCGTAGCGTGTGCGAAACGCGATCTTATGACAATCGCCGGCAAAGACCCAAATTTGATGTTAACCACAATGCAAGTCAATTTTCAAGAAGTAGCGAGTGCCGCGAAGTTGATCGAGGAGGTTGTTGGTGCGTAGGATTGGATAGCGAGATTCGATCGTCACCCAGTTGAGCGCGCAATAGTCGTTACGCATGCCAAGCCCGTTTTTTTTTTTTTTTTTTTTTTTTTGCTGGTGTGAACAGGATCGGCGCTGCAAAGGGAGATGTACTGGGTCGGATTAACCCCTTCTCCAATAGTGCGTCAATTTTCCTTCGCTGCTCCTCGAGTTCCGACTGGGTCTACCGCCACTGTGTCCGAATAGTCGGTTGCGCGTCAGGCTCCAGCTGGATTTTGTGGTCCTCGGAGCGTTTGGAAGGCAGTCCAGGTGGCAGGTCGTCGGGGAAGATGTCCAGGTACTGTCGAATCAGCTCCGCTAAATCAGGTGGTACAGATGCGCACAACTTTTCGATGTCTTTTCCGTCGGTGTTGGCTGCCAACTCGCGCAAGCATATGGCGAACAGCTGTGCGCCTCGGTTGAAGTGGCGAGCAATAGTGATGGCTTTGACGCACGAGGCCTGGATGTAGCTAGGTGTCCATGCAGGCAGTTGAATTAGCCCCTCGTGCTTGCTGATGCTGCACGATCATGTCGTCCAACCGATGATGGGGTTGTGCTTCCGCAGCCAATCACGTCCTAGCAGCACGTCGCAACCGTCCAGCGCCGTCGCAAGAACTTCATGCTGAAGCTGAAATTGTCGCCGCATTTGATCCGCACCATCCATGTTTCTTCCAAAATCGCCAGAGGCGTCCCATCCACGCGAGAGCCGATTTTGGGCAGACACCTGTCAAGTAGCAGCTTGCATTTTTTTGTTGTTGCCAAGTTGAAGAGGCTATGGCTAGCCCCACCATTGACGAGCATTTTCAAATTATTTCTTAATACTCTGCCAACGACCAGCACAGGGTGATCCACATGGTTATCCACGTTATTCGGCTGAATATGATTGATTGCATAAATCGGAACCATGACTCGGTCGGGATGATGGCGTTCGGGCGACAGAGCACAGTTAGTAAAGAGCCCGTCTGTTACAGACTCTTCCCATTTCCCGACTCTTTCCCGTCGTTCTTCTTCGGCGGTGTTTTCTCGAGCAGTTTGCATATTTGTAACCCGGCTTCCCGCACTTAAAACACAACCCTGTGTAGGGGCGATCTGGTGCATGGACTCCGTTGATCGTGGCCCATATGTCAAACATTGCATGTTTATATTGTCTAGGCTGTAGTGGGTTACACCTTAGGGGGTACACAAAGTTAGGGTTTCCTACTTGTACCAAACTCTGTTCTAGTTCATTCATTCCTGCTCAGTTATTTCTGACATGGTTTCAGAGCAGGTCCTTCGCTAGGACTGTTCTTAGGGCCCACCGACTTACCTACCTGCTTACCTTCGCTTGTTTCCGGCCCCGCTGGCCCCGTCGATCTAGCACGATCTAGCGGCCCTGCGGCCCCGTCGAAATTTTTTTTTTTTCCTAGCGGCCTCTCACGGCCCCCGTCGCGTCGCCCCTTAGCGCCCCGATCGGCCCCGTCACGCCGCCCGCGAACCGCACAGCGCGCCGCGCTCACAGCCCGCGAACCGCCCGCGCACAGCCCGCGACCAGCCCGCGCAGCCCGCGCACAGCCCGCGAACTGCCCGCGAGCAGCCCGCGACCTGCCCGCGAACCCCCGCGAGCCGCCCGCGAACCCCCGCGAGCCGCCCGCGACCCGCTTACGCAGCCCGCGAGCAGCCCGCACAGCCCGCGCTGAGCCTGCGCGGCTCGTGCGCTGACCGCCGCCGGCCCGCACGCTGCCCGCACTGCTCCCGGCCCGCCGCTGCTGAGCCCGCAGCCGCCCGCGCACCGCCGCTGCTGAACCCGCCGCCGCCCGCGCACCGCCGCTGCTGAGCCCGCCGCCGCCCGCGCACCGCCGCTGCTGCGCCCGCTGCCGCCTGCGTATCACCGCTGCTGAGCCCGCCCCTGCTGCGCCGGCTCTCGCTGCCGCCTGCTGCGCCTGTGCACCACTGCAGATCCTACTACTACACTTCCTGCTACTGCTGCTTGTGCGCCACTACAGTCCGTAGGCCCCACCGGCCCTGCTGACCCTGCGCACGCCTGTTCAGTGACTTTACTGCTTCTACTACTGCCGCTGTCGCTATGGCTAGTCCTCCTGTTCTAGCTTTCGACGCCGAGGGCCGTCCGGTCAAATTCGAAACCTGGCTAGATGACCTGCACCTTTTCCTACAGCTCACTGCCAAGGAAGATATTACACTGTACGACCACGCTCTCGGCCATGCGACCGCCCCACTCGCTACTGCCCCCCCAGCTGAGCGCTCACAGTGGCAGACCCGTGACGCGCACGCTCGCTTTGCTATTCGCAACTCCCTGCCGCTAGATGAGCGCGAGCACTTCGGCCAGTGCAAGACTGCTAAGGACCTCTACACAGCTGTAGTGGCCCGCTACTCCTCACCCGCTTCTGCCACACTAGGCCGCCTCACTCTCCCCTACCTGTTCCCCGACCTAGCCTCTTTTCACACTGTCGCAGACCTCATCACCCACCTTAAGACTAGTGAGGCTCGCTTTCGCGCTGCCATGCCTGATGAGTTCCTCGCTAGCAACCCCCCCCCGCTCTGGATCACCCTCTACCACGTTGTCACCCGCCTCCCTGACTCTCTGCGCCCTGTCAGGGACCAGTTCCTCTCTCGCTCCCCCACTGAGCTCACCATAGCCCTCCTCGAGAAGGAACTGCTTGCAGCCGAGGCTAGTATCGTCGCTGTAGGCACCTCTCGTGGCGACCCCCGCGGCCCCTTCTTCGAGGGGTGCTCCCCTTCCCCCCTCCTCCCCTCTGTCGCCTCTGCTGCTGCTGTCGACCTCCTTGGTGCTGAGAAGGTCGGGGCTGCGTCTGCTTCAGGCGGACGACGCAGGGGCAGGAGTGGCAGGAGTGGGGGTGGTGGCGGAGGAGGCGGGGGTGGAGGTGGTGGCGGTGGAGGTGCGACTGGAGAGGCTAGTGGCGGCGGTGGTGGAGGTGACAGCGGTGTTGGGAGTGGTGACAGGGGCGGAGGTGGCAGCGGAGGCGGAGGTGGTCGTGGCAGCGGCAGGGGTGGAGGTGGCCGGGGCGGAGGCGGAGGGGGTGGTGGTCGTGGGAGCCCGGGGGGCGGTCAGAGTCAGCAGCCTGCCCCGACCCTTCAGGCCGCCCGTGAGTGGTATGCGCGGCGCAGCGTCACCTGCCAGTACGTTATTCGTACAGGTGACCGCACTGGCCAGACGTGTGGGGGGCCGCACCAGACGGAGCGCTGCTTCGCCCGCCTCAACGATGCGTGGCGCACTCAGTTTCCTGGTGGGGGTGAGCTGCCGCGCTGGGCTGATCTGCTCAGGAAGGGTGTTGATATTTGGGCACTTGACTTTGATGCTATTCTCACTGCCATGTATGCGATGTCTATTAGTGGAGAGGGTGCTCAGTACTTGCGTGTTCCGCCCGACCCGGGCATTCAGGCCAGCCCCGCTGCTGCTCTAGGTGCTAGTGTGTCTGCTTCCACAGGTACTTCTGCAGCTGCTGCTCTAGGTGCTTGTGCGTCTGTGCCCCCTGGTACTGAGTCGACTGCAGCACTGCACACCTTCACACTGGACTCAGGTGCTTCTCGCTCTTTCTTTCGTGACCGCACTGTCCTTGAGCCTCTAGCTCGGCCGGTTGCTGTCTCTCTTGCTGACCCCTCTGGGGGTCCGGTCCTTGCGACCTCCTCCACCACCCTTCCGTGTCCAGCGGTTCCGTCCGGCACGCTCTCAGGTCTCTACCTCCCCTCGTTCTCCACGAACTTGGTGGCAGGTAGTGCGCTCCAGGACTCGGGTGTTCACCAGTTCACCCCTGCCTACGAGCGTGTGACTCACTGCACGTGTGCTCGGACGGGCCGCCACCTAGCTACTTTCACTCGAGAGCCGGGGTCTGACCTGTACACACTGACCACTGAGTCCCCTCAGGTAGCTGCGTCTGCGTCAGCGTCAGGTCAGCTGTCCGCCCCCTGCTCGTGTCGCTCTCTGGCGAACGACACCGTCCTCTGGCACCACCGCCTTGGTCACCCGTCTGTGCAGCGCCTGCGGGCCATGCACAAACGGGACCTTGTTGCTGGTCTTCCCAGGGTGCTCCCTCCCCTTCCTGACTCCCCTGCTCCTGACTGCATTCCCTGTGTCGAGGGGCGGCAGCGCGCTGCTCCTCACTCCTCCTCCTTTCCCCCGACGACCGCTCCCCTGCAGACACTCCACATGGACGTGTGGGGCCCGGCCCGCGTCCGTGGTCAGGGTCAGGAGAGGTACTTCCTGATAGTTGTTGACGACTACTCGCGCTACACCACGGTCTTCCCCTTGCGCGCCAAGGGTGACGTCCCTGGTGTTTTGATCCCCTGGATCAGCCGAGCCCGTCTCCAGCTAGGCGAGCGCTTTCACTCGGACTTTCCTGTCCTGCGCTTGCACTCTGACAGGGGTGGTGAGTTCGCCTCCGACCTCTTGGCAGCCTACTGTGCTGAGCACGGCATTGAGCAGTCGTACACGCTTCCGGCCTCTCCACAGCAGAATGGGGTTGCTGAGCGCCGCATTGGCTTAGTCATGGAGGTCGCTCGTACCTCCCTGACCCATGCGGCTGCTCCCCACTTTCTGTGGCCGTTTGCGGTCCGGTACGCAGCGCATCAGCTCAACCTCTGGCCCCGTGTCTCCTTGCCGGAGACTTCCCCGACTCTACGGTGGACGGGAGAGGTTGGCGATGCGTCGCGTTTCCGGGTCTGGGGATCTCGAGCTTTTGTCCGCGACACGTCCGCGGACAAGCTCTCGCGTCGCACTGTTCCCTGTGTCTTTCTTGGCTTTGTTCCCGACGCGCCTGGATGGCAGTTTTACCACGTCACCTCGCGCCGGGTTCTGGCCTCTCAGGACGTCACTTTTGACGAGTCCGTCCCCTTCTACCGCCTCTTCCCCTACCGCACTGCCCCGCTCCCCCCCCCGCCTCTCTTCCTCGCTCCAGGTGCTGAGGTACCAGACCCCCTCCCCCCTCAGGGTGCCGCTCCCTCAGGTGTGTCCCAGGTAGACCCGGGTGAGCCTGTCGAGGTAGCTGTTGACTCGCGTCCTGCGTCTGGGGGTGCTGAGCCTGGGAGTGCTGCGTTTGAGGGTGCGGAGCCTGGGGGTGCTGAGCCTGGAGGTGCGGAGCCTGGGGGTGCTGAGCCTGGAGGTGCGGAGCCTGGAGGTGCGGAGCCTGGAGGTACTGAGCCTGGAGGTGTGGAGCCTGGGGGTGTTGAGCCTGGAGGTGCGGAGCCTGGAGGTGCGGAGCCTGGAGGTGCTGAGTCTGGACGTGCTGAGTCTGGGGGTGCTGAGTCTGGGGGTGCTGAGCCTGAGCGTGCTCCACCTGGAGGAGCCCCCTCCTCCCAGCAGCTGCAGGAGAGGTACCTCGAGTACTGTCGCCTCCGGAGAGGTGCTTCTGGAGCTCGTCCCGGTACTTCCCCTCCTACCCAGGAGCTCCCCCCCATTCAGGTGATCCGCGAGTGGTACACGCGGCGCTGCAGTCTTCGTAGTGGTGCTCCTGGTACTGCGGACCCGAGCGGTGGTGCTGTTGCTGGTGCTGAGGACCCGGACGCTGGAGCTGCTGCTGGTGCTGAGGACCCGGGGGCTGGAGCTGCTGCTGGTGCTGAGGACCCGGGCGTTGGAGCTGCTGCTGGTGCTGAGGACCCGACCGGTGGCGCTGCTGCTGGTGCTGAGGACCTGACCAGTGGCCCTGCTGCTGGTGCTGAGGACCCGGGCGTTGGAGCTGCTGCTGGTGCTGAGGACCCGACCGGTGGTGCTGCTGCTGGTGCTGAGGACTCGGGCGTTGGAGCTGCTGCTGGTGCTGAGGACTCGGGCGTTGGGGCTGCCACTGGTGTCCCTGCTGCTTCTGGAGACGCTGCGCGGCCGCGACCGTACTTCGTACCGCTCCTTCAGCAGGTTCTTGGTCAGGCTCCTCCTCCTTGTCCTCCTCCCTCCGTCGAGTGTCCTCTGCCTGTCCAGCCGCAGTCACAGTTACCGCCTGTCTCGCCTCTCCCTGCTCCCTCCCCTTACGCTGGTCCCACAGGAGGTCTTACAGAGCGTCGTGAGCCTGAGTCTCGTCCTGCGTCGCCTGTTCGTACTGCTCGCACTGGTCGTCGTGTCCCACGTGAGCGTCCTCCTCCTGTCCCTGGCACTCACTACATGACTCTGCGTCCCTCCACTGCTCCGCAGCGTGTCCCGCTGCCGTCTCCTCCTGCGTCCTCTCTTCCTACTCTTCCTGACCCGGAGTCTGACTCCCGTCGTGCTGCCAGTCCCACTGTTACGCGTCTCCTCGCTACAGTTGTCACTGACCCGACCTTTGAGTCCTCTGCTGCGTCTGCTCTGGTCACTGAGTTGGTTGACTTTGCTGCTCGCTGTCGCCTAGACTACGCTGCCAGCCTTGTCGCTAGGTCTGAGTCTGCGTCTGCCTGTCCTCCGTCCGTCGGGGGTGAGTGTGCCCTCGGCACGGACGTCCTTGAGGACAGACAGGAGGAGTTCCACTGCCTTGCTGCTGCTTTGCCCCGTCTCGTGTCCTTGCTAGTTGCCCCTGAGGGAGACCCGGATGCACCAGACATCCCGACCCCACGCTCTTACGCTGAGGCGATGGCGGGTCCCTACTCCTCTCAGTGGCAGACAGCCATGGACGCAGAGATGGCCTCCTGGAAGTCCACAGGCACCTACGTAGACGAGGTTCCCCCTCCTGGGGCGAACATCGTC
This sequence comes from Closterium sp. Yama58-4, assembly GCA_947470075.1. Taxonomy (NCBI): domain Eukaryota; kingdom Viridiplantae; phylum Streptophyta; class Zygnematophyceae; order Desmidiales; family Closteriaceae; genus Closterium; species Closterium sp. Yama58-4. The sequence goes on along the minus strand of CANIUD010000129.1, from coordinate 158,533 downwards.
AGTGGCATGTGGATTTTCAGGGTGAAGCGGCCGCCGGGTTCTCCACCTGTCTTCAAGGCGCGCTACGTGGCTCGAGGCTTCAGTCAGCGAGAGGGAGTTGACTTCTTTCAGACCTTCTCCCCCACCCCGAAGATGACTACTCTTCGGGTGCTGCTGCACATAGCCGCTCACCGTGACTACAAGCTTCACTCTCTTGACTTCAGCACTGCTTTCTTGCAGGGCAGCCTGCACGAGGAGATCTGGCTGCGCCGCCCCCCTGGCTTCACTGGGTCAGTTCCTCCTGGCACCCAGTGGAGGCTTCAGCGGCCGGTCTACGGTCTCCGCCAGGCGCCACGTGAGTGGCACGACACACTGAGGACGACACTTGCGGCTCTTGGGTTCGCTCCCTCTACTGCTGACCCGTCGCTGTTTCTACGCACCGACACCTCGCTGCCGCCGTTCTACATCCTCGTGTACGTCGACGACTTGGTCTTTGCCACTGCTGACACCGCGGCACTCGCCCACGTGAAGTCGGAGCTGCAGAGGAGACACACGTGCACAGACCTGGGTGAGCTGACGAGCTATCTTGGCTTGCGGATCACCCGGGACAGAGCACGGCGCACCATCACCCTGACTCAGTCACACATGGTGCAGCAGGTTCTCCAGCGCTTCCGCTTCACGTACTCCTCGCCTCAGTCCACTCCTCTGCCTACCGGTCACTCGCTCTCAGCTCTGCCTTCGGATGAGTCCGTAGAGCCGAGTGGCCCGTATCCAGAGCTTGTGGGCTGCCTCATGTACCTGATGACCTGCACTCGACCTGACCTTGCATACCCTCTTAGCATCCTAGCACGCTATGTCGCTCCTGGCCGTCACCGGAAGGAGCACATGGATGCTGCTAAGAGGGTGTTGCGCTACTTGTGCAGTACGTCGAGCATGGGGCTTGTGCTTGGAGGGCGAGACCGGGTTGTTCTCACAGGGCACTCAGACGCTTCTTGGGCGGACGACCAGGCTACTCAGCGGTCGTCCCAGGGTTACACCTTCAGCCTTGGCTCTGGCTCAGTTTCTTGGCGTTCTACTCGCTCTTCTTCTGTTCTCAGCTCCAGTTGTGAGGCTGAGATCTACGCCACAGCCATGGCTGCTCAGGAGCTACGCTGGCTGACCTACCTGCTGACCGACCTCGGAGAGCGGCCTCGTTCTCCTCCAGTGCTGTACGTCGACAACAAGGCTGCCATTGCCTTGTGTGAGGAGCACAGACTGGAGCACAGAACGAAGCACATCGCTCTGCGGTACTTCCTTGCTCGAGAGCTGCAGCAGCGTGGTCAGCTTTGTCTGCGTTACGTGGCCACGGAGGCCAACACTGCTGATGTGTTCACCAAGGCGCTTCAGCCTTGTGACCATCAGCGCTTTTGCACTCTACTAGGCCTTGTACCTACTGGGCCTCACTTGCTTACCTCTTGACCTTGCTTGTACTGTGATCACTATATATATATGCCTACTTGTTTACTTTTGCTAGGTTGTGATCACTGTATCTCTTGCTTTGTTATAAACCTGCATGTGAACTGGTCTTGTGACCGCTTGCTTGTGCTCGGAATTTGTGTGGAATCCTTGAGATCCACCCTGAGCTTGCTTTACTTTGCTTTGACTGGTCTTGTGACCCTGTGGTTGTCTCCCACTGTGCCTATGGGGGTGTGTCAAACATTGCATGTTTATATTGTCTAGGCTGTAGTGGGTTACACCTTAGGGGGTACACAAAGTTAGGGTTTCCTACTTGTACCAAACTCTGTTCTAGTTCATTCATTCCTGCTCAGTTATTTCTGACACCATATGGCCAGGCCGCGAAAACAGTTTCCCTCCCAAGAACATGCTCTCGCTCACTGCATCAGCGCATCTATGGATTCTGCCATTTGTACTGCTTCCAGGAACGATGTCAGGCGGCATCGGCGCACCTCGAACTGTATCTTGTAAGGCTGCCAACGTATTTATGTAACTGCTCCGCTTCTGACATGTCATCCACTTGGTCGGCAAACAAGACGCTGTGTAGTCTTGGACAGATGCCAACTACGACCACACATGCAGCTTTATGCGAGCTTGCTCCGAGGTGGATACGTGCTTAAAGCGATCTCGTAAGGCTGCGCCCCACTCCTTCCACGTGCGAATCTTGGTCACGCCGATATCAGTGTTGCCACTTGATAAACCGACGTTGAAGTCCCGTCCGCCACATGTGTCACACCTGTCGGGGTCCCCGTGTCCAAGGTACGTCGCCACCACTCCAGGGCAGCTCCTTGGAGAAGCGAAACCGCGTAATTAATACGCATGGCATCATCGTCAACGCGCGCTGCAGTAAAGAAGACCTCCACGCCAAACAACCACCCTTTCACTGTAGTCGTCTTGTCGCTAGGGTTGAACGGGGGCGGGCTTGCAGGCTTGATCTTGATCGTCGTAACAGCAAGTGCAGGTGGTGCCAACGTCGCCGGTCGTTTGCTCTCGTCGTTGCCGCGTGCGAGCTCGCCACTTGTGACGGTGCCACTTGCTCCTTGGCTTGCGTTGTCACCTTCTTTATCGGGCGACTCCTGACGCGCTTCGCCTTGCGTCCGGCGTAGCTCGGTGTTTTCTTCACATAGTGTCGTGACTCCGTTGACAACGACTTCACTGTTGCCTGTAGCTTCTGCATTTGCACCAGCATCTGGTTGTTCTTCTCCTGGTCCATGAGTCGCATGCTTCGTCTGGAGGTCCCTTCAAGCAAGAAGAAAGAAACAACTATCGGAGTGAGGCAGGTTAGAGTTAACGAACCTTGTAGCCAACCGTTTTGCAGTCTCCTGTTCTAGCCAACCCGTGTCTCCAAACTACCCTCGAAAAGTCGGGTGAACTAGGAAAGTAGCTCTGATACCAGGTGTTATGAGTTGTAAAAGAGAGTGCGCAGAATAACGAATAACGAGGCTGTGGCTAAATCAACTGACAATAAAACGAAGGCACACGATTATATAGTGACTACCCTAGCTAGGAGGGAAACGAGGTTGGGTGCATGTTTTGCGATCGGAAAGCCGAAGGCAACGCAGGGCAGCCTCGGCATCGGAAATGCAGGCCGAACGTGCGAAGTCCGAAATGTCGGGGTTGTACGCATAACAGTCAACACCGATAAAGAATAAGGAAAAATTCCTTTCACATGCAAGGGAAAGCAAAGAGCTAGACAAAAAAGAACAGCTGGGGGCATTTGGAGAAGGACGAGGCTCGAGTGCTGAGGAGGACCTACTATGACGAGAGCAAGATGAGTTGGAGTCAGAGCTTCAGGACAATTTGGGAGGACCCGAGGTCCCGATATAAGCCACCATGAATGGAGGCGGGAGGGTAGCAGTGTACTAGCCCTGCGACATTCCCTTCCCCCAGAATCATTTACGACTGACGATGTATGCATGCCCGTGTAATACATCAATAAATGTTTTAGTGTAATTTATTTATTCAATTGATTGTGTCGCCCCTGACTTCACCACGTACAGCACTGTTCATGGGACTCGACCGTCGTTGTACCAGTTAACGGTGCAAACAACATCGCGCTCCCGCCAAACAATGCATTTAGAATAAGGCAGCATCGGCCTACCCTTCTGGAATAGCTCGAGCCTCGCATATGCATATGCAAATTTATTTTGCAGTTTCTCCGTTTGTGATAAATGATAACGGTAATGTTGATGTGTATTTCTGATTGAAACAAATAAACAGGAGGATGCGGTGCAAACGCAACCCTTACGCATTAGATGGCGATCTTTTCTTTTCTTTTCTTTTCCAAAAGTATCTTCAAACAACATTCGGTTTTTTTCTTTCTTTCTTTCTTTCTTTCTCTCTTTCTTTCTTTCTTTCTTTCTTTCTTTCTTTCTTTCTTTCTTTCTTTCTTTCTTTCTTTCTTTCTTTCTTTCTTTTATTTTCTCTATATTTGTCATGTATAGAACCTGCTTTCTTATCTCGGTAATAAATGCATCGAAGCATTCAAAAATGGGTTATAGCATGGAAAGCATCGAACAAATGGCGAACAAGTTGGTGCACCGACGGGCGATGGCTCACAAACAGGTGACAGGCGACGGACGACAACACGAATGATAACATCCCCTATTTCTGCTAAGGCAGTTGGTAGGGGTCTGCTGGCAGTCACCTCCGGCCAGAAGGTCGCAATATCCCAGTGCTGTCGCTTTGCTGGCACGTCGAGACAAAAATGATATGACCCCATCTGGCGCACCTGGCACGTCTAACACCGTTGATGTTCGGTCCAGAGCGGGTGGAGTGTTGTCGCGCTGGCAAGGCACAGAAGCCGAGCCGCCATATTCTGCTAGGCGGCAAAGGCGTCAGGAAACGATGCGGGGCTTAACGCGTCTGGATCAGAAACAGACGGAATCGACCGCACGTCTCCTGTCTCGCGTTAGCGTCGTGTGACCGTGGATTCAGGGTTACGCGATGCCACGATTGTCGCGTTTGGAATGAAAACAAGTCAATTCAAGTCAGCACCCTTGATTTGTCGCAGAGGACGGCGAAAAACGACAGCGATGGCTGCAACTCCCAATACGTTCTGGAGACACCCATACGACACCCATTCTGATGTCCTGCGACATCCGCAGTCATGCGACACCTCATGCGACAACCCATGTGCATGAGGACACGCGACGCACATCACAGTAGCACCGCGCGGCTTCCACTGCTGCTTACTCGAGGCGATGATCTCTAGGGTGACTCGACGCGATCGTCTCACTATAAAGCCCTCCGTCCAATAACTCCCTCAACCACACCTTTACCGCCCTTACTCGCCGACAAACCTTTGAGCCGACTCATAAGCAACCATATTCATCTATGATCAATAGCGCGCCCGTCACATCCTACTCGCAACACCCTATGGCAGCATCGCAATGGCTCACACCCGCCTTCACACCCGCGCTCGCGGTCGCCGCAACCGTCTCTTCCGCAAATCTCCAACACTTCCTCAGTCGTCGTCGTTGCCGCTGTCGTTGCCTTCCTGGCCGCCGCCGCTGCCGCCGTCGCCCGTGTGACTGTACATGGGGCACCGTTAGCAGGGTCGATGTGCGTGAACGAGTTTTTGAGGAAGCCTTTGTGCAAATTCGTGGATGACCTTTGAGGCCTAGCGTCTCAAAAGTTTCGTGCATGACCTGGCGGCCGCCCCGCGCATGTAGGTGGATGCGTCCATGGGGAGGACGATCCGCATCGGCGCGTATCAGATCTACCAGGCGAGTGCGGCCAATTCAAAAGTGCATGTTGTAGCGTTTCTGAGGCAGTTTTAAGAGCGTACATGGATAGTCTATTGGGTTTGCAGGTAATATTGTCAGAAATAACTGAGCAGGAATGAATGAACTAGAACAGAGTTTGGTACAAGTAGGAAACCCTAACTTTGTGTACCCCCTAAGGTGTAACCCACTACAGCCTAGACAATATAAACATGCAATGTTTGACACACCCCCATAGGCACAGTGGGAGACAGCCACAGGGTCACAAGACCAGTCAAAGCAAAGCAAAACAAGCTCAGGGTGGATCTCAAGGATTCCACACAAATTCCGAGCACAAGCAAGCGGTCACAAGACCAGTTCACATGCAGGTTTATAACAAAGCAAGAGATACAGTGATCACAACCTAGCAAACGTAAACAAGTAGGCATATATATATAGTGATCACAGTACAAGCAAGGTCAAGAGGTAAGTAAGTGAGGCCCAGTAGGTACAAGGCCTAGCAGAGTGCAAAAGCGCTGATGGTCACAAGGCTGAAGCGCCTTGGTGAACACATCAGCAGTGTTGGCCTCCGTGGCCACGTAACGCAGACAAAGCTGACCACGCTGCTGCAGCTCTCGAGCCAGGAAGTACCGCAGAGCGATGTGCTTCGTTCTGTGCTCCAGTCTGTGCTCCTCACACAAGGCAATGGCAGCCTTGTTGTCGACGTACAGCACTGGAGGAGAACGAGGCCGCTCTCCGAGGTCGGTCAGCAGGTAGGTCAGCCAGCGTAGCTCCTGAGCGGCCATGGCTGTGGCGTAGATCTCAGCCTCACAACTGGAGCTGAGAACAGAAGAAGAGCGAGTAGAACGCCAAGAAACTGTGCCAGAGCCAAGGCTGAAGGTGTAACCCTGGGACGACCGCTGAGTAGCCTGGTCGTCTGCCCAAGAAGCGTCTGAGTGCCCTGTGAGAACAACCCGGTCTCGCCCTCCAAGCACAAGCCCCATGCCCGACGTACTGCACAAGTAGCGCAACACCCTCTTAGCAGCATCCATGTGCTCCTTCCGGTGACGGCCAGGAGCGACATAGCGTGCTAGGATGCTAAGAGGGTATGCAAGGTCAGGTCGAGTGCAGGTCATCAGGTACATGAGGCAGCCCACAAGCTCTGGATACGGGCCACTCGGCTCTACGGACTCATCCGAAGGCAGAGCTGAGAGCGAGTGACCGGTAGGCAGAGGAGTGGACTGAGGCGAGGAGTACGTGAAGCGGAAGCGCTGGAGGACCTGCTGCACCATGTGTGACTGAGTCAGGGTGATGGTGCGCCGTGCTCTGTCCCGGGTGATCCGCAAGCCAAGATAGCTCGTCAGCTCACCCAGGTCTGTGCACGTGTGTCTCCTCTGCAGCTCCGACTTCACGTGAGCGAGTGCCGCGGTGTCAGCAGTGGCAAAGACCAAGTCGTCGACGTACACGAGGATGTAGAACGGCGGCAGCGAGGTGTCGGTGCGTAGAAACAGCGACGGGTCAGCAGTAGAGGGAGCGAACCCAAGAGCCGCAAGTGTCGTCCTCAGTGTGTCGTGCCACTCACGTGGCGCCTGGCGGAGACCGTAGACCGGCCGCTGAAGCCTCCACTGGGTGCCAGGAGGAAATGACCCAGTGAAGCCAGGGGGGCGGCGCAGCCAGATCTCCTCGTGCAGGCTGCCCTGCAAGAAAGCAGTGCTGAAGTCAAGAGAGTGAAGCTCGTAGTCGCGGTGAGCGGCTATGTGCAGCAGCACCCGAAGAGTAGTCATCTTCGGGGTGGGGGAGAAGGTCTGAAAGAAGTCTACTCCCTCTCGCTGACTGAAGCCTCGAGCCACGTAGCGCGCCTTGAAGACAGGCGGAGAACCCGGCGGCCGCTTCACCCTGAAAATCCACATGCCACTGACGATGTTCGCCCCAGGAGGGGGAACCTCGTCTACGTAGGTGCCTGTGGACTTCCAGGAAGCCATCTCTGCGTCCATGGCTGACTGCCACTGAGAGGAGTAGGGACCCGCCATCGCCTCAGCGTAAGAGCGTGGGGTCGGGATGTCTGGTGCATCCGGGTCTCCCTCAGGGGCAACTAGCAAGGACACGAGACGGGGCAAAGCAGCAGCAAGGCAGTGGAACTCCTCCTGTCTGTCCTCAAGGACGTCCGTGCCGAGGGCACACTCACCCCCGACGGACGGAGGACAGGCAGACGCAGACTCAGACCTAGCGACAAGGCTGGCAGCGTAGTCTAGGCGACAGCGAGCAGCAAAGTCAACCAACTCAGCGACCAGGGCAGACGCAGCAGAGGACTCAAAGGTCGGGTCAGTGACAACTGTAGCAAGGAGACGCGTGACAGTGGGACTGGCAGCACGACGGGAGTCAGACTCCGGGTCAGGAAGAGTAGGAAGAGAGGACGCAGGAGGAGACGGCAGCGGGACACGCTGCGGAGCAGTGGAGGGACGTAGAGTCATGTAGTGAGTGCCAGGGACAGGAGGAGGACGCTCACGTGGGACACGACGACCAGTGCGAGCAGTACGAACAGGCGACGCAGGACGAGACTCAGGCTCACGACGCTCTGTAAGACCTCCTGTGGGACCAGTGTAAGGGGAGGGAGCAGGGAGAGGCGAGACAGGCGGTAACTGTGACTGCGGCTGGACAGGCGGAGGACACGCTACGGAGGGAGGAGGACTAAGAGGAGGAGCCTGACCAAGAACCTGCTGAAGGAGCGGTACGAAGTACGGTCGCGGCCGCGCAGCGTCTCCAGAAACAGCAGGGACACCAGTGGCAGCCCCAACGCCCGAGTCCTCAGCACCAGCAGCAGCTCCAACGGCCGGGTCCTCAGCACCAGCAGGAGCTCCAACGCCCGAGTCCTCAGCACCAGCAGCAGCACCACCGGTCGGGTCCTCAGCACCAGCAGCAGCTCCAACGCCCGGGTCCTCAGCACCAGCAGCAGGGCCACTGGTCAGGTCCTCAGCACCAGCAGCAGCGCCACCGGTCGGGTCCTCAACACCAGCAGCAGCTCCAGCGTCCGGGTCCTCAGCACCAGCAACAGCACCACCGCTCGGGTCCGCAGCACCAGGAGCACCACTACGAAGACTGCAGCGCCGCGTGTACCACTCGCGGATCACCTGAATGGGGGGGAGCTCCTGGGTAGGAGGGGAAGTACCGGGACGAGCTCCAGAAGCACCTCTCCGGAGGCGGCAGTACTCGAGGTACCTCTCCTGCAGCTGCTGGGAGGAGAGGGCTCCTCCAGGTGGAGTACCCCCAGACTCAGCACCCCCAGACTCAGCACCCCCAGACTCCGCACCTCCAGGCTCCGCACCTCCAGGCTCAGCACCCCCAGGCTCCTCACGCTCCGCACCCCCAGGCTCAGCACCCCCAGGCTCCGCACCTCCAGGCTCAGCACCCCCAGGCTCCGCACCTCCAGGCTCCGCACCTCCAGGCTCAGCACCCCCAGGCTCCAGGCTCAGCACCCCCAGACGCAGGACTCGAGTCAACCGCCACCTCGACAGGCTCACTCGGGTCTACCTGGGACACACCTGAGGGAGCGGCACCCTGAGGGGGGAGGGGGTCTGGTACCTCAGCACCTGGAGCGAGGAAGAGAGGTGGGGGGGGGAGCGGGGCAGTGCGGTAGGGGAAGAGGCGGTAGAAGGGGACGGACTCGTCAAAAGTGACGTCCTGAGAGGCCAGAACCCGGCGCGAGGTGACGTGGTAAAACTGCCATCCAGGCGCGTCGGGAACAAAGCCAAGAAAGACACAGGGAACAGTGCGACGTGAGAGCTTGTCCGCAGACGTGTCGCGGACAAAGGCTCGAGATCCCCAGACCCGGAAACGCGACGCATCGCCAACCTCTCCCGTCCACCGTAGAGTCGGGGAAGTCTCCGGCAAGGAGACACGGGGCCAGAGGTTGAGCTGATGTGCTGCGTACCGGACCGCAAACGGCCACAGAAAGTGGGGAGCAGCCGCATGGGTCAGGGAGGTACGAGCGACCTCCATGACTAAGCCAATGCGGCGCTCAGCAACCCCATTCTGCTGTGGAGAGGCCGGAAGCGTGTACGACTGCTCAATGCCGTGCTCAGCACAGTAGGCTGCCAAGAGGTCGGAGGCGAACTCACCACCCCTGTCAGAGTGCAAGCGCAGGACAGGAAAGTCCGAGTGAAAGCGCTCGCCTAGCTGGAGACGGGCTCGGCTGATCCAGGGGATCAAAACACCAGGGACGTCACCCTTGGCGCGCAAGGGGAAGACCGTGGTGTAGCGCGAGTAGTCGTCAACAACTATCAGGAAGTACCTCTCCTGACCCTGACCACGGACGCGGGCTGGGCCCCACACGTCCATGTGGAGCGTCTGCAGGGGAGCGGTCGTCGGGGGAAAGGAGGAGGAGTGAGGAGCGGCGCGCTGCCGCCCCTCGACACAGGGAATGCAGTCAGGAGCAGGGGAGTCAGGAAGGGGAGGGAGCACCCTGGGAAGACCAGCAACAAGGTCCCGTTTGTGCATGGCCCGCAGGCGCTGCACAGACGGGTGACCAAGGCGGTGGTGCCAGAGGACGGTGTCGTTCGCCAGAGAGCGACACGAGCAGGGGGCGGACAGCTGACCTGACGCTGACGCAGACGCAGCTACCTGAGGGGACTCAGTGGTCAGTGTGTACAGGTCAGACCCCGGCTCTCGAGTGAAAGTAGCCAGGTGGCGGCCCGTCCGAGCACACGTGCAGTGAGTCACACGCTCGTAGGCAGGGGTGAACTGGTGAACACCCGAGTCCTGGAGCGCACTACCTGCCACCAAGTTCGTGGAGAACGAGGGGAGGTAGAGACCTGAGAGTGTGCCGGACGGAACCGCTGGACACGGAAGGGTGGTGGAGGAGGTCGCAAGGACCGGACCCCCAGAGGGGTCAGCAAGAGAGACAGCAACCGGCCGAGCTAGAGGCTCAAGGACAGTGCGGTCACGAAAGAAAGAGCGAGAAGCACCTGAGTCCAGTGTGAAGGTGTGCAGTGCTGCAGTCGACTCAGTACCAGGGGGCACAGACGCACAAGCACCTAGAGCAGCAGCTGCAGTAGTACCTGTGGAAGCAGACACACTAGCACCTAGAGCAGCAGCGGGGCTGGCCTGAATGCCCGGGTCGGGCGGAACACGCAAGTACTGAGCACCCTCTCCACTAATAGACATCGCATACATGGCAGTGAGAATAGCATCAAAGTCAAGTGCCCAAATATCAACACCCTTCCTGAGCAGATCAGCCCAGCGCGGCAGCTCACCCCCACCAGGAAACTGGGTGCGCCACGCATCGTTGAGGCGGGCGAAGCAGCGCTCCGTCTGGTGCGGCCCCCCACACATCTGGCCAGTGCGGTCACCTGTACGAATAACGTACTGGCAGGTGACGCTGCGCCGCGCATACCACTCACGGGCGGCCTGAAGGGTCGGGGAAGGCTGCTGACTCTGACCGCCCCCCGGGCCTCCACGACCACCACCCCCACCGCCGCCACCCCGGCCACCTCCACCCCTGCCGCTGCCACGACCACCTCCGCCTCCGCTGCCACCTCCGCCCCTGTCACCACTCCCAACACCGCTGTCACCTCCACCACTGCCGCCACTAGTCTCTCCAGTCGCACCTCCACCGCCACCACCTCCACCCCCGCCTCCTCCGCCACCACCCCCACTCCTGCCACTCCTGCCCCTGCGTCGTCCGCCTGAAGCAGACGCAGCCCCGACCTTCTCAGCACCAAGGAGGTCGACAGCAGCAGCAGAGGCGACAGAGGGGAGGAGGGGGGAAGGGGAGCACCCCTCGAAGAAGGGGCCGCGGGGGTCGCCACGAGAGGTGCCTACAGCGACGATACTAGCCTCGGCTGCAAGCAGTTCCTTCTCGAGGAGGGCTATGGTGAGCTCAGTGGGGGAGCGAGAGAGGAACTGGTCCCTGACAGGGCGCAGAGAGTCAGGGAGGCGGGTGACAACGTGGTAGAGAGTGATCCAGAGCGGGGGGGGTTGCTAGCGAGGAACTCATCAGGCATGGCAGCGCGAAAGCGAGCCTCACTAGTCTTAAGGTGGGTGATGAGGTCTGCGACAGTGTGAAAGGAGGCTAGGTCGGGGAACAGGTAGGGGAGAGTGAGGCGGCCTAGTGTGGCAGAAGCGGGTGAGGAGTAGCGGGCCACTACAGCTGTGTAGAGGTCCTTAGCAGTCTTGCACTGGCCGAAGTGCTCGCGTTCATCTAGCGGCAGGGAGTTGCGAATAGCAAAGCGAGCGTGCGCGTCACGGGTCTGCCACTGTGAGCGCTCAGCTGGGGGGGCAGTAGCGAGTGGGGCGGTCGCATGGCCGAGAGCGTGGTCGTACAGTGTAATATCTTCCTTGGCAGTGAGCTGTAGGAAAAGGTGCAGGTCATCTAGCCAGGTTTCGAATTTGACCGGACGGCCCTCGGCGTCGAAAGCTAGAACAGGAGGACTAGCCATAGCGACAGCGGCAGTAGTAGAAGCAGTAAAGTCACTGAAAAGGCGTGCGCAGGGTCAGCGGGGCCGGTGGGGCCTACGGACTGTAGTGGCGCACAAGCAGTAGTAGCAGAAAGTGTAGTAGTAGGGGCGGGCTCAGCAGCGGTGATTCGCGGGCGACGGCGGGCGCAGCAGCGGCGGTGCGCGGGCGGCGGCGGGCTCAGCAGCGGTGGTGCGCGGGCGGCAGCGGGCGCAGCAGCGGCGGTGCGCGGGCGGCGGCGGGCTCAGCAGAGGCGGTGCGCGGGCGGCTGCGGGCTCAGCAGCGGTGGTGCGCGGGCGGCAGCGGGCGCAGCAGCGGCGGTGCGCGGGCAGCTACGGGCTCAGCAGAGGCGGTGCGCGGGCGGCTGCGGGCTCGGCAGCGGCGGGCCGGGAGCAGTGCGGGCAGCGTGCGGGCCGGCGGCGGTCAGCGCACGAGCCGCGCAGGCTCAGCGCGGGCTGCGCGGGCTGCTCGCGGGCTGCGTAAGCGGGTCGCGGGCGGCTCGCGGGGGTTCGCGGGCAGGTCGCGGGCTGCTCGCGGGCAGTTCGCGGGCTGTGCGCGGGCTGCGCGGGCTGGTCGCGGGCTGTGCGTGGGCGGTTCGCGGGCTGTGAGCGCGGCGCGCTGTGCGGTTCGCGGGCGGCGTGACGGGGCCGATCGGGGCGCTAAGGGGCGACGCGACGGGGGCCGTGAGAGGCCGCTAAAAAAAAAAATTCGAAGGGGCCGCAGGGCCGCTAGATCGTGCTAGATCGACGGGGCCATCGGGGCCGAAAAGAAGCGAAGGTAAGCAGGTAGGTAAGTCGGTGGGCCCTAAGAACAGTCCTAGCGAAGGACCTGCTCTGAAACCATGTCAGAAATAACTGAGCAGGAATGAATGAACTAGAACAGAGTTTGGTACAAGTAGGAAACCCTAACTTTGTGTACCCCCTAAGGTGTAACCCACTACAGCCTAGACAATATAAACATGCAATGTTTGACAAATATGTCGACCAGGTACGTGTGGGCGAATGAGTGAATGAGTAGCGCTGATTATGGTGCCTGCCTTACTGGTTGTCCTCTTTTCGTTCGCTCACTCTAACCCGCACTCTCTCATTCAGTATCTCTCTCCCGCTCCCTCTTTCACGTTCTCTCTTTCCTAGTCTCAAGCCCAACTACGCTGTACGTCAATGGTCTCAGCACCCTCACTCCCATGTCCACACACTTCCCCATCAACACACTCTGCAAGTCGCACGTGCATGTGAGCTCGTATGGGCTCAACAGTCTACCTCCTCTCACTCACTTGCTGCCTCTCTCATTCCGCCTACACCCCGCCACTCCCCTCTCCCTCCCCCCCTCCCTCCACAGAAGCTGCGCCGCGACCTGCCCCCCACGAGGCTGTACGCCTATGGGCTCAACGCTCTGCCTCTTCGCTCACATTCCCGCTCTCTCATTCCGCCCGCACCTCTCCCTCTCCCCCCCCTCTCCTCGCCCTCCACAGAAGCTGCACCGCGACCTGTCGGCCACAAAGCTATACGCCTATGGGCTCAACGAGCGCACTGCTCACTACCCTGGTCCCACTCTCGTAGATCGACGGGGGATTACCACCAAGGTACATCACTCATTCCCTTCCCCTTCCTCTGTCTCAGGTCTGGCCGTACCTAGTGGTGAGGCGCACGCGGTACCGCTTCCGAGTGCTGGGGGCTGCCAGCAATCGCTTCTTCAACCTGCGCTTTGTTTGCACCGCTCCCTCCAACTACCCCGACTTGACCCCGCCCATCACAGGGGATGTTCTGCCATCACCCATGTTTGATATGGTATGTGATGCCCACCATGCTTCAAGTACGCCCCTTCTCCCTCCCTCTTCGTGTGCGCCGCTCCCGACAACTACCCCGACTTCACCTCGCCTATCACATGCCATGTGCTGCCTATCGTGTAGGTGTGTGCTATGCTGCACGGAACACTGGCAGGTATATCATATGTGTGTACTGCAGAAGCATTGCACTCGTGCAACAGTATTGTATTACAGCAACAACGTTTTTCCTGCAGCATCAGCCATCGCTTCGGATGTGGCCGTCGCCTCTCCACACATTCCCATCCCCCTGCACCCTCCCTTATCCCCCACCAGGCTCATTCCCCCCTCCGTCCTTCTGCTTGCCTGCCAAATCTGACCTTTGCTACAGTGCGCATCCAGTCCCTCCCCTTCCTCTTCCCTCCCACTCCGGTTCTTCCCATCTCAGATTGCCATGGACAGCGGTACGTGCTCCACCCTCGCTGTCCTTACCAAACTTACCAAAGCGCCTCCTCCTCCCCCTCCCACTCCCTCTCCCCTCCTCTCTCTCCCTCCCGCTCCCACTCTTGACCCCCCCGTCTCCCTCCTCGGCCCCGTTCACTGGATCGGCATGGACGCCGACTACCAAACTCATCGATGCACCCCCCCTCCCACTCCCCCTCTCCCTCCTCTTCTCATCAATCTTATCAGATTGGCATAGACGGTGGCTTCCTGCCCCGCTCAGTGACGTGCTCCTCGCTGCTGCTCGCGCTGGGGGAGTGCCACGACATTCTCGTCGACTTCTCCTCTCTCCCCTCTTCCTGCACCGACGTCATTCTTGTTGAGAATCCAGGCCAAGAATGATTGGACTTGGAAGCAATGGGATGCAAATGTGAAAACCCTAGAAGGGTTGTACCCCTTAGTGGCTACCCCACTATAGCCTACACAATATGCACAGCATATAGTTTGACACACCCCCATAGGCAGAGTGGGGGAGAACTAGTGGTCACAAGACAAGTTAAGAAAGGCAAAGCAAGCTCAGGGTGGATCACGAAGTCACCACACATTCCGAGCACAAGCACAAAGGCCACATGGCCAGTTCACATGCATAGTTATATAAGAGAGAGCAAACAGTACAGTGATCACAACCTAGCAAATGTAAGCATGCAAGGATATATATAGATCACAGTACAAGCAAGGTCAAGCAGTGTGAGAACGTAGGCACGAGACCTAGAGCAGTGCAGTGACGCAGATGATCACTGGGAGGAAGTGCCTTGGTGAATATATCAGCTGTGTTGGCCCGCGTGTCCACGTAAGCAAGACGAAGCTGGCCACGCTGCTGCAACTCTCGAGCAAGAAAGTAACGCAGAGCGATGTGCTTTGTTCTGTGCTCCAATCTGTGCTCCTGACACAAGGCGAGGGCTGCCTTGTTGTCGCTGTACAGAACTGGAGGAGAACAATGGGCGGGCTGGAGGCCGCTCTCCCAAGTCAGTCAAAAGGTAGGTGAGCCAGCGTAACTCCTGTGCAGCCATGGCTGTGGCGTAGATCTCGGCCTCACAACTGGAGTTGAGAACAGAAGAAGGGCGGGTAGACCACCACAAGATAGAGCCGGAACCAAGACTGAAGGTGTAACCCTGTGACGACCGCTGTGTAGCCAGGTCGTCAACCCAAGAGGCGTCTAAGTGTCCAGTGAGGACAACGTCACCCCGTCCTCCAAGCACCAGCCCCATGCCTGATGTACTGCACAAGTAGCGCAGCACCCTCTTAGCAGCCTTCCAGTGCTCTCGCCGGTGTCTCCCAGGCGCAACGTAGCGAGCTAGGATGCTAAGAGGGTACGCAAGGTCAGGACGAGTGCAGGTCATCAGGTACATGAGGCAGCCCACAAGCTCTGGGTACGGGCCACTCAGCTCTACGGACTCGTCCGAAGGTGGAGCTGAGAGCGAGTGACATGTAAACAGAGGAGTGGTTTGTGGTGAGGAGTACTGGAAGTCGAAGCGCTGAAGGACCTGCTGCACCATGTGTGACTGAGTCAGAGTAATGGTGCGGCGTGCTCTGTCCCAGGTGATCTGCAAGCCAAGGTAGCTACGCAGATCACCTAGATCAGTGCAGGTGTGTCTCTTCTGCAGCTCCGACTTCACAAGGGCGAGAGCCTCAGTGTCAGCAGTGGCGAAGACCAAGTCGTCGACGTACACGAGGATGTAGAACGGCGGCAGGGAAGTGTCGGTGCGCAGGAACAGCGACGGGTCAGCAGTGGACGGAGCAAACCCAAGAGCCGCAAGTGTCATCCTCAGTGTGTCGTCCCACTCACAAGGTGCCTGACGAAGACTGTAGACTGGCCACCGGAGGCTCCACTGGGTACCAGGAGGGAACGACCCAGTGAAGCCAGGTGGGCGGCGCAGCCAGATCTCCTCGTGCAGGCTGCCCTGCAAGAACGCTGTGCTGAAGTCAAGAGAGTGAAGCTCGTAGTCACGCTGAGCGGCAACGTGCAGCAGCACCCAAAGAGTGGTCATCTTCGGGGTAGGGGAGAAGGTCTGAAAGAAGTCAACTCCCTGTCGCTGACTAAAGCCTCGTGCAACGTAACGAGCCTTGAATACAGGCGGAGAACCCGGAGGCCGCTTCACCCTGAAAATCCACATGCCATCGACGATGTTCGCCCCAAGAGGGGGAACCTCGTCGACGTAGGTGCCTGTGGACTTCCAGGATGCCATCTCTACGTCCATGGCTGTCTGCCACTGAGAGGAGTAGGGACCCGAGATCGCCTCTACGTAAGAGCGCGGGGTCGGGATGTCTAGTGCATCCGGGTCTCCCTCAGGCGCAAGCAGCCAGGCCACGAGATGAGGTACAGCAGCCGCAAGACACTCATAGTCCTCCTGCCTATCCTCACGACGCATGCTCACGACGCTCTGTTAAGGACTCTGGCTGCGCTGTGTAAGGATGGGAGGAAGAGCGGCGGGGGGGGGGGAGAGGGGCAGTGTGGTAGGGGAAGAGACGGTAAAAGGGAACCGACTTGTCAAACGTGACGTCCTGAGAGGGGAAGACACGACGCGAGCTAGGGTGGTAAAACTGCCAGCCAGGCGCGTCAGGGACAAAGCCAAGGAAGACGCAGGTAATAGCGCGAGAGGAGAGCTTGCCCGCGGTGGAATCGCGCACAAAGGCACAAGAATTCCAGACCCGGAACGCGGACGCATCGCCAATCTCCCCCGTCCAACGAAGTGTATATGGGTGAGGTCTCCGGCAAGGAGACACGGGGCCAGAGGTTGAGCTGATGCGCCGCGTACCGGACCGCAAACGGCCACAGAAAATGGGGAGCAGCCGCATGGATCATAGAGGTACGAGCGACCTCCATGACTAAGCCAATGCGGCGCTCAGCAATCCCATTTTGCTGCGGGGAGGCCGGAAGCGTGAACGACTGGTGAATGCCCTCCTCCTCACAAAAGGACCTCAAGAGGTCGGAGGAGAACTCACCACCCCTGTCATGGTGCAGACGCAGGACAGGAAGGTCCGTGCGGAACCGCTCGCGCAGCTGGAGACGGACAGCTCGGATCCAAGGGATCAAAACAGCAGGCATCTCACCCTTGCTGCGCAAGGGGAAGACCGTGGTGTAACGCGAGTAGTCGTCGACAACCAGCAGAAAGTATCGCTCGCGGCCCTGTCCCTAGACGCGGGCTGGGCCCCACACGTCTATGTGGTGAGTCTGCAGAGGAGCTGTCGTCGGGGGAAACGAGGAGGAGTGAGGAGCGGCGCGCTGCCGCCCCTCGACGCAAGGAATGCAGGGCGGGGCAGGCGAGGGTGGGAGGGAAGGCAGAGACCTGGGAAGACCAGAGACCAGAAGGCGAGAGTGCATGCCACGAAGGCGTGGCAAGGAGGGGTGACCAAGGCGGTGGTGCGATGGAGGGGTGACCAAGGCGAAGGAGAGTCTGGTGCGACAGGCGGCGACACTCACAGGGGGCTGCTACCGGACCTGACGGGGACACCTGAGCAGGCGCAACGACCTGAGGCGGCGCAGTAGTCAGTGTGTACAGACTCGACCCCGGCCGACGAGTGAACGTGGCCAGGTGACGGCCAGTCCGAGAGCACGTACAGATCGCCACACGCTGCCATCCAGGTGTAAAGGTATCGGCCCCCGCATCCTGGAGGACTGCGTTGCTCACCAAGTTCGTCGAGAACAAGGGGAGGTGGAGACTGGACAGGGAACCGGACGGAACGGCCGGGCACGGGAGCACAGTAGAGGAGCGTGCAAGAACCGGGCCCCCAGAGGGGTCAGCCAGGGAAACTGCAACAGGCCTGGTGAGGGGTGTGACTGTGGTACTGTCGCGAAAGAAGCAGCGAGAAGCACCTGAGTCAAGCGTGAAGGTGTGCAAGGCCTCAGCAGGCGCAGTATCAGAGAGAGCAGACTCACTAGCACCTAGAGCAGCAGCCTCTATACCAGGGTCATACGGCGCACACAAGTAACAGTCACCCTCAACACTAGTAGACAGAGCATACATGCCAGCAATGATAGCATCAAAGTCTAGAGCAAAGATATCAACACCAGCCTAAGCTCTGCCCAACGGGGCAGCTCATGCTCGTCGCCCATCTCCTGGCGCCAAGCGTCGTCTAGGCGGGAGAAACAGCGGTGCTGGGTGTGAAACTTCCCGCACGTCTGACCAGCGCGGGGACCTGTGCGAATAACGTACGAGCAGCGACCACTACCACCACCTGTAGACGCCGTACGCTGAGCAAGCCACTCACGAAGCTGCTGGGGCGAGAGGGTCTCACGTGGACGCTGATGCTGCTGCCGCTGAACTGTGCCAGAGCGATCACCACCGCAGCCGTTGCCACCACTCCCGCCGCTGCCACTCCCGCCACCACTGCTCCCACTGCCACCACGACCACTGCCACCACCACCCCCGCCACCGCCTCCACCTCCGCCGCCGACGGCCCCACTCGCTCCACCACTCCCACCGCCACCTCCACCACCTCCGCCTCCCCAACCATCTCCCCCCCCCCCCCGCCGCCACCACCACCACCCTTGCCCCCCTTGCCCTTGCTGCTGCGGCGCTTCCCACTAGGAGCAGAAGCAGCACCGACCTCATTAGCACCAAGGAAGTCGACAGCAGCGGCAGAGGCAACAGAGGGGGCGAGGGGGGAGGGGGAGCACCCCTCAAAGAAGGGCGTGCGAGGGGTGCCACGGGTAGCACCTACAGCGACTATGTTGGCTTCAGCTGCAAGAAGGTGCTTCCCTAGCAGGTCGATAGTGAGGTCTGTGGGGGGGAGAGCGAGAAGGGTGTCCCGGACTGCACTAAGAGAGTCAGGGAGGCGTGTCACTATAAAGTGGAGAGTGATATAGATCGGGGGCTCGTTCATGGGCAGGAACTCGGCAGAGAGGGCAACACGGTAACGAGCATCCGTAGCGCGAAGGTGGGAGAGGAGATCATCTACAGAGGCGAAGGAGGACAGGTCAGGGAAAAGGTAGGGCAGGAAGAGGCGGCTAAGTGCTGCAGTGGCAGGGGATGAGTAGCGGGCAACTACAGCCTCGTAAAGGGCCTTAGCAGTTTTCGCATGGTAAAAATGCTCGCATTCAGCTACCGGCAGGTGGTTGCGAATGGCTAGGCGAGCAGCAGCATCGCGGGTAAGCCACTGCGAGCGAGTCGTCGCGTCAGCTGAGGCTGGTGGGGCAGTGGAGGCACCAGTCGCTAGGTCATAGAGCGAAACACCGTCCCTAGCGTCGCTCAGCAGGTACAGCTGCAGGTACTAGAGCTAGGTTTCGAAGTTGACTGGGCGGCCGTCAGGATCGAATGCGAGAATACGCAGAGTGGCAATAGTTTAGCAGCTTAGTAGCAGGGCAGGGCAGAGGCAGCGCAAGGGCTGCAGAGGTTTCAAGCAGGCAGCAAGGGCGGCGCGCGAGGCTGTAAGGGCAGGGCGCAGGCTGCAAGGGCGTTGCGCGGGGCTGCAAGGGTGGCGCACGGGGCAGAGCCGAGGCAGCTCGAAGGCTGTTGGGGCAGGGCGCGGGCTGCAAGGGGCTGCGCGCGGGGCAGGGCAGAGGCAGCTCGAGGGCTGCTGGGGCAGGGCGCGGGTTGCAAGGGGCTGCGCGCAGGGTGGGGCAGAGGCAGCGCGAGGGCTACTGGGGCAGGGCGCGGGCTGGAAGGGCGGTGCGCGGGGCAGGGCAGAGGCAGCGCGAGGGCTGCAGGGGCTCGCGCAGGGCTGCAGACGGCAGCGCGCGGGCTGCAGGGGCAGCGCGTGGGGCCGCAAATGGGCAGTGCGTGAGCTGCTGGGGCTGCGCGCGGGCGGTGAGGGCGGCGCGCAGGCTGCTGGCGCGGTGCGCGCGGGGCTGCAATGGGCCGTGCCCGGGCGGCGAAGGCGGCGCGCGGGCGGTGAAGGCAGCGCGCGGGCGGTGAAGGCAGCGCGCGGGCTGCGAATAGGCGACACGCGCGGGCTGCAGGGGCGGCGTGCGGGATTGCAGGGGCGGCGCGCGTGGGCGGTATAGGGCAGGGTAGGGCGTGGGGTAGCGCGGTAACTGGTGGGCCCTAAAAAAAATCGGACCTACGGACCTACTGCTCTTAATACCATGTTGAGAATCTAGGCCAAGAATGATTGGGCTAGGAAGCAATGGGATGCAAATGTGAAAACCCTAGAAGGGTTGTACCCCTTAGTGGCTACCCCACTATAGCCTACACAATATGCACAACATATAGTTTGACAATTCTCACCAACGACGCCCCCGCGCCCTTCCCCTCGGGCTCTGTACCGGGCATCAACGCCACGGGCGTGGTGATGCGGTTCATTGTGGACCACACGGCCGCTGTTGTGCCTTCGCCTCCTGTCCCCAAGAAGCTCGTTGTGAGTGAGTGTGTGTGTGTGTGTGTGTGTGTGTGTGTGTGCGCGCGCGCTCGCTGTGGGAGGGCAGCACGGGTGTGCTCTTGTCGAGTATTCCCCTTGGTGGGCAGCAACGCCACGGGCGTGGTCATGCGGTTTCTGGTGGACAGCTCAGGTGTTGTGTCGTCGCTACCTGTCCCGAAGAACAAGCTTCTTCAGGTGTTATGAGTCGGTGTGCTCTGTGGGCAGGGCAGCAGCAGCACGGGTGTGCTGTAGAGTATTTCTCCCGTCCTCTCTCGGACCCCGGAGCTGCCCCTCTGTCTTAGGCTTCTCCCTTTGATACCAAGGAGAGGTGAAGTGTGCCACTGAAAGTGCACGCCCCACTCCAACCGCCCTTTGATGTTCCTTGACGGATCAGCCCCCTCCTTTCTTCCTCCCTGCTTCCCACAACCCCGCCCTCACATCTCTCCTCCTCCCCAAACCCCCACCCCACCACTTTCTTTCTCGCACCTCCGCTCTCCTCTCTCCTCTCCACACCTTCCCTCACCCCTTTCCTCCCCACATCTTCCCTCTCACCGCGCCAGTCCCTTCCCAAGTTCCGTCCCATGTAACCAAAGAGAGGTGGATGACAAGCCTGCCTGAGCGCCTCACTCGCGCTCTCTCCTCGCATCCCCCTTCCCCCGTGGCAGTCCCTTCCCAAGCTGCGCCTCTCCCGTGTGATCAAGGAGAGGTGAATGACAGCCGTGCAGGTGAATTCGCGCATCACCTTCAATGGCCCTGGTTTCAGTGATCCCGCAACCGAGACTCCCAATCGGGTGAGTGTAGCGAGGTGACTCTTGAGTCACGGGTGAGTGTAGCGAGGCGAGGCACCCGAGATGGTAGAGTGTAGAGGTGGAGAGGCACCCATGCAGATGAGTGTATAGGCAAGGCACATTGGCACACCATGCCTTACACAGTGACACCCATCCCATCCACTTGTTTCGCATTCACCCCATATCCCCACGCCTGCTGTCTTTCCACGATGCGTGCCATGTGCCATATGCCACATGCCACATGCCATGTGCTACCCTGTCCATATGTGCCTTGTGAGCAGGACTCGGAGGAGCTATGGCACATCATCAACAACACATCAGCGGCGTGCATGGGTGTGGGACGCGTGTGGCACTGCCCACATCATGGAGCATGAGGGCAATGAGATGATGCGGCCCCTCATTATCAAGTAAAGAGCATGGGGAGCAGGAGGATGTGTGCAGGGTGTAGTGAGCACAGCTGCATGCATGGTGTGGGATGGGAATAATGTAGCCCAAGCTGGGTGCGGCACAACTCATGTCGATAAAATGGAAAGAGATAAAGATGTACATGCTCATTTTATTTTTCATCCAATGTGCCAGTGGTCTAGTGGTAGAATAGCACCCTGCCATCAGCTCGGTGCAGACCCGGGTTCGATTCCCGGCTGGCACAGCCTAGTTTTGGAGGATTAAGTTTTTGCGTCCTCATTCTCCGCTGCTGCCATATGATCAGCTCTTTTGCATTAGGGTTTCCGTGTATGGACTCCCGAATCAGCGTCCATCCTGAAAAGGTACGGGGCAGAAGTGCAACAGAAGCATGATATTGTATTTGACATTCGGGATTTTAGCACCACGAGCTTGCGCTCCTGTCTCCCCGCCTCCCGTCCCTTCCCTCTCCCGTCCCTCTTCTCCTTTCATCCCTCCTTGCCTCCCGTCTCTCCCCTCCTTTCATCACTTCCTTCCGCCTGTCCCTCCCCTCCTCGCTTCCCTCACCTATTCCCTCTCTGGGCCTACCCTCCTCTTCCTCCCCTTCCTCACCCTCCGCTCCCTCCCCTTCCTCTCCCTCCTCTCCCTCACCCTGTTCTCCCTCCTCTCCCTCACCCCCCTCGCCCTCCTCACCCTCCCCTACTCACCCTCCTCTCTCTCACCCTCCATTCCCTCTTCGCCCTCCTTGCATTCCTTACCCTCCTCTCCCTCAGTTTTAGCGAAGTGGCAGAGTTTTTCGCGATGTTCAAGGGTTTAGGGGTGAAGCTTGATGATGGTGCTTTGGAGAAATTCTTGCACACATTTTGTCAAAAAACTGACAGCTGAAGCTTATACAGCTCTTCCTAAATTAGTTCCAGTAATCCACCATCTGCACGCAGCCAGAGTGCTACTTCTGCTTTCATGTGCTCTTTGCTGGAACAAGCTAAACGGAACTCAGAAACTTGCCTTTTATAAGCTTTCCAGGCTCCAGATTCAATCACTTCGGCGTGGCCTTGGTCATCGGTCAAATCTTCCATACGTGCATGTCTATCCATAGAAACAGTTTGACTTCTAATATCAGGCAAAACCTCAACTGTGTGTTCACTTTTGCTTGTGCCAGGAAAATGTAGCATCTCATTTATACCAGCGAACCAGTTTCTGCATTCCACACAGAGGCGTTTTAGGTCAGAATGATTTTGGGTTTGGAATGACAACACTCAACTCAACTCAACTCACCCGTCATTCGTGGTTGATGGCTCATCCAACAGGATGGCTAATCCGGCTCTCTGACACCCAGACTCCACATTGTAAACAGCAGGAAGAAACAGCGCCCTAAGAAGTTTAGTGGATCCGGGAAGGATAAGTGAAGCAAGTTCGTCTGTCGTTGGCGTTGGCTTGTAAGGTGCACGATCTGTCAAAGGTCGAAGTCAATATGTCTCTCACACACAGGTCCGTTAGCAATGTTGTAACCTAGGAGGCTCTTACCAATAAGCACCGACGTCATTTGACCAATCAAGCTTGTCGGAGGCTCCATCTCCACAAGACCAACTGGAACCTTCATCCTCTGGTACAGAAGCAAGTGAGACATACTTTTGGAAACATGATGAGAAAAGAATGAGCGAATTCAACCTGAATGTCCAGCGTATTGGATTTTGAAAGATCGCTGGAATGGCGAGTCGCTGCCTGAGACGCAGTTAACCGTTTTGTCTTTTCAGCCAAGCACGTTCTCACTTCCGTGACGTCTCTGGGATCCAGGAAGAGGTTAGGAGGAGTAAGCGGTGCTGCAAAATACAGAACAGCGAGCATATTACTTGCAGACTGCAGGCGGCACGGATGCCAGATTCGCGGGTAATGGACTTGAAAACTTTTGTTTTTTCTTTGACATCGGCCCACAAGATGGAGAAGGCGTTGACAAGGTGACATTCTCCTGTAAGCAGAGAGCATAAGTGCATGTCACTCGTGTATTCTTTTTACGTGTAACGCGTAAAAACAAACCTCTGACGGCAGAGACGTAGAAGGTTTGAGATCATGTAGCAACCTGCGGGAGCAGATGGGTGTTCAGATCTGCAGAGCTAACTTCACAGCAGGGAGATTACAAATACATCGAACGACGCTCACTTTAACTTCCGTTTGGCTTTGTCTCGGATTCGTTCCAACGTGGGATGTTCCATATTTAACCGCGAAAAGAAGGAGCAGCTGCTAAGACGTGTGTCTTGTACAGGTGACTTAGTGGAGAGGAGTAACTGGTGTAGTAGAACGAAATTGAGGAGAGCTGTGGTGTGGGGATCTAGTTGCGTATCCTGACCGATAGCATTTCAGGGTTTGAAGCTTGGAAGGTTGGTTTGGAAATGGGCTCGCGAATTTGTGGGGTGTCGAAATTACTGGGTCGTGTCTTCGCCAAAGTTACCAGATCTTTCGTTCAACCCCTCGCACTACCACAAAGGCAATCCACCCCACAGCAAGGAAAACACCACCAGTGCTGCCAAACCCCCCAACCAGGGAGCAACCACTACTGTCGTGAATCTAGGCACCAGTAGGATTCACCTGGGGTCCTGTGCCGAAGTGACAGCGGTTAAACGTTAACATAACGTTCCGATCGTGACGGGGAACTGGGCCGAAGCGGGCAAAAATTAGGTCAGCACCGATCGTCCGACCGCGATTCCGGGTTTAGTCTCCTGAAACACGCATTGGACCGCAGCGTGGTATCGAGGCCGCTTGTCACAGGGGATCAGGTCAGCAGCGGTCTCCCTATCGCGAAGATGCGACACTATGATCTCTTTCTCCCTTTCCCTTGCGATCGTTCCCCGTCCACCGTTCCTTCTCTCTGTTTCACCGTCGGCCTCCCTCGCCTGTTCTCTCTCGTCGCCCTGTTTCCCATTTTTCTCTAACTGCCATCTCTCCCCCGTTCCCTGCGTTCTCTCTGCGCCATCTATATCTCGGGGTCCTGCTTTCATCCCCCTGTACTCTCCTAGGACTTGGATGTTGGACTGACATTCCCACGGGCTCGCGCTCCCGTCCCTCCCCTCCTCCCGTCCCTCTCCTCCTCCCGGCCCTCTCCTCCTCCCGTCCCTCCACTCCTCCCGTCCCTCCACTCCTCCCGTCCCTTCCCTCTCTCGTCCCTCCCCTCTCCCGTCCCTCCCTCCTCCCGTCCCTCCCTTTTCCCGTCTCTCTCCTCCTCCCGTCTCTCCCCTCCTCTCGTCCCTCCCCCTCTCCCTTTCCTCCATTCCTGCCGTCCCTCCTCTCCTCGCTTCCCTCCCCTACCCCCTCTCCCTCCCCTTCTCCGTCTCCCTCCTCACACCCCTCTCCCCCCTCTCCCTCCTCTCCTCCTCTCCCTCCTTTCCTCATCCTCCTCGCCCTTCTCTCCCTCCACTTCCTCCCCTTCCTTTCCATCCTCTCCCTCCTTTCCTCAACCCCCTCTTCCTACTCCCATACCTCTCAACCAAACCGCTTCTTCTGTCTTTTCTCCCACTTCCAGGCTTTAAACTTTGGTTTGGGGGTTGAGGAGAGATCTGGGAGATCTCAGAAGTGACCTCAATCTAGTTGAGGAGAAACAGCGTCATTGTTGGCTGCCCCATTTCGAGCCGACTCAACAGCAGATGCGTTAGCCACATTCTCCTAGTGTCCTGGACGGTCAACTCAAATCGCTTTGCCCACTCTGAATGAGTCGACTCCTCCACGTCTCCTTTCTCTCCCTCTCCACACTGCAATGCTGCAAGCGGGCAGGTTCTGTGGTGGATCGCAGCAGCTCGCTTTTTTTTTTAGAATCCTCAAATAACGACCTTTGAGGGCTCAAGAGACGAGCAGGCAGGCCCTGTGGCTGTGGATCGCAGCAGCAGCGGCACCATCACTCTTCCCTTCGCTTTCAACCCACTGACGTCACATAGCGTGGTCTCGCCACAATGACAGGTGATGATGGTGATGGTGAGGTGATGGTGATGACAGTGTTAAGGCTAATAGTGATGGTGAGGTGATAACGTCATGCACTTCCAGATTTGATTTGCTTGTGGAGAGCGAATCAGCTCCAAGTTTGTGTCAACTTTGCTCGTCTTGACTTCCCACCCTCCTGTCCCTCCCCTCACACCTCTTTCCTATGGATGGTGTGCTGCGCCCCGCTCTCCTTGTCCCCGGCTCCACAGACTACGAGGGCGAGCAGCAGATGGAGGTGGAGGCTTTGGAGGCGATTCTCATGGACGAGTTTGAGAGTGAGTTGCTTTGCCGCCTGTGTGCTGTGTGGTGGATTAAGAGGCGACTTCTGAGGCGCCTCAAAAGGCGAGCAGCAGATGGAGGTGGAGGCTTTGGAGGCGATTCTCATGGACGAGTTTGAGAGTGAGTCCCTTTGTTTAGCCAAATGGCACGACCCTTTTTTAAGCTCCACTTCCTCGTCTGTGCTGCTCGCAAGCCCCCCCCCCCCCCCCTGTGGGTCGCTTCCCCCTCCCTGCTGTTCCCGTCTCTCCTCCCTGCTGCTCGAATCCCCCCTCCCTGCTTTTCCCTTCCCTTCCCCCTCCCTGCTGCTCGAACCCCCCCGCTCTGCTGCTCCCTTCCCCACCCCCTCTCTGCTGCTCTCTCGCACTGTGTGCAAGGTGGCTCTGCCAGCTTTTTAACTCCTTCCATTCCACGGGTGGTCATCCCTCCCTGCTCTGCAGGGGTGGACGACACATCAGGCCTGGGCATGCCATCGGATAAACCATGCTATCTCATTACAATATGATAGCTCCCGCCCCTCCTCCTCCCCTCCCTCCCCATCCCCGGTTGGTCATCCCATCCCTGCTCTGCAGGGGTGGACGACACATCAGGCCTGGGCATGCCATCGGATAAGCCATGCTATCTCATTACAATATGATAGCTCCCGCCCCTCCTCCTCCCCTCCCTCCCCATCCCCGGTTGGTCATCCCATCCCTGCTCTGCAGGGGTGGACGACACATCAGGCCTGGGCATGCCATCGGATAAACCATGCTATCTCATTACAATATGATAGCTCCCGCCCCTCCTCCTCCCCTCCCTCCCCATCCCCGGTTGGTCATCCCATCCCTGCTCTGCAGGGGTGGACGACACATCAGGCCTGGCCTGGGCATGCCATCGGATAAGCCATGCTATCTCATTACAATATGATAGCTCCCGCCCCTCCTCCTCCCCTCCCTCCCCATCCCCGGTTGGTCATCCCATCCCTGCTCTGCAGGGGTGGACGACACATCAGGCCTGGGCATGCCATCGGATAAACCATGCTACCTAATCACAATATCGCCCAAGGTAATGGTGACTCGTGGTGCTCGTTGGGCTGCGTCATGCCATGCCGTGCCATCCCGTGTCATGCCATGCCATGCCATGCCATGCCATGCCATGCCATGCCGTGCCATGCCGTGCCATGCCGTGCCATGCCGTGCCAGCCATGATGCCATGCCATGCCGTTCCATGCTACCACATCACGATATTGCCCAAGGTAACGTGATGAGTGGGGATGTATCAAGCCGTGCCATGCTATGCCACTCCATGCTCCCACATCCCCATATTGCCTAAGGAATTGGTGGCTGGCTAGTGGTGCTACGTGGGGCTGATTAACCAAGGCAATAATAATTTCATGACATGCCACTCCGTGCTCCCACATCACAATATTGCCCAAGGTAATGTGAATGCTTGGTGACATGCCATGCCATGCTGTGCCATGGCACGATATCAGATCACTGTGCCATGGCACGATATCAGATCACTGTGTCGTGATGTCTCTTCTACGAAAATGGCCACATGCTTGCGTTGGCGTGACCATATATGCCATTCATAATGGTTGACAAAATTGTCACCAGGCTTCCCTGTCGGTGCCATGCAACCCGTTAGGTTGATGCCACGGCTTCTAATGTTCTCAACATGGGAAGTTTTTACATGGTGGGGTGGGATGGGGTCATGGTTGTGCGTGCTGCCTGCTTCTGTGTCGACTCTCAAGCATTGATGTGGCAGTTCTCTGCCCTCACACGGCGGGATTGTGTTTGTGGTTGTGGTTGTGGTTGTGTGTGTTGTTGATGTGAGCAGGGGGACGACGAGGAAGAGACAACACCTTTCCCAGGTACATCTTTCGTTCCATATTCCATGTGCGATGTGCCGTGTGCCATGTGCTGTACGTCATGGTAAGAATGTGTAGCACTCTGTGAATGTAAGAATGTGAGTCAATGCAGTATAACAAGGGCTGGGCCGGCTGACTTCCCCACTCATCTATCTCTGCTCTCTAGCCGTTTTCTGTGTTCAGAGATCACCTCCTCTTTCTATGATTTCCTCCTCGTCCTGTCTTCCACCCCTTTTTCTCCCCCCCTTCCCCCTCCTTGCCTCCCCTTTCTGGCAGTGCGGCTGGCACTCTACTTCGACGACACGCCCACCCACCTAAACCGATGAGCCAATTTCTTCTAGGCACCTAATCATTTCTCTCTTCTCTCGTTTCTCCTCGTCCCATCTGTCCCCCTTCTTCTCTGCACCACCTCCCCTTCCTGGCAGTGTGGTTGATACTCTACTTTGCCCACACGCCCACCTACCCCGATGACCCAATTTTTCTAGGCGCCTAATCTTGCTTGTTCTCTTCTCGCTTTTCTCCTCGTCCCCTGTATTCCCCTTCTTCTCCGCACCCCCCCCTGGCAGTGCGGCTGGCACTCTACTTTGCCCACACGCCCACCCACCTAACCCGATGAGTCACCACTGCTATGTTTGAGTCATTTCTGTGAATTAGATATATATATATATATATAAATAAAAAAAATCTCTTTTCTCCTCATCCCCTCTTTCCACCCTGGCAGTGCGGCTGGCACTCTTCTTTGCCCACACGCCCACCTACCCTGATGAGCCACCGCTACTCACCGTGCGAAGGTGATTCAACCAAACGTGGTTTTATGACATGTGGTACAATCTAATTACAAGTAACTGCATTGGAATTGATCTTATTTCTCATGGCTCGTCCAATATCGTATTGCGTGTGTGGAATGACATGGCCACATGGCATGGCATGATGGCACCGTGTGGTGTGGCATGGCATGATTGCATGGTGTGGCACGTGCAGCCTACAAGGAGTGAGAGCCGTCGATCTGGAGGAGATTCGCAACAAGCTCAAGGAAGAGGTGAGCTAACGACGGCCCGTCTGCAGTTCTCCTGTTTCTGTTGTTTCTTTTCATAAGCCACGTGCAGCCTACAAGGAGTGAGAGCCGTCGATCTGGAGGAGATTCGCAACAAGCTCAAGGAAGAGGTGTGAGCACGATGCCTTTCCAGTCGTGCTGTTTCCTTTATCTCATCAGCAATGGGATCTCTCTGTATAATCACGAAAGCCTTTGTCATGGTGAGTTCTTCCTGTGCCACCTGCGTTTTGAGTAATGTTTGCTATTTCTCAAGTACTGAAAGGGCGAATGATGGATAAAAGAAAAAGGGATGGGCTCGAGCCAAGCCATCTGCATGTAGCATCATCATCAGCACCATCATACCATCATCACCGCTCTCGTTCTGCTTCTCACCACTCACCACCGCACTGCATCCATTTGCATCGGCTGAGACCGCATCTCCCGCAGCCCACTCATCGAAGCAACCCTTCGATTTAAGCACACTGCCTCCTTTGAGCGTCGCATCACCGGTGTGTGATTGCGTGCGTGCAAAGAGGGGCGAGTGCTGGGGGTGTGATGGAACCAGAAGTGCATCTGACGCCCTGCCTCTTGCTTGTTCCCTCACTACTACTATCTATGCACTAAATTACTTTGTCATCGAGTATGCTTTCCTGTTAAGGCGTGTCGTGTCATGCGTTGTACAGTACAGTAACCTTGCATTGCAATGGGCCAAAGATTTTGGAGTCACTTTTGAAGAGGTGAGGTTACGAACGATGGCCCTCCAGTCCAGTCCTGTTTCTTTTAACTCAGAAACCATGTTTCTCTCTGTAAAAGCTTTCCGTGTTGAGGTCTGGATCGTAAGTTTTTTTTTTTCTACATTCCATGTTCTTATAATGGGTATGTTTCATACAAAGTGGTATCGGTAAACTCCTTGTTCCGCGTCACTTGTATTTGTCGCGCCAGACTTGTTTCAAAAATGGGCATTTTCATACTGAGTCATTAGTATCATCCTTTTGTATGCCACCTGCATTTTGAGCCATGTTTGCTATTAGTACTGCAAGGGCGAATGATGGATAAAAGAAAAAGGGATGGGCTCGAGCCAAGCCATTTGCATGTAGCATCATCATCATCAACATCATACCATCACCGCCACTCTCGTTCTGCTTCTCACCACTCACCACCGCACAGCATCCATTCGCATCGGCTGAGACCGCATCTCCCGCAGCCCACTCATTGAAGCAACCCTTCGATTTAAGCACACTGCCTCCTTTGCGCGTCGCATCACCGGTGTGTGATTGTGGCGTGAAAAGAGGGGCGTGTGCTGGGAGTGTGATGGAACCAGAAGTGCATCTGACGCCCTGCCTCTTGCTTGTTCCCTCACTACTACTGTTTATGCACGGAAAAACTTGGTCATTGAGTGTGGGTTCCCGTTAAGGTGGGTCGTGTCATTTGTTTTACAGTGACCTTGCAATGACCCAAAGATATTGGAGTTGCCTTTAAAAAGGTCAGGTTACGATGGCATCCAGTCCTCCGGTTCTATAATCTCAGAAGCAATGACTATCTTTTTCAGTGTCTAAGCTATCCGTGTTTGAGGTATGGATTCTAAATCCTGTTCCTATATGGATGGTTATGTTTCATACAAAGTGGTACCTGTAATCTCTTTTGTTTTTGTTGACCTTGTGTCGCATCAAGCTTGTTCCTATGGGCCCTTATGCTTATTTGTTCCTATGCCACCGGCTTTTAAGCCATCGTTAGTTGCTATATTTCAAGTACCAAAAGGGCGAATGATGGATAAAATTTAAGGGATGGGCTCGAGCCATCACCACCACCACCATACCATCACCACCACTCTCTTTCCGCTTCTCATCTCACCACCCACCACCACACTGCATCCATTTGCATCGGCCGAGACCGCATCTCCCGCAGCCCACTCATCGAAGCAACCCTTCGATTTAAGCACACTGCCTCCTTTGTGCGTCGCATCACCAGTGTGTGGTCGCGTGCGTGCAAGGAGGGGCGAGTGCTTGGAGTGTGATGGAACCAGAAGTGCATCTGACGCCCTTGTACTTCCCTCACTGTTACACAGTCTATGCAGTATATAACCCATCACGTCATTGTTTGTGGGTTCCTATTTTTAAGGTGTGCCGTTGCATTAGTTGTACAGTAACCTTGCAGTGACTCCTCGTGCATTAGCGTAACACTTCCTCGTGCTCGTTCTGTCAAGGCGTGTTACGCATTTTGGCTGGCTGAAGCGAGCCTGGGTTTTGGATAGGGCGATGATTTTTACACTACATATGAAGAGGCTCAATGCGAGACAGTGGTTTCTATACTCGTATAACTCTCTCGCTTCCCCGGTCTTTCCCAATCTTCCCCAATCTCCCTCTCGAGCTCCATCGTTTTTCCAGGGTACCCTTCTCCCTCTTTCGCCCTCTCCCCGACTGTTCCTCCCTCGCTTCTCGCCTCCTCCTCTCCTCTTTAGACCGAGGCAAACCTGGGCATGGCAAGAATGTCAAAATGGCCCGTGCCTTGCTTTGAGATTTATCAAACTGCTTCCATCTATGCCCCCATGCCCCCGTGTCCCCATGCCTGCATCCATTCCTCCATCCATGTCCTCACTCCTTCACCATTCCTTCAGGCTGAGGCGAATCTTGGGATGGGAATGATGTACACTCTTGCCACTTCTACATTCTCTTAAAGCCTGAAATCCTGCTCCGTGCCTCCCTCCATCCATGCACACCCACAGGCCGAGGCAAACCTTGGCATGGCAATGATGTACACTCTTGCCACGTCAGCGAAGGAGTGGCTTAGAGAGACGAACCTTGGGATGGGTCATGATGTCAAAATGTCCTGTGCCCCCATTCCTCCATCCATCCCCACCCTCCCTTCAGGCGGAGGCTAATCTTGGGATGGCAATGATGTACACTCTTGCCACGTCAGCCAAGGAGTGGCTGAGAGAGAAGTACGGAGGAGTGGAGGAGGAGGAAGAGGAGGAAGAGAAGGAGGAGGTGAGTGCATGTATCAATGGTAGTGGAAGTGGGATGGCAGAGTAGAAATTGGAGAGGAGTACAGGGGAAGGAGGAGGTGGAAGAGGAGGTGAAGGAGTAGGTCAGGCAGTCCTTGTTCTAAGGGGGGAGCAAGAGAGAGAGGAGAAGAAGGGGAGTTTTGCCTGTGCAAGCTACCGGTGACAATGAAGGCATGCCTTCATGAGGGCAAGATTAAAGCCCTTTTAGCCGGCTTGATGCATGCATGGTGTTGTTACCTGTTGCCCTCTCTCTCTCTCCTTCCGCTCCCCTCCGTTATCTCTCCTTTGTCAGTTGATGCAGCTGCACGGGCTGCCGATGGCACCGGAGACATTCATTGAGGCCTCCCTTTTTTAAGTGATTGGATTCCTGCGTGTACAGTCAATCTCTTGCTCTCTCCGTTTGTCCTTGCTCTCTTGCTCGCCTGCTCCTAAGTCACCCCCTTTCAGGTAATTGGGCCGCACGGGGTGCCAGTGACGGTGGATACATAACATTCACAGAGGCCATTCTCTTGAAATTTCTGAATTCCTGCGTGTGCATATCTCTCTGTCGCCTGTTTTCCTGATTCAAATCAAACCCCTATTATTAGGTGATTGAGCCACACGGGCTGCCAGTGACAGTGGAGACATTCACAGAGTGGCGAGATCGGTTCGAGGCAGAGATAGCCCTGGAGAAGGCCAAGTGAGACCTCCTGTTAGAGTCGATTGCAGTCAACCGTAGCCAGTTGCATGTTAAAGAAAGGTAACAGCAGTAAACAGCAGTCAGCAGCAGTCAAAAGCAGTCAACTGCAATTGTTCGCAGTCACAGTGGAGAGATTCACAGAGTGGCGAGATCGGTTCGAGGCAGAGATAGCCCTGGAGAAGGCCAAGTGAGACGAGACCCCACTTGCAGTCAAGTGTTAAGAGTCAATCTGCAATCAAGTGCAGTCAAGAGCAGTCAAATCCAATTCAGTTGCAGTCAGGTGCAGTCCAATAGCAGTCAACAGCAATCAACCACAGTCAACAGCAGTCAATGTTATCAGTGCAGTCAATTGCAGTCAAGAGCATTTAACAGCAGTCAACAGCAGTAGTTCAAAGAACTCATCGGAGGCAGGAATAGAATTGCAAAAGAACTCATGTGTTCTTTTGCAAAAAGCAATCGTTTCCTTTCCTTGCACCGCTCGTTTTGAGCTGTCCTCCCCTCACACCCCCTTCTTTTTGTTCCCACCGCCCTTCAAATAGGTTGCTGTCAGATGCGGCACTTGCAGCATCCAAGGAGAAGCGGCTTACAGGCAGACAGTGGTTTGTCCAGGTGAGCGTTTTGAGTCAACTCAAGAAAGCTTACAGACAGACAGGGGTTCGTGCAGGCGAGTGTGGTTTGTGGTTCGTGCAGGTGAGTGCGGTTTGTGGTTCGTGCAGGTGAGTGTGGTTTGTGGTTCGTGCAGGTGAGTGTGGTTTGTGGTTCGTGCAGGTGAGTGTGGTTTGTGGTGCGTGCAGGTGAGTGTGGTTTGTGGTTCGTGCAGGTGAGTGTGGTTTGTGGTTCGTGCAGGTGAGTGCGATTTGTGGTTCGTGCAGGTGAGTGCGGTTTGTGGTTCGTGCAGGTGAGTCGCTTGTGCAGGTGAGTGTGGTTTGTGTTTGGCAGGTGATCGTGATTTGTAACTGATCACTTGAGAGTTTGTATCCGCTCCTGTTCAGGTCAGAGTGGTGTTCGTTACTGTGTAAAGTACCGTAGAGGGCTGTGGCTAAATCACACTTTCTTCCCGCCATCCGTTGGTTGCTTGCTTGTGCGTGCAGAAAGCAAGCAAGGGAATTGTGGTGGATGAGGAGGAGGCAGCAGAGGAGGAGGAAGAGGAGATCGATTTTGATGATGATGATTTCGATGAAGGTGAGAGGGATGGGGGAAGGGAGCTGAGGAGTGGAAGGGTTAGAAGGTTCAGGGGTTTATGCAATGGCAGACGAGGAGGAGGAAGAGGAGATCGATTTTGATGATGATGATTTCGATGAAAGTGAAAAAATTCAAGGAGGGGTGAGGCTGTGGGGGGGGTAGAAGGTAGAAGGCTTGTGGTGCAGTGGCAGCAGAAGAGCATTGATTTAGACAATGATAGCTTCATTGATGAGGGGTAGAAGGATCGAGGAAGGGGTTGGGGGAGATATTGGGGAAAGTGGGGGAAAGTGGGGGAAAGGGGTTCTGGAGGAAGGGAAAAGGGGAAGGGGTTAAGAAGGTGTGTGTGACGGGTGGAAGGCCGAGTGGAATCGCAGAGAGATGGTTATTAAAGGAGAGAGGAGGTTGAGAGGAGAGAGGCAGATAGGAGATTTGCTCTGTTTCTGTCCATCTTGCATGCATATCTGCTTCTGGACATGTATCTGTGCATGGATGGTGATGTGGACATGGTATGTGGTGCATTGTGCATCGTGTGCATACATGGTTCGGGATGTCGTGTGTGTGTCAATGGGTGCATGTTCATGTGCACATATTTATACCAGCTCACATCCATGTTCCTAAAATTGTTCTTGCATGTGTATGCAATGTGCATGCGTGTGGGAGTGAGTGGATCTGTGCAGATATTGACGAGGAGGACATGTTGGATCATTACCTTGCTGAAAAGAACCAAGCTTAGTGGGCTACGCTGTCGTGTTTAGAGGAAATCTCTACAAAGGGCGAACGCTGTTCTTTTTATTGGGACAAAAGGGAATGCGACTGTACCATGAGGTGTTTCACAGTATTGTACCGTACCATCAGAAATAGTAATGGCATTTCACAATAAGATATCAGCAGCTAGTTTTAGGCGTGGCAGACATCTACACTGGTACATGGAGTCAGGAAGCGATGCTTTTTAGCTGCACAACAGAAATGGACTGAGACACCCTATTGATCAAACAGCAGCTTTTATTACTCTAGACAATATGACTACAAAGAAAGGTGCTGAAGGACCTCCAGGCGCTTGATGCTTTGAGAAAGAAGCTACAGAGCTACAGCTTCGCAGGCTTAGGAAAAATGTCAGGGGTAAACTTCTGAGCAGCTTTCATGCTTCCCTTTATCCGCATCTTCCCTCTGACGTCAACCACCAAGCAAAGGGCGAAAATACGTCAAGCTTTGGCATAGGCGTCTTATGAGAAGAAAATGACGAAGAATGAAGCCGCTGGAGCTTACCTGATGAACGCCATTTGCGGATTTAACTTGCCAGTGGCGACAGAAACGAAGTCATCATCAGTAAAAGAGAACATCGCGTCGGGCTTCCCTTCAGACGCTCCTGCATTAACGACACCAAGGACTTCATGGAGGGAAATGGTAGGAGATTTGAGGAGCATAAGGCTAATGCCTCACCTGCCGTGACCTTCTTGGACTTTAAATCCACCGTGAACTTTTCCTCGTTAATCCCAATCTTCTGCAGCCAGAAACAGAACGTTAGAATCTTAAGATAGCAATTACACGCGAATTCTACAATGCTTCATTTCGACCTTGGGGGAGATGTTAAACTGATAGACAAGTCCAATCTTATCCTTCAAATCATCGCCTGCCGGGGTCTGCAAGTAAGCATTCATAAGCTCCAACAACTCTGCAGACTTTAACTTTGAGATGGCTGAAAGCTTGTCGGCGGAAGCCATGGCGATTTCCTGGAAAATCAATACGACCAAGCGAACGCGCCAAGTTAGTGAAAATGGTTCGCTGGCGCGAGATGGATCGTGTCCAGACCGTGATGGTTTTCTGAAGTAAAATGCTTAGTCATGAAAGCAAGGGGAAGGGTTGCTGCCATTGTTGTTGATCAGTGATCATCGCCAGGCGGAACTTCCAAACCAAGGCCAAGTCAGGTGGTCCCTGTCTGATGTCACAAACCAAGTGATCTGACCCATCTGACCCCAGCCCGAACCAGGGTTGTCTGATGACTAGGACGCGGCCGTACCTTCTGTGTTTTCTATTCTGGACAGTTACGAATTGCAGCTTTCGTACAGCTGATGCCTGATTGAGCCCCTCCCGGTTGCCTTGTGATAGAGGCGTATAAGCTGTATCGTAAATTTCGCATAATTTTCGTCAATTCGCAGCTGGCTAAAAAGAACTCGCAGCTGCTTAAAGAGGATCTGTAACCCTATCCGTTGACGTTTTGACTTCAGTCTCTTCAGTATGACCATGGTCTGTTCGTTACTTGTGGTTCATAATCACTGCAACTGGCTGGGGAAAAAACCTCGGGTGCAGCGTTTCCATCCGGTGCAGAGCAAATTCGCGTGCATGGGGTGGGTATCGGCTGTATAGGGGCAAGTACACAAGATGCCCAACCTCTGCACGCAAATTTGCACTGTCTACGATGGAAACTCTGCACCCGTGTATTAGGGTACCAGCCAGTTGCACCCCATTTACAAGCACCTCGAGCAATACGAACCACAAAAACCGAAGTTTGACAGAAGAGACCCATGTCAAACGGTCAACAGCAAGTTACAAAATCCTTAAAAGCCCGCGAATTGACGAAACCTTAGCGAAATGCAAGAAACGCTTAAGAGCCCTCTTTCCAAAGCAACCTTGGGTTATTCAAACGGGCATCGTGTGTACACGTGTGCTTCATCAATCAACTTTGCGGACGTGTAGCCAAATGGGAAATCCAACCCCGTCTATGAATTTTCATGAAACGACCCTGGGTCCAATGCAAAATCCAGTTCCCTATGATCATCTACCGAGATGAACCAGCCATCAAGTTCGGGTCGACCCTCGAGGCACCTCCAGCTGTTGCTGGATATCGAGGTCCAGCTCGTACCTCTCATGTACGTGCTTTGCCGTACGCATGCTGGCCGGTGCAAAACGGGAAACACTAAAGACCGCTTTAAACCGTGTGGAACCGTGCTGCGGTGATGCATAAACTGTAAATGTACGACCTGGACAGCGTGTTCAATCCCCGCCAGTCACCATTCCCCTCCCCTCCCCCCTCGCCTGGTTTTCCAGATGACTCCATTCATGCTTCTGCTCTGTCAGTAGCTGTTTCCAATTTCCTTGTTCCACATAATGGCGATGGCCGCCGTTTCAGTCGATGTCGTGCGTTCCGCGGCCGGTCGTCCGTTTATTGCGCACCGATCAGACGTGGCTGCTAAGCGGAGCCTGAGTCTTCTAGCGCCGCTGGT
Source organism: Closterium sp. Yama58-4 (assembly GCA_947470075.1). Lineage (NCBI taxonomy): Eukaryota > Viridiplantae > Streptophyta > Zygnematophyceae > Desmidiales > Closteriaceae > Closterium > Closterium sp. Yama58-4. The sequence continues at coordinate 121,949 of CANIUD010000129.1, read as the reverse complement.
GAGCGACTTTTTAAGGATTTTTCAGGCCAAAAGTAACAACGGGTCATCCCCCAGCCGCTAGATGGATCGGAGGATAAACATCGGTTTCGGCGAGGCTGTGCTACAAGAGGGGGGGGGGGGGGGGGGGGGGGGGGGGGGGAAGATTAATGCCATTGGCTCTGCTTGAATTAAGATTGTGTTAGCTGCCGTTAGACTGTCGATTTCTTTTAGCGTTAATCGGAGAAGGGCTCATCGGAGAGGTTTGCCCGGTTCGGTCGCTTGCTCCATGCCGCGCAGGATTTATCAAGCTTTTTCTTCTTCTTCCCTCATTCTTCTTCTTGATTGACTAGTTCCTCGTGGTCTGTATTCCTGACATTTCGTCCTGAGCACCCTTTTACAGATACGGATTTACTGAAATTCCTCACGCATGTGCCCCACATTGGCTCCTACACTCCACAATACTTCCTCCCTACTCCTTCCTCCTGCATTATTAGTAGAATTTCTGCAGACCTTCGTATCTCGAGTTTTCGTTTCCGATGCCTTTACTCTCCCTCGGGTCATCTCCACACACGTCTACGCGTTTCCCCATCTCCGCTTTCCCTCTTAGACCGGCCCGTCATACTCTCGCAATTCTCTTTCCCTCTCCCCCGGCGCTTCCCTTCTCCCTCCCTCTTTCTCCGACACACTCCCCTCTCGCTCCTGTCCGATGCAGCCTTGCCTCTCACAAGCCTCGTCCACCCGCATTGCATGCTCCCATCGCCGCAATCCGCGGATCACGGTGCGAGCCACCGGCGAATCGCCTCCGCCTGCTCCCAGCGACAGGGAGTCAGCGTCAGCCGACAATGACGTCAGCATTCCCTCGTCACCCTCTTTGTCCAAGTCAGCACCAGCAGCAGCAGCAGCAGCAGTGGCAACAGCAGCGGTGTGCCTTATGTGCCATTACTGGGTCTGTCTTTAGTCGGAGCAGCAGAAACACTGTACCTCTCTTTTGAGAAGCTGGCGGGGGGGCAGGGCTTGTCCCATTAACGAGTCATGCACTGACGTGCTCAACAGCCCATACGCCTCCCTCTTTGGTATGTCGTCGTCGGCGACTTTTACCTCGCTGCCCTTCCATCCACTCCATTCCTTTCTGGTCCATCCCATTCCCTTCTGTTCCGTTCCATTGTGTTGAATTTTATTTTTCAGCTCTCGTTTCCAGCTTTCGTTACCGTACTCACCCATCTCATATACAAAAAGTTGCAGTGCTTCCTGTAAAACGGCTCACACACACAACAACTTATGTGTCTTGCCCACGTCTCTCCACCTCTCCCTCACTTCCCTCATTCTCACTGGTAGACTTCCTCTTTCCTTACTGATGTTGATCTGCTGCCTTGCTCCATCCTCACTCTCATCACTCATTTCCTCTTCAAATTCACCCCTGCCCTCCTTCATTGGCACCACAGTGAAGTACTGTTACCTCCTCGCCATCCTTATTCGTTCTTTCTTCTTCCCATCATCTTCACTTGCAATCCATCACTTACCACACTTTATCCCTTCCAACCCATTCCATCCAACTCATCTCATCCCTTCCGATCCTTCTGTTCCAATACCTCCCTTCCAACCCCGGTCCCCACAGGCATCCCCCTCCCAGTCTTCGGCTTTGCTGCCTACTCCACCGTCGCCCTCCTCACCTACCTCTCCCGCCCCTCCTCTCCGCAAACCCCTCTCGAGGCCTCCACTCTCTCCTCCACTGCACGCTGGCTGCTTCTCTCCCTCACGGCTGCCATGGCTACCACCAGCGGCTACCTCATGTTCATCCTCGCTACCGAGCTGGACGGCGCGTTTTGCCTCTATTGTGTCACCTCAGCTACTCTGTCCACGTTGCTGTTTGCCCTCACAGTGAAGGTAGTTTTTTTTTTTTTAAATTGAAAACGTGGATAGGGCTGTTCAAGTAAGCCTTTCACTGTCCTTTGAAACCCTCACCCTTCCTTCTCAATTGGTCACGTGATTTGTCAAAAGTGTGTATATCACATGAATTGCCAATGATTTTCACCCTTTCCTTTGCTCACATGCCGCCTCTTTTCTGGCCTTTCTCTGCCTCCACTTCCTCCTGTGCCGCCCTCCCTCCCGTCCCTCCCCACTTCCTTTTCCCCCTCTCCTCCCCACCAGTCCTTCTCATGGCGTGATTTAGCAGGCGCTGCTGCCACAGCTAGCCCTTGTGACAGCAACCGTCGTGGCTCTCTCCCTCTCCTCAACTGTTTTGCTTCCTCTTTCTGGTCTTCATGTACCGCCCCTCCCTCCTGTTGCCCTCCTCTCTTCAGTCCGTCTCATGGCAGGATTTGCAGCAGGCGCTGCTGCCCCAGCTAGCTCTGGTGACGGCACCAACCAGTAACTCTCTCCCTCTCCTTAACTGTTATGCTTCCGCCTCTCTGGTCTTCCTGTGCCACCCCTCCCCCCGTGCCTGCCCTCCCCGCAGTCCTTCTCATGGCGAGAGTTGCAGCAGGCGCTGCTGCCCCAGCTAGCCCTGGTGACGGCAACCGCTGTGGCTCTCTCCCTCTCCTTTGCTGATGTCAGGTCCGCCTATGCTCGGTGGGTCTTTTGAGTGTGGCCGGGCCTCCATGGTCTCTTTTCAGCCTGCTCCGTTTTGCCTGTCATTTCTTGGCTTGCAACTTGTACCTCTTCAAAGCATGTCAGCACTGATACCCGTCGTCTTGTGATTGGTCAAGAAGCCTGACCTTCTCTTTCCCTTCTCTCGTCCTTTCTCCCTTTCAAATAAGGTGTTTTTCGTGTTTTTTACTTGTCATTTTGTTGTGAATTCATTGATCACATGCTCAGGGACACCGAGATTGACCTTGCTGCTATTGAGCCCGAGGTCACGACTGTTTCGACACCTGTGCGCGTGCAATTGGCCAAGCATCTGTCGAATGTTGGGGCAAAGCTGTATGGCGCCTTCTGGTGCTCGCACTGCTATGAACAAAAGCAGGTGGGTGGTTGTATTTGACTCGTATTCGTTTATGTGAATGTCTAGGTTTTGCAACGAGCTGAGGACATGTTTATTCTTTTCCTTGGTGACCTTTGCGTTGCAGGCTTTTGGAGCAGAAGCTTCCAAGTACCTTCCGTACGTGGAGTGCTATCCAGAGGGCTTCAGGGCAGGAGTGAAGCTTGCTAAAACGTGCCAGGATGCCAATATTGAAGGATTCCCAACATGGATCATTGATGGCCAGGTGAGCTCCCTTTGAAGCAAATGTTAAATTGATTGTAGAAATGCTTGGCTAAGGCTTGATGGAGCAGCACTACCTGCTTGTGGTTATATGTGGCTTTGCATCCATGATGGCATCCGTTTATTAGTTCTCCCAGCTTCCACTTCTCTGTCGATGCCGCTGAAATTGTGTTCCATCTTGCATTGCATTGCATCCTATCCTACGGGCAATTCTGCAGGTTTTGCCAGGAGAACAAGACCTTGATGAACTTGCTCGCCTCACAGGTTTTGAGGGGAAGTGAATTCATGTGGTTCAATTCAATGGATTTAGAAGGGAAAAAGAGTCTCTGAAGAGTCTCTTGTCTGTAGCCAGGCCACATTAATATATGCAATCACAATTAATGCATGTGGTATTAATAGGTTGTGAAAGTAAAATGAGCAGCAGGTATGTTGTGAGAGCAACAGAGCCTAAAGAGCAGCAGACATTGGTGGCATTCATGCTTTGGCTCTTGCCAAATACTTCCAGTGTTAATCATTGTTCACAATGGTTGCACATTGTTCTTCAAAGCCATCTGCCATTTAGTTTTGCCATGTCCTTCCGTGGTTGTGCCTTTTTCACTTCCACCATCTTCCCACAGACCTCATGCATTCTGCAAGAAAGTGACAGCGGTTTGCATTACCGTACATGACCACAGCCCAGACAACGAATAACCATGCGTGACATACACTCACCTTCCAATAAGAAGCACATCCTCGGCTGCCTGCTCTGCCTGGAAAGTAACAAACCCAAATCCCCTGCATCGGGCCTTCTCATCTTCGTCGCGAAGGACTTGAATCTCTGTGATCTGACTTCATGCGTGAGACACGTTGCGACGCATGAACTCACGTCCACGGATGCAGGTGTTACAACATACGGTTCCGAATCGAGCGAAGTAGGAGGTGAACTCTTCGTCAGACATGGAAGGTGGAAGACCTCCAACAAAAAGCTTTCGCGTTCTTGGGCCGTTTTCCTGTTCACATAATCAACTGGCTTTCTTGATCCTGCCTAGGAATGTTTCGAAGACTTCAGATGAAATTTTAAATATTCAATGGTTCTGCCCTTACTGGTCTCAACACGACTTGTTTTCCGCGCGGTTCTGGCTCCTTGACTTCCACTAGCCTGAAAGCGGTAGTGAGTGGAACAACTGGTTGGAAACGGAAAGAAAAACGCCGAAACGGTTGTTACCGTCCGAAGATGGAGTGAGGAGGAGCTGTCACCACCTTGGCTACGGAAGACGGCTCAAGAAAGGTGACAAACCCGAACCCTCTCGACCTGCCTGTCGCTTGATCTTTCACGACAACTGCATTACATGGCACGGGTTGTAAATCGTGGAACAGGAGGAAAGATGGCATGCCGTTGGGATGACACTAGCCTGCTTCGATGACGCTTCCGTACTGTTGGAAGTACTCGACCAGATCGTCGGATGTGGTTTGCCATGGTAATCCACCAACGAAGACCTTAGACGGCATTGTCATAAATAGTTGCTATTGGAATAAGGCTGAGGGAGCCGTGACAATACAATGCTGTGAGGACGAAGAGGGAAAGAGTGGAGCTTTGGTCTACCCTCACAAGGATCGCACCAGACATTATGTGTTCGATTCACAATTAGGGCGTGGAACATCCTGAAAATAGTCAAAACTGTCAGATGATATGTTTCAGTAGATTATGGTACGTTTCAGAGCGGTGACAGTCTGGACTTTCCGACTTCCGTACAAAATTCACATCGCGTATTGTACTCCGCCCTTGCACACATGTGAAGTGAACAATCCTTGGGAACGGGTTATTCAGTCGGTGCTCATTTCAAGAACACCAGGTAGGCGGGCGGCATGTGAGTGAAACGAGTTTTGGTCAGTTCGCCACATTCGCCCTTGTCGCCACGGGCAAAATTGTGATTGTAAAATGAAATTGGAATGTGAAACGAGTCTAGGGGTTTAAGTTCGTAACCAGGTAAACAATTCTGATGACAGGCAGCCGTTGTTGTTTATGAACTGTAGAAGGGTACGGTCACTGCAAAGGGTGTTTTCACGCGACTGATAAAGAGTTTCACGGAATCAGTCACAATCAACTGGTAAAAAAAAACGCGAATGGTCACAGATGAAATTCCCGCCAAAACAAAATGAAACCCAAAAAGAATCTGGGTGCATTTTCGGATTAATCAACCCTAACACGTAACTAGCCAGGTGTTTAGGGTTGATCCGTTCCCGAACCGCATCCGATTCCGATTGGGTTTTAGTTTTTTTTACAAGTTCGCAGATTGGTTGGGGGCGAGCGGGAATTTTGTTGAGTTTCAAGTTTTTTTGGCGGGAGTTACATGTGTGACCATTCGCGTGATTTTTTACCTGTTGTTAATGACTGAATCCGTGACCCCACTTACCAAACCCGTCAGGAAACCCGATACAGTGACCGTACGCGTTTTTTTTGTACCATTTACGTTATCAAGTCCCAAGTTCGTTACTTGTGACATATTTTCCCTTGTTTATGAACTGTAGATGTTTTTCTTCCTCGACTTGGTGACTGTACCCCGAAATCAGCACAATCACCACTTACAGGAAAACGTTCGCGAGTGACTGATTTTCTAATTGTGATGAGCAAATTTTTGTGATAGGCTGAGCATCGACTGTAATTCCAGCACGATAATGACGTGGGGCACTATCACACATCAGCAGATACTGAAGGGAAACAGAGATGTCGGTGCCACATCAGCAATTACCACCCCCTGCAATCACATCATGACTGGAATGGAAGGGTGCACGACCCACTCCCCTTGAGGATGTGCTATCTGCTTCCCGATTTTGTTTTGTAACCGCTTTAGAAAGAAATGCAACGCTGTGCGAAGCTGAACATCTCACCTAAACCTTGCAACATCCCCAGGAAAGTCTCGCCTCTGCTCAACCACCTCGCTCTGCAGCTCAACCCACTCCACCCCATCATCAGCAAAGCAAAGCAACGAGCCAAGCCAGCCAAGCACAACCGTCGTTCCATCCTTCCTCACATTTATCCAACCGCCTCTTCACACACAAGGCGAACCGCAGCTTTCAATTGCAGCTCAAACAACCGTCTCCCAAGCTGTGACGACACTGTAGTTTTGCGAGCGAGCGGTTATTTATTCATGATTTTCGGGCTGCATTGCGTGGTAGCGTTCTACTAGTCCCGTTTCTTACTCCGCTTGGTTCTGATTGACACATATCGTTCTTGGTCGCTGCTACTTCCGGTTGTAGCATGAATGCTTCCGCGTCGGCATTCTCGGACGAGCCAGCTCGGCTCGATAGTCCGTGCTCTTGCAACAAGGTACAGTATCCACTGCTTAACGACCGTTGCACATCATTCTGCTTAAACTATTGTTACTTAATTATTATATTTCGTCCCGTCCTTAGTCACATTCCCCTCGTCCCGTTTCGCTCGGCGACTAACGTCTTGATTGTCCTCTCCCCGTCCTTCATCTCGCTCGCTCTGACATACTCGCTCCCTGCTGCCTGGAACCGCGAAAGCAGGCAGGAGATCATGACCATACACAATGCCAGGGAGGCAACCAAAGTAAGAACGCACAGAATGTGCCAGACACGGTAATCGCAGCCAATTCCAATCAATCCGGCAGCCAATCAGAGCAGCTCAAAGAATCGCCGCCCTCCGCACTTAGCAACGGCAAGTCATGCTCCGCTGCAGCGGAAACAGTGACGATCGGCGACTCCGAAGAGCACTGTAGCGCGGATGGGGCAGCTGGGGGAATCGGGACCGCAGCGATGGCAGAAAAGGTCGCCGCAGCGGTTGGGAGGGCGGAAGGTGTTGCGCAGAGTTCAGGGAGTAAGGAGGCTGATGGGGGCGCGGGGAGCGCAGATGCGGGGGACGCGGTGAGCGGAATGACAGACGCAAGCGGGCGGGAAAGCGAGGCGCGATCCGCGGACCGAGTGAGCAGCGCAAGCGGAACCGCACCACGGGATGCGCTTGAGCTAGTAGAATCCGACGCCGTCGCCTCTGATGCGGCCGCTGCCGCTGCTGCGGCTGCGATCGCCGCGTCGCTCGCAGCAGCAGCACCCGCCACAACAACCAACGACGCCGCACCTGCCGCGGCAGTCCCCGTCATTTCCGCCGATAGTAACGCAACCTCGTCCGACGGCAAACCTCCCACCGCTGGCGGCTCCTCCGCTTCCGCCGCCTCCGCTTCACCCGCGTCGAGCAGTTCCCGCGCGGCAGGCTCCTCGCGGAGCTCGTCGCGGCCTGGCTCGCGACCCGGCTCGCGACCGTCGTCGCATCCGTCGTCGCGGTCGTCGTCGCCCGCTCCCGACGAGCCCGTGGTGTGTCGCGTGGCGTGCATGTCGTCGGCGGGGCAGCAGGACGGGTTTCATAAGACGAACCAGGACGCGTACTGTTTCATGCGCACGAAAGACAAAAAGTGAGTGTACTCGCGTTTTGCTTACTGCGAACTAAACAAGAATGTATATATCAACAACCAGAAATCCACTAGTAAAGAAACAGAAACAACCAAATAACATCCACTTCCCCACTGCACCTCTCATGTGAATACATTGGGTTGTACAGATCGCTCATCTTTGGCGTGTTTGATGGCCATGGGCCGCAAGGACATGACGTTTCCAAGTTTATCAAGGTAAATCTCCCCATTCACCCTCCTTTTTCATGAGCTACTCCCGCTTAGCCTCAATTCAGTCCCCCTCGACATGCTCACCGCCGATATGTAAACTTCTGCAAATGAAAAAAGCGGAAGTAAATCATTCGTTACGTAATACCTACTTGATCGTTTGACCTCTCGATCCTTGAGAACCTTCAATCCCTTGCCATTACCCCATGCCTTGCCATGCCTATACCCAGTATCCCATACAAAACATCCCTTTCAATCGGAAATACCCAGTCTCTCTTTCCGTCTTACTTAGACCTGTCTGCTACCACATCCCTCTGACACCAGGATCGGCTCCCTGAGATATTAATGGACGGCTCAGATCTTCTCGTGGACCCCGAGAAAGCCTTAACGGATGGCTTTTTGGTGGTTCACGATGCAGCACTTGAGGAGAGTGAGTGGGGGACAAGTGGGAGGGTGTGGGAAGAGGAGCGAGTGGGGGTGGGATGTGGGAGAGAAGAGTGGAGGAGAGGATAGTGAGTGAGGTGGGGTGTGGGAAGTGTTGTTGAGAGCATGGTTGAGAGCTGAGAGTGGTGCGGGATGCAGCTCTGCAGGCCTGAAGGGAAGTGTGTGGGAGTGTGAATCCAGCTTAGGTCCAGATTCCAGTGCATTCTAGTAGTAACACGCGTTGCAGGAGCGCTAAGTGTGTGGGTGAGGCGAAGAAGTGAACGGTCACAGGGAGTGAGGGGAAGAGGTGAAGGAGCTACTACAGAAAGAGGGGGGAAAATGAACGGATCACAGAAAGTGGGTGAAAAGGGAAATTCGCTGCGGCATCGCAGCAGTGGTAGCCATCTCCACGAATAAGGTTTCTATTATTCCGCTGGCTCGTACCCCTTATAGCCTCGCTTAACTGCAGCATAAGCGGCACCACTGTAGTTGTACAGTTTTTTCTGCTTACATGCCTCTCTATTTATTTATATCCCTTACAGCCTCATTTGGTTGCAACAAAATTGGCACCACATCAGTGGTAACTCACCTCTACCAGCTGTTACTCTTACATGCCTCCCTCCACTTCATACCCCTTACAGCCTCATTCAATTGCAACATAAGTGGCACGACAGCGGTGGTGGCTCACCTGTACAAGCAGCGGCTGGCTGTGGCGTGGGTGGGGGACTCGAGAGCTGTGCTGGCACGGAGAAGAGAGGGCGGAGGTGAGAAAAGAAAGTGTGAGAAACGGAGAGCATGGGTGAAAAGAAGGAAATGGGAGATTATGAGGGGCGCTTGAGAAGCGGCTGGTTGGCTGTGGCGTGGGATTGGGACTCACGGGCTGCTGTGCCGGGATGGAGAAGAGAGGGCGGAGGTGAGAAAATAAAGTGTGAGAAACGGAGAGCATGGGTGAAAAGAAGGAAATGGGAGATTATGAGGGGCGCTTGAGAAGCGGCTGGTTGGCTGTGGCGTGGGATTGGGACTCACGGGCTGCTGTGCCGGGATGGAGATGAGAGGGCGGAGGTGAGAAAAGAAAGTGTGAGAAACGGAGAGCATGGGTGAAAAGAAGGAAATGGGAGATTATGAGGGGCGCTTGAGAAGCGGCTGGTTGGCTGTGGCGTGGGATTGGGACTCACGGGCTGCTGTGCCGGGATGGAGAAGAGAGGGCGGAGGTGAGAAAATAAAGTGTGAGAAACGGAGAGCATGGGTGAAAAGAAGGAAATGGGAGATTATGAGGGGCGCTTGAGAAGCGGCTGGTTGGCTGTGGCGTGGGATTGGGACTCACGGGCTGCTGTGCCGGGATGGAGATGAGAGGGCGGAGGTGAACAGAGGAAAGATTTCGAGAGATTGAATGTGGGAGACGGAGAGAGATGGCTGAAGGGGAGGGGAACGAGAATAGGAGGATGGGTGGCTCACCTGTACAAGCAGCGGCTGGCTGACTGTGGCGTGGGTGGGGGACTTGTGAGCTGTGCTGGCACGGAGAAGAGGGGGAAGAGGGGAGTGAAGTGGGGGGGAGAGGAGGTGAAGAAGAGAGGAAGCGTTTGAGAGGAGAGGTGTATGTGGGCGTGGGTTGGGGACTTTGGTTTTGTGCTGACTCGGAGACGAGAGGGAAGAGATGAACAAAATGGAGGAGGTTGCGTTGCAGAATGTAAGACGGAACAGGGCGGGTTGACAGGAAAGAATAGAGAGAGGGTAGGAGACTCCAGGGCTGTGCTGGCACGAAGAAGAGAATGAATCACTTTTACGAATTCTCAAAAGTTGATCGGAGAGCAAAATGACCTCTCCGTCCCCTCTCCCCTGCCCCCACCAACCCGTGCCGTTTTTCCATACCATGACACATTCCTCATCTCATCCCACATGACCTTGTGGCAGTCCACATTCCATCATACCAAACCCCCTTCCCTTCCTCTCCGCTACAACCCTTTCCGCTCCCCCTCCCATGCGACAGAGCGCGATGACCTGGCGGCAGTGCGGCTATCAGCGGACCACAAGCCCAACAACGAGGAGGAGAGGGCGAGGATAGAGGCCAGTGAAGGCAGCGTGCAGCAGTGAGTGATGAGAGTGGTGCTCTCCTCTCAGCTGCTCTGTCTGTTCATTGCCTAGCAGCTGCACTGGCCGACTTCTGAGACATCTCAGAAGTTGCCTAGCAGTTGCGAAGACCAGCTCATGCTGAGCACGATGCCACAGGTGCCTGGAGAAAAATTGGTTGGTAGATATGTTTGTATACATGACACATGGGACACCGTGGTCTGTTGCAAGCAAGTGTGGATGAATCCAGTACCCCATGCATTTGCATTTGCAATGGCATTGCATTTGCACAATGCAATGTAAATATAATAGGACATGCGTTCTTATCCAACGTACTTTGTGGCAGGGACGTGGACGAGAATGGGGACGACGTGGGGCCGTTCCGCGTGTGGATGAAGACGGGTCCCATGCTGGGTCTGGCCATGAGTCGCAGCCTCGGGGATAAACTCGCACACACCGTTGGGGTCTCTGCCACGCCTGAGGTGAGCACTAAGCACTTCATGCATGTGCTGACGAGAGATGTATATGGTCTTATTATTTAGGGTCTCATGCTAGGGCTGGCCATAGTTTTCAGCCAGCCTTGGGGATAAACTAGCACACACTGTAGGAGTCTCCGCCAAGCCTGAGGTATGCGGCTCCACCTGTGCTGCTCTGTTGTGTGCTTCTTCTCTTTATGTATGTGCGGCTGCTGCATGGTTGCAACTCTAAAGCTTACACCCCAGGGTTTAAACAGGCCTTCCCCAACAACTCAAAGTCTCAGTCATGTGTCTCAATCATGTCGTCCCTAACGATCTCGAAAATGCAGGGTGTTTTGAGAATTCTAAAGTCGCTCTGCATCTCATCTTGCCCCCCTTAACCCTTTAATCCCCCCTCCGTCCCCTTCCCAAATCACTCCGCTCCCTCCGCCCCCTCACAGGTGGTCGTGCGTCGTCTCGACCAATCAGACGCCTTCCTGGTGCTCGGGTCCGACGGCCTATGGGAGTATGTGGGGGATGACGAGGCGATCGGGGTGGTGGTGGCGGCGGGGAGCATAGAGGCGGGAGTGAAGGCGCTGCTGGCATTGGCCAAGGAGCGGTGGCTGACGAAAGATGGGGCGGGGTATGTAGATGATATCACTGCTCTGATCGTGGGGTTCACACACAGGAAGGTATAGTGGACTGAATGATAGAAAGTGGGGAGGAGGGGGGGGGAGCTGCTGGGCTTAGCTAAGGAACGGTGGCTGACAAAAGGTGGGGCGGGTTATGTTGATGACATCACTGTGCTGGTCGTGGGGTTCACACACAGGAAGGTGTAGAGCGGTTGAGTTGAGGCGATAGGGGTGGTGGTGGCGGCGGGGAGCATAGAGGCGGGAGTGAAGGCGCTGCTGGCCTTGGCCAAGGAGCGATGGCTGACGAAAGATGGGGCGGGATATGTTGATGACATCACTGCTCTGGTCAGCTCTGCTCTGCTCTGCTCCCTGTGGGGTTCACACACAGGGAGGTGTAAAGTGGTTCTTGGATAGGAGATAGAGAGGAGCGGGTGGAAGAAGAGTAAGGGGGAGGGTGAAGGAGAGACGGGGACTGAGTGTTACGGGGTTCAAGGAATGGGTCTGGGAATGTTGAAGGTATCGCCGCTCTGGTGCTGGTCGTGGGGTTCACTTCACAAACTGGAAGGTGTAGAGGGAGGAGGAGCTACTGGGCATGGCGAAGGAGTGGTGGATGCCAAGCGACGGAGCACCGGAAGGTGTAGAGTGGTTGAGCTGAGGCAGAGCATGGTAGGAATGTCAAGTGTTGGAGGGAAGGTGTTTTAAAGAGGAAAGGAGAGGCAGATTCGGTGGTCAACGAGAGAGTTGGAGCAGGTGTAACAGTTTCAAGAGCTTCTGCACACGCCTAGAATTGGAGCGGGTGTGAACGGTTTCCCACTCCTCGCCTCCCTGCTTGCCAGTTGGCATGCTTGAATGGTGTTTCTCCTGGGAAATTGCTCCAGAGCCTTGTGGTTGGGGCAACGGGTGCTGCTAGCTGCAGCGCAATATTTATTGAACTACTACCTACGGGGCACCGGGTGCTTTAACCGAACATGTTTTGTCACTGCTTCCTACTCTCTGATGAGGTATTAGAACTCTGGTGGCTGTATGCTACGATACTGTATGTGAAATAGGATAGGCTGTTCAATGTATGTAGGTATGTGTGCAGGTGCTTTCATCCTAGTTGAACCCAATCTAGACGCTAAATCCATTAATAGTGATATGCAATATTGGTTGCAACTTAGCATCTCTATAAGGAGATGACATGACCTGTTACATCAATCACATTACCTACATTAAGAGCGTATTCCTATCCTCGTATCAAGAGAACCTCATATCAACCTCCCACTGAAAATTCCCCTAAACCCGAAATCTCTCGCTAGGTTTACTAGGCAAAAAGTTCAATCTTGATATGAGGTTCTCTTGATACGATGATAGGAGTATGCCCTAAGTTATATAACAGCAAGAGTGTAGCAACGCTGTTCCATAACCTCTAAACATGATGTTGGCTTTCGCGCAGTAGCGAGTTGAGGAGGTTCGGCACCAAAGTTCAGCCCTAAGCTTCACATGCGAAGCTCTCGGGGTAACATATTCTAGGGAGATCCAGTACGGTATATAAATGTAGAAAGGTCGTGAGTATGGTTTATCAGCATTTGTAACCAAACACTGGTGTTGACTGGCTTCCACCGAAGTTGTCGCTCATTTGGAGCTCAAATTTCGCCAAATCCCGCCAAACGTAGCGCGGACAAAAAACTTTTCACAGTCCGTTCAGACATTGTTCAGGGCAGACTCTGAAAATGTCTATGGGCAGTAACCCGAGATTCCCGTGGGCTTGGTTCCCTGCGCGGGCAGCCACACGATTTTTGCGGGGGCAAATGAGAACAAAGTTGGGCAGGTCAGGGTCTCGAGAACACCTCGCGCCGATCTCGCCCTCGAGCCTGACCAACCCTGCTTCCGAACCTGAGCAGCTCTCCTTCCGGACAAGCCCGATGACCCCCCTCCCTCGCTTCCCCTCCCTCCATTCTCCCACTCGATGGTGCCTTCCCTACAAATCTACAGCCAGAGCGACTATTCAGTCATCCTTCGACTTGTTTACACCATCGGCTCTTGTTCGACTTGTTCAGCTTCGTCATCCTTCTGTCTTCACGTTTGCTCATCTCATGACGAATCAGCTTCATGGCCTTAGAGTCTGACTACCCATCGTACTTCAACGCTCTTAGCTTCTGGAAGAGCCTCGATAGCAACAAACCGGCGCAACCGTCGCTGCAGCCTCAGGGCTCCTCCATCAACGCGAGCAAATCCCGCCAGGTTAGCAGCCGCAGCCCGACGTCCTGCTGCAGCGAAGCCAGCGACGCGATGCTCTTCGGCGCTGACACCAACACTGAGAGCGTCGACGACGCCAGCCGCAGCGAAGCCTGTCTTGTCGACGCTGCTGCATCGCACGATTCGACGACGTCGCCGGATCCGATGGCGTTCGATCCGACGTCCTCTGATCCGTCGATGCCAGATCTGGTGGCCTCTGTACCGGCTGTGACATTGAAAACCACCACCTCGGTACACGTGACGTCTGAAACGGTAATGTCCGAACCAGTGGCGTATGAATCGGTGACATCCAAACAAGTGACGTCGGAACTAGTGACGTCAGCACCGGTGACGTCACCGCCGGCTAAAATTAAGACAAGACTCCTCAAGGAGTCTACACAGTAGTCGTCATAGAGCAGTCGTCATAGCATTTCAGATCTCAATCATACAGCACACTAGATTGCAAATGACAAATAGTGGTAACTTAAAACAATAGAATGGTTTTGGATCTAACTAGTTTATGTATGAACGGAATTTCTCTACAGGGGAGGGAGGGATGGGTTGTAGATTCAGATCTATGAATGAAATGGACTAGGTGGCAGGTCCGTGAACCTGCCACTAGATAATGAGCACTTGACTCCTTACTGCATGCTCCTTTACAAGTCTTGTCACAATCTTTAAAATTTGAAATATATTTCAAAATTTTTCATATTAAGACAAGACTCTTCAAGGAGTCTACAGAGCAGTCGTCATAGGTGGCACGAGTCATTAGGTATGTAAGTATAAAGAATTATTATTCTTACTATTATTTTACGCCTTCCGCTTCTTATGGGGTGGACCGGGAAGAGAATTTCCCATGAAATTTGGGAGAGCAAACAAGGCTTCGCAAGCATCGCCTAGAGTAAGGATGTTATCTATCTTGCACTGAAGAAGTCAACACCTTTGCGAGCTTTCCAAGTAGCGGGCCAGAGATTCCAAAGTGTTTAGGCGTGTGCTTGTTCAAGATAGAACTACGTTAACGAATTGTTCGCGGTGTACAATAGCGCGATAAATATTGGTCACTACAGGAGCACAAATGGTCTTGTCGATGTTATCTTGGTGATGCAATAGCGCGATAAAAAATGGCCCGTACATGATCACGAATGGTCTTATCTATGCGATCTTGATGATGTTATCACTCCGTAGCACGCTGACGCGACCAGCGTTACATGGTCGAGAAGAAAACCATGGCTCTCGTTAGATTGCATGAGATTGTGATGGCATTGGCTAAATAAGGACTGACTTATATACCGTCATCGCCCGGATATAAGACATATATGTCTTATCTCGTACACGGGCAAAAATGCTTGGGTTGTCTTGTATTTGGGAACGTTTAGGGTGTCTTATAAGTCTTATAAATGGACAAAGAACCGTTTAGAAGATACCCCCTCGCTATACGATTGCCCCTAACCTCTACACTGGCTTAACGCGTACACACAAATAGGTGTCTTATAATGAGGCTAGCCTGTTTATAAGAGACACCCGTATAATAGACAACCCCTGTCTACTATTCAACACTGTCTTATATCCGGGCGATGACGGTAATGCATATCGCAGGGCAGCGGTGATAATAAAGGCTTTGAAAACTGTACATGCTTCACCAATGTTAATCACTTGTGAGGTGACATACTGAGGCTTGAGGCATTCAAATATATGTGCATGTGTAGCCTTTGTGCGTAATACTTGCGAAAACAGTATGGACCGCATATTTCAAATGCCAAGGGAAAACGGTTGTTCGTCAACTTTGATCATGGGCATCGCAACTTTCGAGACGAAAAGCACATCATTGAAAATTCCGTGCTTGCTAGGGTACATGTAAGACGAGACCCTCTTCACCAGACCGTCATCGTAGGGTAGAACATATTGCGTCAGATGCGTATAGATAATTTGTGCCAATGCAAACGCGAAGTAGTGCGCGCATAAGGCCACGATCATTGCAGATATACGGCACTGCGGATTTAGTTCTAACAATACAAGTATTTGTAGCGGAGGTGCTCATGACACAAGCATGAGCCATGTTTGGACAGACACTTTGTTCCTGATAATGCTTTTCGCAGCATCATACCAAAGAGGCGCACGCACGTACATTTGCTGTTCAAACAACCAACGAAGAATGAACATATGGTCGTAAGATGAACCTGAAGTGGTCCATGAGTACAAGGACGCACGTGCAAAGTACTTTGTAAGATGGCATGCTAGATCATTATTGTGGTTGTGACACATTCCGTGTCGATACAAGCGTAAATGCGATGACAAGATGCTCGTCACGACCCACAGCAGGGCAAACCCTTACACCCTGCATAGTGTTTGCGTGGGGATGGTTTTTCATATACAATGATGACCGATAACATACTGGTTGTGTGAGTATATAAAAGAACCATGCTCTAATTTCCTTGACCGGATGATGCCAAGACGCGTTGTCGTCGGATAAACCCTTGAGCATGTATCCATGCATTCTGCCATATAGCCACGGAGTAAGGAAGGAACCTTTGTAACGGATGTACTGTCAGAATATTATGCTCTAGCCTGTAGTGGGGTGCTCTATAGCGAGTACAACCCTTCTAGGGTTTGCTATTTGTATCCCCATTCTTTCTAGTGCAACCCCTCTCCTTCTTTCACCTAAACTATCGTTTGCCTAGCTAGGGCTTTCCTAGCTTAGGCTCCTAAGACTACCTCCTGTTCTAACATGGTATCAGAGCTACATGCTCCTGGCCTGTGGGCCCCACTTCACTGCTTCCGCTGCTACTGCTACTCCCTGTCCGCCGCGCGCCCCGTGGTGCGCGGCGTTGACTTACGGTTTTCTGCCCGCCGTGCGCCCCGAGGCGCGCGGCGGTTTTCTGCCCCGTCACTCGGCGCGTCGCCCCCGGGAGGCGCTGCGACGGGCGACGGGGACCCGCGCGTCGCCCCCCGTCGCCCGTCGTGGCCTGCGCGCGGCCCGTACAGCCGGCGCGCGGCCCGTACAGCCGGCGCGCGGCCCGTACGGGCTGCGCCAGGCCTGCGCGCGGCCCGTACGGGCTGCGCCAGGCACGCGGCCCGTACGGGCTGCGCCAGGCCCGCGCGCGGCCCGTACGGGAAGCGCCAGGCCCGCGCGCGGCTCGGGCCGCCTGCGCGCGGTTCGGGCGGCTATGCCAGGCCCGTGGGCGGCCCGTTCCTCGCTGCCCCTGCCCTCCCCACTGTCCCCCGTGCTTCTACTGGCGCCCCACCCCTCCTACAGCCCGTTCTCCTGAATTAGGGTTTGGGGGTGAGGGGTATGGGGGTGAAGCCACTGAGTGCCGTTCCCTGTTCCTCCTCCTCCTCCGTCTCCCTGTGCTGCAGCTGCCGCTGAGGGGGGGTGGACTTGTTGGAGCCGTTGGAGTGGTACTAAGGGGGGGTGAAGGGGGAGTGGAGCTAGCGGTGTAGCAGCGGGTGTGTGTCAGGGGGAGTGGGATAGTTTGGGGAGGTTGAAGGGGGTGGCCGCCGTGAAGCCAGCAGCTCCAGTCGCCCGTGAGACCGTTGCGCCAGTCGCCCGTGAGCCCGTTGCGCCAGTCGCCCGTGAGCCCGTTGCTCCAGTCGCCCGTGAGTCCGTTGCTCGTCTGCCGCTACTTTTAGCCGCGGAGCCAGTTACTCCAGTAGCCCGTGTGCCAGTTGCTCCAGTTGCCAGTGTGCCAGTTGCTCCAGTTGCCCGTGTGCCAGTTGCTCCAGTTGCGCCGTGTGCCAGCAGCTTCAGCTGCCGCCCACTACCTCCTCTCCTCTCATAGTCTCTTTCCTCCTCCTCACTTGCCCGTTGTGACTACCACTAGCTTTGCTCATAATTGTGAACTTTAAACTATTGCTTCTTGAACTTGTGCTCAGAATGTGTGGTGACATTGTGATCCACCCTGGGCTTGTACTGCTTTGCTTGCTCTGCTGATTACACCCCACTTTGGCTATGGGGGTGTGTCAGAATATTATGCTCTAGCCTGTAGTGGGGTGCTCTATAGCGAGTACAACCCTTCTAGGGTTTGCTATTTGTATCCCCATTCTTTCTAGTGCAACCCCTCTCCTTCTTTCACCTAAACTATCGTTTGCCTAGCTAGGGCTTTCCTAGCTTAGGCTCCTAAGACTACCTCCTGTTCTAACATGTACCGTACTTGTAAGGCCAATGCAAAGTCTGTTATGATGGATTGGGATTTCCCAAATGGCCGCCCTTGCTAGAATTCTTATGCCAAACATGACAATCTCAAAGAAGAACGTCAAATGAGTCGCAATAATGGCAATGACAAAAAGAACCTGGCAAACGCCAAGGTTGATAACACCAACCCGCATATAGAGACGTTACATCAAATCTTTGCAAAATCCGCATGGGAGCGCTAGTAACTACCGTAATTGATATTGGCAGTTACGTCCAAACAAACGTGTAACTTTGAAACAATACCGCGATCAAAGACTTCATCATCTCAAGCGGTTGATCCCAGCCACCAAGCTCGTGTCATTCAGAATGGCAGACAACCAAATGTCCAATCCAAGCCAAACGTTTAATCTCAACGTGTTGTTTCCGCAATTTCAGCGTGAAAAATGGAATGAGTGATATACGATATCGTAATCCGCAGAGGGCATATTTACGCCAGTAACAACTTCAAAGGCGAGTATTGCATGTGTCCCCCCTTCCGTCCTTTTTTTTGTTTGTTTTGTTTTTGTTTTTGTTTTTTTTGTTGGTATATTACCGGCAGCAATGGTGGTGTAAGCGAAACTGACCGATATCTCGGTATCAATAGTAATGCATGCGCAATGCACATTCACGATGCGACCCATTGGGTGGAAGAACTTCTTTGTCCAATTGTTTTGGGTTCTATTTAAGAACCAGGGATTTAAGAAATGATCTATTTCGCTCGAAAGGGTAAGGAGCATAAAATAGAAATTAGCCCAGGCAAATGCCAAATTACTTTACTCTTTATTTTTTAGTACGCATCATTTTGGAATTTTATCATACGCCTGGCCCTTCGTAAATTATTTTTTCACAGCAACGAGGGTTTTGCCGTGTTCTCTTGCAAAGGCGTAATCTTATAAGGCCATAATTAAAAATGCCATAATCTTTATAAGGCCATGACCTTAAAGGCCAGCACTGAGATTGCAGTAACCACTCCTATGGCAACGAGTGCTTTCCAGCACTACCAGCAGCTGCAACGGCAGCACCAACACGAGCACCACCAGCAGGAGAAGCCATCCACAGAGTGCAGTACACCATCCAGAGCAGCGCCACCAGTGGCGACCTCCTTAGCACCTGCAGTAGATCGCGCACCATACGCCGCCAGCAACAGATCGTGAGGCACCAGCAGCACATCGCGCAGCATCAGCAGCAGATTGCGCAGCATCAGCAGCATATCGCGCAGCATCAGCAGCAGCTCGTGCACCGTCAGCAGCAGCGCGCGCGGATTCAGCGGCAGCTCCCGCAGTGTCAGCAGCAGTTCCCGCAGCAGCTCGCGCATCGTCGGCAGCAGATCTCGCAGCAGCAGCAAATCGCGAGCTGCATCAGCAAATCGCGAGCTGCAGCAGCAAATCGCGAGCTGCATCAGCAAATCGCGAGCTGCAGCAGCAAATCGCGAGCTGCATCAGCAAATCGCGAGCTGCAGCAGCAAATCGCGAGCAGCAGCAGCAAATCGCGAGCAGCAGCAGCAAAATCGTGAGGAGCGGCAATAGATCCGAACACCAGCAGTAGATCTCGAAACGCCACCAGCAAATCGCAGCAACAAATCTCGCCGCATCAGCATATCTCGCAGCAACAGCAGCAAATCGGAAGCACCTGCAGCAAATCGCGAGCCGCAACAGCAGATATCGCAGCAAACGCATCGACCACGAACACCAGCACCAAATCTCATAGCAAGGACCGCAGATTGCGTGGTAACAGCAGCCGCAGATTGCGCGCCGACCTTATCGATTGTACAGCCGCGGCGATCGCGCAACGGCAGCAGGTGGTAGGGGCCATTGGGACATTAATCGCACCAGCAGAAGCTGTCAAACGCTATATCCCGCAATTTCATCATTCTGCACCAGCACCAGTAAACAACCTCGCCATGCACACTCTGAGCGCACCACTGCAGCAACATCCGACGAAGATGGTTTCACTCTTAAAAGGCATAACATAGAGACGGAAATGGCGAGGAGGTTGATAGTTTCCATGTGTGTGCTTGTAGATTCAGATCTATGAATGAAATGGACTAGGTGGCAGGTCCGTGGACCTGCCACAAGATAAGGAGCACTTGACTCCTTACTGCATGCTCCTTTACAAGTCAAGTCACAATCTTTAAAATTTGAAATATATTTCAATTTTTTTTCATGTTTCTCCGACGTCCATCGTAGCTGGCTTGACGAAGGCAGTTTCGACACTTCCAGTACATCATGCCTCACACCTGCTGCCGTCTCGCATCCCCAAACCAAGCGGTTAGAGAGCGATCGTCAAAAGCCGCGCAGAGGGGACGACGTTGATTCCGCGGCCTGCAGGAGCCGCTGCAGTTGAGAGGCAGGTGCGAAACAGACGGTGTTCCAACGACATGAAGCAGCAGGAGGAGCGAGGGATTGCTGTCATCCCCACAGCTGCAAGGAAGCTTCGTTCAGGATCGTCGTCCAAGGTGGGGCTGGCTGCCAGCTCACGTCGTCCGTGGCGGCCATAAGGGCCGCGTTGGATCGCTGCAAGCTCAGGGGGAATATGAGAGTGGGAACGGGGACATCAATTCTTCATGGTTAAAAAAAAAAAGGGGGAAAAAGAAGAAGAATAAAAACATTGAAAAAAAATAATTCAAGAAAAAAAAAAAGTCATTTGGGAAGCAGCAAATACATACTCCAGCGGGATGAAGGTGGAGAGTACAGCAGCAGAGCCTGGAGTAGGGTGCAGCAGTGGGGAGGTGGTTGGGAGGTTTGGGAAGTGGGATGATGGTGGGTCCCATTTTTGCACCCTGCTTGCAGGGTGTTCAGGAGAGTGGGTTTGGAAACTTGTGGGGTTGGAAGGTGATCATCTTCTGCCATTCAGCTGTGGCTCTGCTTTGAGTACTCCCCTCCAGGTTGACATCAAGCTCAGAGCGTTCTTGAGGGCTCTGGAGCGCTCCCCAAGGGATGGCTCTGGTCCGGTGCGCTCCCGAAGGGATGGCTCTGGTCCGGTGCGCTCCTGAAGGGATGGCTCTGGTCTGGTGCGCTCCCGAAGGGATGGCTCTGGTCCGGTGCGCTCCCAAAAGGATGGCTCTGGTCCGGTGCGCTCCCACAGGGATGGCTCTGGTCGGGGGACTTCTAATGGTTGGCACGAGGATACCTTGACAAGCCAGTTAGTCTATATGCTTGCTCATCTTGTATTACCGGTAACCTCATTAATATAGTCAATTAATGATTGTTACAGAAGAAGCTGTGCTTGATGGTAGTTTATGGTTTGATTCAAGAGCCTTAACAGTCCAATCAAAGGCAAGAACGGCCTCAGTATTGACTGTGTGACGCGTTCTCTCTTGACACACACCCTGAACACCAACTTGTGAGCTTGAACAACTTGCACAGGCTCAGTAGCCACAAATGCATGCTGCTCTATGCTGAACATGATAATGAGAGATACATTGAGCATTCAACAGAGGATGAGTAGTACTGCATGCTGCATCTTGCTCCTCTCTGCATTTGAGCACCCACAACAACTACAATGGTACCACCGTCCCCACGGCTGCAGCAACGAATGCTTTGCTCGTCTAGTTCACAAGTCGAGAGAAAATGGATGGCGATATGGATCGCCACGAGCTATGCATGCGGCGGACGTATTCGCGACGAGAACGCTCCCCGTCGCGCAGGTGGCGCTCCAGGGAGCGCGAGAGGTCGCCGACGCGCTCGCCACGGAGAGCGGCGTATCGAGCGGATCTGGTGACGCCAGTGGGCGTACGAGCTAACGGACGCGAAGTGGATCGGTTCGTCAGAACGGAGCCGGGCAGTCGGCCCACAACCAGCAATCCGTGGGACCTGGCAAGAGGCCAGCGCGGAGGAAACGGTGGGCGTCGCGATGCCGACGTTGAGATGGAGCATCCGGACTCGGCGAGCGAGGCGGAAGAGGAGGAAGAACGCGAAGAACCAGCGGACGCGTGGAGCCAGCCTCAAAGCGTGGGAGTGCGCGGAGGCAAGCACCGCGGCGATGACGACGATTCCTTGGTTGCGCGGGGTGGTAACACAAGCGGCGACGGCGAAAATCCCTCGATCGCGCAGGGCGGGGGAAGGCAAGGAGATCGCAAAGATTCCCCAGTGGCGCGGGGTGGCGAGGAGCATGTCGAGCACGAAGGCTCCCCAGTTGCGCGGGGCGGCGGGGAGCAAGTCGAACACGAAGGCTCCCCAATTGCGCAGGGCGGCGGGGAGCAAGTCGAACACGAAGGCTCCCCAATTGCGCGGGGCGGCGGGGAGCAAGTCGAACACGAAGGCTCCCCACTTGCGCGGGGCGGCGGGGAGCAAGTCGAGCATGAAGGCTCCCCAATTGCGCGGGGCGGCGGGGAGCAAGTCGAGCATGAAGGCTCCCCAATTGCGCGGGGCGGCGGGGAGCAAGGCGAGCATGAAGGCTCCCCAATTGCGCGGGGCGGCGGGGAGCAAGGCGAGCATGAAGGCTCCCCAATTGCGCGGGGCGGCGGGGAGCAAGTCGAGCATGAAGGCTCCCCAATTGCGCGGGGCGGCGGGGAGCAAGTCGAGCATGAAGGCTCCCCAATTGCGCGGGGCGGCGGGGAGCAAGGCGAACATGAAGGCTCCCCAATTGCGCGGGGCGGCGGGGAGCAAGTCGAACATGAAGGCTCCCCAATTGCGCGGGGCGGCGGGGAGCAAGTCGAACATGAAGGCTCCCCAATTGCGCGGGGCGGCGGGGAGCAAGTCGAAAATGATGCGGCGCGGAGACGAAGAAGAAGGGCGTACGGTGAGCAATGTCTTCCACTCTCCTGAGCCAAGGCCGGGGTACGACCGCAGCCGCCGCATGGCGATGGGTGAAAGACAGCGGCAGCACAGAGCAGAGCGGGACGGGGAGAGGAATGCGGAAGGAAGACGACGAAGGAGGCCGCCTGAGAGGGAGTGGAGGTATGAAGAGGATAGGCGAGTCAAGAGAGAAGGCACAGGAGCGCCAGAAGCATCAAGGGCAGCAGAGAAGGAACGGCAGCAGAGAAGGAACGGCAACGAAGAGATGAAGGGCGGAGGTACCAGGAGCAGACCCATGCAAGGGGAGAGAAACGCTGGGAGAGCAGAGAGGAGCGCTGGGAGAAGCGTGAAGATGCGCGAAGGAGGAGCCCGAGCCCAATAGGGCCAAAAATGCCTAGGAGATGCGATGAGGGGTCAGCAGGAGCGAGAGCGGCACGAGAAGGTATAGAACGAGTGTTGTATGGGAGCAGGTCGGGTAGCAGGGGAGAGAAGGAAGGAAGGAGAGGGGTGACGATGTCGGAACGCGGGGAAGCGGAGTACGGGGACATAGGGAAGTGGGGCGTGGCGGCGCAGCCACGCGTGGAGGTGCCAGTACGCTTCACAGGAAACGAGAAAACCGGCCCAAGTCTGAAGAATTTCCTGATGCAGATTAGCAACGTGAAATACCGATGTGACCGGAGCAGCATAGACCCAATTGACTTCTTCCTTAGCCTGCCAAACACGCTGGGGGGAGAAGCAGAGACGCTTTATCGCATGAAGATTGGTGAATGGCTGAGGAGGGCAGAGGAGGATGATGATAATCCGACGATGCTGTGCTTGGAGCGGTTGAGGAAGCAATTTCCTGGTCACACCGCTGAGCGTATCAAAGAGTTTCAGGAGTTTAAGCGCCGAAATGAGGAATCACTCCTGACATACTATGGGCGACTAACAAACCTGGCGGAAGATGTGGTGTGCACGGACAAGAATATGATCATCAGCAAGTTCTTGGATGGATTAGACAAGGGACTCGCGGGGGGTCTGAGGATGAGAGTTTATGAGTTGGGGGCAGACGCAACACAGGAAGAGGTGTTTGAGCTGGCGGAGAGAGTGGTGTTGGCACAAAGGAAGTACGAGGTGTACCTGCCAAGGGCGACAGAAAGGAAGAATCCTGCATGGGCAGTAGCAATGGTGCCAGAGACAGGAGGGAGGGAGGAAAGCAGGCAGGAGAGAGGAGCAGAGACACGCACCTGTCACCGATGCAAGCAGCCGGGACACCTGATGAGAAACTGCAGAAACTGTGATTCCTGCGGGAAGCCCGGACAACGGCGCAAGGATTGCCCGGATGCACCAACCTGTGAAGTGTGTGGGAAGCGGGGGCATAGGGGTAAGGATTGCTACCAACGCACGGGAGGGCAGCGTAGGACAGCAGAGGAGAAAGAAGGGCAGATAGGCCGGTTACAGGCACAGCTGCAGGCGATGGGCGGGAAGAAAGAGAAGGAGGCAGGATTATACGCAAGGGAAGATGACGATGAAGCAGAAGTAATAGAGGAACTGGTGCCAGAGTACAACTTTATGGTGCTGTGCAGCAGAGACGACCTGGGCCTGCGTAGTGGAGGCAAGGACGGGCGGAAGGAGCAGTTGGTGAAGGAAAGTCGGCCGTTGTGTAAGAAGAGCGGGAGGATAGAGGGGAAGAACCCAGCTGTCACCCAAAGGATAGGCTGGCCAGCCAGGCGACAGTGCTGGTAGTGGAAGCGGGGCAGTAATGGTGGGAGGCGTGGTGGCTAAAACCGCGATCTTGGATACAGGGGCACAGAGCGTCATGCTGGGAAAACGGGTGGCCCAGAAGTTAGGACTGACGGGGCCATGACAGCACGTGAATTAGGGGATGCTGGTGATGACAGCGGAGGGGGGGGGAGCCCAAATGGCTACCCTACACGAAAACGCCATTAGAAGTGACGCTACTACCGGGACAAGAAGGGCAGACGAGCCTCCAAGTGTAGTGCGGCCTGTCCGAGTCAGAGGATTTCGACGTACTGCTGGGAACAGATCTGATATGGGGCGTGGGCATGACCATTTGTATGTGGAAAGAGAGGGTACAGTTCCGCAATCAGTACTGGTTGAAGAACAGTGGAGTGAGGGAGCTACCAGTGCAATTTGTGAGACAGGAACCCAAGAGAGCGTATGTGAGAGGGGCAGCACTGAGGAAAGATGTAGGGAGGGCTGGACTGGTTGGCACGGCTGCGGCAACAGGCGGGTGGCAGGTGTTAATGTTAGCCCTCAATCTCACATTTTGTACTTGTACTTTTATATCCTAGTTTAGTGTAGTTTGCACTTTGTGTTTGGTTGGGTGTACACCCACATCCCAACCAAACCCAAATGTGATCTCCAAGCAATCTCCAACCCACCAATTGGAGATTGCCTTGGGATTACCCCCAATTCCCTAGGATTGCCCCTGATACTCTCTCCACCCCTACCTTGACCTCATTACTAGTGTATGGATTCTAAGCTCAAGTTCTAACATGGTATAAGAGAAATTCTACCGCACACGCGTATCATGATCCTCCTATCTCAACAGGCTCTTGTCCCGCTTTCTTTGGCGTAGCCGCCATCAACCCCGTCGCCGGTGATTCGCGACCTCCTTGGCCGGAAATTTTCCCTCGGCACTCTCCCTTACTTTTCGACGACTTTCGCAACTTCTCTAGTAAGCGCATCGTCGATGCTTTAACCAATCGCGCTTTCTTTTTTACAATCGTCTTCGCTCCACTTCTTCTCGTCGGGCCGCCGCCCGTCGCCCTGCAGCTTCTCGTCGGGCCGCCGCCCGTCGCCCTGCAGCTTCTCGTCGGGCCGCCGCCCGTCGCCCTGCATTTTCTCGTCGGGCTGCCGCCCGTCGCCCTGCAACGGCACTCTGCAGCTGAACAGGTGCAGCCGCGCAGCTGAGCAGCCGTGTAGTAGCGAAGCTGAGCAGCAGCGTAGCCGCGAAGCAGAGGGTGGTGTGTGGGGGAGGGGGGAAGTGTGGGAATAGAGTTAGCTACCGAAATCGGCCGATTTGACCTACCTTCATCGGCCTTAAACTTCCTTCTACGAGACATTCCGAAGCGGCCGACATTAAAGCTTTTCGCTCTTCGCGTCCCTCGGATTTTCTCCTTCGGAAACCAAAAACCTCACAATTCTCTTTCGTAAACCCTAAACCCCAAGTTCTTCAAATTCTCCTTCGGAAACCCTAAACCTCAAGTTCCTATCGGTGACTCAAGTGCAGCGCTTCACGCAATACCTAAAGGGTTCTTCGCCATGGCCTTCGCCTCGGCCACTCTCGCCAACCCCATCACCGAGTATCGCAAGTGGGAGAAGGCCGATGCGGCTATCATTAGCATCTTCATCGGCTCCACTCCGCGTTCCACAACTACCCCACTTCCAACGCCATTTGGAAACATCTCTAGGACAGGTTCATGAATAAGACGGCGGTCGGGGTGGCCATCCTCATTCCTAGCATGTTTCAAGTCCGCCTTGAGGATTACCCGGGTATGGCCGACTACATCGCCAAGGTGCAAACCATCCATGGCGAGCTCAAGGAGCTAGGTATCATCTTCCCCGAACAAGCTCCTGCAGCCGCCCTTCTTGTTGGCCTCACCTTGGCATACGAAGTCACAAGGAAAATGCCACTCACGTCCTCAGCGGAAGACCTCACCTTTGCTAAGGTATCCTCCGCCCTCCTCTCCGCCGAGAAAGACTCCTCGGCCCAAGCCAAGGCCTACGCCCTCCGTGCTCCCGTGCCTCAAGCAAGTGTCGCATCGGCTCTCGCCTCGGCGCCCTTTCAGCGCAACCGCTTTCCTCCATGCACCTACGTCGTCAAGTATGGCAACCGCAAGGGACAAGTGTGTGGTGGCACTAACCACCCCCTCGCCACGTGCTTCAAGAGGAAAGATGACGAATGGTATGCCATCCACGGTGTAGACAAGAAGCCGCCAAACTGGATGCGCCCTCGTAAGGCCAACCTAGTTGAGGTCCAGGACCCCGCTTCGGCTAGTGCTAGTGATAGTGCTCCTGCTGATGTGCGTATCAACCTGTTGTTCCCTGGCACTGCCATGATTAATGAAGCAACCTCTCAGTACATCGGCTCATCACAAGCACCACAATACATAGAGTTCACACTCGACAGCGGGGCCACTCACACTGTGCTCAAGGAGACACTCTCCTTCAAACCCTACGCAACACCCATTCCTCTCCTAGGAGCTGATTCAAGCTTCATCACCCTTGTCAAGGGTTCATCCACAGTCCCATGCCCCGCCTTCCCATCCGGCACTGTCACTGGCATGTGCGTGCCTTCACTACGCCTCAATCTAGTGGCTCAAACGGAAATTCAGGAGGCGGGGTTACGCACCATCTTCTCAGAGAATGAGGACTATTGCGATATCATCGATCCACTCACCAACAAGGTCTTGGCCCGCTTCACCCTCAATAGCTGCGGCCTTTACACGCTGCGCGTACCTATCCCACAGGTGTCAACCACCCAAGCACTGGCTGCTATCACACCATGCTCATGTCGAAGCTTCTCCAACCCGACCATCCTCTACCACCATCGGCTCGGGCACCCAAACTTCCGCACGCTTGCTGACATGGCCTCCAAGAAACTTCTCCTCGGCCTGCCAGCCGCACTTCCCCCACCACCTGACTCACCAGCTCCCACGTGCCTTGACTGCACCAAGAGCAAACTGCGCCAACAGCCCCATCCTGCCTCACCCACAGTCGCAGCAGCACCACTGGACCTAGTGCACATGGACGTTTGGGGCCCTGCCCCTGTTTCCGCACGAGGTGGCCATCGCTACTTCCTTGCTATAGTTGATGACAACTCCCGTTACGTCTCTGTTCACCTCCTTCACACCAAGGCTGCGGTTCCAGAGGTCATCATGGCGTGGGTCAAGCAGGCACAGACCACCTTTGACCGCAAGGTCAAGCGCCTTCACTCGGATGGGGGTGGTGAATTTTGCAACGACAAGCTCAAAGCCTTCTGCTCCTCAGAAGGCATCCAGCAAAACTTCACCCTTCCTGACAGCCCGCAGCAGAACGGCATAGCAGAAAGCCGCAACCACACCCTGGTGCAGATCACTCGGTGCCTCCTCAGCCACTCCAACGCTCCACTCTCTCTCTGGGGGTACGCCCTCTACCATGCCGCCCTCCTCTACAACCTTTACCCCCACCCGCACCTTCCCGACACCACTCCAACCACACTCTGGCTCGGGAAAACACCCACTGCTTGCTCTCTTCGCGTCTGGGGGTGCACCGCCTATGTCCTCCTCAACCCTCAGGCTAGGCGGCAGCACGGCGGCAAACTCGGTCCCAAGACTCACACGTGCATCTACCTTGGGCACAATGCCGACTCCCCTGACTACCTCTTCCTCAACCCCTCCACTCAACAGTTAGTCCGGAGCCGCGACGTTGTCTTTGATGAAACCCGCCCATTTTACTCCACCTCGGGACCGGATCCTCCCTCCGATCCACCCTCTCTCGTGTGGGCGGACTTTGATGCGCCCCCTGAACTCCCGCCTGCACCGGCCCCCTCACCTCCTCCCTCTCCTGCCATCGCACCATCTCCCTCTGAGGTCACTGACCCGGCCTCACCGGTGTCTTCGGCAGCTGCTCCTCCATCCCCCTCACCTCCCACTCTGCAAACTGCGCCGCCACCTCCGAGCGCACCAATCACATACCGTCGGCGGTCAAACCCTCCAGCCCCACCTCCTCCCCTAGTCCCCCCTCCTACCCAGGAACCCACTCTCCCACAGCCTCCCGAACTGATTACGTACCAGCGGCGGCCAATTTCCCCACCCAAGCCTCCTAAATCAACCCCTCCGACACCTCCTGCTCCACCCTCTTCTCCGGTGGCTCATGGCACTCGCTCGCATGGCCCTGCTCCTCCACTGGCACTGGCTATTCGATGCTCAGTGATCACTCCGACTCCTCCTGCCGGGGGGGATGTGCCCTCAACCCTTTTGGAAGACAGGCATGAGGAGCTATGTGATCTTCACGCAGTCATTCCCCAGCTCTCGCACATCTTCCCCGACATCACTGAATCACCCTCACTCAATTTCACGGAGAACCCGACCATCCCTATCCCTCTCACCGTCCAAGAGGCTCTCTCGGGTCCCCATGCTGCCGAATGGCGTGCTGCCATGGAAGCTGAGATTGAAGCCTTCACTCGCAACCACTCCTTCGACGACGAAACTCCACCTCCAGGAGTTAACATCGTTGGTGGCAAGTGGCTGTTTCGAGTGAAACAGCTTCCGGACGAGGCCCCGGTGTTCAAAGCGCGTTACGTGGCCAAGAGATTCACCCAGCAGCAGTACCTGGATTTCTTCAAGACCTTCTCCCCCACATCCAAACCACCCACTGTTCGCACGCTCTTGGATGTAGCAGCACGAGAAGACTTTGAGATCAAATCCATGGACGCCTCTTCAGCTTTCCTGCAAGGACGCCTCAAGGAGACTGTATTCATGGATCGACCTGAAGGCTTCCCAGGAGATTTCCCTCCCAACACTGTCTGGAAGCTGAATCACCCTGTTTATGGGCTCAAGCAAGTCCTTCTCTCACTGGACTTTCACCCATTCTCTGCCGCTGAAAGGGCTGACATGGAGAAACGCGCGCTGGGTTGTCACCCTGCAGGAATATGACTTCAAGTTATGCCATAAGCCGGGAAAAACGCTGCAACACGTGGATGGGCTCTCAAGGAACCCACCAGCAGCAGAGCCAGTGCACACGCTGATGATGATGGCCAAGCAGGGGGAGGTGGCTGCAGCAGGAAAACAAAGGGGGCCACAGGACATATGGGAGGATCCTGTGGCGCTGCGATGGATCGAAGGGGAGACAGAAGCGGACGAGCAGGTGTCAGACAGGGTGAGAGCAAGAGGACACCACTACCGATAATACCAGGGGCAGCTGCAGCTGCACTCAGTGGATGGGTGGAAGCTGGTACCTGCACCACAGGAGAGAGAGAGAGAGAGAGAGAGCGTGATTGAGGAGGTGCATAGGAAACTGGGGCACTTCGGACACGAGCGCACGACCCAGCTGCTGAAAACGGGCTGGTGGTGGGAAGGAATGGGGAGGCAGGTCAAGGAGTGGGTGAGTGGGTGTGAGAGCTGCCAAAGGAGCAAGGCCAACCTGATGCAGGCGAAACAGGAGCTGCAGTCGCTGCCAATCAGAGGACTGGGGTTTAGGTGGTCTTTAGACTTTGCCGGCGAGCTACCGCTGAGCAGGGGGGGTAAGCGGTACATCTTACTCATGGTGGAACACGCCAGCAAGTGGTTGGAAGTGTGCGCGCTGCCAAGCAAGGACTCTAGACACATTGCCAAGGCATTTAAAGGGCAGGTGCTGTGCAGATTTGGGGCGCCAGGAGAAGTACTCACTGACCAGGGAACGGAGTTTATGGGACAGTTTCAAGGGCTGCTAGACGAGGCAAGGGTGGCACACCGAAAGACGTCCAGGTATCACCCACAGAGTGATGGCATGACGGAACGCCTAGTGCAGACGCTGAAGCGGAACCTGAGAGCGTACGGGGAAAAGCGGAAGAGGGACTGGGACGAGGAGCTAGACTGGATAGCGGCGGGATACAGATTTGGAAAGCAAGCCCCTCTCAAGGATTACTCTCCCTACATTTTGCTGTTTGGGAAGGAGCCGATATTACCGGTGGGAGCACCAAGGGTGCTCACGGAGGTGGTGAGCGTGAAGGGAGCAGAGAAGTGGGTGGCATTAGCAGAGGCAAGGGCGAGGTACATGAGAGAGATGCTTCCTGCAGCGCTTGAGAACCTGCATATGGCGCAGCTGAGGGGTGCACATAGGTATGAGCAGCGGCAGCAGCAGGATGGCAGGAAAGCCAAGCCAGCAGTGACTGAAGGGCAGGAGGTATATCTGCGCAGGGCACGGAAAGACACGTTAGATGTGGGGTTGGGGGCAGAAAGGTGGAAGGTGAAGGAGGTGAGAGGATCAGGGGAACTGGTGCTAGAGAATGAGAGAGGTGAGCGAACGGTGGACCACCAAACGAACACCGCGGCGGTGAAAGAACGACGGCCTCAGCAGGAAGGTCCTGTGAGACGTGCACGGGCAGCCCGAGCACGAGCACAGGAGGGGGCAGGGAGTGGCTGAGGAAGCACAGAGCATACACGGTGTGGGAAAGCTGGGCTGGAAGGGAAAGCAAGCAGGTGAGGTCAAGAGGACAGGGAGGAGACGTGAGGTAAGGTACAAGGAAGAAGGACACGAAAGGACTCCGACAGCTGTCACCAAATACAATGGTAAGTGCATTATATTTAGTGCATGTGCTAGTTGAGGTGTAGAAGTGCTGTAGCAATTGTTATTTCAATCCAGCAGGGAGGTAGTTGGGTTATTGGGAGGAGCGCGGAGTTGGTAACCTAGGGTGTCGTAGGGCGCTGCGGGTCTAATGTCAAGGACATTGGGAAACAAGAAATCTGGCGCGGGCCAATCCAAGGCCCAGGCGGCTCGAGCTCGACCCATCACGCTGGAAATTGCGCGACTGGGTAGTCAAGCACAAAAGCCTAGCCTAGCAAAGCAATCTTGTTCTCTCGACTTGTTTACCTATCATAGTGGATTTCTATTACCGTATTCAAGCTATTGCAGCTAGGTGACTAAGCCACTCCCGGTAGCCATCCTGTGGGAGCTCGGGTCTCGGAGTGGCTGAGGAAGCACAGAGCATACAAGGTGTGGGAAAGCTGGGGCTGGAAGGGAAAGCAAGCAGGTGAGGACAAGAGGACAGGGAGGAGACGTGAGGTAAGGGACAAGGAAGAAGGACACGAAAGGGTAACTCCGACAGGTGGTGAGCATGTCGGCTGGAGTAGGCTAGAGGTCGCCCTTAAAAGCAAGCATTGTCTCAAGGTCCTAAGAGGGGCCGCTGCTGTGTACCCCAGGGTGCAGGCACCATATGAAGGTGAGGTGGTTTGTGTGGGCGGGGTAGGTGAGCATGTCGGCTGGAGTAGTAGGCTAGAAGTTGTCGTTTGAAACAAGCACTGTCTCAGGCTGCTGAGGTGCGATGCGCAGGCAGCGGTGGCATACTCCTGGCTTCAGGCGCTGTATGAAGGCGAATTGTGGGTTGTGTGACGGAAAGGGGTATGAAATGAGCGATTTACGATGGTGACGTGGGAAGGTGATGTAACCGTTTTCCTTATCATGTGGCACAGAGAACACATGGGCGCGCACACACATGGGAAAACACACACATGGGCGCATGCGACTTCTGATGGAAGTACCCCAGCTGCCCACACTTTTACCTTTTTTATCGCTATGTCTCACTTTTCCACCTCTCCCCCTCTGTGCCTTGTTCCTTCCCTCACCCCCCCTCCCTCCTTCAAGCACCAGGCCTTGTCTGCTCTACGAGCTGCTCTACGCCATGCCTCACCACCAACCTTACGCTACCCCTCACCTCATTCTTCGTCTTCCATCTCCCCCTCCCTCACCAAGCCTGTGTCTGCTCTACCAGCTGCTTTACATCATGGGCGCCACACCTCACTACCAAGCTCTCTAACCTCTGTGCCTTGCTCCTTCGCTTGTTCCACCTCTCTTCTCCCCCAACCAGCCCTGTGTCTGCTATACCAGCTGCTCTACGTCATGAACACCACGCCACACTACCAACCATCGTGAGCTCTTTGCCTTGTGCCACGTCTTACTACTCGCCCATACCAACTTAACTCCACCCCTCACTCTTCGTCTTCTCTCTCTCCCCTAAACCAGGTGTGTGTCTGCTGTACCAGCTGCTCTACGTGATGGATGCCACGCCTCACTACCAGCCTTCACAAGCTATGTTCCTTAATGTACCTCTCACTCTTCCTCATCCCCACCATCATTCGTGTGTCTGCTGTACCAGCTGCTCTACGTCATGGATGCCACGCCTCACTACTCGCCCATCCTGCACCTCCTCTCCCTCTCGCTGCGCCGAGCCACACCACAAGAGCTGGTGAGCGTCAGTGCATTTCAGTCATCTAAACACGCACTCCCCCCTTAACCGCAGATAGAGGGTTCGTCCTCTGTCTCTGCCTCTCTTTCTTTCCTGCACTCCGTCTGTCTTTGCCTCTTCTTCTGTCCTGCTCTCTGCCTGTTCCTGCTCTTCTTCTTCTTTCTCTGTCGGTCCTCCAAAAATGAACTCTTGCGATGCCTCAATCGAATCATCCCTCCCGTCTCAACCATGCAGGCAGAGGCCTCTTCCTCCATCTCTACCCGCCGCCAGCGAGAGTGACTTTTGAGTTGACTCTAAAGTCACCTTTCCTGGCAAGTGAATTCCGTAGGTGCTTCAATCGAATCATCCCTCCCCTCCGTACCGCGCAGGCAGAGGCCTCTTCCTCTATCTCCACCCGCTCTTAGCGAGAGTTTGAGCGCCTCCCTAGGCCACCTGTGATACGGGTGAGACGTTAGGGTTAATAGCCTGCAAAATGTCGCCGTTGTTGTTGCTGCTGCTGCAACTGTCTTCCTTATCAATGCATCCCCTCTTCTTTCCCGTCTCTCGGCCCCACTCCCGTCGAAACCAGGCCGTGCAAGCAGCGCTCCAGAAAGCCTTCTATTTCACAATGGACTATGCCCAGACGTCAGTCATTGCTGCTACGTGCTGCTATTGCTGCTCTCTTCCTTGTCACTGCTGCATCTCCCTCCCTTCTACCTCCCTCGCAGGCCATGCAAGCAGCGCTTCTTAAAGCCCTCTACTTCACCATGGACTATGCCCAGACTTCTGTCATTGCTGCTGACTTCGCCTTCAAGGTACGCATTGTTAATATTTGTTTAAAAAGGTAAGCACACTAAGAAAAAGGTTGTATGATGAGCAGTCTCCATTTCCTTGCCCTCGTCTCGTGTCCCTTGCAATTGGTTGGAAACCATCACCTGGCATGCTCATGCCCCAAAAAATGCCAAGCAGAATGTCATTGCGCTTTGCTGCTGTGCCATACTGTATTCCTGCTCGTGGCACGAATGACAAGCAAGCAAGAACATCCCTGCCTGCTTCCCATTCGTTCACAACATCCCATCAGATGGCCGAGTGGTGGTATCAGACGGGAAAGCAGAAGCTTAGTGCGCCAACCTTGTACCGCCACCGCCACCCCCACCGACACCGCCACCGCCAAGGCAAGTCCTTTTCTTAAAAAATACGACAGTAAGCTCAGCGTTCCCCCTGCACCCTTTGCTTCGCTATTCTCCGCACCACCCCCCAGGACAAGTGCAGAGAAACAGTCAACCTATCCCCTTCACCCATTCGACCTACGCACCATTTCTTTTAACTGATTCCCTTGTAACCAAATTCCTTCAGCAATTCCGTTACGATCTATTTCCTTCATCAAATTCCCTTGCAAGGCACTCGAATCAGGCCATTCCCGTATTATCATTTCCCTTCAGCGCATACCCTTTCAAGCCACTCCCTCTCCACCCATTCTCAGGCAACTCGTTACTTTATATCACGTTCCCTTGTCTTCCCTTTTTTCTGCCCCCAGGTAGCCCCAACAGGGATCCGTCCTACTGCGTGCAGGCCTTTGAGTCGACTAAAAATTCAACGTGCAGACCCAACCCTGTGCTTTCTCTGCCTCTGCTCTTGCTGCGAATCCCTTTTATCCCATTCCCGT
The DNA here is from genome assembly GCA_947470075.1 of Closterium sp. Yama58-4. Lineage (NCBI taxonomy): Eukaryota > Viridiplantae > Streptophyta > Zygnematophyceae > Desmidiales > Closteriaceae > Closterium > Closterium sp. Yama58-4. The sequence continues at coordinate 87,887 of CANIUD010000129.1, read as the reverse complement.
GTAACGTTCTCTCCAGGTGGCCCCTGCAGGCATTCTCGTGCCTGCCGATCGCTCCTTGTGTCAGCTCTACCTCCGCCTTTGTTTGCCATTCCTTGTGTTTCGATCCCTTGTAACCATCTCTCTCCCCTTCTCTCCCTCCAGGTGGCCCCTGCAAGCATCCTAGTGCCTGCCGATTGCTCTCTGTGTCCGCTCTGCCTCTGCCGTCGCACCAACCCCACCGCCCCTGCCACCTCCGGCTTCATCTTCTGCTACCCCTGCATATTTGCTTACGTGGATAAGGTTGGTAACCGTGTAACCCAGGTTGTACCTCCGGCTTCATCTTCTGCTACCCCTACATCTTCGCCTATGTGGATAAGGTTGGTAACCTCGTAACCCAGGTCTGCCTCCAGCTTCGTCTTCTGCTACCCCTGCATCTTCGCCTATGTCGATAAGGCAAGTAATTCTGTACCCTGTTTTCCCTGTAACCTGCATTGAAACGCGACACTCATCTTCTGCTACCCGTGCGTGCTTGCCTGCGTGGATAAGGCGAGTAATGCATGCAGGGGGCTCTTGAACTCCTCACCACTGCCCTGCTGCTCATGTTGCCTCTTTGCACACATGCTCGCTCATGCTGCCAAGGTTTACCTCATTCTGCATGTTTCGCAATTCGCCATGGTTTACCCGTTGTTTGAAGCCAAAACCTGTTTCCTTTCTGTTTGCTTCCCCTCTGTGCTGCCTCTCCTCCCCGTTCCTTTCTCAATCCAATGGCTTCTATTGCCCCTTCCCTTCCCTCCTCCCTTTCCCAACTTCTCTCCCGTCGCCACCATCCACACCACCACCATTCTCTCCCCTCCCATCTCCACCATCCCATCTCCACCATCCCCTCTCCCTCATCGTCGCTCTCCAGTTCGGTCGCTGCCCCATCACCCACCACCCCACCACTGCGGACCAACTCAGGCGCCTCTTTCCTGATGCGTAATACTCTACACCACTGGAAGAAAATATTTGAGTCGACTCAAAAGTCTAGAGAGGGCTGCCCTAGTTCCAGCTCGTAAACCAACTCAGGCACGTCTGCCTTGTCAATATTTATTGAAACTAGTTCACCGATCATGTTTTTGCGGAGAGTCACTCTACAACGGTAGTGAGCTAGACTACGGGGGTTGGCACGAACTACTAGGAGTGATCGTAGCTTTGCTTGGTTCCTTAGTGCTTGCACATTCACGGGAGAAATTGGCAAGAGTTTCCACTAGCAAAGTTGGAATTACAGAATGATTGAACAAGCAATGACAACAATGACTACATCAGGCACCTAGCAACCCTGCAGCTTACCTGGTCGTCCGCAAGCACAGCCTGGTCGACGGCTTGCCAACGCTGCAGTAGTGCGGCTGTCCAGCGTTGCCCCGTAGAAGACAGCAGTGCGCACGCTCGCAGGTGCGCGCAGACGATTGGTCTGGCTTGCATTGCTGTACATCCGTCGGTTGTTGTCTGCGCCTGACGAGCCACATCGACTTCGGGATACCAGCCCAAAGTCGCCTTCGCCATCGCGACCTCGACGACGTTCGCGTGCCTCCGCAGAACTCGTCGAGCAGGTTACCTGGTCGACCTGGACACCACCAGGTGCTCTGGTTGGCCACCATTGCCTCCGGTCGACCACCAGGTGCCTCTGGTCGATCGCAGCTCCCTCTGATCGGCCACCAGGTGCCTCTGGTCGACCACAGCTCCCGTCGAGCTACCCCCTGGTCGACGGACCTCTTCCGACGACTAGAACTGTCAGGTCGACGGCTGCTCGTCGACCTCCCTAGTCAAACTGTAGGTCGACCGGCAGCTTCGTCGACCTTCCAGTCGAGGTGCCCCTCCTGGTCGACGGCCCACCCGTTGCCCGACTAGTCCGTTGCAGCTGTCGAGCTCCCTGGTCGACAGCAACACCACAGCGGTCCCCTGCAGCTCGACGAAGCCTGTCGAGCAGCTCTCCCACTGTGAACGATCGGCTGCTACTCCCGTACCTCCGACCAAGTTGTCGGCGTTGCCCAAGCGAGGGCGGGGCCAACACTCCATTCCCGTTAACACTCCCCTGCCGCGCTCACGCTTGGGCCCCCCAGCCCACACGGCAGTACTTCACGGAGAAAATTCATCCTCGGCGTGCACCCCACACACAGCACGCCGTCACCGCACCAGCCGTGCAGAAGGGCACAGCACCTACTGCTGCACCTCATCGTCGCCGTCGCCGACGTTGGCCAGACGAACTTGGCCGATGGCGACAGAGCACCGGTTGAAAGCCGGAAAGTGCAGCGCCTTCGTCAGGAAGTCCGCCGGCTGCTTGGTGGTTGGGATGTACTTCAGCAGGAACTTCCCGCGCCTCACCATGTGCTGCAGCCAGGCGTAGCATCGCTCCATGTGCTTGAGGTTGCCCGTCAACCCCATGCCCTCAGCGACCGTGATTGCCGACTTGTTGTCGACGCGGAGGATGGTCGGCTTCCCAGCGTCGAGCAGCTTGAATTCCGCAAGAAGGAAACGAAGTCCGTGTCCATCCTTGCCAGCGTCCGTGGCCGCGTTGTACTCCGATTCGGTCGAGGAGAGAGTCGCGCACTTGATGCGCGAGCTCGACCAGGAGACAGCGGCCCCTCCGTAGATGAACACGTAGCCGCCCGTGCTCGTCCGCTTCTGCTTGTCGCCCGCGTTGTCGGCATCCACGTAGTCAATCAGCTCCAGCGACTCTGGTCCACCGCCGAACTCCAGTGTGGTGTCGCGGGTGTCGGCGAGGTAGGCGAGGCAGCGGTCGACCTCGCGCCAATGCTGGTCGCTCCTCACCGTGAGACCGCTCCCCAGCTTGCTGCAGGCGAAGGCGATGTCCGGCCTCGTCGTCATCGCCGCGAACTGCAGCGAGCCGACCTTCTGTCGGTACTCCTCCTCCTCGCGCTCCTGGAACTCCTCGTTGTAGAACGTCAGCTCAGCGTAGGCGTCGACCGAGACCAGCGTCTTTGGGATGCGCCCGGTCTGCTCCTCGTCGATGAAGCGCCTACGCAGCTTGTTGGCGTAGCCCTGCTGGTGCATCCACAGCTTCCTGGCCGGCCAGTTGCGCACGATCTCCAGCCCAAGGTACTTCACCACCGGCAAGATCTCGCGCAGCTCGAAGGCGGCCTCCAGTAGCTCCTTCAGCATCGCGGTGCTGCTGCTGGCAGCGAGCAGGTCGTCGACGTAGACCAGCACCCAGCAGGTCACTCCGTCGTCGCCGGACTTGAAGTAGAGCGCCTCGTCGACCTGGCTCTTCTTCCAGCCAGCTCCCAGCAGCACTCCGTCGAGAGCTCTGTACCACAACAGCAGCGACTGCTTTAGCCCGTAGAGGCTCTTCAGCAGCTTACACACCCGGCCGGTCCCATCGTCGAAGTAGTCCGGCTGGTACATGTAGAGCACCCTGTCGAGCTTGCTCTGCAGGAAAGCGTTCTTCATGTCGAGCTGCATCAAGTTGAGGTCGAGGACGGCGACGATGCTGAGGAAGATCCTTAGCGTGACGTAGCTGCTCACCGGCGAGTACTTCTCGTCGTAGTCGGCGTCGTACACCTGCGTGAGTCCCTTCACAACCAGCCTCGCCTTCTCGCGCTCGACAGTGTCGTCGATGCGGTACTTGGTCGTCAGCACCCACCGATTCTTCATGATGTTCACCCCGGGTGGGCGTTCGACCAGCTCCCAAGTGCCCATGCGGACCAGGCTGCAGATCTCCTCCTCCATGGCGGCCTTCACCTCTTCGCCCTTCCAGCTCGCCAGCGCCTCCTTCACCGTCATCGTGGAGATGTCCCAGCGGTGTTCGGGGTCGGCATGCACATCAGGGTCGAGCTCCGGCAGCTCTTCATCCTCCTCGGCGTCGTCGTATAACAGGTCGTCGTCGTACACCGTGGTGAAGGCAGCTGGCGGTAGGCAGGCATGGAAGCTCAGCCGCTCTGGCGGCCGTCAAACTCGACCTGTGCGTCACAGCTCAGGCTTCGTGATCGGCACCTCCACCACGTCGCTGTCGGTGGACTCCTCACCAGCCGACTGCTCCCCTTCATCGTCGACGGCCTCGTCGTCGACCAGCTGCTTCGACCCTTCGATCGGCTGCCCACCTCCTACTGACTTCGACAGCTCCCCTGTCGACTGCACCCCTGCTGCTGCCTCCTGTTCGACCGGCTCCCCTGTCGTCGACGGCTTCCCATCCTGGTCGACGAGCTTGGCGCCTTGTCGACCGCCGGCGATGCCACTGGCCGGCGCCACAGGCGACGCCTCAAGGCTCCCCTCATCGCCGGCGGCCGACACAGGCGTCGACGCAGGCCGATCGGCAACGGGGAAGGGAGGAGCAAGGACAGGGGGAGGTGGAAGAACCTCCACAACGTCCTCATCAGCAGGCTCGTCGACTTTGGCAAGCAGCGGGACCGTTGCCGTCGAGGTGTCCGTCGGCAGGTGTGCCTGCGTCCGTCCCGACGCCGGCCCATACTTCGGTTGCCACACCTCCAGCGACAGCGTCTCGTAGAAGATCACCTCGACCGACGTGACCACCTTGTTGTCGGTCAGGTCGAGCACCTCCCAGCCCTTGCTCTCCGGCGACACACCCAGGTGAAGCCCCCAGCGAGCCTTCGGCGCCAGCTTCCCACCGCGCTGCTGCTCGGGAACCATGAACTGCACCATACAGCCCCACACCCGTGCCAACGTGAGATCCGGCTTCTTCCCGGTCAACAGCTGGTACGGTGCTGTTCCCCGCGGCGGCGTCGAGCGCTCTAAGCAGTTGCGCACCCAAACAGCTTGCCAAAGAGCGAGGTGCCACCAGTGGTGCTGCACGCCCATGTGCAGCAGCATCGTCCGCACGGACTCGACGACCGTGCGCATCTCCCGCTCAGCCATGCCGTTCTGCTGCGGAGTGTAGGGGCACGTCAGGTCGTGGACGATGCCTTTTCCGTCGACGAAGGTGGTGAAATCCTTTCCGAGGAACTCCCCTCCCCGGTCAGAGCGGAGCGACAGCACCGACTTCTTCGTCTGCCGTTCCACCAGCACCAGCCACCTCTGGAACTCCCGCAGCACATCGCTCTTCTTAGCGACCGGCATTGCCCACACAAACCGAGTGTGGCGATCCTTCAGCAGCACGAAGTACCTGCTGCCATCCTTGGCAGCCACCCGGAATGGCCCGCACAAGTCAATGTGCACGACAGCCAGTGCCTCCTCGGCGTCCGAGCCCTTGTCGGGGAAGGTGTGTCGCGCCAGCTTTCCTCCGACGCACGAGACACACAGCGGGTCTGCTCTGGTTGATGGCTTGATGTTGAGCCCAGTAGCAACCTCATGCTTCGCCGAGCTCTTGATCGTGTCGATGCTGACGTGCGCAAGCCTCACATGCAACCGGTCACGGGTCAACTCCATCGTCGAGACGATCGTCCGCAGAGCCACCACCTCGGTCGACGGCGACTGCGTCGAGCAGGGGCGAAGGTCGGTGCAGAGGACTCGTCCGGTGTAGCGTGCTCGACCGAGCACCTCCCCGGTCGCAGCGACGAGCAGCATCTCGTCGCCGTCGCCCTGCAGCTGCACTCCGCTCTCCTTCAGTTGGCCAGCTGACAGCAGGTTCGCCTGTACGCCCGGAACGTAGAGCACGTCAGGAATGTGAACCTGCTTCCCGGCCTCCCCTTGCAGAGCGACGGTTCCGCGACCCTCGACAGGCTGCAGCGCCCCGTTGAATCCACGCATGTGCTTCACTTTGTCGCTCGGCGCCATGTCGACGAAGACCGCCTTCGTCCCCATCAGGTGGTGGGAGCACCCGCTGTCGAGCAGCACCGCCATCGGGTTGGCTTGCACAGCTGCCGCCACCGCCTGGAAGTCCTCACCAGCCTCCGGTGCCAGCGAGACCGTCGGCTCCACCACGCCGACCAACGAGCATGACGCCTCCCCGTCGCCTCGGCCCTTGCCGCTGGAGCTGTCGACGTCCTTCGTCGACGACGTCTTCTTCGACGTCTGCTTCTCCTTGCGCGGCTTCTCATCTCGACGTGGGCGACGGCTGGCCGATCGACCACGACCTCCCTTGTTGTCGTCCTCGTCAGTGTCCTCACGGTCGGGGCACTCGAAAGAGAGATGGTCGGGGTCGCCGCAGACCCAGCACTCCCGCCGTCGACCACCACCTCCACGACCCTTGCCCCGCGTAGACTTCTTCTCGTCGACGTCCTTCGTCGACCGCCCACCTCCGCTACCACCTTCGCCCGGCTTCCCGCGCTGCCCCGGCTGCTGATGCTGCTTCGTCGGTGCACCGTAGCTTGCCTGCGAAAGGAGCTCCGTGGGTTGTTCGGCCTCCTGCATCGCTTCGTCTTGAAGAATGTAGCTGGTGATGGAGTCCTCGTCGAGGGACTCACGCGTGCCGGGCACCATCATCATCCTCTTCATGAGGTTGTAGCTGCGCGGCAGGCCCTTGACGACGTGGGTGATGTAGGACGCCGTCGAGTACTCGGCGCCCGCCATCCGCATCTCAGCCAGGATCCGTCGAGCACGGTTGCAGTAGTCTGTCGCTAACTCCTGCTCGCCCATCCGAATGTGTGTCATCTTCTCCTCCAGCTGTCCGATGTACAGGTCGTCCTTCACCTGGTACGTCGACAGGATGAAGCGCCATGCCTGGTGACCAGCATCGAGTCGCTCTCGACAGCTCCTGAGCGCTAGCTGCACCACCGGCGAGCAGCACCTCGAGATGACCATGAAGGTGAGTAGGTGAGCAGCACGAAACTCTCTGCGCAGCTCGACATCCTCCTCGGGCGGAATGGGCACGGTGCCGTCGGCGAAGCCCTTCAGCCCGGCAACCTCCAGCTGAGGCTCTATCGCCATACGCCGGTGCGATCCTGCCCGCCGTCACATGCGTCGTCGCCGAGAGCCCTCCACCGCTTCGTAGAGGGAATCGACGTCGAACATCAACGTCGCGCGAGCTGCCTGCGGCCGACGTCGACCGCTACACCCATACCTATATCCCGTCGACGCCACCGTCGACCTTGATCACCCCTCTCTGCTTCGTGCCTTCGCTGCCGCTGACTCGTGCACCACCGTCGACCTCGTCGTCGACGCCACCTTCGTTCCGCACTGGTCGAGGAGATGCAGGACGGGAAGGGTGTTCCGTCGCCCACTGCGACCGGATGCCCAACTCGACGATCGCCCAAGGGATCGTCCCGTACTCGCCATCCGCGTGGCGTTTCCTCGCATCAGCCAAGCGTGCCTCCAAGGTGTCCGCTACGCCCGCATCAACTACGGGGTCGACCATGGTGACTAACGCTGCTGCCGGCCTACGAACGACTTAGTAGGTGCAAAAGTCGGCTCCTATCTGAAGGTAATTTGCGGGGCCGTCCACGCTCACCGCACCATGCGGAGAGTCACTCTACATCAGTAGTGACCTAGACTGAGGGGGTTGGCACGAACTACTAGGAGTGATCGTAGCTTTGCTTGGTTCCTTAGTGCTTGCACATTCACGGGAGAAATCGGCAAGAGTTTCCACTAGCAAAGTTGGAATTACAGAATGATTAAACAAGCAATGACAACAATGACTACATCAGGCACCTAGCAACCCTGCAGCTTGCCTGGTCGTCCGCCAGCACAGCTTGGTCGACGGCTTGCCAACGCTGCAGTAGTGCGGCTGTCCAGCGTTGCCCCGTAGAAGACAGCAGTGCGCACGCTCGCTTTGCTCCTCTCCGCACTATGGCCTCAAGTTCTGACTACCCGTCGTACTTCAACGCTCTTAGTTTCTGGAAGAGCCTCGATAGCAACAAACCGACACAGCCATCAAAAAGAGATATGGAAATAAAAGAAGCATTAGAAAACCTAGTCTCATTAAAAGATATTGATGGTCTGAGGAAGTATGTAAAAGATCATAATTCTGAGATCTATGAAATTTATTGTAAAGAAGGTAGTGGAGCTAAACCTTTGTTGAGTGCATATGAAAAGATATGTATGGCAGAGCCAAGGATTGCTCTTGATTATCAGGATATTATGGAAACTTCAATAGCTGGTGATGTATTATTTTCTAATGAATAAGTTATGAAAGATCAAGTTGTCGTAAATTATATGGGCAGAATAATATATAATTATTATGCTACTGAGAAGCCTAAAAAAACAGCTAAATTCCAGCCTCGAAGCGCCTCTAGCAACGCGAGCAAACTCCGCCAGGTTAGCAGCCTCAGCCTGATGCCCTGCTGCAGCGAGTCCAGCGACGCGATGCTCTCCTGCGCTAACACTAACACTGAGAGCGTCGACGACGCCAGCCGCTCTAGAGCCAGTCTTATCGCTGCTACAGCGCCGCTGCTAGGAATGTCAGACGATCCAGCGACATCGAATCCGACGGCGTTCGCTTCGACATGCTCAGATCCGTCGATTTCAGATCGGAAAATGTCAGATCCCGTGGCGCCTGTACTTTCTGTGACGTCGAAATCAGTGATGTCCGAATCGATGACGTCAGAACCAGTAACTTCGGAGCAGGTGATGTCGGAGTCAGTGACAACCGAGCCGGTGATGTCGGAACCGGCGATATCTCAATCTGCAACATCGCTACGGCAGGCTGAAGATTCCCTGACTGCCGTAGCAGCTGGCTTGGGGAAGGCAACGACAAGCTCGGTACCTACGTCACACCTACTGCCGTCTCGCATCCCGAAACTAAGCGTTCAGAGAGCGATCTTGAAAAGCCGCGAGGAGGGAACGACGTTGTTTCCGCGACCCGCAGGAGCCGCTGCAGCTGAGAGGCAGGTGCGAGGCAGATGGTGTTCCAACGACACGAAGCAGCAGGAGGAGCGAGCGTCTGTTGTCATCCCTACGGCTGCAAGGAAGCTTCGTGCCGGATCGTCGTCCAAGCTGGGGCTGGCTGCGAGCTCACGTCGTCCGTGGCGGCCGTAAGCGCCGCTTTGGATCGCTGCAAGCTCAGGGTGGATATGAGAGTGGGAACGGGGACATCAATTCTTCATGGGTTTAAGAAAAAAGAAAAGAAAAGGAAAAAAAACATTCAAAAAAAAAAAAACAGTGAAAAAAATGTTAAACAAACAAAAAAAAGGTCATTTGAGAAGAAGCAAGGGCATACTCCCGCGGGATGAAGGTGGAGAGCACAGAAGCAGAGCCTTGAGCAGATTGCAGCAGTGGAGAGGTGGTTGGGAGGTTGGGGAAGTGGGATGATGGTGGGTCCCATTTTTGCGCCCTGCTTGTCAGGGTGTTCGGGAGAGTGGGTTGGGAAACTGGTGGGGGTGGAAGGGTGATCATCTGCTGCCATTCAGCTATGGCTATGCTTTGAGTTCCTCCCGTCCAGGTTGGCATCAAGCCCAGGACGCTCTTGAGGGGCCTGGAGCGCTCCCCAAGGGATGGCTCTGGCCTGGAGCGCTCCCCAAGGGATGGCTCTGGCCTGGAACGCTCCCTAAGGGATGGCTCTGGGCTGGTGCTGGTAGACACTATAGTTGTATCTTGTGTAGGCTCATTCATGTATGTCTTCTCTTCAATATAGTGCTTGAGAGTGAATGCTGTGCTACCATATTATACTTGAGAGTTCTTACAGTTTTGTGGCTGATATGACCAGGTGAAGGAGAACTCTTTCAGCACATCCCAAACAACCCTTTGATGGGTCTAACCTGCACATGGAAAACCGGACTTTGATTGATAGCAATTTTCTAGTGTATGACCTTATAATAACCCTACACATTGAAGACTTGTGTTGTGATTCTGCTGATTACTGCACACTGCCGCATCTTCAATCTCCTTTAGCCCCATTGCTGTGCTGGAACATCAACAGCAAAGACAGTAGCTCCAAAATTCCCACAACCGCAGCAGCAAGCGAATTGGTCCTTAGCTCCTCTCATTCTTGTCATCACCACCTCATCTCCAGGCCTTAAGATACCCCAACACCCCCTCCTCCCCTCCTACTTCTCCCGCTCCCACCTCCCCTTCTACTCCTCGTGCCTTTCCACTCAACACCACTGCAAAGGTGGCTTACTGAAATTCACTTTCCCCTTCTCGTCCTCATGCCTTGCCACTCATCCAGCGAGTCTGGGGCCTGGGTTACACACGGCTCATCTTGAGCCTCTTTTCAAAGAGCCGTTGCAGCAGGCACACCTGGATGATGCCACAGGTTATGAGTGCACCCGCCTGCAGCACTGCCTTGGCAAGAACTCTCTGTGCCGTCCACTTGTCCACTGGAGGGGGGAACGGGGGGGAAGGGGGCAGGGTGGGGGGACACAGAGAGCACATGTCAAGCAAGTTGAGTCTTACAACTGCCTTGGCGAGATCTCTCTGTGCCGTCCACTTGTCCACTGATGGGGAAGGGGGAGCGGCAAGGTCGGGGGTCATAGAGACTTTTGAGTCGACAAAAAATGATAGCCGCTGCAGCAGGCACACCTGTATGATGCCACAGGTTATGAGTACACCCGCCTGCAGCACTGCCTTGGCGAGATCTCTCTGTGCCGTCCACTTGTCCACTGGCAAAGGGAGGGGTGGTGATGTGGGAGGGTAGGGGAGCACACATAGAGCACAAGTCATGACGCCTGCCTGTGGCAGCTGCTGTGGTGAGAACTCCCTGTGCTGTCCACTTGTCCACTGGAGGGGGGAAAGGTGGGGAGGAGGGAGGGTAGGAGGGCACACGGAGTTTCGCGTAAATGAAACAGATGGACGCTGCAGCAGTAGGAACATTTGCATGATGCAACGCGTGACTACACTAACCTCCCTCCTGCTGCTGCAATCAGGTAGGTCTATCTATTCTCAAGGTAACCCTTACTACTATGAACCCCATCTGTTCTCACCTTCTGCGTGCTGTTCAGCGAGGTAGGAGTAGTGGATCTCGTGCTTGGTGCGCATCACCTCCCTCCTAGTTCTGCAATCAAGGCAGCATATGCTATTAACTCCCACCTTGCCATGCTGCTCTCACCTTCTGCATGCTGTTCAGCGAGGTAGAAAGAGTAGTGAATTTCGTGCTTGGTGCGCATCACCTCTCTATGCAGCCGGTGCACCTCCTTCACCAGTGGTTCGATCTGGTCTGCTCGCATGCACATGCAGATGAATGCAGATGAGCGCACATGCAGATAAATGCAGATGAGCGCACATACACAGCGAAAAGCCAGTTACAGTAGTCTGCAAGAATGGAAAACAGGAATTGGCATAACGGTCATGGCAATGGAATGGGGCGGAGTGCAAAGCAACTAAACAGCCACATTCGATAAAGCAGAGAAGCCAACACCAGAGAGCAAAGGAAGAGAGAGGGGAGGAGATGTAATGGATTTTTGGACAGAGAGCGGAGGGCCACCATACGAGTCTGATAACCAGCAGCAGAAATGGGCAAGGCACTGCACAGCGACTAAAGAGCCAGCATCAGGAGAAGAGCTGATGGACCATCGTGGCGTTCCTGGCTTACCGTTTTTTGCCACGTGTTCAGTGGTGAGTGGGACGCCGTTCTCCACGTCAAACGCCACGGATTCGTGCACAGCAGAGTCCGTCGTAAAGCAGAACTTGAAGAATCCGTCAACTGCGGCGGTGAACATGAAGTTGTCGTCTGTCCTCGCCTCTATCTTGCGCAGCACATGGCCCCTGGGGTCCTCCACCTGCTCGTCGAATTCACGGGGGAGGGTGATTGAGAAAATGGGGAAGCGCCGAAGGGGAGTATTGTTTCTAAAACAACAGTTTCTCGTCCTCGCCTCCACCTTCCGTACCTCGTGCCCCCTGGTATCCTCCACTTTGGGTGGTAGGATTCACGAAGGAGGCGGGGAAGAGGGAGGAGAGGGAGGAGGGTGAACAAAACGGCGAGCTCAATTCGCCCTTACGCTGCCTCCTCGCCTCTACCTTCCGCACCTCGTGGCCCTTGGGGACTCCACCTGGTGGTTTGAGCACGCGACCAGCAGCAAGGACTCGAGCCGCGTGTCCCCTCGGGTCCTCCACGTGAGGATTTGAACGGATCAGGGAGGAACACATGCCCGAACGGCTTCCACCTGACGCGTGTGTGCACGATGAGCGTAACCTAAGAATATGAAAAATCTCAAAAGACCTGCCGTGTGTGTGCACGACGCGAACACCTAGAAAGCCTCGCTCCGAAAGAGGGCTTCGGGACTTGTTTGGAGGAGTCGATACTTTCTGGGAGAATGGATGAGAATATGCGACCTTCTTAAGCAGTTCTTAGTGGCTGTTTACCGTTAAATCGATTTTCGCCTGCTCGACTCCTCCCCAGTTGTAATCCGATTTGATCACGACAAACGACACGTGGACGGTCTCGCCGCCTTTCGGCACGAAATGCTGGAAGCACTCGCGCTTCAGCAGCGTGAATACCAGCGCCGACGTGGGCGACGCTGATATGAGGGCGACGAGCGCAATGAGAATCCACGCGAACCGGCCCATGGCTTCAGAAAATCTCGAATCTACTGGAATGTAGAATATGCCGAATCAACTAAGAGTTTCGTACGCGCTAGCACTGCACCGTGACTCGCTTGAAATGGTGGCTCGTGAATCTGGGATCATGGGCTTGTGGGTAATCCCTCTCAAGTTTCGAGGGTTGGAACATGCTTCAGACAGACGCGATTGGTTCGCGAATTTGTGAAGTGTCGAAAATGTTGGACGCGTGTTGCGAAACGAAAAGGATTTTGACTCTGGTTACTGACACTTTCGTTCAGCCCATCTCACGAAGTTCGCACAATGTCGTGCGACTTGCGACAGTGGGAAGGTTATCGCCGCGACAAGAAGCAAAACACCAACAGTCAGCACTGCCAATCCATGGCTAGCGGGTAGGGCGCGGCGCGCTTGAGCATCGAGAGTCTCTCTGGCAATCTGGAACACAATTACTAGCTCAGGTCGAAATCTTAGGGTTGATGAGCCCTGACGAGTCTCGCGCAACCAAACACTGGGGTGTCGAGTTTTTAGGAACACCACCGAAACAAAGAAAGACGGAACGCGCGAGTGAGTACACTCACGGCACTCACGCGTTGAGCGTGACTTAGGCGATTGCCCATACGCATTTTACTGGAGTGGGAAATCCGCCGCTGCGAGCCGTCGAGCCATATTGGCTCCACGTACCTGTTTAGGATAATTCTTTTTCTAAGGCGGCTTGAAAGAAGTTCCGATCTCGTTTCCTGCTGTCCAGCGCACCTCCGCATACGACGGAGCACCGAGTAGGTGCCTTGGAGTCAATTCGTGGCTGCGGGTTTTGTGTGAAGTAGTTCTTTTGAGTCGCGTCTCTGAGAACTCTCAAAAATCTCCTGCTGTCCATCCGTTCTCGCCTTTAATGCACATCCCTCAACCCCCCTTCCCTAACGTATGCAATCCCACTGCACGAGCTCCCCTTACCCCCACTACTCCCCATCCCTCAATCTTACACTGCCGTTCCCCCCACTGTTCCACTGCTCTTCCCTCACTGTTCCGCTGCCCTTCGCCCACTGTTCCACTTCTCTTCCCTCACTGTTCTACTGCCCTTCCCCCACGGTTCCACTGCTTTTCCGTCACTGTTCCACTGCCCTTCCCCCGCTGTTCCACTGCTTTTCCGTCACTGTTCCACTGCTTTTCCGTCACTGTTCCACTGCCCTTCCCCCGCTGTTCCACTGCCCTTCCCCCGCTATTCCACTGCCGTTCCCCCCACTGTTCCACTGCTCTTCCCTCACTGTTCCGCTGCCCTTCGCCCACTGTTCCACTTCTCTTCCCTCACTGTTCTACTGCCCTTCCCCCACGGTTCCACTGCTTTTCCGTCACTGTTCCACTGCCCTTCCCCCGCTGTTCCACTGCTTTTCCGTCACTGTTCCACTGCTTTTCCGTCACTGTTCCACTGCCCTTCCCCCGCTGTTCCACTGCCCTTCCCCCGCTATTCCACTGCCCTTCCCCCACTGTTCCACTGCTTTTCCGTCACTGTTCCACTGCCCTTCCCCCGCTGTTCCACTGCCCTTCCCCCGCTGTTCCACTGCCCTTCCCCCGCTGTTCCACTGCCCTTCCCCCACTGTTCCACTGTTTTTCCCTCACTGTTCCACTGCCCTTCGCCCTGCCTCATTCTCCCCACTGTTCATTGCAGTGTTTTAAGTGCCAACATCACTGCCAAGGCTGAAGGACTTGTGAGCTCTCTTTCCCTCCTTGTGAAGGGTTGCCTCTTGCTGCTCATTTCGGTTTGGGCCATCTGTATATAACTCTTATCTCCTTTTAAGCACATGCTTCATTGTTTTGGAACTTCCAACCACCCACCCACCGTGCAGCCCAACCAGCCACCCACCATCACCTCGCTCCTCCATCACCTCCCTTCCATCAGCTTATGATGCAGACTATTACTGAAGGAGGGTGAATAGCCATTAGCCATTATGCTGTATCTATGGTATGACATGATATCAGTAATTCAGTGGTCGGTGATTATTCCCTTTCCTTAGGGGTTCTCACAGTGCACGTGGATTCCTGTGGGCGTCCAGTCTTTACTTTTCCCTTCTTTCTGTTGCATTTCATTCTAACCCGCCTTTCAATAGTGAGCAGAAACCATTAGTAGCCGCAGACCTCCCTCTGAGGGTTTGCGAGATTCTGCCAATCCATCCTCGCTTCTCATAATGGCAAGCACCCCACAACGTCAGAAGGAGCAGAATGTGAAGGCACGTGTTACCTATTTACCGCTGCTCTACTCCCTGCTTCTGCTATTTTCGCTGTGTTTGTGCGTTTTCATGAACAAGCCTTTTCTAGATCTGCTCCGCTCAGTTCCCAATGCTGCTTCAATCTATACAGAAGATAAGTTCCTTATGAATACCCTCTGTATGAATACCCTCTGTGTGAATACCCTCTTTATGAATACCCTCCGTTTGAATACCCTTCATATAAATACTTTCTGTATGAATACCAGGTGCAGGAACTGCAGGTGGCTTGTGCTGAGCTCTCGTCCTTGCCCTCTGGGCGGGTGCGTCCCCTTGTCCCGTTATGCTGCAGCTCTGCACCCTTCATGAAAATGGAAATTATCAATGGAATGGCTTTTGAGGCGCCTCAGAAGTCGTTCGATCTTATTGTTTATACAAATAGAAGTCGCCAACAGAATGGGTCAGACCCCGTTTGCTTTCATACTGACTGATTAGGCTGCTATTCCCTTTTAGTCTCCCCTACTACCCGCAGACTGTTAATAAGAATGGTGGTGCTATGTTTTCGCAGACTGCTTATCAGAAGCGTGGTGGTATCTTCTTCCTCACCGACAGCAGTACACTCAAGGAGAAGAAGCAAGGCAGGAAAAACTAGAGATGGTGGTTCAGATCCTGCCTGTACCTTTTCCGTTTTTCCAGCTTGGCACGCCTCTTTCGGCCTTCTGTTAATCTCCACTCCATGGTGCATCTCTGTTTCCTTGCCGTCCTATGTAAGTACTGATATGCCCTTCCCTCTTTGTATACATCCTATTCCCCACCACACTCCATGCAGATGAGCTCTCGAGACTGTCCGCAACTAATGCCAAATAGCATGAGCCAGCAAACTGGAGGTGAAAGTAGTTTCACAAGCAGATGTTTCCCATGCCAAATAAGCATGAGCCTTACACCCTCATAGCTAGCTTGAGAGTGACAGTATGCCGTGGAGGGTAACACGTTGTGAGACACAGCTGGTGGTAGGGCCCTCTTTTTTGCAAACTAAAAATCCGAAAACATATTCATGAGCTCTATTATTTGCAACCACAAACAAATGAAATGACCTATCCTAGTAGTATATTACATCTATTGTACAACATGAACATTGTAGCATTTCTACAGTAGCGTCACAGCATGAGCATTATCATCATGGCATCATAGCCTACAGCGGGGCAGGAGTGCATGCAATGGCCTCTTTGTTGCTTTTACCCTGCACGTCAAACATGACTCAAGTATTAGAGCTCTTCTGCTGATGCACTGCACCTCCACTGCTATCTCATCACGTTCACATTCGCCCCCTGCTGCAGCCCTTCTCTTTGTAGGCCGGTTTTGAGAAATCACAATACCACCTTACTGCGGGGCAGGAGTGCATGCTATGGCCTCCCGCTTACTGGTAACCTGCACGTCGAACGTGAGCAGAGTGTTGGAGCTCTTCTGTTGATGCACCTCCACCGCTATCACATTCGCCCCCTGCTGCAGCCACCCGCCCGACAGAACGGACGGCACCCACCGCCACACATAGCCGCCCGTTGCGGTGGTGGCCGGCGTGACCGGGCCCCATGAGGGGGGAGGCATCTGGAAACGGTATGCCTCGATTCCATTGAGGTACACCACCTGCATTGGGTGAAGGCAGGGGGGGAAGTGGGTGGGAGGGGAATGATTTTTGAGACGTCTCAAAAAGCAGGTGGAAAAAAAAACTGAACCCTAACCCTCGCACAGATGAAAGCACACCCATACACCCTGATGCGAGCACTGACGCGAGCACTGACGCGAGCACTGACGCGAGCACTGACGCGAGCAATGACGCGAACACTGACGTAAGCACTGACGCGAGCACTCACAGTGCCATCAGCGATGTTGAGGGAGACACTGATGGCTACGTGGCATGCAGCATCGGTGACAGTGAAGGCAACAGGAGGGCACAGGTATGGGCAGCTTGTGCCGGAGAGGGCAGCTAGAGGCACACCCATGCAGCCTCACTCAACCATGCGAGCACTGAGCACTCACAGTGCCATCAACAATGTTGAGGGAGATGGTGTGGGCCACGTGACAGGCAGGACAGATATGGTTACAGAGGAACAGAGCAGCTAATGGCATGGCTGAGAGCACATCCACACACTCTCTAGTGCGAGCACTCACCGCTCCGTCAGCGATGTTGAAGGAGATGGTGAGGGCCACGTGGCAGGCAGCATCGGTGACAGTGAAGGCGCGGCGGAAAGAAGTGTGGGCAGCTGGTGGCACACCCATGCACCCTCATGCACTCAATCATCTGAGCAAGCACTCACAGCGCCGTCAGCAATGTTGAAGGAGACGGTGAGTGCCACGTGGCAGGCAGCATCGGTGACAGTGAAGGCGCGGCGGAAATAGTGCGCCACTCGTGAGCCGCTGGTGGTGCTGTTGAGGGTGAGGTTGGTGGCTGCCCTGCTGTTGCCCGCTGCTAGGGGCGCGGGACCTGGTTGGGGAAGGGGGAGGGGAGGACGGAAGCAGTGAGACACACGAGGAAAGCAGTATGGTTGAAGAATGGTAGGGTGCATACGGGGGAAGGTACCAGGTGTTAGGGGGTGGCGCTGGCAGGGAGGCACCCTTGGCACCACAGCAGCAGCCCCCCCTCATCTCAGTGCTCTCGGCCCAGCAAGCCGCACCTTTGAGCCATGCAGAGTCATCAAAGGAGGGCAGGAACCAGGTGTCAGGAGCACATGCAGGGAGTGAGGGAGGCGGCACGCAGCATGAACGGTGCAAGTTGCTGCTCATCGAGACGCACCTTTGAGCCATGCAGAGTCGTCAAAGGAGGGCAGGAACCAGGTGTCAGGGTTGGTCGGTGGCAGGGGGCTGGAAGGGAGGCACCCTTAGCGCCATACGAACAACTCCCCTTTGAGCCCAGCAACACGCCCAGCAAGACGCACCTTTGAGCCATGCAGAGTCATCAAAGGAGGGCAGGAACCACGTGTCAGGGTTGGGCGGTGGCTGGGAGGCATCGTTGTAGGCCCATGTTGACCCTTGCTGCATGGATGGAGGGAGGGAGGAAGGGACAGGGAGAGGAAGGGAGGGGGAAGGAGGGGAGGGAGGAGGGAGGGAGAGGAAGGGAGGGGGAAGGAGGGAAGGGAGGAGGAGGGAGGGGAAGGGAGGAGGGAGGGAGGGAAGGGAGGAGGGAGGGAGAGGAAGGGAGGAGGGAGGGAGAGGAAGGGAGGAGGGAGGGAGAGGAAGGGAGGAGGGAGGGAGAGGAAGGGAGGAGGGAGGGAGGGGAAGGGAGGAGGGAGGGAGGGGAAGGGAGGGGAGGGAGAGGAGGGAGGGAGGAGGGAGGGAGGAGGGAGGGAGAGGAAGGGAGGAGGAGGGAGAGGAAGGGAGGAGGGAGGGGGAGAGGAAGGGAGGAGGGAGGGAGGGGAAGGGAGGAGGGAGGGAGGGGAAGGGAGGAGGGAGGGAGACGAAGGGAGGAGGGAGGGAGAGGAAGGGAGGAGGGAGGGAGAGGAAGGGAGGAGGGAGGGAGAGGAAGGGAGGAGGGAGGGAGGGGAAGGGAGGAGGGAGGGAGACGAAGGGAGGAGGGAGGGAGAGGAAGGGAGGGGGAGGGAGGGGAAGAAACGGGAAGAAATCGGAAGACAGGGGATGGGACATGGCGTCTGGCACGCATGGGATAGGAGTAAGGGTTGGGTTGGAGAGAAGAGAGGGTGTGAGAGCATGGGACCTGGGAGATGGCACATGGCGTATGGCACGCATGACTCATGGGGCATGGCACATGGCGCATGGCACATGGCGCATGGCACATGGTGTATGGCACATGGCGCATTGCACATGGCACATGGCGTATGGCACATGGCGTATGGCACATGGCGTATGGCACATGGCGTATGGCACATGGCGTATGGCACATGGCACATGGCGTATGGCACATGGCACATGGCATATGGCGCATTGCACATGGCACATGGCGCATGGCACATGGCACATGGCACATGACGTATGGCACATGGCACATGGCACATAGCGTATGGCACATGGCGTATGGCACATGGCACAAGCGAGTCGATCCTATGTGTGTGAGCATCTCACCGCGAGCAGGAGAGTGTCAGCCGGGGGTGTGCGCACGCAGGCCGCGGGAGAGCCCTCCAGCGCGGAGCAGGGGCGCATGGCGTGGCGGGTGAGTTCGATATCAAAGAGAGCATCGCTTGACCAGCGCGACTGATGAAGCTGCACTCCCACCCAGTTGGTGCCCGGCTGGTGGGGGGAAGAAGTGGGGGATGGGATGGTGTATGGTACTATTGAGATTTATCAAAACGGGTAGGGGGAGCAAGGGCATCGCTTGACTAGGCAGGGTTTCACCAACGCGTTTAAACCCGATACCCTAACATGCCCAACATATTACCTGCAAGAACTGCGCAATGGAGCAGCAACAGAGTTACTGCCCATAGGAGGTATTACCTGAGGCAGGCATCATCCAAGGGAAGGTACTACCTGCAGGAATTGTGCGATGGAGCGGAAGGGCGTGCTGTTGAAGAATGCAGTCTTGTCGGCCCCCACGTGCCGGTTGCAGCAAAGGTAGCGGAGGTAACAGGGCCAGCAGGCATGTTGGTGCGGAAAAAACTCGGCCCCGTTCATCAAGAGGACAGCCCCATCGTCCCTCTGGATAGATGCGGCTGTTGAGGGTGAGGGACGGGGGGGACGGGGAGGGATACGGATGAGGTGGTATGAGGACTTAGAGGAGGAGGCGGAGGTAACAGGCCCAGCAGGCATGTTGATGCGGAAGAACTCGGCTTCGTTCATCAGCAGCACTGCCCCATCATCCCTCTGGATGGACGCGGCTGTGTGGGGAGAGGGAAGGGATGGGATGGATGCAGGGGATGCGGGTAACGTGATATGAGGTGGTGGAGAGCGGTGTGGAGGTGAAGGCAGTGGCGGTGGGGCCAGAAGGAATGTTGGTGCGGAAAAACTCGCCTCCGTTCATCAAGAGCACAGCACCGTCGTCCCTCTGGATGGACGCAGCTGTATGGGGTGGGGAAGGAAAAGCTTGGGTGCAAGGGATGCATAGACAGCCTACGATGGCTCCATTGTCCCTCTGAATGGACGCGGCGGTGGGAGGCATGCACGTACGATATGGTGGTATTAGCAGGACGTGGGTGGAGGGATAGGAAAAGGAAAAGAGGTGCGGGTTAGAGAGGCACTCGATAAGGAGAGGAGAGTGGAGTGGCGTAGAGTAAAGTGTAGGCGCAGGAGGAGTGTATGTTTTTTGAGAATTCTAAAAAAACATACACTGCAACATTTGTCCCTCCCACGGGTGGAGTGGCGTAGAGTAAAGTGTAGGCGCAGGAGGAGGAAGGGATTGCAACTCACAGTAGCTCCAGGTGGTGTTGACCTCCTCCTCTGTGAGGGAGAAGCTCTTGAGAAAGAAGTAGGCGGAGTCACAAGTTAGGGAGGCCTCTAGAGGAGAAAACGAGTGTTAGAGAGTGGAGAAGAGGAAGGAGGTGTTAGAAATAAGCTGTCAACACTTTGTGTACTCTATTTTATATGCTGTATGTTATTTGTGGGTTGGGTGTAGATTTGTAATCCCAACCCTATTCCCCCGTAATCCTGCAAATCTGCCAACTCACCAATTGGAGATTTGCTGGGATTCCCATCCCATCCTTTCCCTAGCTTTGCTCAGCCCAGCCTTGTTTGTACTTAAGGCCTAGTGCCTTTTATTCTAGTCAATTCATTCAAGCTCAATTTCTATCACGAGGGACCCAGTGATTGCGACTCACAGTAGCTCCAGGTGGTGTTGACCTCCTCCTCCGTGAGGGAGAAACTCTTGAGGAAGAAGTAGGCGGAGTCGCCACTGGTGAGCTGCGAGAGGTTGGTGGCCGTGGGTGATGCTGAGTTGAACCCGAACGGTGCTGCCCCCTCCTTGAGTAAGCGAGCTGGCACATTGCTGTTGCGGAGGGAAGGGGGTGGGAAGAGGTGGGTAAGGGAGGGGCAAGTAGGCAGGACAATGAGTGAGCTGTGAGAGGTTCGTGACCGTGGCTGTCGCTGAGTTGAAGCCAAACGGTGCTGCCACTGGTGAGCTGCGAGAGGTTGGTGGCCATGGGGGATGCTGAGTTGAACCCGAACGGTGCTGCTCCAACCTTGAGCAGGCGCGCTGGCACGTTGCTGTGAGGGGCAGAGGTGTGCAGGGGCGCAGGGGAGAGTGGGTCAGACGAGGAGCAGGCACAGGAAGACGTGGGTTGGGCGAGAGGGCTCTAAGGACGCGGCACCTGTTTTCATTTTTCCAGGATCGATCGTAGGAGGGGATCGATGTGCCGCTTATACAGTGCATTGGGGACATCGTCAATGTGTGGTATCCATTTATCGCATAAATTCATAAATGTACAGTACACGGGTACCCGAATTGGTGGCACCTGCAGCTCGCACGTTCGATGTGCCGCGATGCACACATCGATCGTGCTTTTGGTTTGGCGGTAGAGCACATCGAGCCACAGGTGACAGCCGCGATCGATCGGCGTCGCCCATGGTCGCAGGGCACAAATTCTCGAGTCGTTGCGAATGAAATTTCTGGGCGACCAACCACGCTCTTCCCTGATTGGCTGCGCGTTACAGTGTGTTGGTATATTCAGCCTGCCCGATCCTGCAATTTCGATCCTGGCACCTATAGCTCGATGTGTCTACCCCACTGCAATTTTTCAGTGTGGGCACATCGGTGTGCCGATCGATGTGTCAGGATCGATGTGAGGCCCCGATCCTGGCAAAATGAAAACAGGTGCCGCGTCCTAAGCGAACAAGTTGGCTGAGAGCTGCCACTGGCGGGATGGGAAAGGTTGGTTGGTTGGTGGTGGCTGATGCTGAGTTAAAGCCGAATGGCGCTACGCCCCCCTTGAGCAGATGCGCTTGCTGTGGGGTCAGAGGGGCGTGGGATGATGAGGGTAGGGGTGGGGAAAGGTGTGGTGTTGGGAAGAAAGGCATGGGAAGGAACAGAGGACGAAGGCTGGGAGAAAGAAAGAACTTGAGGGGACGAATTAAGCAGGCAGCACAATAGGTGAGACGAGAAAGGTTGATTGGTACCTACAGCCAGCCAGCAGCGCTTTTGTTGATAGCACTAAACCCTAAACCAGAAACCCTGTGTCATGGTTTCACGCTCACCTGTTGGTGCTCCAGGTGGGGTAAGACTGGGGCAGGTACCCCTTATCGTAGTAAAGCCACCCAGCAGCGCTCTTGTTGATCACTGTCAGCGGAGTGGTGAGAGGGCCGTACGGCAGGCACTGCCCCTTGAAGCAGAGAGAGCCGTTGGCACAGTCAAGCTGAGGGGCGGATGGGGAGGGCGAGTTGTCGATCAGGCCGTCACAGTTGTCGTCCACTCCGTTGCAGCTGCGAGGATAGAGAGTGAGAGATGAGGGCGGAGGGAGAGGGAGTTAGGAGGATGACACCTTTCACGGCATGCACTGCCCCTTGAAGCACAGGGAGCCATTGGCGGCGCAGTCAAGCTGTGGAGCGGCTGGAGAGGGCGAGTAGTCAATGAGGCCGTCACTGAAGGGGAGAGGAGAGCGGGACGAGTGGTGTGGGGGGGAAGAGGGAGACGTTGATTCGAGAGTCTTGGATATGAGGAAAGGAGTGGAGGAATGGGGAAGATGAGGGGGGAGGGAGAGGACTGACTTGAACAATCAAGGAAAGGATTCATTGGTATAGTCATGGCAGAAAGTGTATTTGAATTCTGGACCCTGTTTCATTTTAAACACTGACTCACACTCCTCTGCACCACTCACACGTGCTCTACACCACTCACACTTCCTCTGCACCACTCACAATTCCAGGCCATGCAACGTCAAACAGCAAGCCTGAAAGCCCCAACGATGCACGTCTCCTTCCATCATCACACCAGCCCTCTCCCGCTTTCCCGTTTGCATAAACCCACGCACACCCCTCACCACCCACGCACACCACTCACACTTCCGGCCCGTGCACGGGGGCAGTGCAGTTCTGGAACGCCCCATCAATGCACGTCTCTATCCCCGACCCACAGGGGTTGCGGCACGGGCGCGTGAGTGGGCGATCGGTTAGTGGGTCAATGTCAATCTTGCCTGTGGGTTGAAGGGAAGGGGGAGGGAGGGACGGAGGTAGGGAGGGGGGCGGATGAGATGGGTGGTCAATGCACGTCTCTATTCCCGACCCACACGGGTTGCGACACGGGCGGGTGAGAGGCCTATCAGTGAGCGGATCAATGCTGATCTTGCCTGTGGGGTGAAGGCAGGGGCGGGTGTGGAGGGGCGGGTGTGTGGGGGATGGGTGAGATTGGTAGTTCGAATGATGGCACGGGCAAGTGAGAGGCCTATCAGTGAGCGGATCAATGTCGATCTTGCCTGTGGGATGGAGGGTGGGGAGGGGTTTAGGGGGGTTCTGATGAGCCACGGAAGACATGTGCACACATGGGTGGCATGGCACGGGCGGGTGAGAGGCCTATTGGTGAGCGGATCAATGTCAATGTTGGCTGTGGGTGTGGGGTGAAGGGTGGGGAGGGAGGGAAAGGGAGGGTATGAGGAGCCGCGGAGGTTATTCCTAAACCCTGAGAATTCTCAAAAGTAAAATTCACATGGTCGGTGAGAAGCCAATCCATGAATTGGTGGATCGATGACCACGTTGCCTGTGGGGTGAAGGGTGGGGGGGGGGAGGGAAAAGGGGGTAGGGGGGGGAGGGAAAAGGGGGTGGCGATGAGGCGTGGAAGGGACATGCACACATGGATGGCAGGGGCCGGTGAGAAGCAGGTCCGTGAGCCCGGAAGGATGACCACCTTGCCTGTGGGTTAGGGGAAGGGGAGGGAGGGAGGAGGAGGAGGAGGAGGAGGAGGATATGAGGAACCATGGAAGGGATAAGATGCGGAGAGATCCAGTTTGGGAGAGGTTAAGACAGCAGAAGGGTGAAATGGGGGTGTGGGCAATGATGTGAGGGACAGGCATCAACAGCAGGGACAGGTGAGAGGCAGAGGGTGTGTGTGTTTCGTGATTGTTCAATCCTCCTCACCAATCCGTGCATCCTCCCACCACCATGCACCACCATCCACAACCATGCACCACCATGCAGCACCGTTGCTCACCGTCGTTGTTGTTGTCGAGCCCATCGCACACCTCCTGCAGTATCAGCACTCCGCTGCATGTTGCACTACTGCGCGGTGGGGAGAAGAGGAGAAGAGCGACAAGAGAGGAGAAGAGAGGAGAAGAGAGTGAATAGCATGAGAGAACTGAAGTCAGCTGCAGAATCAGCACTCCACTGGATGTTGCACTACTGCTCGGTGGGGAGTGGAGGGGAAGGGAAAGAAGAGAGCAGAGAGTGAGGAGGCTTTTGAGTTGATTCAGAATGTGTGGAGTGGAGGGAGGTCTTGAGAAACCAGCCCAATGAAGAAAGGGAATAAAAAACAAACATCCAGGGTGGTCAAACCTATACCATGCTAAAAACAACGTTGTAGCAATTACCAAGGTATACAATCTCTGGCACACGCATTCAATCACTCGTGGTAAAGCAACTCACTCCATCTGAGCGGACAGTTTGAGGTCAAAGAAGTTCTCGGTGATCCAGATGGCAGTTTGGGACTCTGCGGCAGTGGGGTTGGTTGGTACCCTGAGACTCTTCTCACCCAATCCCCCATACCAATCTCTCTTCCCACCAACCAACCACTCATTCTATCTGTTGAGGCAGACTAAAGGCTTTCACCAAAAAACTCACTCCATCTGAGCGGACAGCTTGAGGTCAAAGAAGTTCTCGGTGGTCCAGATGGCGGCGTGTGATTCTGCCGCGATGTGGTTGGTGCCCTCGGCCAGAGAGAATGGAGCCGTGGCGTTAAGAGGGATGAAGAAGGACGTGTAGTCCCACACGTTCAGGTTGGACAAGGCCTGTGGGGGGTGAGGACGGTGTGTGTGAGGAAGGAGAGGCGGAATGAGGGGGAATGAGGGAAAGAAGGGAAGGAGAAGCGCGCCGTGGCGTTGAGAGGGATGAAGAAGGACGTGTAGTCCCACACGTTCTGCACCACGCTATGTCTTCACCCATCGCACTGTATCGTGATCATTTCACTCTAAGCACACTGTTTTGTTACAGTCTCACTCACCAACACTCTGTCTCATTATAGTCTCACCCTAGAAGACACGTTAACAGCGCCAGGAGCCATGTTGACTCGCAGCATTTCGACACCGTTCAGATAGAGAAGTACGTCGTCGTTCACTATCACGTCCACATACAGCCCTGTGGCACACCCGCTGTTGGCCACTCGGCACACGCAGCCCGTGCATCCCACTCACCCTGGATGACACATTGACTGCTCCAGGAGCCATGTTGACTCGCAGCATCTCCACCCCATTCAGGTACAGCAGCACGCCGTCGTTGACTATCACATCCACATACAGCCCTGTGGCACACGCGCTGTTGGCCACTCGGAACGGCCGCCGGTAGTAGAAGGTGGGGAGCGCGTCTCCTGAGAGAGGTGTCCATGTGCTGATGCCACTCCACCGCCCTGGTGTTTTGAAACGGGTGGATGAGAGATGGTGGAGACGGGTGGGAAAGGATGTGTTACGTAGAAGGCCTGTTGTGCGGTGTCACCCTGCTGCTGTAGTAGGAGGTGGGCAGGGCGTTTCCTGAGGGGGGTGTCCGGGAGTTGTGAGAGGTGGGGAGGGTTGAGGGAAAGGTGTGATGCTGAGAAATCACCGCATCGGGTATTAGACATGTTTTCAGCAAATGTGTGCCTTGAAACGCATAGGCGCACGGCATACAGCCCTGTGGCACACGCGCTGTTGGCCACTTGGAACGGCCGCCGGTAGAGAGAGAGTGGTTAGGACGTCTCCTGAAGGGGGGGTCCATGTGCTGATGCCACTCCATTGCCCTGGCTAGGCATGAGCAAATTACCAAACCGAACCGGTTCGGGTCCTTTAGCTCATTCACCGAACCGGTTTGTTGATGAAGTGAACTGGTTCATTCCGAACTGTTCTGACCTCAGGCCGGTTCGAGGTTCGGACCGAACCGAACCAACTATTTTCGCCCCTTCTCGCCCCTCGTAACCCCTCCCCGCCCCTCTTTGCCCCTAGATAACAACAAATAACCGAACCGGCCGAACCGCCGAACCGGATCGATGACAAACCGGTTCGGCCCGTTGCGAACCTTATGAAAAAAACAAGGCCGAGGTTCGGTTCGCAACGAACCGAACCACGTTGATCGGAACCGCGGTTCGGTATTCTGCTCATGCCTAGCCCTGGCGGTTTGTGAAAGGTGGGACGGGGGAAGGAAGGCAGCAGCGAGTGTTAACACAGAAGGCGAATTCGGATGTTGCTCTGCAGTAGTCAAGGGTTAACAGGGCGCCCACCCCCTCACTGGGGGGGTTTCATGTCTATGTGCCGATGCCACTCTGCCCGTGCCTGCTGCATGCAGCTCCCTGCTGCTCAGGCTGTGTGTTGGTATGTACTATGTACCCACGTGCCATGCTACCCACATGCCTTCACCCACACGCCTACAGGCTACACCCGCATGCCACCCACACACGTACATCCAGCATAGCCTATGATAGCCGGTCCCCTGGGCCAGGAAGCGTCCTTAAAGCTAGCTGTTTCCCATTCCTTCACCCACACACTGCATCCCCACACACGTACATCCAGCATAGCCTATGGTAGCCGGTCCCCTGGGCCAGGAAGCTTCATTGAAACGCGGAGAGCTGAAGCCCATGGCGCCCGTCACAATGGCGCCCGTGTCTGTCTGTACTGTACCTCCACGGCTTTACCCACACGCCGACAGGCTGCACCCCCATGCCCACACCCCCTCACGCCGACAGGCTGCACCCCCATGCCCACACCCCCTCACGCCGACAGGCTGCACCCCCATGCCCACACCCCCTCACACCGACAGGCTGCATCCCCATGCCCACACCCCCTCACGCCGACAGGCTGCACCCCCATGCCCACACCCTCACACGCACGTACATCCCACATAGCCTATGATGGCCGGGCCTCGGGGCCAGGAGGCGTCGTTGAAACGAGGCGAGCTGAAGCCCATGGCGCCCGTCACTGCTGCGTGCAGCTCCCTGCCGCTCACGTCGTACGCCCATGTGGACCCCGGTGCCACGAGGCCGCAGCGACTGGTGGTGGGTGGAGAAGGGGGGAGTGGCAGGGGGGATGACAAGAAAGAGTGAGGAGAAGAAGCATGACTGCTGCATGCAGGGCAAATTTTCGGGGAGGCACTTACTAGGGGAGGCGGCAACCGGTGACAGGGTCGGCGGAGGCGCGGAGCACGACGGGCTTGGAGTAGGTTCCATCGAAAGAGAGCTCGAGGGTGGGCTTGAACTTGAAGCACACGAATGAGAACTGCACCGCGCCTTGTCTGCCGTGCCAGCGCAGGCTCTGGGAGAGGGAGAAGGAGGGGTGGGTGCGGGTGGGTGGGCATTTGAAGCACAATGGGCTTGGAGTAGGTTCCGTCGAAAGAGAGCTCGAGGGTGGGCTTGATCTTGAAGCACACGAATGAGAACTGCACCGCTGCCTTGTCTGCCGTGCCAGCGCAGGCTCTGGGAGAGGGAGAAGGAGGGGCGGGTGCGGGTGGGTGGGCATTTGAAGCACAATGGGCTTGGAGTAGGTTCCGTCGAAAGAGAGCTCGAGGGTGGGCTTGATCTTGAAGCACACGAATGAAAACTGCACCGCTGCCTTGTCTGCCGTGCCAGCGCAGGCTCTGGGAGAGGGAGAAGGAGGGGCGGGTGCGGGTGGGTGGGCATTTGAAGCACAATGGGCTTGGAGTAGGTTCCGTCGAAAGAGAGCTCGAGGGTGGGCTTGATCTTGAAGCACACAAATGAGATCTGCACCGCTGCCTTGCCTGCCGTGCCAGCGCAGGCTCTGGGAGAGGGAGAAGGAGGGGCGGGTGCAGGTGGGAGGGCATTTGAAGCACAATGGGCTTGGAGTAGGTTCCGTCGAAAGAGAGCTCGAGGGCGGGCTTGATCTTGAAGCACACGAATGAAAACTGCACCGCTGCCCTGTCTGATGTGCCGGGACAGGCCCTGGAGCATGGTGGGGAAGGGGAGAGATGAGGGCAGGTGGAGTGAGAAAAATGGCGACTTGAGCACTAGCAGCACCAGCACTAGAAGCAGCACCGGCACTAGAAACAACACCAGCACTAGAAGCAACACCAGCACTAGAAGCAACACCAGCACTAGAAGCAACACCAGCACTAGAAGCAACACCAGCACTAGAAGCAACACCAGCACTAGAAGCAACACCAGCACTAGAAGCAACACCAGCACTAGAAGCAACACCAGCACTAGAAGCAACACCAGCACTAGAAGCAACACCAGCACTAGAAGCAACACCAGCACTAGAAGCAACACCAGCACTAGAAGCAACACCAGCACTAGAAGCAACACCAGCACTAGAAGCAACACCAGCACTAGAAGCAACACCAGCACTAGAAGCAACACCAGCACTAGAAGCAACACCAGCACTAGAAGCAACACCAGCACTAGAAGCAACACCAGCACTAGAAGCAACACCAGCACTAGAAGCGACACCAGCACGAGCATTACTCACTCCCAGTTCACTTTTGAGAATTCTCAAAAGTCTTGCTCCTCAAAAATCTTTCACTGGTTGCTCTGCCTCGCGGGGATCCTCAGAGTCACCGGGGTGGCTGATCATGCATCATATGACCACAGCAGCAACAAACAGTAGCAGCAACACCAGCACCACCATGAGCATTACTCACTTCCAGTTCACGTCTTGCTCCTCTCTGATCATCCACTGGTTGCTCTGCTTCGCCGGAATCCTCAGAGTCACGGGCCCGCTGCATCCGTTGCTGTCGCGCACTTGCACCGTGATGTTGCTGGGGAAGAAGGCGCGGTTGTTACGCGGTAACCCTACGTTGACCTCGTACGTGGCGTTCGCCAGCAGGGGCACCACGAATATGCGCTGCCCTGCCGTCCACATGTTGCCCACCGACCGTAGATTGCCGTCCACTGTGATCACTGTGTCGTCCTCTATGCGGCGAATGGCGAGGTAGCTGGAAGGGTGGGGAGAGACAGAGAAGGAAGCAGAGGGGTAGAACGAGGATAAGAAATGCAGGAATATATGAGAGGTATCAAATGTTGCCCACCGACCGCAGATTGCCGTCCACTGCGATCACTGAGTCGTCCTCTAAGCGGCGAATGGCGAGGTAGCCGGGTGGGGAAAGGATAGCAAGAGGGTAGAACGAGGATAAAATGTGCAGGGATCTGAGAAGGGGCATCATGTGGTACGGATAAGAATTAATTGCCCCCCTCATTTCTCTGCCTCTTACCTGAAGTCGCCTCGCTTGCGTGTGTCGGGCACGCTGCTGTTCTCATACACTGCAAACCCCGGCTCCAAGTAAGTGAACATGACGGTGCGATAGCACGTGCCTCGGCACGCATAGGCGTTCCAAGCAGGCACGGGCTGGCAAGCAGGGAAGCGCTTGGTGGGTGGCAGCAGAGCGGTGTTGTTGGCCAGTAGGTAGCCTCCTGAAGTGGCGTTGAGAAGAGAGCCGTCTTTGTCCCACAGGGTGTAGAGGTCCGTTGCCTCTCCGCCCAGGTTCACGTCACCGCCCTGTGAGGGTGGGGGGAGGCGGGTAAGACGCAGTGAAAAGGGGGAAGAAGGGCCCTCTTGTGCGGCAGCAGAGCGGTGGGCGGCAGCAGAGCGGAGTTGTCGATCAGGAAGTAGCCTCCGGAGGAGGAATTGAGAAGAGATCCATCACGATCCCACAGGGTGTAGAGGTGTGTACAGGTGTGTTGGTAGCAGAACTGAACCACGTGTGTCCAAGCAGCACTCACGGGAAAGGTGAAGTTGCGGGGCGGGAAGAAGAGCATGTTGGTGCCTGGCGTGCCTGTCACAGCCTGCCATGCCATTATGGGTTGGGATGGGTTGAGTGGGGTGGGATGAGAGGGGTGGGGGCATGGAGGGGCGGAGAAATGTGGGTGAGGAGGAGAGGGAGGTCAGTGGCTGGCACTGGTGCGATGAGAGGGACGGGCAGGCACAGCACAGGGGTAAGCAAGAAACAACAAGTAAGCAAGGGAAGCAAGTATGTCTCTACCAGTAGTGCGGCCACGCCACGAGTGAAGGGGCACATAACATAGTAAGGCGCAGGCAGCAGCCAGACAGCAACAATCTCATGATCATCTCATCTCACCTGCACGCCAATGGCAGCAGCAGGAAGGCGCACAGTGCTCATAGCGGCAACAGCCATGCAGTGAGAGAGGTGAACGACCATGTTGCATGCATGTATGTGGCGCCCATCTCATCTCACCTGCACGCTGGTGGCCGTGGCCCACGTGTCCTTGGGACCTCCGTTGATGCCCGCGCCGATGGCAGCAGCTGGGCGGCACGTGCTGTCAAACGCGTGGAACCTGCACAGGGGTACAGTGCGGTAAGGTCAGGTGGAGTGGAGTGCCGTGGGTTGAGGTGCACAGGGGTGTGGTGAGGTGAGATGGGGGGAAAGAGGTCATTGAAAGATGTAATTTTAGGAATTCCAGGAAGGAGGTTGATGTGGGTAGTTAATGAAACACATCAGGGGAGCAGACGGGTAGGGGGGTGGGAAAAAAGCTTTTCAGGCCCCTCACCGGCAGTTGGAGATGGCGTGGGCGCGGGCAAAGTCGAATCCGAAGGTGGGATGGTCGATGATGATGCCGAAGATGGGGTTCTTCCAATGCGACCACCCCTGCGACCGCCCCTGCTGCCCAACAGCCAGGGGGAAGCTGCACGGGGGAAGCACACGAACCCACATGCCCATTGCCCACACACGAGCACAGCACATGGAATGATGAGTATGATGCCATAGATGGGGTCCTTCCAATGCGACCACCCCTGCGACCACCCCTGCGACCACCCCTGCTGCCGGGGTCCAGGGGGAAGCTGCATCAAGGTTTTTGGTTTGGGCAAAGACATGCATGAGATTATGAGCTTTGAGTCATATGCTTGCTAGCTTCACTTTGCTGCGTCCCTCACTCCCTCTGCTGCCTTACTCCCTCACTCCCTCTGCTGCCTTACTCCCTCACTCCCTCTGCTGCCTTACTCCCTCACTCCCTCTGCTGCCTTACTCCCTCTGCTGCCTTACTCCCTCACTCCCTCTGCTCCCTCACTCCCTCCACTCCCTCCGCTTCCTCAATCCCTCTGCCCCCGCAGTAAGCACTCACTCGCAGCCGGCTACAGGCCCACACATCTGAGGCGTGGAGTCACACATGCGTGGGTTGCCGTAGTTGGGAGTCACCCCAATGAACCGGCTGTCTGTCACCGTCAGTCTGCTCCCTGCTCCCTCGCTCCCTCTGCTCCATCCCAATACTCACTGAAACCCTCCCATCTAAGGCTATACTCACTCGCAGCCGGCCACAGGGCCACACATCTGAGGCGTGGAGTCACACATGCGTGGGTTGCCATAGTTGGGGGTCACCCCAATGAACCGGCTCTCAGTCACCCTCACGCCCGTGTTCCCCAGCAGGTTCACTCCCTGCCGGTTGTCAGCAAACGTGCTGTTGGTGATTATGAGACTGTCTGAATTGTGCACGAACAAACTGGGAGGGGCGGGGAGTGGGAGGATGCGGGGAAAGAGTGGAGAGGGGGGGTTGGTGGGAAATGCTGATACTCTCTCAACCAACTCAACTGTCCATACGGAAACAGGTGCAGCAGGGGATGGTCAAGGCAACAGGTGCAGCAGGGGATGGTCAAGGCAACAGGTGCAGCAGGGGATGGTCAAGGCAACAGGTGCAGCAGGGGATGGTCAAGGCAACAGGTGCAGCAGGGGATGGTCAAGGCAACTAAGCATGGGCCTGTTGAAACAGGAATTCTCAAAAGGGACGGAGGCACGCCACGCCACACGCCCGCTAGCTGTCCCTTATACCACTCTCACTCACCCGTCTCCGGATTGCTTGTAGAGAAGCAGCCCACTGATGGTGCCTGTAGACGGCTTCCACTGCCACTGCGGGTGGTGTGAGAGGGTGTGGGCGTGCGGGAGTGCGCATACACACACACATGCGTTATGGCCATGTGCATTGTGCAAGTAAGATAACAGCAGCCCGCTGATGGTGCCTGTAGAGGGCTTCCACTGCCACTGCGGGTGGTGTGAGAGGGTGTGGGCGTGCGGGAGTAAGCGCATACACACACACATGCGTTATGGCCATGTGCATTGTGCAAGTAAGAGAGCAGCCGCCCGCTGATGGTGCCTGTAGAGGGCTTCCACTGCCACTGCGGGTGGTGGTAGAAGGGGTGTGGGGGGGGTATGGGGAGAGGCGAAGGAGGTGTTTTAACAGTCCGCTGATGGTGTCCGTACAGGGCTGCCACTGCCACTGCAGGTGGTGGTGTGTGGTGGTGGGGTGGACTGTGTGGATACACACGTATGTATGCATGCACATATGCGCGCGTGCGCACACACACACACACACACACACACACACACACACACACACACATGCATTGCACAGACGAGCATCAACGCACTGATGGTGCCGTGCCCATGGCATGCTTCCACTGCCACTGCGGTTGGGCAAGGAAAGAGTGGACTGTGTGGGGGATGTGCATGTACATGTACGCGTATGAGTCATGTTTTCGATCATTCTCAAACATCGCTCACAAGGCATGCACGTGCAAGCAATGCAGCACATGCAGCACGTGCATTGTGTGTGTGAACCACGTGCATATGGCATTGCTTACTCCCTCCCTTGCTCCTCCCTTGCTCCTCCCTTGCTCCTCCCTTGCTCCTCCCTTGCTCCTCCCTTGCTCCTCCCTTGCTCCTCCCTTGCTCCTCCCTTGCTCCTCCCTTGCTCTTACAATCTCTTACCTGGGGGGGATAGGAGAGTCAAGAGATCACATTTGCTAGGGTCGCACCCCCTTCGGATACGTCCTCCATCCCGGCCCTCGGTTGCTGTGAGCTACGTTGCCACGGTAGATGCCTAAGGGGCCATTGGCGGGGACTGTGGTGTTGATTCGACTCAGGTATTACCTGGGCTGAGAACATGTGTTTTTCCCCCACCTTCCCCCTTACCTGGGGGATGGGAGAGTCCAGGGACCAGGTTTGCCTGGGTCGCACCCCCTTGGGATACGTCCTCCACCCTGGCCCTCTGTTGCTGTGAGCCACGTTATCCCGGTAGATGCCAAAGGGGCCGTTGGCGGGGACTGTGGTGTTGAGCCCGGGGTAGGAGAGGGTGAAGCCGCGCACCCTGTCCCTCAGCTCCATCCAGAAGCTGGGTGGGGGAAGAGGAGGAGCAAAGGGGTATGGAGTGAGGGAGGGAAGAGTTGGATGCAAAAGGGGGCACTCGCGGGCATGGCGTTGAGCCCGGGGTAGGAGAGGGTGAGCCCGCGCACCCTGTCCCTCAGCTCCATCCAGAAGCTGGTTGAGGGGAAGGGGGGAAGAGGGGGCAAAGGACGGGTAAGGGAAGACAAGGGACACGGAGAAAGAGGGGTCGATGCTGGAGGGGCCGCTGGTGGGGACGGTGGCATTCGGCCAAGGACGGGAGAGGGTGCGCCCGCGCACCCTGTCCCTCAGCTCCATCCAATAGCTGGTTAATGTTGCGAGGAGCGGAGAGGGGGGGAGGGGAGGGGAGGGAACAAGGGATCAGGGGAGACAAGGGATAAGGAGCTAGGCAGGTAGATAGATGCCAAAGGGACTGTTGGCTGGGACTGTGGCGTTAGAGCCCCCGGTCGGAAGCGAGGGAGGAAGGGCAGCATCCAAGAAAGGTCGTTCCTTCCCGTCCATATCCGTATCAACCAATCACTTTATCTGTCTGTCCCAACACGCTCACAGTCACACTCTCACGAGCTCACAACCCCCACGGACTCACAGCCCACCCCGAGTTTTCAGAGCCAGAAGCGACGTTCCCAATGAGGTTGTTGTTGTTGGGGCTGGTGATCCAGAAGGTACAAAACAAGTACTGTTGATGCTCCGCCCCGCCTGCAATGATGGGCTACTTGCTCCCCACCCACCCGTCTAAAGTCACACGAGCGCAACCCCAACAACAGCAGAGAAAAGCAGTACAACATACCCTGAGCTCTCAGAACCAGCGGCGACGTTCCCAATGAAGTTATTGTTGGGGTTGGTGATCAAACGTGTACATGAACTGTCAATGCTCCAGAGATTCACATGCGCAGAGAAAAGCAGAAGCAACTTACCCTGAGTTCTCAGAGCCAGCGGCGACGTTCCCAATGAGGTTGTTGTTGGGGTTGGTGATCCAAAACGTGGACGGGTTGTCGTCCGTCTCCTCGGTCTTGGTGGGGTCGGCTGCTGACAGCGGAATGAGCACCTCCACTGAGGGAGGGGAGAAGGGGGGATGGGTTGGTAGTGGGGAGAGAGCACTGGGTGATCTGGAAGGTGGACGGGACGGGGCATCGTCCTTCTCCTCGGTCTTTGTGGGGTTGGCTGCTGACAGCGGGATGAGCAGCTCCACTGTCGGGGGGGAAAGGGAGGAAGGGCGAGGGAGGAAAGGGGAGGAGGGAGAGCAGAGAAGCGTGTAGGTAGGCGAGACTGCCTTCTCCGTCTTGGATGGGTCAGATGAAAGCGGGATGAGGACCTTCATTGTTGGGAATGGAGCGAGAGGAAGGGAAGGGGGAGGAGAGGGGGGGCAGAGAAGCGTGTATGGTAGGTGAGAATGTGGCCGGGTTGTCGCCTGTCTTTTCTGTTTTGAAGGGGTTGGATGCGAGCGGGATGAGCAGCTCCACTTGTAGGAGAAGGGGGAGGGATGAGGAGAGGAGTGGGAGGGATGAGGAGAGGAGAGAAGGGTCAACGGTTAAGAGAGGCGCACATGAGAAGGAGAGGCGCACATGAGGAGGAGGGTGACGCGACAAGCTGTCATCCTCCTCCTCCACCCTGGCGGGGTTAGATGCTAGAGGAGAATGTGAGCTTCCACTGATAGGGCGAGGGGGGGAAGAGAGGGGGAAGGGGTGGAGAGAAAAAAGGGGGGAGCAGGGCCGGAGAGGAGGGCAGGAGAGGAGGGCAGGAGAGGAGGGCAGGAGAGGAGGGCAGGAGAGGAGGGCAGGAGAGGAGGGCAGGAGAGGAGGGCAGGAGAGGAGGGCAGGAGAGGAGGGCAGGAGAGGAGGGCAGGAGAGGAGGGCAGGAGAGGAGGGCAGGAGAGGAGGGCAGGAGAGGAGGGCAGGAGAGGAGGGCAGGAGAGGAGGGCAGGAGAGGAGGGCAGGAGAGGAGGGCAGGAGAGGAGGGCAGGAGAGGAGGGCAGGAGAGGAGGGCAGGAGAGGAGGGCAGGAGAGGAGGGCAGGAGAGGAGGGCAGGAGAGGAGGGCAGGAGAGGAGGGCAGGAGAGGAGGGCAGGAGAGGAGGGCAGGAGAGGAGGGCAGGAGAGGAGGGCAGGAGAGGAGGGCAGGAGAGGAGGGCAGGAGAGGAGGACAGGAGAGGAGGGCAGGAGAGGAGGGCAGGAGAGGAGGGCAGGAGAGGAGGGCAGGAGAGGAGGGCAGGAGAGGAGGGCAGGAGAGGAGGGCAGGAGAGGAGGGCAGGAGAGGAGGGCAGGAGAGGAGGGCAGGAGAGGAGGGCAGGAGAGGAGGGCAGGAGAGGAGGGCAGGAGAGGAGGGCAGGAGAGGAGGGCAGGAGAGGAGGGCAGGAGAGGAGGGCAGGAGAGGAGGGCAGGAGAGGAGGGCAGGGGAGGAGGCCAGGGGAGGAGGGCAGGAGAGGAGGCCAGGAGAGGAGGGCAGGAGAGGAGGGCAGGAGAGGAGGGCAGGAGAGGAGGGCAGGAGAGGAGGGCAGGAGAGGAGGGCAGGAGAGGAGGGCAGGAGAGGAGGGCAGGAGAGGAGTGCAGGAGAGGAGGGCAGGAGAGGAGGGCAGGAGAGGAGGGCAGGAGAGGAGGACCAGGAGAGGAGGGTGTCTGGTTGGTGAGAAGGGAGACGGTTGTCGTCCGTCTTCTCCGTCTGGGTGGGGTTCAGATTCGTCGCTCCTGCTCTTGTCCAGATTCACCGCACCTGCTCTTGTCCAGATTCAGCACACCTGCTTGTGTCCAGATTCAGCGCACCTGCACGAGTCCAGATGCCGAGGTTGCGCAGGAAGGTGTTGTCGGTCTCCCCACCCTCCTCCACCATGAAGCAGTGCCCCCTCGTGTGGTATGCCACATTTTCTTCGACTGTCAGATTGAAGGTCGTGTGCACCACCACACAGCGCTGGTGGGAAGGGGAGGAGACGAGGAAGAGAGCAAAGAGCATAGGATGAGAGCACGGAGGGTGTTTGTGTTGCCGGTCTCACCCCCCCCCTTCCTCCACCATGAAGCAGTGCCCCCTCGTGTGGTATGCCACGTTCTCTTCCATCGTCAGGTTGCACGTTGTGTGCACCACCACACAGCGCTGGGGGGGAGGGACGCAAAGAGCAAAGAGCACATCCCGCCACACGTGAAAAGTTTTGAGACGTCTCAAAAGCAAAGAGCATATCCCGGCACACGTGAAAATTGGATGGATATTATACCGTCCCAGCTGGCCCTGCTTGCAACCACCCTTCCCTCACCTGCTTCCCACTACCTGCTTCTCTCTCACCCACTCCCCACCACCACCACCACCACCCCTCCCTCACTTGTTTGCTGTCATGCATCACGTTCTTCCGCACAACGCTCCGCCCACCGTCATCCCCGCACACGTGAAAATGAATGTTATACCGCCCCAGCTTCCCCTGCTCACTCACACCCACCCCTCACCTGCCTCCCACCCCCCTCTCACCTGCTTGCTGTCATGCATCACGTTCTTCCGCACAACGCTCCGCCCGCCATCATCCCCGCACACGTGAAAATGAATGTTATACCGCCCCAGCTTCCCCTGCTGCCCCATCTGCGCAAACTCCACGCCCTCTATAAACTGCGGAGTGTTGCTCATAAAGATCATGAAGTGGCCGCCCTCCCGGTGGTACGGCGCAGGCTCGTCTGTTCCCGTGATGGCGATGGTGCGGTTGAGGAGGGCCACTTCGGCCCGTTGGTCCACGAAGCCCCCGAAGCCGTCCGGCACGCCCTTGGGATCTCCGAAGTGCATCAGGCGGAGCGGCTTTTCAAGGAAGATTTTCGAGCCGCCCGAAGGGAGGGCCACCACTGGCGAAAGGGGACGGTGGGAGGAGGGTAAGGGAGAGAGAATTCGGGACAGGGAGCATGGTGAGCGGTTCTGGTCAAGCACGCCCTTGGGATCTCCAAAGTGCATCAGCCAGAGCGGTTTCTCAAGAAAGATTTTTGAGCCGCTGGAGGGGAGGGGGGGGGAGAGAGGGAGGAGTCCGGATGGTGGGTGTGAGCACGGCTTGGGGCCTTTCAAACAGGTCAGGCAGAGAAGCTTCTTGACATATATATGTATATAAACTTATGAGGCGCCGCAAAAGGCGAAGTGGGTCAGGCAGAGAGGCTTCTTGAAAAAAAAACACGTCTTGAGCTGCCCGAAAGGAGGGCCATCACTGGAGGGAGGGAGAGGGTTGGAGGAGGGAGGTGGGGAAGGCGGGAAGATGGGTCAGGCAGAGAGGCTTCTCGAAACAACTTCTTGACGCCAGCTATCCCCCACAAACACAAACACAAACACAAACACAAACACTCCCAAATGTGTCCCACAGGACGGTGTTATCTACCCCCATCCTCCACCCATGGCCCCCCAACGCACCATCAATGATCCCCACGACCTCAGCCTGGTCGGGAAGCAGTTGGTGGATGTGACAACAACGAACCCCCCCCCCACCACACACACACTGCCAAATATGCCCCACATCCCTTACATACGCCTCGCCCACTCTGCCCGACAGGACTGGTTGGTTCATTCCCACTCACCAACAATGATCTCCACACCCCCACCTTACTCACCATCGATGATCCCCACGACTTCGGCCTGGTCGGGGAAGTAGTCGGTGGATGTGACAACAACGAAGGCGTCCTGAGGCCACGCGCTGACGTCATCCTGCACTGTAATCACCAGGTCGTTGGGCTGAGCTGTCGCCGTCAGCTTCGTCCACGCGGGCGTGTTGCTGCCACCTGGCATGCCGTGGAAATCCACCTGGCCGCCCACCTGACAGCAACAGGCAAAGGGGTACGGAACAATCATCATGCAAGGGAGAGAAAGGGAAAACAACAGAGGAATATTTATCAGGGCGTAAAAAATCACCCAAGTGCCCACCTACGAGGGTCCTTCGATTGGAGCGGGGTATGGGGGGAGGAGGGCGGGAGGGGAAAGGGGATTGAGACGGGAATGGGGAGTGGGGAGTGAGGAGGGTAGGGAGGAGAGTGAGAGGCGGGGTAGCGGAACAGAGATGGAGAGAGCCGGGGAGAAGCACCTCTCACCACAGCAAACGCCCTGTGCCCGAGATTCCGCGGACACGCTGGCTCCGCAGGAAGGTTCTCGGTGAACATAGACTCCGCCCTGTTGTTCGGATTAGGCGACCTTGCGGGGAATGAGGAGGACAACCCGTCGACAACAGAAAGCCACTCACTCACTCACTCACCACGGCGAACGCCTTGTGCCCGAGATTCCGTGGAAACGCGGGCTCCGCTGGAAGGTTCTCGGTGAACAGATAATCCGCCCTGTTGTTGGGATTAGGCGTGAGCGTGATCTTGATCCTCTGCCTGAAGTGCTGCTGCGGCGTGCCGATGGAAAAATTCCCCTGCACCACTATGAACGCCGCGGACAGGTCGATTTTGGGCAGCGCGGGGGAGTCGAGCACGCGGAGGAAGCCGCGGATGTTGAGCAGCGTGAGGGCGATGGGGGAGGTGTCGAGCAGAATGGCCTCCCCGCACGCGATGGTGACGTTGGCTCCCTTAGCGTCGCCCTGGCCTGGGATGGGCCCGGGGGCCCATGTGGCTGGGTCGCTCCACTTCTTGTACGCTGGTGGGGAAAGGGAAGGGGAGGGGGGGGGGGGGAAGAAGGCGAAGGGGGTGGGTGGGTTGAGGGCGATAGGGGAGGAGTCGAGGAGGAGTGCTTCCCCGCACGCGATGGTTACGTTGGCTCCCGCGGCGTCGCCCTGGCCCGGGATGGGCCCGCCTGCCCACGTGGCCGGGTCGCTCCACTTCTTGTACGCTGGTGGGGAGTGAGGGGAGCAGGGAAGGGGGGGCGACTTTTGAGACGTCTCGAAAGGGGAGCAGGGCAGGGGGGGACGACTTTTGAGACGTCTCGAAAGGGGAGCAGGGCAGGGGGGGTGAGAATGGCTTCCCCGCACGCGATGGTGACGCTGGCGCCGATGGCGTCGCCTTGGCCGGGGATGGGCCCGCCTGCCCATGTCGCCGGGTCGCTCCACTTCTTGTACGCTATTGT
This sequence comes from Closterium sp. Yama58-4, assembly GCA_947470075.1. Taxonomy (NCBI): domain Eukaryota; kingdom Viridiplantae; phylum Streptophyta; class Zygnematophyceae; order Desmidiales; family Closteriaceae; genus Closterium; species Closterium sp. Yama58-4. The sequence goes on along the minus strand of CANIUD010000129.1, from coordinate 49,211 downwards.
TGGTCGGGGGAGGGAGGGGGGAAGAGGGGAGAGGGAAGTAGGGGAGAGGAGGGAAGGGGGGGTGTGAGGGGTAGACAGTGGAGGGAGGTGGGGGGAAGTTTGAGGAGAGTGAGGGCGGCAGGCGAGGTGTCGAGCAGAATTGATTCGCCGCAGGGGATGGTGACGTTGGCGCCTGCGGCGTCGCCTTGGCCGGGGATGGGCCCGCCTACCCATCGCCTACCCATGTCGCCGGGTCGCTCCACTTCTTGTACGCCGAGGGGTAGAGGGAAAGGGGGAAGGGGGATTTCTGGTGTTATGGGGAGGGAGAACAGGGAAAGGGAGGGAGGGAGAACAGAATATACGCGAGGAAGCGGGGGAAAAGGAAGGTTAGGGGGGAGTGGTGACGATAGTGGGAAGGGGGGATGAGGGAGAGGGGAAGGGGGAGGAGGTGGGGGAGGGGGAGGGAGAGGGAGAACGGAAAAGAGAGGAAGGGGACGGGAGGAAGAGGGGAGCGGGAAGAGGGATGGGAGGGGGTAAGGGAAGGAAGAGAAAGGGGAGGGGCAGAGGGAAGGGGAGGCGCACCGGTAGGTTCGGCGAGGGTGGGGCAGGGCGGGAGGAAGTTATCCAGCACGTTGGGTCGCCCAGCAGTCGCAGGCGACACCAATGCGACGACGGCGACGGCGACAGCGACAGCTGCCAGCCATGCTGCGCGCCGAGCCCTCGGAAGGGCGGAAGGCCCACCGCGGCCACGACGGGAGGAGTGCGCGGGCGGTGAATGAGCGGAAGGGGAGCGCGATGCGCGCGCGGATGGCATGCAGGCGGCGGAACGGCTCTGGCGGCAGCGGAAGGTGGGGATCGTCGAATAGCGAGGCGGCGGATCGACGGCGCGAGGCGAAGGCATCGTGGCGGAAAATGCGCGGCTTTGGCGGGCTTCAGAGCCGGTCGGCGCGTGCTGCAATTCCGTTCGCTATAATAGAAATTATGTCCCTATAGAGGCATCGCTGCTTGCGACGACTCGCGACTCTCTTGTTAATGCTAGAGCAGCCCACTCCTCCCCATTCGCCTCGCTTGTGAGTGCGAATGAAACGGCGGGCCGAGTGGGACAGTGGACTGGTTGCGTCTCTGAGCAAACTGGGCCGAATTCCTTCTCCAGCAGAAATTCTTCGAAGCTTGCTCTTTTCCTCCTCTGTTGCACCCATCAGGCACTCAACTGTCTCTTTGCCCAACAACTCCACTTCACCCTCCATGCTAGCCCACACGGTGGTTTAGTACGGTCTGTTACGGTACAGTACTTCCACAAGTGTACGCCATGCTTGGGATGTGAGGGCAGATGCATGTGTAACGTAACGAAGCACACTGCACCGCACCGCACTGTACACCTAACCACCGCTATTTTCTTTCGGTCTATCTTCAACCCCCACGTGTGCAAAGGGGTAGGCACCCTTCAAAACGTTTTTGACCGAGGGTTGTGTCGGACGTCATACGCTCTACGCAGAGTTAGTTCCTGACTCCTGAAAGCTACGCAATGGGATGCGCAACAACAAGCAGACTCCACACGAGCCGAAATTGTCTTACACTCGCCCGATTGAAATCTCCATTTGATGTCATTCATAGTCCCCTATAACGAGGTTTCTAACAGAAAACCCCAAAAGCTGGGCAGGGATTACATGAAAATCGGGAACAGTGCCAAGGTCAGAAGTTGAAAATAGCGGTGCCTAGGTGTACAGGGTAAGGTGAAAGTGAGGGCCGAGGGGAGGAAGGCTTGTGTTTCTGGCGGCAGGTGCGTGGATAGCCTGACAAGGCGGCCCGGTACGGCGCAAGTGGCTACCACGCCACTACCGACGGAAGCAGCAAGTGGCGCGAAGCGTTACTGCCATGCTGGTTCTACCTTGTTGCGTTACTGCCATGCTGATCGAGCCTTAAGGCTGTACAACGTGTTCTCACAAGTTTCATTTACTGCAAAAAACATAATTATTGCAACGTTTTCACAATGTGAGACTTGTTTTGGGTTAATGCTTTGGTGGTTTTCTCAGCAATAGTTTCTTCAACTATATGATACCGGGGTCAAGAATTCATAAAAATTAAGTAGAAGAAATAATAGACACTTTCTTACCTATAGTGAGCTTGATTCGATTCATTTTGTTGTGCATTTTTGCAATGCATTAATACACAATTTCTTGCCTACATTGTGGAGCGAGCTGGTGCTACCAAATGTGTTCACAAATAGGCGTCTGGAATTGGTGCCTAGTAGTGTAGTGTACTGAGCATTGGCAAGGAGGTGCTTGTGTTGTTCACGAGCTGGAACTGGGGCAACCGTCTCTAGTCTTCTGATTCGACTCATAAGCTGGAAAGAACACCTTTCAGCAGTGTAAGAGTCTTATGCATCGGGAAAGAGGCGCCTGAGTTGGTCCACAGTGGTCGGGTGGTGGGTGATGGGGCAGCGACCGAACTGGAGAGCGAGGATGTTGGTAGGATGGTGGAAGGGAGGGGGGAGAGGAGATGCAGGAACAAGAGAGCAGAGGAGAGACAAGGTGTGATGGTAATTGCCAGATATGAAAAGGAACGGGGAGGGGAGACAGCACAGAGGGGAGGCAAACAGAGAGGAAACAACAGATCGCGTCAAAGTAAGGTAAACCATGTTGGAAAGCAGGAAAACACAAAATCAACATCTCACACGCAACCCTTTTGCGGAACATACAGACGAGCTCAAGTGAGGCTGCTTCAAACGGTCTAAAATACAAGATTCAACACGCGCACCACATTGCACACCTCGTGCCCCCATAACAGAGTGACTCTTGAGTTGACTCAAAGTGACTTTTGACTCTTGAGTCGACTCAAAGTGACTTTTGATTTTTGAGTCGACTCAAAGTGAATTTTGACTTCTGAGTCAACTCAAAGTGACTCAAAAGTAACCACATTGGACACCTCGTGCCCCCAGAACAGTTGATTCCACAAAGGCAAATAACGCATTGGGCATGTTTTCTAACAATGCCACCTTCGACCTTGGCAACAGGAGAATATGAGCAGAAAGAAAACAGCATAAGCAACAATGCAGTGGTAGCATGAGGTGAATAACATGCGAGGAGTGAAGTCAAGATCCTCCGCCATTGCACTGGCACTTGCCTTATCCACATGCCTTATCGTTTCATTCAGCACACGTTACAGGGTTACCAGGGTGCAGGATTACTTGCCTTGTCCACGTATGCAAAGATGCAGGGGCAGCAGAAGATGAAGCCGGAGGCCCGGAGTTACAGCTTGGGTTACAGGGTTACCAACCTTATCCACATAGGCAAAGATGCAGGGGTAGCAGAAGAGGAAGCCGGAGGTACAGCCTGGGTTACACGGTTACCAACCTTATCCACATAGGCAAAGATGCAGGGGTAGCAGAAGATGAAGCCAGAGGTGGCAGGGGCGGTGGGGTTGGTGCGGCGGCACAGGCAGAGCGGACAAAGGGAGCGATCGGCAGGCACTGGGATGCCTGCAGGGGCCACCTGGAGGGATGAAGGACGGACGGGGGAGACAAGGCGGAAGGGGAATGGCAAGAAAGGCAGAGGCGGGGTAGACACAGGGAGCGATCGGCAGGCACTGGGATGCCTGCAGGGGTCACCAGGAGGCACAAGGGAAATGGATACCAGGGAATGGGCTATACGGGAATGGGTGAAAAGAACGGACACAGAGAGCGGTCAGTCGGCACGGGTATTCCTGCAGGGGCTACCTGGAGGGAGAAAAAGGGAAACGAGGGAATGGGAATGAGAGAGAAAGGGAAACGAGGGAATGGGAATGAGAGAGAAAGGGATAGACGGCATTGGTAGGAGAGCGGAGGCAGAGTAGGCACAGGGAGCGTCAGCAGGCAGTAGGATGCCTGCAGGGGCCACCTGGGGGCAGACAAAAGGGAAGAGAAGGGAACGGGTTGTATAGAAATGAGTAATTAGAGAATGGGTGAGAAGGGAGTGGCTTGTAAGTGTTTGGGCTAAAGTGAGTGGTTTGTAAGGGAAAGGGATGAAGGCGGTGGATTACAAGGGAATGGGCTGAGGGAAATGGGTTACAAGGGAATGGGCTTGGAGGAATGGCGTGTAAGGGAATCGGGTGAAGGGAATGGATTGACCGTTTTATGCACTTGCCCTGGGGTTGGTGGGGTTACTGCGGAGCGGAGGGTACGGTGGGAGCGCTGAGCTTATTGTCGTACTGTCACATTTTGAGAAAGTGCACTTGCCTTGGGTGGTGGTGGGGGTGGTGGCGGAGGGTACATGGTGGGAGCGCTGAGCTTCTGCTCGCCTGTCTGATACCACCACTCGGCCATCTGATGGGGGATGAGTGGGGGTGAATGGGTGGAAACAATGCAGCATGGCAGAGTGCTGTCAGCAGTGAGTTGAGACAGTATGGTGGCAACACACACTCAGCTTCTGCTCGCCTGTCTGATACCACCACTCGGCCATCTGATGGGATTGTGAGCGAAGAAAGAAAGAGAGCATGTCAGGCAGAGAGCTGTTAGCAGGGAGATCTGTGAGGTATCTAGTTGGGGGACGCCAGTTGGTGGTAACCACCCACCAAACACTCCTTTGTTAGGTGTCGTAAACCGAACCAAACTACCCGTTGGGCATCAGCGCTTGGACATCTGATGAGGCATGGCAGGAAAAGAGCCGCGAGCCACATAATAATTCTCCTGAGGGTTACATTGATTGATGAGGAATTAGAGTTCTGAATATATGTCGGCGACTACTAGGATATGCAGCCAACCGCAAGAAAAGAAGCGGGAACGGAGGGGTGGAGTTTGCTGTTGTTCTTTTTCCCTCTGAAAAATGACTGAATCCGCTGTTGTTCTCTTGCTTAAGCCTAATGCACGACTGCAGCTCGTCCGAGAAAATGACTGAACACCGCGTGGAACAGAGAGGCGAAGTTTGCTTCATAAGAAAGTGATTTTCTTCTTTTTTTTTGAAGTGGGCGTACCTTGAAGGCAAAGACAGCAGCAATGACAGACGTCTGGGCATAGTCCATGGTGAAATAGAGGGCTTTGAGTAGCGCTGCTTGCACGGCCTGCAAGGAGAGTAGCAAGCAGGGGAGATGCAGCAGTGACAAGGAAGAGAGCGGTAGCAGCAGCAGCAGTGGGCATGAAGGCAATGACGGACGTCTGGGCATAGTCCATGGTGAAATAGAGGGCTTTGAGAAGCGCTGCTTGCACGGCCTGCTTTGGACGGGCATGGGGCTGAGGGACGGGTAAGAAGAGGGGATGCAGTGACAGCGAAGACAGTAGCAGTGGCAGAAACAACAACAACAACACCAGAGCGATTACGGATATAATACCCTACTTTGCAGGCTACTAACCCTGACAGAACACCCATTTTGCAGCTATTAACCCTAATGTCTCGCCCGGATGGCAGGTGGCCCAGGTAGACGCTCGAACTCTGCTGACGGCGGGTAGAGATGGAGGAAGAGGCCTCTGCCTGCATGGTTGGGTATTTTGAGTCGACTCAAAATCTACCCTAATGTCTCACCCTGATCACAGGTGGCCCAGGTAGGCGCCCAAACTCTCGCTGGCGGCGGGTGGCGATAGAGGAAGAGGCCTCTGCCTGCACAGTAGGGAGGGGAGGGATGATTCGATTGAAGCACCTCAGGAATCCACTTGTCGGGAAAGGTGACCTCTGAGTCGACTCAAAAGTCATTCTCCCTGACGGCGGGTGGAGATAGAGGAAGAGGCCTCTGCCTGCATGTTTCATAAGGGAAGGAATGATTCAGTTGAGGCACCTCAGGAGTCCACTTGCTGGAACAGGCAGAGAAAAGAAGAAGGTGCCTTTGTCTGTACAGAAGTGTTTTGAGACGTCTCGTGCAGTGAGGGTGTTTTTGAGACGTCTCAAAACACTTCTTCAATAGAAGAAGGTGCCTTTGTCTGTACAGAAAAGCGAGCTCTGACAAGCCTCAAAAGGAGAGGCAGCAACAGAAGGAGAGGCAGAGACAGAGGACACGCCCTTGATCTTCTGTCAAGGGGAGAGTGTGTGTTTAGATGACTGAAATGCACTGCCGCTCACCAGCTCCTGTGGTGTGGCTCGGCGCAGCGAGAGGGAGAGGAGGTGCAGAATGGGCGAGCAGTGCGGCGTGGCGTCCATGACGTAGAGCAGCTGGTACAGCAGACACAGGCCTGGTGGGGTGGGGGGAAAGAGGGGTTGGAGCGGGGAAGAGAAGGGACAAGGCACAGAGCTTACAAAGGTTGATATTAAGGCGTGGCATTTGTCAGGTAGAGAAACTGGTAGAGCAGACACGAGTCTGGTCGGGCGGGACGGGGAGGGATGGGGGGCAGTTGGAAGGGGGAAGGGAGGAACAAGGCACAGAGCTCACAAAGGTTGGTAGCGAGGCGTGGCATCTGTCACGTAGAGCAGCTGGTAGAGCAGCTGGTAGAGCAGCTGGTAGAGCAGCTGGGTAGAGCAGCTGGGTAGAGCAGCTGGTAGAGCAGCTGGGTATAGCAGCTGGGTAGAGCAGCTGGTAGAGCAGCTGGGTAGAGCAGCTGGGTAGAGCAGCTGGTAGAGCAGCTGGTAGAGCAGCTGGTAGAGCAGCTGGTAGAGCAGACACAGACCTAGTTGGGGGGAGGAAGTGGGGGGAAGAGCACCAGCCAGCATGCTCACCACTCCAGACCGGTTCACCAAACCAAACAAGCTCACCTTCACATGGCGCCGGCACCCAGGGGTACACGGCAGCAGTGCCTCTCAGCTCAGCAGCCTGAGACAAAGATTGTTTCAAAGAGCAATCTTTAGCCCATTACTCCAGCTGACATGCTCACCACCCCACACAGACGAGCCCACCTTCACATCGTGCCTGCACCCAGGGGTACACGGCAGCAGTGCCTCTCAGCTCAGCAGCCTGAGACAAAGATTGTTTCAAAGAGCAATCTTTAGCCCATTACTCCAGCTGACATGCTCACCAGCCCACACAGACGAGCCCACCTTCACATCGTGCCTGCACCCAGGGGTACGCCGCAGCGGCGCGGCACCTCTCAGCTCATCAGCCTGAGACAAAGATTGTTTCAAAGAGCGACCTCTAGCCTACTCCTATTCAAACCGCCTCACCTTCACATGTCATCAGGCGCCACGCAGCTCACCTTCATAAGGTGCTTGCACCCAGGGGTACGCCGCAACAGCGCCTCTCAGGACCCTGAGACAGAAGTTGCTTTTAGATGAGAGCTCTAGCCTACTCCAGCCGACATGCTCACCAGCCCACACCTGCTCATCATCCCACACAGACGAGCTCACCTCCCCACACACACGAGCTCACATTCACATTGCGCCTGCACCCAGGGGTAACACGGCAGCAGCACCTCTCAACTCAGCAGCCTGAGGCAGAGCTCGTTTCAAAGGGCAAGCTCTAGCCTATTACTCCAGCCGGCATGCTCACCTACCCAGCCCAGACCAACTCACCTTCGTACGGTGCTTGCACCCAGGGGTACGCCGCAGCGGCGCCTCTCACAACCCGTCGCTGCACCCACCGCAGCGCACGCACCACCTGCCGCCACCTCCTGCTGCCCCTCGCACTGCTCCTGCTGCTGCTAATCGCACCGCTCCTCCTTCCACCACTGCCTCTTGCATCTGAAGAGCCAGCAGCAGCGGCTCCTCCTGTCACCACCTGCCTCCCTTGCCCGTCCGCCTCCTCCTCTCCTGCTCCTCCCTCTGCACGCCCATCGGTGACTCTTGCTGCTGCTGCTACTGACGCACCTTCTCTCCCTCGCGTTTCTTCCCTCAATCCATCAGTCCCCAACCCATCATCTAACAGTTCGCGCCCATGCAGTGAAGCAACAGAACCCATGCTACTAGGACTGCTGCCCCTCTCACTGCGCTCCCCGCCACTCATCGCCCCATCATACTCATCCCCATACCCATCCCCATGCCCAAGTCCCGAATTTCCCCCTTCCCTCCCCGTCACCCACTCCCCCTCCCCCGCTTCCCCCCACCCCTCGTCTCCCCCATCCCCCCCCACCCACAGTGCGCGGGCCTGCCTCTGCCTCTGGCGGGCGGCAAACAGAGCATGCAGCTTGGTGCGCAGATAGGGCAGCAGCACCTGCCGTGCAATAAAAGGTGGTGTGGTATGGTGGAGAGACGAATGGGTACGGATGGGTACAGGGTGCAGCATCACAGGTATATGGCACACAACGCATGCAGCTTGGCTCGCAAGTAGGGCAGGAGCACCTGCTGCTATGTGTTAGAGGATATGGGGTGTAGTGGAGAGATGGAAGGGTAATGGTAGGATTACAGCTTATAGCAAACAGAGCAGAGCATGCGGCTTGGCGCGCAGGTAGGGCAGGAGGAGAGCCTGGTATGTGTTAAAGAGTAAGGGGTGTAGTGAAGAGATGAAAGGGTGATGGTAACGTTACAGGTTATTATAGCACATAGGGCATGGAGCTTGGTGTGTAGGCACAGCAGGAAAACCTGGCGTGCAATAACGCATATGAAGAGTGTTTGAAAACGGGTAAGAACGGGTGTTGGTTGCAGGCTTGCAGCATCAACCAGTTACCAGCCCACCTCTGCATCAACCAACCCACCTCTGCATCAACCAACCCACCTCTGCATCAACCAACCCACCTCTGCATCAACCAACCCACCTCTGCATCAACCAACCCACCTCTGCATCAACCACCCCACCTCTTCATCATGTCTCACGGCACGCCGGCACCTACAAGTCAGCAGCAAAGACGTTACTCTCTTCAACCCCAACCACAACCCCTCAAAACCAGAACCCCAACCACAACCCCTCAAAACCAGAACCCCAACCACAACCCCTTAAAACCAGAACCCTAACCACAACCCCTTAAAACCAGAACCCCGACCACAAACCCTTCAAACCAGAACCCCGACCACAAACCCTTCAAACCAGAACCCCAACCACAACCCCTTCAAACCAGAACCCCAACCACAACCCCTTCAAACCAGAACCCCAACCCTAAACTCCAACTGACCAGAAAGAGAAGCGAAAGCGCTCGCTGCTTGCGAGACATGCCGTACGACGCCGACCCGCCTGCCACCCTCTCTCGTCTGCCTGCCCCCTCCGCCCCTCCTGCTGCCCCCCCTGCTGCTGCCCCTGTCCTTAGCGATGCTTTGCTGGGTGAAGGGCGGTGGGGAACGGTGGAGACGCGGCGAAGGCCGTACATGGACTCGCCAAAGGAGGCGCCTGGAGGAATGGGAAGCAGTGAGGGGTGAGTTGGCGGGCGAAGCGATGATGACGATGGTGACGGAACGGCATGGAAAGGCTCAAGAGCGGGCCGCAGGAACACGGGGGGAGTTGGGAGAGTTGTAATGTGGCGGTAGTAATACTTCAGGGATGCAGAGAGGAAGACTGTCATGGCTACAACAAGAGCTAATAACGAGTACAGAGTGCAGTACCATGTGTTTTAAGCGAGTGCCACTCTAGCAGCAGCAGCGCAGCAGCAGAGAGCTCGTCACTGTGGTCCAGCAGGCGGTGCAGCGAGGGACGGTGCTGTGCCAACACCTGTCAGTGCCAGGCAAGGGAGGGGAGGAAAAGGGCAGGGACGAAGCGGTGAGCAGTGAGACAGGTATTGGCACAGCATACTCGTCATGCACTCAATGCCAGTGCAGCAAGCAGCAGCCCTCGTGGCAGCTGCAGAGAGCTCGTCGCTGTGGTCCAGCGGGCGGTGCAGCGAGGGGCGGTGCTGTGCCAACACCTGTCAGTGCCAGGCAAGGGAGGGGAGGAAAAGGGCAGGGACGAAGCGGTGAGCAGTGAGACAGGTATTGGCACAGCATACTCGTCATGCACTCAATGCCAGTGCAGCAAGCAGCAGCCCTCGTGGCAGCTGCAGAGAGCTCGTCGCTGTGGTCCAGCGGGCGGTGCAGCGAGGGGCGGTGCTGTGCCAACACCTGCATGCAGAGGGGGACGGGAAGAGGGAAAAGAAGAGGGAAAAGAAGGGTGGAAGTGGGCATCGATACAGCTCTTACACACTCAAGGCAGCAGCAGAGAGCTCGTCGCTGTGGTTCAGAAAGCGGTGCAGCGAGGGGCGGTGCTGTGCCAACACCTGTTGAGTGGGTGAAAGGAAGAGGGGAAGGGAGAGGGGAAGGGAGAGGGGAAGGGAGAGGGGAAGTAGAGGCAGTGCGCAGTGAGACGATGGTCCCTGCAGCCCTCAGCGCCCGTCGCTGTGGCCCAGCAGGTGATGCAACGACGGGCGGTGCTGCGCCAATACCTGTGGAGGGGAGTGGAGGGGTGGAGGAGGGGAGGGGGGGGTTGTTGGGGGAAGGGGAAGGGAAGCGGGAGTGTGCATTGAGGTTCATCGCAGCACGCTCATGGGTGATGGTGCAGCAGCGATGGTGATAAGAGCAGGGAGGGAATAAGAGGGTGATACGCAATAATAAGCTGGTCATGAGTCAGCTGGGAGGGTGATACCCTCTTAGTGCTGCTGACTCTCCCCCTCCCCACTCTCCCTCCCTCCGCCCCATCCGCTCCCCCTTGTCTGCTTCCCCGGCTCCGCCTCTTCCCCTCTTCCCCAACCCCCCAAATAACATGGCAGTTTTTCACGTAAACCCCCCCTCCCTTCCCCTTTTTTTGCCCCAAGTGGGATCAGGAGACATAACCGTGTAATGTTGATCGCACCCCTAGAGCGTATAGCGCGGCGGCTTTTAGCGAGGCAGGGAGGTAATCGGCCGCAGCCATTTCGAAGAACGTCGGCCGACTTCCCTCCGCGCCCGCCGCGTGGAACAACATGGCTCGATGTGCGGCGAGATGTGCGGCGATAAGTGCGGCGAGATGTGAGGCGAGGTGTGCGACGCGACAATAGCGAGCAGAGGGAAAAGCGGCGACAGGAGTGAATAGATCAGCAGCAGAGGTAACCGCTACCCGTTTATGTTCAAGTCAGCTGTCCGCGATTCGTGCAAGCTCGACCCCGAAGGGATGGTACAGTAACCCTAATTTCGATGCACTTCATGGGTACTGTTGAAGAATCAGTGTGGTGCATTGCGGCTTATATTTCTTCCGATTCGGTACCGCTTGCTACATCAACAATATTCATAACTTCCGTCAACACTGTACCTGTCACCACCGCGCTCGAATCCACCAAACCTACGGGGTTGAGAACCGTGTATGAGGTCAGAACCGAATGTAAACGATCTAAACCTAAAGTTACCCACTGCTAGCACACATAATCGTCAGACCGCTGAAGTAGGGCGTTTATCCCACCGAGCAGAATGCTTGCTTCCAAATGATAGTGCTTCCCAGTTCTGATCACATTTATGTAGCCATATATGTGCATGCAGTGAGTTAATTTTCCTGACGGAAACTCGGACGGATTTAGTACTATGTCATTGCTGAGCTTAGTATGCTAGCCTATAGGAAACATTCGTGCCGCGTCGCAGCGCTTCGGGACACGCGTTCTCGGCCGGAGAACGGCGCCACGAAGCATTGCGGATCAATTATATTAGTTGAATATCGCTCCGTAACAAGTATCGCTCCATAGTCTCTTCCGTGTTCGCCATGGCCCCGCGATTTGCGCTCCTTTTCTTGCTCCTCTCCCTCCTGCCGCTCGTGCTTCCGCATCCCACCCGCCTCCCCTCCGCACCTTGCGCAGCGCGGGTCGCCGCGCGGAGCCTCGAAGGCCGCGGGGCGCACCGCGTGCTGCGCACGTCGCTCCACGTGGCATGCCGCGCCGATTTGTTCCATCCAAATCATCCAGGCGGTGCGCGCGTGGCGTGCGGAGAAGCGCCCGTTACTAGAACGGGGAGCCGCGGATACAATGGAAATGGAATAGAGACGGAAGGAGGGAGAACGATCGGCAGAGAGGAGGAGCGGCCGACAGATGGGTGCAGAGCGGTTCCAGAGCTCATTAGCTGCACTGCTGCTAGTGAATGCGTGGAAAGCAGTGGAGCAGCAGGGAGGACACGTGTCACAATACGTTTGGAGCAACCCGTGCCACGTGGGCTGTACGCCGATCCGTTTGAGCTGGAGCGAATCCTTCGACCAGGTGAGGGGGGCGCTTGAGATTGTAAAGGAAAACGGGGGGGGAGAGAATGAAGTGGAGGCAGGGGAAATGGGCGGGGTGCAGTTCGCAGTGAGGCCAGTTGACAGGTGGAGCGGATTCTGAGACCAGGCGAGGCGAGGACGTTCTTAAAGGCGTGAGGTGGTGAAGGGAGGAGAGCGGGAGGGGGAGGGGGAGGGGGAGGGGGAGGGGGAGGCAAGAGGAGTGCACAGTGCGCAGTGAGGCCTCTTGAGGTGGTGCTTCAAAGTGGCCAATCAAAATTGGCCGACAGCCAGTGAAGGCCGAGGGGAGGGTGCAGCGAAGTGGGTGGGGGAAGGGCGCAGGTTGAGGAAGGGGCATGCGCAGTGAAAGGGGGAAGAGTGTGCAGGGAGGGGGTAGGGCGCACTGGGATAGTGACCACCAGTAATCATGGTGCTGTTGCTGCTGATACGGCTTTTTCTTTAAACCCCACCCTTTTGCCTCGTCTCTCTCCTCTCCTGCCCTCCCTCCCTCCTTTCCCCCCTCCCCTTCCTCTCGTTCACTTCCAAACCAGAGGGCGACCGAGCCTGGGTGGTAGGTCCGGTGGAGCTGGAGCAGCCTGCGCCACGGTGTGAGGCAACCGTGGCAGTGATGGAAAGGGACGTTCGCGTGGGGGAGGGGAAGGAGGATGGGGACGTGCGTGAGGGGGAAGACAAAGTCTCATTCTCAGTGGAGTTCAGCCTGCCTCTGCACTCCCGTTACCCGGTGACCATTTTTTATTCTGTCACCATTTCCTCTTCCCAACTATCTTCTTATTGTCCACATCAAATTATCCCTTCATGCAGCATGTCTTGTTGCCTACTGCAACCCTTGTTACATTGTAACCATCTGGACCGCCATTCACACACCCAGTTACCACTCTCCCTTCCACCCAGCAACCTGATACCACTCTCCCTTCCAGTTAACATGCTTTTTTAACAGAAGCTGTCAAACTTATCCTGTTCGCATTGTTTTTCCAATGGTTGCTTACCGCATCCCTTTTTCTCAACCCCTCACCTCACTGCCTCTGCTACCGACAATCCTCATCCACCACCTCCCCTTCTCCCCTTTCCTTCCCCCATCAGGCTGTGCTGCCAGCTCTCTCTCCGCCGCTCTCCCCTCTCTCCCTCCTCTGCTCCACCGCTCACTCACTTCCCTGGAACCACTCCTCCCTCTCCTCCCTCTCCTCTCTCTCCTCTCTCATCTCTCCCTCTGCCCTCTCCTCTCTCACGCTGGCCATCACCGGCAGCTGCAGCCAATCACACGCTGCAGTTTATGTGCCCTTGCCTTCCGCATGCCTCGTGCTCCCTCCTCCTCCAATCTGCCTGGGACCAACCGCTCTGCACCCATCAGCACCATCATCCTCCGGCCCAGATTCGCCTTCATCAACCTCCGCAGCAGCATCATCCCCACCGTCCTCAGCACCACATTCGCCCTCATTAGCATCAGAATCACCATCACCATCACCATCACCATTATGCAGCAGCATCACCGTCAGCAGTTTGTGCCGCCGTCACTACACCTCGGTGCGAGTGCCTTCCCATGCGGCTCACATGGTCGTCACAACCAGCAGGTGCCAAGGTAGAAACGGACGGCTTGAGGGGAGCAGCAAGACTGGGGGGGGACTTGGAAGGAGCCGAAGCAGCAGCAGGAGAGGGGAGGGACGAGGAGGAGAGAGGGGAGGAGGGGGGGAAGGAGATGGAGGAGGGGGAGGAGGAAGGGGCGTTGCTATGGGAGGTGCCGGCGGGGTGTGCTGCCCACACGCCCCTGGTGCTGTGGGGTACGTCCCTAGCTGCTGCTGTGGGGGCTCTGGTGCTTGTTGCCGTGGCTGCTGCTGCTCCCGTGCACACAGGAGGTACCAAGGCCAGCATTTGAGGTCTGAAACCATTCAAGTGTTGAGACTTCTGAAACTTAACCGCTCCAGTACCCTCATAGGATTTGAGGTCTGATCTGAAGAGACAGGAATGTGAGGAGCAGAGCACAGTATTTGCTCCTGCAGCTGTGGGGCTCTGGCCTTGTTGCACCTGCTGTTGCTTCTTCTCCAATGCACCAAGACGGAATCAAGATGCAGCATGCGCTAGTTGGCAAATCGCTGCCGAGTCCTAGTGCTCGCATCCTTGATTGCATCACCTTCATAACAAGTATCAGGATGAGTTTGTGCATGTTTATGGTGTCTGTCTACAGAGCTTTTTTTCCATACTGTTTAGTCAAGCACTAGTTACCCCCCAACCACTGGTGTCTATGTCTGGTTATGGTGTCTGTCGCTTGCCTTCATCCCCTCAACCACTGTTCTGACTCGGACAAGTGCACAGATTTCTTAACCCACAATACATATATAAGTAAGCCTAACACAAGATGAGTGATCTCTAACTGGCAGAAGTTTACGCCAGAGCCATCCTATTGGAGCGCACCAGACCAGAGCCATCCCTTGGAGAGCGCACCGGACCAGAGCCATCCTTTTGGGAGCGCACCGGACCAGTGCCATCCCTTGGGGAGCGCACCGAACCATAGCCATCCTTTTGGGAGCGCCCCGGACCAGTGCCATCCCTTGGGGAGCGCACCGGACCAGAGCCATCCCTCTGGGAGCGCACCGGACCAGAGCCATCCCTTTGGGAGCACACCGGACCAGAGCCATCCCTCTGGGAGCACACCGGACCAGAGCCATCCCTCTGGGAGCACACCGGACCAGAGCCATGTCAAACTATATTTGTATGTTGGTTGTCTAGGCTGTAGTGGGGTAGCACTAGGGGGTACAGAATTTATCTCGATATTATTTCTTGTACCCCCCATTGACCTAATCTCATTTATTCCTAGCCTAAGTTCTAAGATGGTATCTAGAGCAGTAGGTCTTAGGACCTAAGATTTGGGCCCACCGGTTACCGTGTTACCTCACCTACGGCCTTATCAGCCTTGCCTGCCTGTCTGCCTTGCCTGCTGCCCGCGCGCGCCTCGGCTGCGCGCGCGCATAGCCTATTTTTTAGCGCGCGCCACTGCTGCCAGCCGCGTCGCGCCCCGCTAGTCGCCCGCGCAGCCCGCCCTGAGCCCGCGCAGCCCGCGCGCGGCCTGCAGCTGCCCCGCGCACCGCCCGCGCAGCCCGCGCCGAGCCCGCGCGCAGCCCGCGCGCAGCTCGCGCACTGCCCGCACAGCCCGCGCCGCGCTCTATCAGCCCGCGCGCAGCTCGCAGCCGCGCGTGCCCTGCCCTGCCTGTGCGCCACCGCCGCCCGTGCGCAGCACGCCTGCCTGCCTTGAGCGCCTGCCAGCCTTAAGAGCCTGCTCCTTGAGCCTCCTGTCTGAGCCTGCAGCCTTTACCTGCTGCCTAAGCCTGATATCAGTTGCCGGCGCCACCATATTGCCTCACCTGCGCCTGCCTGCTGCCTTACCCTAAAGTCTTTGCCTGCTGCCTGAGCCTGCTGCCGAAGCCTACTTCAGTTGCCTGCTGCCTGAGCCTGCTACAGTTGCCTGCTGCCTGAGCCTGCAGCCTTTGCCTGCTGCCTGAGCCTGCTGCCTGAGCCTGCTACAGTTGTCTGCTGCTTGAGCCTGCAGCCTTTTGCTTGCTGCCTGAGCCTGCTGCCTGAGCCTGCTACAGTTGCCTGCTGCCTGAGCCTGCAGCCTTTGCCTGCTGCCTGAGCCTGCCTGCTGCCTGCGCCTGAGCCTGAGCCTGAGCCTGTGCCTGCTGCATTTCCCCGCCCTGTGACCATGGCGACTATTTCTGTTCTCGACTTTGAGCCTGACGGTAGTCCTGTTCAGTTTGACACCTGGCTCAGTGACCTGCAGCTCTACCTTTTGACTAATACCAAGGACGGAGCCTCTCTGCTAGACTATGTCAATGGCACTGCCCCTGCTCCCGCTGCTACTGCTCCTGCCTCTGAACGCGCTGAATGGCAGACCCGCGATGCCCTTGCCCGCCTAGCTATTCGCAACCACCTGCCTATCTCCGAGCGCGCACACTTCAACCAGCTTAAGACTGCTAAGGAACTGTTTGACGCAGTAGTTGCCCGCTATTCCGCCCCAGCCACTGCCGCCGTTGGTAGCCTCATCCTACCCTACCTTTTCCCCGACCTCGCCTCGTTTTCCACTGCTGCAGACCTCATCTCTCACCTCCGCGCTAGTGACGCTCGCTTTCGTGCCGCTCTCTCTGACGAGTTCCTCGCCGAGAACAAACCCCCCCTGTACTTTACCCTCTACATCCTAGTCACCCGCCTTCCCGACACGCTCCGTTCCGTTAGGGACTACTTCCTCGCCAAAGACCCTCCCACCATCACCCTAGATGACTTCGAGCAGCAGCTAGTTGCAGCTGAGAAGAACATTCTTGCTGTGAATGCTGCTCGTGGCACTCCCCGCACTCCCCTCTTTGAGGGATGCTCCCCCTCCCCTCTTACCCCCTCCTATGCCTCTGCTGCTGCTGCTGTTGACCTTCTCGGCGCTGAGAAGGTCAACGCCGCTTCTACGCTTGGTGGAAAGCGCGGCGGAGGCAAGGGCGGCAAGGGTGGCAGGGGTGGCGGAGGTGGCGGTGGAGGGGGCGGTGGTGGAGGCGGCGGGGGTGGCGGCGGTGGTGGGGGTGGCCGTGGGAGTGGAGGTGGTGGGTGGGGTGGTGGCAGGACCGGGGGCGGTGGTGGCAGCAGCGGAGGTGGTGGGGGAGGAGGCAGCGGCACTGGTGGTGGAGGTGGGGGTGGAGGTGGATCTGGCCAGAAGAGTGCCGCTGGTGGCGGCCAGCAGCAGCAGCAGCCACAGCAGCAGCAGCAGCGTCCGCCTCTCACCTCCCAGCAGCTCAATGACTGGTATGCTGGGCGTGGGGCGTCTAAGGGCTCTGACCGCTGCCCCTATGTCATTCGCACAGGTCCCCGCCAGGGTCGCACCTGCGACGGTTTTCACACTGAGTTCCGCTGCTTCGCTAGGCTTAGTGACGCCTGGCGCGCAAAGTATCCTGATGCTACTGAGTTCCCCAACTGGGCAGATCTGCTTAGGCGTGGTGTTCCTATCTTTGATCTGGACTATGATGCTATTCTTGCTGCTATGTATGCATTGACTGTTAGTGCTGAGGGTGACTGTTACTTGTGTGTGCCGCCTGACCCAGGTATAGAGACTGCAGCCCTAGGTGCTAGTGAGTCTGCTCTCCCTGGTACTGCGTCCGCTCAGGCTTTGCACACGTTCACACTTGACTCTGGTGCTTCGCGCTGTTTCTTTCACGACAGCACCACTGTCACCCCCCTCCCTGCACCTGTCCCTATCTCACTGGCTGACCCCTCTGGGGGTCCAGTGCTTGCACGGGCCACGACTGTGCTTCCGTGCCCAGCGGTCCCGTCTGGTGAGCTGTCTGGTCTCCATGTTCCCTCGTTCTCTACGAACCTGGTGAGCAACGCCGTCCTTCAGGATCACTGGGTTGACACCTGGACTCCTGGAGGACAGCGTGTGGCGATCTGTACATGCTCCAAGACCGGCCGCCACCTGGCCACGTTCACACGTGAGCCAGGGTCTAGTCTGTACACCCTCACCACTGTTTCACGCTACACTCCTTTGTCTCCACAGCTGTACGCGTCTGCTCAGGTTGCCACCCAGTGTGAGTGCCGCCGCCTGTCCCACGACACTCTCCTGTGGCACCACCGCCTCTCCCTGCCTCGCCTTCGTAGCATGCACTCTCGCTGCCTGGTCTCTGGCCTTCTTAGGTCTCTCCCTGCCCTCCCTCCCTCGCCTGCGCCTCCCTGCATTCCTTGCGTCGAGGGGCGGCAGCGCGCCGCTCCTCACTCCTCCTCGTTCCCTCCCACAGAGGCTCCACTGCAGACTCTCCACCTGGACGTGTGGGGCCCGGCCCGCGTCCAGGGGTAGGGCCGCGAGCGGTACTTCCTGCTGGTAGTTGACGACTACACGCGCTACACCACGGTCTTCCCCTTGCGCAGCAAGGGGGACGTCCCTGCTGTTTTGATCCCCTGGATCCGCGCTGCTCGTCTCCAGCTCCGCGAGCGGTTCCAGTCGGACTTTCCTGTCTTGCGTCTGCACTCTGATAGAGGTGGTGAGTTCTCCTCCGACCTCTTGCGAGCCTTCTGTGAGGAGCACGGCATCACCCAGTCGTTCACGCTTCCGGCCTCTCCACAGCAGAATGGGGTTGCTGAGCGCCGCATTGGCTTAGTCATGGAGGTCGCTCGTACCTCCATGATCCATGCGGCGGCTCCCCATTTTCTGTGGCCGTTTGCGGTCCGGTATGCCGCGCATCAGCTCAACCTCTGGCCCCGTGTCTCCTTGCCGGAGACCTCGCCCACACTGCTGTGGACGGGGAAAGTTGGCGATGCGTCGCGTTTCCGGGTCTGGGGTGCTTGTGCGTTTTTCCACGATGCTACTGCGGACAAGCTCTCCGCTCGCGCCATTCCCTGTGTTTTCCTTGGCTTTGTTCCTGACGCGCCTGGCTGGCAGTTCTACGAGCCCACCTCGCGCCGTGTCTTTGCGTCTCAGGACGTCACCTTTGACGAGTCCGTTCCCTTCTACCGTCTCTTTCCCTACCGTACTTCTCCTCGCACCCCCCCGCCGCTCTTCCTCGCTCCAGGTTCTCCCCAGGTATACCCCCTCCCCGCGCCAGGTCCTGCTCCCTCAGGTGTTTCTCAGGTAGACCCTCCCGTGCCTGCACCTGTTGAGGTCACTGGTGACTCCGGTCCTGCTGGAGGTGGTGCTGTCGTTGGGGACACTGTGCCTGGGGGTGCGGAGCTTGGGGGTGCTGAGCCTGGGGGTGCGGAGCTTACGCGTGAGGAGACTGAGGGTGCGAGGCCTGGGGGTGCTGAGCTTGGGCGTGAGGAGCCTGGAGGTGCTGCGTCTGGGAGTGCTGAGCCTGCGCGTGAGGAGCCTGGAGGTGCGGAGCCTGGGGGTGCTGTGCCTGCGTGTGAGGAGTCTGGAGGTGCGGAGACTGGAGGTGCGGAGCCTGGAGGTGCGGAGCCTACGTGTGAGGGTTCTGGGGGTGCTGAGTCTGGGGGTGCTGAGTCTGGGGGTGCAGAGCCTGGAGGTGCTGGGTCTGAGGGTGCTGAGCCTGCTGGTGTGCGGTCCCCTTGGAGTGGCCGCCTTCGTCCGCGTGTGCCTCTCACCTCCCAGCAGCTGCACGACTGGTACGGTCGCCGTCAGGGTCGCACTACTGGAGCCCGGGGCTCTACTGCTGGAGGTTTTTCTGCTGATGTTTCTGGAGCTAGGAGTGGTGCTGGTGCTTTGCCTATTGGAGGTGCTAGAGTCACCGGTCCCGGAGGTGCTTGTACTTGAGGGTCTGGAGCTGCTGGGGCTGGGAGTACTGTGTCTGGGGGTGCCGCTGCTGGAGACACTGCGGTTGGAGACCCTGGGACTGGGGGTGCCGGTTCTGGGTGTACTGCTACTGGTGGAGCTGGTCCTGGAGGAGCTGGCGCTTGGGGTGCTGGAGTTTTTGGAGGTGCTAGGGCTATTGGTGCTGCTGGTACTGCACAGCCGCGACTGTTCTTCGCTCCGCCGTCTCCGTCGTCTCAACGGCACCCTGACTCTGTGCTTCGCCAGGTTCTTAGTCTTTCGTCTTCTACTGGTCTTCCGTTACTGCCTGGCTCGCCGCTGCCTGCTCCCTCTCCTTACCCTGAGCAGTCAGGGGGCCTTACTGAGCGTCGTGAGCCTGCGTCGCGTCCTGTCTCGCCTGTTCGTCCTAGTAGTTCCACTCGTCGTGTTCCGCGTCCGCTTCCGCCACCTGTCCCCACCGCACACCTTGTCGTCCGTCGTCCTTCCTCTGTTCCACAGTCTGTTTCTCTGCCGTCTCCTCCTGCGTCTTCTTTGCCTCACGTTCCGGACCCTGAGTCTGACCGGTTTCGTGCTGAGCACCCTACTGTCACGCGCCTGTTCGCCACTGTTGTCACCGACCCGTCGTTTGAGTCTGCTGCTGCGTCTGCTTTGGTTGCTGAGCTTGTTGACTTTGCGGCTGCCTGTCGTCTAGACTACGCTGCTAGCCTTGTTGCTGAGTCTGAGTCTGTCTGTCCTCCGTCCGTCGGGGGTGAGTGTGCTCTTAGCACGGACGTCCTTGAGGACAGGCACGAGGACCTTGAGTGTCTTGCAGCCGCTGCGCCTCATCTCATGGCCATGCTGCTTGCCCCTGAGGGAGACCCGGATGCTATAGACATCCCCACACCGCGCTCTTACGCTGAGGCGATCACGGGTGAGTACTCCTATCAGTGGCAGGCAGGCATGGACGCAGAGATGGCATCCTGGAAGTCCACAGGCACTTACGTCGATGAGGTTCCCCCTCCCGGGGCGAACATCGCCTATGGCATGTGGATTTTCAGGGTGAAGCGGCCGCCAGGTTCTCCGCCTGTCTTCAAGGCTCGTTACGTTGCACGAGGCTTCAGTCAGCGACAAGGAGTTGACTTCTTCCAGACTTTCTCCCCCACCCCGAAGATGACTACTCTTCGGGTGCTGCTGCACGTTGCCGCTCAGCGTGACTACGAGCTTCACTCCCTTGACTTCAGTACAGCTTTCCTACAGGGCAGCCTGCACGAGGAGATCTGGCTGCGCCGCCCACCTGGCTTCACTGGGTCGTTCCCTCCTGGTACCCAGTGGAGCCTCCGCCGGCCAGTCTACGGTCTCCGCCAGGCGCCCCGTGAGTGGCACGACACACTGAGGACTACACTTGCGGCTCTTGGGTTTGCGCCTTCGACTGCTGACCCGTCACTGTTTCTGCGCACCGACACTTCGCTGCCGCCGTTCTATATCCTCGTGTACGTCGACGACTTGGTCTTTGCTACTGCTGACACTGAGGCCCTCGCCCTGGTGAAGTCCGAGCTGCAGAAGAGACACACGTGCACAGACCTGGGTGAGCTGTGCAGCTACCTTGGCTTGCAGATCACCCGGGACAGAGCATGCCGCACCATCACACTGACTCAGTCACACATGGTGCAGCAGGTCCTTCAGCGTTTCGGCTTCACCTGGTCCTCGCCACAGTCCACTCCTCTGGCTACAGGTCACTCGCTCTCAGCTCCACCTTCGGACGAGTCCGTAGAGCCGAGTGGTCCTTACCCAGAGCTAGTGGGCTGCCTCATGTACCTGATGACTTGCACTCGTCCTGACCTTGCGTACCCTCTTGGTCTTCTGGCTCGCTACGTGGCTCCTGGTTGGCACCGAAAGGTGCACTGGGATGCTGCGAAGAGGGTACTGCGCTACTTGTGCAGTACATCGGGCATGGGGCTCGTGCTTGGAGGACAGCGAGAGGTGGTCCTCACTGGGCACTTAGACGCTTCTTGGGTTGACGACCAGGCTACGCAGCGGTCGTCACAGGGTTACACTTTCAGCCTTGGCTCTGGTTCTGTTTCTTGGCGTTCTACTCGCTCGTCTTCTGTTCTCAGCTCCAGTTGTGAGGCTGAGATCTACGCCACAGCCATGGCTGCTCAGGAGTTACGTTGGCTCACCTACCTGCTGACCGACTTGGGAGAGAGGCCTCGTTCTCCTCCAGTTCTGTACGTCGACAACAAGGCTGCCATTGCCTTGTGTGAGGAGCACAGACTGGAGCACAGAACGAAGCACATCGCTCTGTGTTACTTCCTGGCTCGAGAGTTGCAGCAGCGTGGTCAGCTTCGTCTTGCACACGTGGCCACTCGGGCCAACACTGCTGATATATTCACCAAGGCACTTCCGTCTGGTGATCATCAGCGTTTTTGTACTTTGTTAGGCCTTGTGCCTACGTTTCCACACTTGCTGTAGACTTTGCTTGTACTGTGATCTATATACATATACCTGCATGCTTGTTCTTGCTAGGTAGTGATCACTGTACTGTTCTTGTCGCATATATATCTCTGCATGCGAACTGGCCTTGTGGCCCTTTACTTGTGCTCAGAGTGTGTGGTGACGTTGTGATCCACCCTGAGCTTGCTTTGCTTCTCTTGACTGGTCTTGTGACCCATTGTTCTCCCCCACTTTGCCTATGGGGGTGTGTCAAACTACATTTGTATGTTGCCTGTCTAGGCTGTAGTGGGGTAGCACTAGGGGGTACATAAGTTCTCTCGACATTCTTTCTTGTACCCCCCCTTGACCTAATCTCATTTATTCCTAGCCTAAGTTCTAAGAAGCCATCCTTTTGGGAGCGCCCCGGACCAGTGCCATCCCTTGGGGAGTGCACCAGACCATAGCCATCCTTTTGGGAGCGCACCGGACCATTGCCATCCCTTGGGGAGCGCACCGGACCAGAGCCATCCCTTTGGAAGCACACCGGACCAGAGCCATCCCTTTGGGAGCACACCGGACCAGAGCCATCCCTCTAGGAGCGCACCGGACCAGAGCCATCCTTTTGGGAGCGCACCGGACCAGTGCCATCCCTTGGGGAAAGCACCGGACCAGAGCCATCCCTCTGGGAGCCCACCGGACCAGAGCCATCCCTTGGGGAGTGCTCCAGGCCTGAGCCATCATTTGGGGAGCGCAGCGGACCAGAGCCATCTTGTTGGGAGCGCACCGGAGCCATCCGTCCGGGAGCGCACCCGACCAGAGCCATCCTTTTGGGAGCACACCGGACCAGAGCCATCCCTTGGGGAGCACTCCAGGCCTAAACCATCATCTGGGGAGCGAGCCATTCTTTGGTAATCGCACTTGGCTTGATGTCAACCTGGATGAGAGCACTCAAAGCACAGCCACAGGCGCATGGGAGTAGATGACCATCCTTCCAACCACCACCAGATTTCCAACCCATTCTCCCAAACACCATGACAAGCAGAGTGCAAAAAAGGGACCCACAATCATCCCACTTCCCCAACCTCCGAACCACCCCCCACTGCTGCAATCTGCTCGAGGCTCTGCTTCTGTGCTTTCCACCTTCATCCTACTGGAGGTATTCCTTTGCTGCTTCTCAAATGACATTATTATTATTATTACTATTATAATATATAATAATAATTATTATATATAATTATAATTATTATTATTATTTCCAACGCCATTTCTATTTTTATTTTTATTTTTTGCCTTTGAATGAACCCAGGAGGAAATCAGGTCCCCTTTCCCCTAGGGATCCTTTCGGAGGTGCCCAAAGGGAGGCCCCCTTGATCATATGACTCGGGTGCAGTCTTGCACGTTGGAGGTTGGAGCTAGCCGCGACTCACAGTAGCCCTTAGGGCGTGGAACATTGCAGCGGCCAAACAAAAAAAATCCGACCATTTGGTTGGGGCATGCGAATGCGGAGGGAGTAACACGATGACGAGGGTTGCGAGATTTTCCTGCCTAATGACCATGATAACAACCGTTTCGGCAAACGCCCAAATCAAGCGACCGTCCGTGCGACCTGTTTGGTCAAAAAAACATCCCCGCGGTGATACAATTTGGGGTACCACCCACAGATTAGCATTACGTGGTAGTCCCTGAATTTGTCTCGCGAAGGCCTATGATTTTGTCACAACCATATTATCGTGCCCCTTATATTCCATACCCCATTCGAGTGCTGAGATCTGGATTAGACCTTCAAATTCTAATTTCGGGGGTAGTTAAGGGTGGGCGCCCTTGAATCGACCACGCAACAACCATGCTCATTGCAAATCTATTGAGGACGCCCCACGTGTTGGTTACCACTTCTCTTACATATCGGCCAACACGACGAACTGGTCGGATTTTTTTGGGTTTGGTCACTGCAATGTTCCACGCCCTTAAGATCACCACGGTCGCTGTGAGCTCGCAGTCAGCCCCACCTTGGACGAGAATCCGCTAAGCTCGCGAGGCTGCCCAATTTTGTTTTTTGTTTTTTTTCCCGGGCATCGTTCGACCTTCTGTGCTGCCCAGAGCGACTCGTGTGCAATTCGTGTGACTCACAGCGTGGATTGCGAATGGAAAAAATGTCTGACCGAAGCTGTCAAGAACTGAATGATGGTTTGACTAAGGTTGGTTGGGGTACATAAACCTAACCCTAACTGCTGTACCCCATATGACACACATCACTAAAGGCTACAACATTTGACACACCCCCATAGCCTAAGTGAGGGGTGTCTAGCAAAACCAAAACCGTACGGTCACAAGACCAGTCACAAAGAAACAAAGCTCAGGGTGGATCACAACGTTACCACATAGTCGGAGCACAAGCAAACATATATGGGCATTAGCCCGACCCGACCCGACCCGACCGGTTTAGGCCGACCCGAGGTCGGGTTCGGAACGGGTCGGGTATACCCAACCCCGGGTATTTGGGCCAAGGATGTTGACCCGACCCGCCCATTACCTCTCGGGTATCTCTGACCCGCAGTCGGGTCGGGTATACCCGAGATCGGGTCGGGTATACCCGAGATCGGGTCGGGTATACCCGAGGTCGGGTCATGTATACTTGAATATCATTTCGTTAGCTATATTAACTAAAAGCAGAAATAAGTTTGTTCTGGACGGGTATCAAATACCCGAATTTGGACACCCGGGTCGGGTATTGGGTATTTTGTACCCGCCCGGGTATACACTATTCTGTTAGTCTTAAAACGTACTAGCCTAGCTACTAATTGCCTTTCCAACAATGGCAGCGCTCTCCTCGGGGTCACCTCCAAGGGTCCTTGGGTGCCTGACTAACGTCGGTCAGCCCCTATCCAAGGGTCCGAGTGTGTAGAGAGAGTAGCTTGCAGATTGTTGAAGCAGACGTCTCTTCTAAGCTTTGTCAAAACCTTGAAGACTGGCAACGTCGTTGCAGCAGGCGCGGGAGGAAAAAATCCACTCAAGTTATGTTCAACAAGCAAAGACATAACAGGTTTATACCTAGTCTATTCTATTCTAGCCTTTTTTTTTTCTCTCTTGTTCTACTTCTCTTGTTTCAATCTAGGTAGCGCGAGCACATAGCGAATTTCCCTCTAATTCTTTTCGGACCCGTCATGCGCATTGCTAACCCATTTCGTAAATCGCGCGTGAAGCGCTCCGACGGTGCCAATTCGAACTTTTCACTTCGCGCCCTTTGCGAACGGTTCCGATGAAGCCCGTTCGAATTTCGCGTGTCAGATGATGTCGGTGGCGTCTAGCTCAATCAGCACCTTGATCAGCAACTCGAACAACACCCAACTGCTGCTCGCCACCTGTGCCTCGCTGTCTCAACTCGATCCGAGTTGGCACTCCTGTTCAGAATGATAATAAACCGAACTCACACGAACTCCTCACTGGCCTCGCCACCAGCGTTATTTTCAGTTCGCGAGCGTTGCGTGTAACGCTCGCGTTAATCCCCGCGAAACACAAACTGCTGCTCGCGCTTTGACGAAATGAACACGCTGCGCGAGCAGCGACCAATCAGAACCCTTTGACAGCTGCAGAAACAATAACGCAGCACGAACACCTCGCTCATCTCGATCAGCTCAAAGTCAAACTTCTGTTTTGACCAGCACCCGCTCCCATTGGTCAACGTTCATTTCGCCCCTCCAACTCAGAACACCATGTTTTTATCCGCGCCTTGCTCACATTGGTCGAAATCAAGGGGCTGAACTGATTTCGCCCCTCCCACTCAAAACACCACCATTTCCCCCCATAGATTGCTCCCATAGGTCGAGACCTCAGCTGGCTTCGTCTCGAAAGTAGGAAACCCGTTTCCGCTTCAGCTCCAAGCTAAATACTCTTGCGCACCCCGTATAAAGTGAAATCGGCTGATTGAATTACAGAAAATGATTTCTGTAACCAACATATTCGACCCGCCCGAGTAATCAGTCCCGATATAAGGACCCGACCCGACTAAAAAGTCGGGTCAGGTCGGGTAACCTGACCCATCTGGGTCTTTTGCCCAAGCCTACAAGCAAAAGAGCCACAAGGCCAGTCCAAGAGTTCACAGAGGTATACATAAAGCGTACAAACAAAGCAAGTAGAGAACTTAAGACTACGTAAGACGAGAACCTGTGTCAACGAGACCTAACTGCACACAACACCTCCGGTGGTCACAAGGCTGAAGGGCCATAGTGAAGATGTCTGCAGTGTTGGCCTCTCACTCCACAATGTTGAAGCGAGCCTGTCCACGTCTCTGCAACTCTCGCAGAAGAAAGTACCTCGCGTTGATGTGCTTCACTCTGCTCTCCAGTCGCGGCTCTCGACAGAGGAGAATCGTCGCCTTGTTGTCAGTGAACAAGGTCGGTGCAGAGCTCGGCCGCTCACCAAGGTCAGTGAGCAAGAAGGTCAACCAACGCAGCTCCTGTGCAGCCATGGCTCCAGCGTAGATCTCAGCCTCAGCAGTAGAGGTCGAGACCGAGGAGGAACGCGTGGACCTCCACGAAACAGCTCCAGAACCCAGACTGAAGCAGTACCCCTGAGTAGACCTGTGAGTCTCGGCGTCGTCAGCGTAAGAAGAGTCACAGTGACCAGTAAGTAGGACAGACTGTCTCCCTTCAAGAACCAGCCCCACGCCTTATGTCATTGCTAGGTACATCACCATCCTCACAACAGCTATCCACTAAACAGGACGGTGTCTCCTTGGCGCAACAAAGCGAGCAAGGATGCTGAGAGGGAAGGCGAGGTTCGGGCGAGTACAAGTCATCAGGTACATGAGGCAGCCCACAAGCTCTGCGTAAGGACCACTAGGCTCAAACAGCTCGTCACGAAAGGGACCAATGAGTCAGTGGTCAACAGCAAGAGGTGTGCGCTGTACTGTGGAGTGCTGAAGCTCGAACCGCTGAAGGACCTGCTGCACCATGTGTGACTGTGAGAGTGTAATGGTGCGAGCAGCTCTGTCCTTGGTGATCTGCAGGCCAAGGTAGTGGCGCAGCCTACCAAGGTCAGTGCACGTGTGTCTCTTCTGCAGTTCGGACTTCACGTCAGCCAAAGCAACCCTGTCAGCAGTGGCGAAAACCAGGTCGTCGACGTAGACCAGTACAAAGAACGGTGTGGAGCCACGACGAACGAACAGCGACGGGTCGGCAGAAGACTGCTGGAAATCGAGGTCAGACAGGGTAGAACAAAGGGTGTTGTGCCACTCACGGAGACCGTAGACCGGTCGCCTCAGCCTCCACTGGGTCCCATGAGAGAAAGTGCTAGTGAAGGCAGAGGGACGACGCAACCAGATCTCCTCGTGTAGGCTACCCTGAAGGAAGGCAGTGGAGAAGTCGAGAGAGTGTGGCTCGTAGTCTCTGCTACATGCAGTAACACCCGAAGAGTGGTCATCTTCGGGGTAAGCGCAAAGGTATGAAAGAAGTCAACTCCCTCGCGCTGACTGAAACCTCTAGCCACATAGCGCGCCTTGAAGACCGGAGGAGATCCCGGTGGCCGCTTCACCCTGAAGATCCACATGCCATCGACTACGTTCGCCCTAAGGGGGGGGAACCTCATCGATGTAGGTGCCTGTGGATCTGTAGGAGGCCATCTTTGCGTCCATGGCAGCTCTCCACTGAGAGGCCCAAGGCCCTGACACTGCCTCAGCGTAAGTGCGAGGAGTCGGTATGTCAAGGGCGTCAGGGTCTCCCTCAGGGGCGAGCAGCATGGCACAGAGATGAGGGGAAGCGGCTGCCAGGAACTCCAGCTCAAACTGCCTGTCCTCTAGGGCGTCACAGCCAAGGGCAGACTCACCCCCGATGGCCAGAGGACTGGTAGGTGGAATAGCCACAAAACTAGCGGCGAAGTCAAGGCGGCGAGTAGAGGCAAACTCAGTGACTGCGGCAGTAAGAACACGAGAGGCCCAATTTTGAGAGGCATGAGGGTCGGTAACAAGAGAGACGAGAACACGAGAGTGAACAGGACGGTACGTGCGGAGTAGAAGGAAGCACAGATGGAGATGGACGAGGGGAGCTCGGACGAAACAGGGAAGTGCGAAGGTCAGTGACTGGAATAGGGGACGAGGGACGAGCACGAGGAGAGCGACGAGAGGCCCAATTTTGAGGTAGAGGAGGGGACAGTGGAGGCTGAGAATGGGGGAAAACAGCTGGGGAGGGGTCAGGAGGAGGAAGCGGGGGACCGGAGATAGGAGATGAAGGGGAGGAGGGAGGAGAGGGAGAGGGGAGACCGAGGGTCCGAAGACCAGAGACAGGAGGAGGAGGTGGCGGCTGCTGCTGCTGCGGCTGCGGCTGCTGCTCCTCCGGCAATGGCTGCTGCTGCTGCTGCTGCTTCTCTAGCTACGGCTGTTGCTGCTGCTGCTGATCCTGCTGCGGCTGCTGCTGATGCTGCTCCTTCAGCTGCCGTAGCTCCAGCTGCTGCCGCTTCAACTCTGGGCCCTCTCTCTCCAACTCCAGCTGCTCCTCACGTGCACGATGAAGACGGGCTTGGTGCCGGGTCAGTTAGG
Organism: Closterium sp. Yama58-4; assembly: GCA_947470075.1. NCBI lineage: Eukaryota > Viridiplantae > Streptophyta > Zygnematophyceae > Desmidiales > Closteriaceae > Closterium > Closterium sp. Yama58-4. The sequence continues at coordinate 21,111 of CANIUD010000129.1, read as the reverse complement.
GGTGCGGGCGCGGAGTAGTGTCTAGGGAAGGGGCAGCCCCAGGACTACCCTCCAAGGCACCAGCCGCACAACCCCCTAAGCCAGCACCACCAGAAGTAACAGGGTCAGTCACAGGCTCTCCTGGTCCAGCTGAGGGCGCACCCCCAGTCGTAGCACCCCCAGGGACAGCTCGACTAACAACAGCTCCCCGAAGACTAGAGTCCCGTGCAGGCACGGGCTCAGCTCCAACTCCAGCACCCCCAGAACCAGGACCTCGCACAGGTACGCTCTCAGCTCCAACTCCAACTCCTCTAGAGCTAGCACCTCCAGGGTCCTCGCCACGAACACCGGCTCCCGCAGGGTCTGCAGTAGGCTGTGAGGAGGACTGCGGGGAAGGAGGCTGCACCTGAGGGGCCACCAAGGGGGGAGGGGTAGCGTGGGACACACTTGACAGGGCTAGACCGAGGGGGGGGAGGCTGTACCGGGGGAGCAGGAGGGGGAGCGGAAGTCAGGAAGAGAGGGGGAGGAGGAACCGGGAGACCTCGACAGGGGTACCGGACGTAGTAGAGGGCAAACTCATCAAAACGAACGTCACGGGAGTCAAAGAACCGGTGAAGGGGAGGGTGGTAAAAGGTGAAGTCAGAGGAGTCATCTGGGAAACCACGAAAGACACAGGGAAGGGCGCGAGGGGAGAGCTTGTCCGCGGAGGTGTCGCGAACAAGCGCCAAGCAGCCCCAGACACGAAAACGTGACGCAACACCAGGGGACCCAGTCCAAAGACTGGTCGGTGAAACCTCTGGCCGAGAGACACGTGGCCAGAGGTTCAGCTGGTGAGTGGCATACCGAACCGCGTAGGGCCATAGAAAATGGGGGGCACGGGCGTGAGTCATGGAGGTGCGGGCGATCTCCATGACCATGTATATGCGGCGCTCAGCAACCCCATTCTGCTGTGGGGACTATGGAAGCGTCCAAGACTGGCGGATGCCCTGCTCGCGACAGAATCCAGCGAGAACGCCACAGCAAAACTCACCCCCGCGGTCGGAGTGAAGACAGCTGACACGACGACCACGAGTGTCTGCAGTGGTGAGTAACCACCTGATCAATGTAGAAGTCACCTCAGACTTCTTCGCCAGGGGGAACACTGTGGTGTAGCGGGAGTAGTCGTCAACGACCACCAGAAATAAACTCTCTCGCTCAGGGCCCGGGCGAGAGGCGGGGCCCCATACGTCCCAGTGGAGAGTCTCAAAGTGCTTGGTGGCCGGACGAAGGGAGGAGGAGTGAGGGGTGGCGCGCAGCTGACCCTCGACGCAGGGACCGCAAGGTGGTGCAAGCGAAGGCGGCAGCGACGGCAAGACTCGCGGGAGGCCTAAGACAAGACGCTGACTAGACATAGCGCGCAGACGAGGAATGGACGGGTGCCCCATCCGGTGGTGCCACAGAACGGTGGGGTGGGCAAGCGACCGGCAGGAGCAAGGCGCAGCAATTGGACCAGACACGGGAACCTCACTAGACACAGCTACCTGGTGAGACGCGGCAACCTGGTGAGACGCGGGGACCTGACGGGGGGCAGTGACAGGGGTCGGAGGTAGTAGCTGCTGCTGCTGCGGCTGCTGCTGCTGCTGCTACCTCCCTCGGGGGCCAGTGTGAAGTGTGTAGAGACCAGAGCCCTGCACAACGGTGAAGGTGGCCAGAGGCGTGTACACGTCACCGTCTACACAGGTCGAAGTCTCCCCAGAAGGCTCAAACTAAACACCCACGTAACTACCCACAAGTGGCCGAACACCCACCAAGTTCCTAGAGAACGAGGGGACGTGGAAGCCTGTCAGAAAACCCAAGGGAACAGCTGGGCACGGAAGCGTAGTAGTGTAGCGAGCAGTGACTGGTCCCAAAGTGGGATCAGCCAGTGCTACAGAGACCGGTGCAGGAAGCGGAGTAAGAGTCGTGTGGTCACGGAAGAAACAGTGTGAAGCTCCAGAGTCAAGGGTGAAGGACAGCGAAGCGTCTTCCGAAGTAGCACCTGGACAAGTGTCTAAGCAAGTACCTAAACTAGCAACTGGCACAGAGTCAACACTAGCACCTAAGCAAAAAACACGTGAGTAAATAGAGTCAGAAGCACTAGAGTCAACAACAACATACATAGCATGAGGAGTTCCTAAGAGATCAAGCAACTGAGAAGCAGACATGCCCCACAGAGCGGGACCGTGCGCCTGAACAAGGGGAAGCCAGTCAGGGGCAGGGCCGTCAACGCAGTAGGTCGCACGAGCTGTGTTAGTAAGCTGAGCAAAGCACGGACCCGGTTGGTGGCGGCGGTCACAGCGGAAGCCGCTGCGAGGACCTGTCTGGATGAAGGAGGGGCAGGGTGGGTGGGCGGCACCATGCGACAGCTGACGCTATCCCTACCCCTGCCTCGGAACCTGCTGCTGCCCCTGCTGCTGCTGTGGCTGCTGCGAGAGGAGTGGCTGCTGCTGCTGCTGTCGCTGAGTCAGGTACCAAGCCGCCACTCCAGCACCTGCAGTTGGCAGTCCACCAGGTGCTTAACTAACCCGAGCGTCACCTCCACCAGCTTCAGCAGGGCAGTCACTAAACGCTGCACGAGGCGCTCCTCCAACTCCTGCACTCCCACCACCGCCGCTCGCCACGCCAGCTCCGCCGTTTCCGCCGCCGCTTGCACCCTGGCCGCCCCTCCTGCCACTCCTACCCCTAGACCGCGCAGAAGTCGTAACAACAGCTGTGGTCACGTCAGTAGCGGCAGTGGCGAGGGAGGCAGTAAAGGTGGGCAGCTGAGGGAAAGTGCACCCGTGAAATAGTGGAGAGAGCACAGCACCAGAGGCGGAGGCTACCGAGCGGAGGTTGCTCTCGACGTCCTTGAGGGCAGACTCAAGGACGTCGATAGTGAGCTCGCTAGGGTGCTTCAGAAGAAGCGCGTCACGAACCGAGGCAAGGCGGTCAGGGAGGCTAGTGGCGATGAAATAAATAATAATCGCCATGTGGGGGGGAAGCAGTGCAGGCTGTGCGTCACTGCATGCAGCGCGGTAGCTAGAGTCCAGGGAGCACAGGTGAGCGATCAAGTCAGCAGAGCGCTCAAACGAGGCGAGGTCAGGAAACAGGAATGGGAGGAACAGGCGACCAAGAGAGACAATGGTAGGAGTAGCGTAGCGGGCCTTGATCGCAGTCAGGAACTCACTAGCAGTGCGAACCTGAGTGAAGTGGGTCTCCTCAGACTCAGGGAGGAGGCTGCTGAGGGCGATGCAGGCCGCAGCGTCACGCGACTTCCACGCTGTCAGGGCAGCACACTGGCGTGCATAACGATCTCTGTTTGCAGTGGAGGCGTCAGTGCCTAAGGGTGCAAGATCGGAGGGCGCAGGAAGGTCACCGGAAGCGTGCGCCCACAGAGACTCGTCTGCCTCAACCTTACTCTCTAGGAGGCGTTGTGCTGCCAGACCGAGAACTCGAGCGGCCTACCCTCGGCGTCAAAGCGCAGGACCCTAGGGGTCGCCATAGCGGAAGCGAAGGGTGGAAACTGCTGGTGCTGAAACCCTAAACGCCTAAAGGGCCTGAGTAGGGCGGGACATGCAGTGCGTGAGGCTCAGGGCACTACGGGACGGTAGGGTAGGGCGCGACACGACAAAACGGGCAGCGCGACGCAACTGGACGGGACGCGCGCGGCGCGGCGCGGCAGGACGGGACAGGACGCGCGTGGCGCGGCGCAGCAGGGCAGGACGGGCGCGGCGTGGCACTGCGCGGTAGGCAGGGACGGGACGGGACAGCGCGGCGCGGCGGGACGGGCAGGCGCGGCGCACGTGACGCGACAGGACGGGACGGCGCCATGCGAGATGACGGAATGGGATAGTGTGATGCGACGGGAAGGGATGGGATGGCGCAACGCGGCGGACAGGCGCGACGCGACGGACGGGACGGGCAGGAAGGGGCGCGATGCGACGGGAAAAGCGGGCGCGACGCGATTGGCAGGCACCGCGGACGCTAGGGCACGATAGGGCGTGACTAACACCAGGGTACGGGACAGGCTCGAGCGCTACGGGCGTGAACGAGAGGAACGGGATCCCACACGATTCTAACCTAGGTGATACCATGTGAAGAACTGAATGATGGTTTAAGTAAGGTTGGTTGGGGTACATAAACCTAACCCTAACTGCTGTACCCCATATGACACACATCACTAACGGCTACAACATTTGACAAAAACCAATATTCTCGTCTTCACACTGCTGAGTTTCGATAAAAAGGGAAGCTCGGGCAGAGCGGTGACAGACTCGGGGCAGCCACACAACAGCTTTGGTGAAGCACGCAAGCCGTTCTGCTGTACCCCAAGCCTGGGCGCAATTCGTGAAAGCTTCTATTTTGAGGCTTGCGCCAGATCCCTAAGCTTTCGAAACCGAACCTCGTTGCCTCGGCTCCTCTAATCAAGCCGTGTCAACAGAACTAGGCAAGAATGATTGAAAGGAGGTTTCACTAGCAGCAGTTGGGGTACATATAGCAAACCCTAACTGGGTTGTACTCGCTATAGAGCACCCCACTACAGGCTAGACAATAATAACATTCTGACACACCCCCATAGCCAAAGTGGGGTGTAATCAGTACAATGAGCAGGCATAGCAATAGTTCACAATTATAAGCAAAGCTAGAGGTGATCATAGAGGGCAAGTGAGGAGGAGGAGAAACTGTGAGGGCGAGAAGATGAAAGGCGCCGACTGAAGCTGCAGACACACGGGCAACAGGAGCGGCGCGCACAGTGGCTACCGAGCGCACGAGGGCACCGGACTACGGGAGTATCTGGCTCCGCGGCTACGACGAGCACACACAGGAGCAACGGACCCACAGGCGACTGGCGAAGCAGGCTCGCTGGGCTACCGAAACGCGCGAGGGCATCCGGACTACTGGCGCTGCTGGCGTCACGACGGCTACCTCCACGCAACCTCCCCCGACCGTCCCACGCCCCTCTCACACACCCCCTGCTGACACCCTAGCTCCACTTCCACGGCACCCCCCTTAAACCCTAAACCCTCGGCTCCCACACACCCACCCCCCTCAGCGGCAGCTGCAGCAGTGGGAGACGGAGGAGGAGGAGGAGCCGCAGGTTACCCACACCGGTCACCCCCATGCCCGCCACCCCCAAACCCTAACGCAGGCAGGAGCACGGGAAACAGCAGGGGCGGGGCACGGAGGGGAAGGGAGGCAGCGGGGTGGCTCTTGGGCGCCACGAAGAAGCAGGGCGCGGGCCCCCCGAGGGCGCCACGGCGGGTGACGGGAGGGGGGCCGCGCACGGGCCCCCGAGGGCGGCTCGACGGGCGACGGGAGGGGCCGCGCGCGGGCCCCCTAGGCGCCGCGACGAGGCGACGGGAGGGGGCGGCGCGCGGGCCCCCAAGGTGCCGCGACGAGGCGACGGGAGGGGGCGGCGCGCGGGCCCCCAAGGTGCCGCGACGAGGCGACGGGAGGGGGGGGACGCGCGGGCCCCCAGGGCGCCGCGACGAGGCGACGGGAGGAGGACGACGGGGGGCAGCGCGCAGGTCCTCGGGGGCGCCACGACGGGCAGGAAACCGCCGCGCGCCTCGGGGCGCACGGCGGGCAGAAAACCGCCGTACGCCCTGAGCGCACGGCAGGAAGAAGACGGCGCGCGCCCGAGGCGTGCGAGAAGCAGAATAGCAGCGGAAGCAGTTAGGTGGCGGGCCCACCCACAGGATCGACCCAAGGGGGTCGACCTGCTCTGATAGCATGTCAACAGAACTAGGCAAGAATGATTGAAAGGAGAGAGGTTTCACTAGCAGCAGTTGGGGTACATATAGCAAACCCTAACTGGGTTGTACTCGCTATAGAGCACCCCACTACAGGCTAGACAATAATAACATTCTGGCAAGCCGAACCATATTTCGGCGTGTTCAGAGCTGGTTTTTACTTATTGTATCCATTATAATATTTCATGCAACTCAATTCCTGAATATGGTTCGACGAGAGATGGTAGGAATAAGCACCAAGACAATGTCTGGTGGTTCTAGTCGGATACGAAAGATCAATTTGCTGCACAGTGTGTTTCCTCTATGAGTGAAGGAACCACTATGGTAAGGTATGATGAGCTGGCTTTGGAAAGCTGCCGTAGTACCACATATACCAGTACATAATTTGCCCGGGATGATGACCAGGTTGAGGTGAGGTGATGAGACAGAATTCTTTCAAGTAGCCTAGTCGATATTGTTAAAAAACCTATAATTACAGTGGAATTTGTGCCCCTTCCCGTCTCCCCCTCTCCCCCTCCCTCCCCCCTCTTTCCCCAGCATGCCCTATCTCCAGGTAGCTCTGAATGTTTTAAGAGGTTGGTCATGCCGCACAGTGTACTCATCCTTCCTGGACCCATGGCGCTTCATGCTGCTCTCCTCCCCCACACCCCCCTACGACCTCCACCACCCTCCTGCCCACCCACTCCCACCTTCTTCCCCTCTTCCTCTCGCCTTGACTCGTATGCACGCCCTTCCTGCTTGCTCTGCTGGCTCTCTTCCGTCTTCCTTTCATGCAAACCGCCCTCTTGCCGTCGGAATGTCAGCTTCCGTTCCGCACCACTCCCACAACTGTTGCTCCTCTCACCCTCCCCGCGCCTCCTCATACTCTCCTGGTGTGCTGCATCCGCTGCCCCTCCTCCTCCTCTGCCTGGCTCCCCCTTCTCCCTCACAATCGCACCCACATCACGATCATTAAAGCCCTTTTTTTCATGCATCCAGCTCCTCTCACCCTGCTGGATGTTCGATCCAGGCCTTGCATCCTCCCTCCCCTTACTGAGTGTATTCCCCCTTTCTCTAGCCAAGTCACCCTCCCTATCCAATCGCCTCCCATCCTTGTCAAACCGCTGCTTCTTCTCCCTGCTCCCTTCACTCCCTCTCTTCAACTCCTTGCTGTCCTCCCTTTCCCTCATCCTCCCATCTGCCCTTCCTCTTATCCTCTCATCATCTCTCACCATGCTTCTTCCACCTACCTTGTCTTTATCCATTCCATCTCTCCCCAGCCCGCCCCCCCTTCCCTCATCATTTCTCGACCCCGCCCTTCCCTCTCTCTTGCCCATCCATCTTTGCTCTCTCTCCTCCTCTCGACCACCCTGCCCCTGCCCCAATCGTTCGAGTGCTTTCTCTTGTTCCAGAGTCGATCCTTCATTCCGCCAGCTCTCCTATCCCTATCCCTCTGCCTCTCTTCTCCACTTCTACCCTGTCCTTCTCGCTCCCGCTCTTTCCCTGCTATCCCTTCAGCCCGAAAACCCTTCCCTACATCGTCCCTTCTCACTCCCCTTTCTCTCTCATGGCCCCTCCTCATTCCCCTTTTTCTCTCATCGCCCCTTTTCAACCCCCTTCCCTCTTCATCCCTTCTAACCTCTCTTCCACTCTCGTCTTCTCTTCTAGCTCCCCTGTCCCTTTCATCCCTTTCCTTGTGTCCCACTCCTCCCCTTACCTCCAACTTTTCTGCTCCACTTGCCGCCACATCATCCTCACTCGTCCTTGCCTCTTCACCACCTTTTACATGATCCATGCCCTTCTCCTCATGCCCCATGCTTTTCCCCATCCCTTGCTGCATTCTCCCCTCCTTTCTTCCCTGTGCAATCTCCTTCCGTAATCCATCTCCACCCCTCTCCCGCCCATCTCCACTCCTCTCCCGCCCATTTCCACTCCTCCCCCACCCGTCTCCACGCCTCTCCCGCCAATCACTACTCCGTTTCGTCCATCTGCACTCTCTTCTCGCCTTCTCTTCCCAAGGGACCCTTCATCACGCCCTGAATTCTCTTCCTCTCCTCCCCTCGTCTTATGCACCTCCCCTTCCCTAAACCTGCTTCCAGGGACCCTTTCCCTACTATCCCCACCTGGCACATTACCTCTCCACACTCTCCCCTCACCACTTCCCCTTCCACTGCTCCCAACCCCTCTGGCCTCCCCTCTCCTACCTCCCTCAACCTTGCTCCACCTCCTTTCCCCTCCTGAGTTTCGAGACCCATCAAAACTCCTCCTCTCGCCTTCCACAATCCTCCCTCCCTTCTCCTCACGTGCTCTCCTCCTCACACCTCCCCCACCTCCTCCGTCCCACTCTTCTCGCATCCTCTGCACCACAGGTGTGCTCCTCCCCCCTTCTCCTTCTCCTCTCCCTCCTCGTCCCTCCACTGCCTCCCCTCGCTCTCCCCCCTCTACTGCTCCTCCTCCCGAGGTCCCTTCCCCAGCCACCATCCTGCCTGCATTCGTCCCTTGCTCCTCCCTCATCCTGCTCCTCTCACCACCAGCAAGTCTAATGGCTTGCCTTCCCCCACTCATGCTACTCAACCTGCTGCTACTGCCGCCTGTACTGCTGCTACTCGTCTCTTCACTACTGCTGCTCACACTGCTGCTGCTGGTGCTGTCACTGCTATCACTGCTACCACTGCTACCACTGCCATCACTGCTGCTGTGATGGCGCATGCTGCTGCTGCCCCTAGGCCCCGCCATAAGCTCGCCTTCATCTGCCTTCATACTTGCATTTGAGTCAAGCCTCACATTCCCATCACCATGCCCCACCCTGCTACTGTTACCATGCCCCACTATGCCACCACTGCCATGCCCCTCCAACCTGTCTGGCCTGAGGGGCTCTGCTGCTGATCCCCCCACTTCCACCCTCTGCCGCTTGCCCCACCTCCCACCCACCTCCCCTGCATCTGATCCCTCCCTTTCCATCCCTTGTCCGACCCCCCTCTGCAACCTCACAACTCCCACATCCTCACCCCTCTGCAACCCCACAACCCCCACACCCTCGTGTCCCTCATTTTGCCCCTCTGCCTCTGTCTCTCCTCCACCAAGTGTAGCAGGTAGATGCAGGGCATGGGGCATCAGAGGAGGAGCAGGAGGCAGCAGAGGGACGGCCGCAGGTATGAGTGGGTGTGGGGCGTGGGGAGAGATGGAGCAAGGCGCTGGGGAGGGGGATGGAGGGATTGGCATGGCTGTGTGGGAGGGAGAGGGTATGATACGAGGCAATGTGCGGGAGGGAGAGGGAGATGGGGGGAGGTTGGGGATGGAACGAGAGGGAGATGGCACGGCAGCTGGAGAAGTTGCAGGCAGTGCAGCAGAAAAAAGGGTTACGGAATGGGGAGGAGGTATGGAAGGGGAAGAGGGCATGGGAGGGGGCGAGGGTATTGGAGCGGAAGGGGTTGTCCGAGCATGAGGGAAAGGGACGGCATGAAGAGCAGGGGGAGAAAGATCATGTGGGGAATCGAGGGCCGGATGTGAAGGAGGATGGATTGAACCCTGCGTGATTCCACTGTCGTGTAGCTTGTTAGTGGGGGCTGCTCCTGATTGCCTAAGGGTGAGTCCGGAAACATTCGGCTCCACCACCCTTCATCTCCACCATCCCCACCACCCCCATCATCCCCACCATCCCCTCCTCCCCTTTCTCCATCCCCTCCCCCCGTTGCTCCGCCCTCATCTGCTCCCCAAGAGCCCTGCCCCAAGCTCCCATCCCGCCACATGCCACCCGCCTGCTCCTCGCCCCTCCAAGGCACTTGCACCGCACCACACCCCACCTCGCCCACGGGCTCGTGTTTACCACGCACATCATCACCGTCCCCATCCCCATCAACCCCGCCCCAGTCGCAGGGAGCAGAGGACACTGAATTCCTGCCTGCACCGGCCGTGCTCCCACTCTCACCTCCCTCACTCCCTTTTACAACCATCACCCCTTTCGCCTGCCCCATCCCATCCTTTCGAAATCTCTTCGCGCGCCCCTCTGTTGCGCACTGCCCGTCCTCTCCCACCCCGCCCTCCTCTTCCTCTGCCTGCACCTCTTCATGCCCCACAAAGCCCCCAAACTCTTCTTGCACTCCCTGATGTGTGTCCACATCGGAGGAATCATGCGTGTGACCCTGTGCATCTGCATGTGTGTGGGCATGTGCATCATGTGCATGTGCATACGCATCTGCACTTGCATGTGCATATGGATGGTCTGCTGCCATGCCATGCACATGGCTCGATGCCACACCTCCCCCCTCGCCATCCCCTCTCTCCCTGTCGCTGCCTTCACCCATCCCCAGACACAGCTCCCTCCCTTGTATTCCAATTCCTTGTATACCTCCTGCACCACCCATATGGTCCCCACCCATATGGTCACCACCCATGTGACCCCCACCAACATCTTGAACTTCAGCCACCATCCTGTCCAGCTCACTCCACAGCTCCTGCTTCCACTGCTCCTCTTCCTCCTCTTCCTCCTCCTCTTCCTCCTCTTCCTCCTCTTCCTCCTCTTCCTCTTCCTCATCTGCTACCACTGCTCCCACTTCCTCTTCCCCAAAGCCCCACACTGTGCCTTCCTTTCCCTCATCACTATCAATAGCCTCCTCCTCCCCTCCCTCCTCCTCCTCTTTCTCATCCTCGTCCTCCTCGCCCTCCCCCTCCCCGTCTCTTCCCCACATACCACCGTCTGTTCCCACTCCCCCGTGATCCGCCATCCCAAATTCCACACTCTCACTGCTCACCGCATTCAACCCATCCCTGATAACCACACGCACACGCACTACCTCTTTCAATAGCAATCGCGCCGCCTTCTCCCCTTCCACCACCACATGCACCCAGTTCCCATCCCCATCCAATACAAATCTTTCCTCCTCTCCAATGAAAACTCGCCCCACACACCTCCTCCCTCCTCCTCCTCCTCCTCCTCCTCCTCCTCCTCCTCCTCCTCCTCCTCCTCCTCCTCCTCCTCCTCCCCCTCACTCCTCTTCTCACCAGTCCCCTCGCTTACTTCCCAAACGTCCCTTCCTCTCAGCCCACCCCTTCCACCTCTCCCCCTGCCCCTTGCACCGAATCTCACCACTTCCGACTCTTCCTCCTCACCGCATGGCACCTCTGCCAACCACTCACTGCCCCTCCCTCCGCCTCGCCTGCCTCTTCCTCTCACCTGCGTGCCTCTCCCTCTCTCCATGTCCCTGCCCGTCCTCTCCCACTCCCCTGCTCGCCTTCCCCCACCCCTGCTCAGCAGACCCACCCCTATCTCCTCTTCAAAATCAATGTCCCTCCCACCCCGCCTCTCCTCCTCCTCTTCCTCCTCCTCTTCCTCCTCCTCTTCTTCCTCCTCATCCTCCCCATTCTCCTCTTCTTCCTCCTCCTCCACTGCCTCCTCCTGCTCCTCGTTTTCTTCCTTCTCTTCCTCACAACCCAATGACTTCTCCTCTTCCTCCCCGACTTGCCTCCTCCCTCGCTTCACACGCCCTCCCACAACCACCTTTGCACCGTTTTCAACCACCTCCTCACCGCCCCCTTCTCCCCACATCACCTCCTGCAACCTCTTCTGCCTCCCACCTCCCTCCACACCTCCCTCATCAACCCCCATCAATGCCCTTCCTTCTCTCCCCGCATTCCCAACCTTCCCCTCATCCTCCCTATACCGCATCCCCTTACCTGTATAAACACCAGCACCTCCCTGCACTGTAACAGGTGCAAGCCCACCCCCATCCCCATGCATATCCGCATCCACGTGTTTGTCCGCATGCCCACGTGCCTCTCCCCCCTGGCATTCACGGCACGTGTAAGAGGGCTGTCGCAGGGCCGTGGTCCATCCCTTCACGCCGTAGCCCTTGCGGCGCTTGAAGCACTGGTAGCAGAATCGGAGGGCGCACAGGGAGCACTGCACTGCTGCTCCGTGGCCCCCGCACCACACGCACGCTGCTCTGTTCCCACTAGTACCTGCCACTGCTCCTTCTGCTGCTGCTGTAGCTGCTGTTGCTGCTGCGGCCGCTGCTGCTGCTGCTGCTGCTGCTGGTGCTGCTGTTGCTGTTTCAGCAATAGGCACGGCTGATGAGGCAAGGGGTGCAGCGGAATGGGGTGGCAGTGATGGTGGCGATGCGAGGGGTTTGGCTTCACACTCCTCCTCCACTGCAGTTCGCTGCCCCTTCATCCCAGCGCTCCCACTCTTCCTCTCACCGCTCCCTGTCTTCCTCTCTCCTCCGCACACCTCTCTCAGCACTCCTGCTCTCCTCTCTCCGCTCTCCCTCTTCATCTCATCGTGTTCCTCTTTCCCTTGCACCTGCTGCAACTCCCATGGGCCCCATGCATCAGCAGCAGCACTCAGATCATTCTCAACGCCATAATAATCCGCAGCTTTACCAGCACCAGCACCATCAACACCACCAACATCATCATCACCACCACGAGTGGCACCACCAGGATTGATACCTCCTTCCCTGCTTGCTCCGCGCCCATGCTGTTCCACCTCTGCAACAACAGGGAAAGCAGCAGAGGCAGTGGCAGCGGCAGCAGCAGCAGCAGTGGTAACGGCAGTGGCACAAGGACTGGGGAGGGTGGAGGAAGGAGAGGCGTTCTCCTCGTGGAGGGGAGTTGATGGTGCGAGCTGAGCTGCCTCTAGCTGCTGCATTCGGGCCTGATGGGCAAGCAAGCAGAGGGGGAGGGAAGAAAATGAAGAGGGAAGGAAGTGGAGCGGGGGGGATACTCTAGGAGAGCGGGTGAGGTGACCCCTGTGTGCCATGCAAGCCAGATGGCGAATGGTGGCGACTCTCCAAGGCACGGCACATTGCATCCATTCACAAGCATGGCATATGGCCGCCACTCACATGCACGAGGTGAAGCAGAGAGGGCATTCCTCCACTCGCCTCCCTTCGTTTTCTCCAATGCTCCCTCACAGCCCCCATATGCTCCCTCACAGCCCCCATATGCTCCCTCACAGCCCCCATATGCTCCCTCACAGCCCCCATATGCTCCCCCAGAAACCCTGGCTCCCACTCCTGAGGCATCTCATCAACCGTCCGTTTCACTGGCCCCACATTCCCCTTCTCTCCGTCTGCACGCCTCTGCTCCCTCGCCACTTGAGTCCCATTAAAACCTTTGTAAAAAAACGGCGGCGCTGCCACATAGTCAGTAACCATTGCTGCGTTCTCATGTTTAGCAGTGCCATGTGCGGCATGGGCATCTGTAGGAGAGGCTGCTACCTCTTCACCCCCCTGCACGCCTGCAGCGTGTGCGGCACAGAAGGCCGTCACCTGCCTCTGGTACAGGTCGGTCTCTCGCACCTGCCAGAGTGGGGGAAGAAGGGATGTGGAGGAGGGAGATTAGGGAAAGGAGATGCAGGGGAAATGGGACATTACCTAGAACGGGAGGATTATGAAAAGTTCTTATGAGGAGCATTGAGCCAAAAAAGAAGTTGCACATGAGCAACAGAGCCACCCTGTGCCACAAGAAGAGCGTTCTTTCATTGTGACAATAACAGCGAGTATTATAATGAGTCGTAGCGAGTCTTACGATAACGAAGCAGGCAATGCAATAGAGACTTACAATAGCGGAGCAGCCATGCATCAGACCGCAGCGAACATGAAAGCGGGTGGTGCAGAGAGGGTAGGCGCAGGGGAGCAGGTCGAGAGGGCCGTCTGGCTGATGGCAGAATGCACAGCACGCCACTGCTGCTGCTGAAACACCTGCTGCTGCTGCCAGATGTTGTCTGCTTTCGGCCCTCTTCTTTGCAGAAATTGCCACGCCCCTGTGTGTGGAAGGAGTGGGTTTGAAAAGGGAGTAAGGGGTGAGGGACAGAGAGGTATGGAGGGAGGGGTAGACAGGGAGAAGGGAGAGGCGGAGCGAGAAAATGAGGAGGAGAGAAGGGAACGAATGGAAAGGGAGGAAGAGAGAAGGGCGGGCAGAGAGAGAGGGACTCACATGATGGGTTGGAGGGACTCGGCACTGCCGAAGAACACATGGCAGTCGAAGAGAGCACATGTCACATGCACCCAGCGCAGGTGCCTCAACGCTGCTGGCATGTCTCTTGACGCAGCTAGCATGCGCTTCGACACACATGGCATGTCTCTCGATGCAGCTGGCATGGCCATGTCTCCTTGATGTTTCGTGTTGCCCTCTTGACACGCGCCACTGACATGTTGACTCATGGCCTTGCCATCATGATCCCTGCCTGGGTCACCCTTCCCTCGGCCTCCGCCGCTACCACTTGCACTGCAAGCTCTTTTCTCCTCCCCTGCTGCATCCCTCCCACCACTGCCACGTTCCCTCTGCAGCGCCCTGTGATGAACTCCCTCCTGCACCCCACTGCGCTCCTCTTTAAGCGCGACAGGACCAGCAGCACCGACTGCATTCGCCTCACCCTCTCCTTTCATTTCACTGCCTACTTCCTGCCAGCCGCTGCTCTCTCTCTTCTTGCCCACCCTTGCTTGCCACTCCTGCCTGTGCCTGCCCTTCCCCTGCCCCACTCTGTTCATTTCACCCTGCCCTTGCATCCCTCCCTCCTGCCTTCTGCTCTTGTGCGTCCCGCGATCTTGGCCATTGCTTTTGCTGCTCTCATCACTGCTGCTCCCACTGCTTGTCCCACTGCTGCTGTTGCTCCCACTGCCACTACCACTCTTGCTTTCACCACTGCTTCCACTCTCACTCTCACTTCCACTGCTGCTACTGCTGCTGCTGCTACTGCTAGTGTCCACAAAGCTATCGCTTCTCCTCTGTTTCTTCCCCATTGAACTAAATCCACCAATCACCCACTGCTCTTGGTCGCCCCCTGATTGCTTCTCTCTTCTCCCTCCCCCCTGCTTCCCTCTTCCATTAGCCTCTCCTTCCCTAGCCTCCCCCATCTTCACATTCCCGTACTCTCTCTCGCTCTGCTATCTCCCTTTAACTTTGCCACCGTCACGGCCCGATTCAACGCCTCTCCTTTCACCCTCCTTCCCTCTCGGCCAGCATCCTTTCTCGAAACGCGTCCCTGCTGCTCTTGCCGCTCTCTCCTCTTCCCCTGCTGTTTGCTCTCCGCTCGCTTCCTCATCAGGGCCCGATTCTCCTTCCTCTCACCACCCGACTCCCCACCAGCTTCCCCTTTAATCCCTGCCCCACCTGCTCCTCCCACTCGGCCCCCTGCTCCCGCCAACTGCTCCTCTGCCCGCCCCACACCCTCTCCACACTCCTCATGGTCCTCACGCCCCCACACTCCCCATTCCTCTCGGCATCGGCTGGTAGAGGCCCGTCCAGGCACGGCTTGAACGCGCCCGCTCTGGTAACACAGCACAAGGAACAGCTGCGGAGGAGGTGGGTGGGTGGGGGGCGACGGGTTGATGGTTGCGGGTTAAGGGACAGACGCCTATTTTTGAGGCACCTCGAAAGGAGGGGGTGGGCGTGGGGGTGACGGGTTGGTGCTGTGATGGTAAGGACCGGTAGAGAGGAAACATGTCCGACGGCGCAGCTTCAAATCAAAGGTTGAAAGCCATGGAGGCATTGTGAGAGGGGGTGAAAGCAAGCCGGGAAAGCAATTGGATGGGTGGAGAGGGGCTTGGCAGCAGAGGCAAGAGCGCACACAAGAGGCGGTCAGGAGGTTTGTCGTGCATGCATGCTCACGTGAGGGGAGGCGGCTGGGAGCAGGTGTTGGCAGCCGCAGCATCGCCACCACTGCTGCATGCTCTGGTGTAGAGATGGCATGGCACACAGCGCCACTTGAACCGCCTTGCCGCTGCCTCCTTGCTCAGCTGCATACCCTCCCCCACACCACCGTACACACTCTGACCAGCAGCAGCAGCGCCACCAGCAGCACCTTTCCCGGTCTGACCTGACTCCCAGCCCGACCCCTCCTCTGCCTTCCCCTCGCTAGCCAGTGGGAGCAGCGGTGGCAGAGGGGGGAGGTGCAGGGAGGGGGGGAGGAGGGAGCGCGCAGCCCAGAGAGGGGGAAGGCCCACTGCGCCGTAGCAGAGCTGGTGGACTGCTGTCGCACAGAGGGAGCAGCAGAGGAACTGATGGGGGAGGGGAGAGGGTGGATGGGTGGGAGGTTAGGTGGAGAGAGGAGCACACAGCATGCAGGTGACTGCAACACGCTGTGGCTGCCACATCACATGTCCGTGCACGCAAAACAAGCACGGTACATGCTGTGCCATGCCAACCCACACACAGTTTGGGATCTGACGCACTGAACGAGCGTGCCTGCATGCATGCATGCATGCATGGATGGTGCGGCACTCACAGGGTTGTAGGGCGTCTCCCCGGGTTGAAAGCACACATCGCATCGCAGTGCCTCCGCGTCATGCCGCCCTGCCCTTGGCCCCTGTGGCGCTCGCAGGGTCCCCAACGGTTCCAACCGCTGTGGCGGTCGCAGGGTCTCCAACCCCTGTGGCGAGCCTGCTTGCACGTGGAGCTTAAGGTCAAAATCAGAAGAACCATCGGCCTGGTCTGACAACCCAGCACCACGAGCAGCGGCAGCATCCTCATCAGCAGACGCATCGTCATCATCACCAACAGCAGCAGCAGCTGTAGCAGTAGCAGCATCACCGACAGCAGCAGCAGGAGCCGCAGGAGCAGCATAGAGAGCAGCAGCAGGGTGGAGGTCCAGAGAGGCCATGCACGCCTCAAACGCCTCCTCCGACAGACCCATCTTCTCAGATGCCTCAACACTCCCACTCTCTGACTGCTCGTTCCCAGCTCTTGTATGCTCATGCGCATGCGCATGGGCATGTGCATGGGCATGGGTGAGTCTGCTGTTGTAGGCCGTCAGCCATGCAGCATCCTCCTCATCCATGTCATACTGCATGCCATGCTGCATGCCACTCTGCATGCCATGCTGCATGCCATTCTGTTGCACGTCATCCTGTTGAATGTCTTTCTGTTGCATGGCACAGCGCAGCACTTGCCTCCTGACTGGTCGAAAGCTGCCACCAATTTCCTGCCAAGCGCATCCACATGGCATGGGGAATGAATGAACGTTGTGAATGGTGACCCCGTGATCATGAGATTGAAGGCTCAGGTAGAAAAGGTAAGGTGGAGAAGAGAAGGCAGGGTACAAAGTATATTGCGAGGACAATAATTCCTGAAAGAAGGTAGATTGAAAAGGGGTTCACCTGGAGAAGGGTCGCCCACCCAATATCCACGAAATGGAGGTATTGCTTACCTGCGTGCTCACACCTATTCACTGAGTGTGAGCACGCTGATTGGAAGGAAAGGAATTAGGTGGTTACTGGAATATGTTGCACCACAGCCCCCTCTCCAACACTGCTTGGCTCTGCCTTTCGCCCATCGGCCGGGGGCTGCCATCGCTGCTCTCCTCCTCCTCTTCGCTGCTCTCCTCTCCCTCCCCCCTCCTTTGCTGCTCTTCCTCTTCCTTCGTCTCTCCTCTCCCTCTACTCTTCTTTCCTCCTCTCCCTCCTCCCTCCTTTTCTCATCTTTCCCTTCCTCTTCCTCTTCCTCTACCTCTTCTATTCGTTTCTCCTCTCCCTCTTCCCTTCTTTTCTCATCTTCCTCTTCCTCTTCCTCTTTTCTTCGTTTCTCCTCTTCCTTTTCCCTTCGCTTGTCCTCTTCCCTCCTGTCTTGCTCTTCCTGTTCCCCTTTCTTCTCCTCTTCCCTCCTCTCTCCTTGCTCTTCCCTTCTCCTCTCATCTTCATCTTCCCTTCTCTCTCTTTGCTCTTCCCTTCTCCTCTCATCTTCATCTTCCCTTCTCCTCTCTCTTTGCTCTTCCCTTCTCCTCTCCTCTTGCTCTTCCCTTTCCTCTCCTCTTACTCTTCCCTTATCCTCTCCTCTTGCTCTTCCCTTCTCCTCTCCTCTTGCTCTTCCCTTCTCTCCTCTTCCCCTCCCCTCACCTTCTCCACTTCCTCTTCCGTATCTCCTCCCCTTCGTCTATTTCTCCCTGTGCCTTTTCCTCTATCCCTCCCTTCTTCTCTCCCGTCACCCCTCCCTCCCCTTCCTCCCCGTCCTTCTTATCAGCTTCCTCCTTCGCTTCATCAACCATCATCCACATTCCTAAATCACTACCTTCAGGTGTGAGTCGCACAGCCTCATCTTCCCCTTCTCTTGCATCCGGCGTCTTTTGAGTCGACTCAAAATACACCCGGCATTCAGTTGTGAGTCGCACAGCTTCATCATCTCCCCCTTTTCTTGCATCATCCGCTCTCATCATCAGCACTTCAGCAGGGAGAGGAGAAGAAGCAAGGGTGGCTGTGCTGCGAGTATGTGCACTATCACTTAGGCTCGCAGCACTGCCGCCCTCCTCCTCCTCAACACCGGTTAATATCCGCCTAGCTCCTTCTAATCTCCCACCGACTGCATCACGCATCTTGCTTCCTACTTCTACCTTCGGAATCATTTCTTGTCTTTCCTGCCCCTTGCCCTCCTCTTCCTCCTCCTCCTCTTTCTCCCCTTGCTCCTGCTTCTCCTCCTGACCCTCCTCTTCCTCCTCCTCCACCTCCACTTGCTTCTCCCTCTCCTCCTGATTCTCCTCCTCTTTCCCCTCCTCCTCCTCAATCCACTCCTCGTCAATCCCCCATCCCTCCCCCTCAACACCCCAGTGTGTTCCCAACAAATGCGGCCTGGCATCATAACCACCTTCCCCTGCATGCCCCAACAGCTGCTGCCTGAAACCGTCTCTCCCTTTCTCCCTCTCAACATCCTTACTGGCCTCATTATCAGCATCCCAATCTTCCCTCCTGCCATCCCTCACAATCTTGTTCTCATCCTCTCTCCTTCTCTCACTCTCATCCTCTCTCCATCTTTCACTCTCATCCTCTCTCCATCTTTCACTCTCATCCTCACTCTTTTTCTCAATCTCATCCACTCTCTTCTTTTCACTCTTATCCTCTCTCCTCCTCTCAGTTTCATCCTCCCTCCTCTTCTCATCCTCATCCTCTCTCCTCCTCTCACTCTCATCCTCTCTTCCCTTCCCACTCTCATCCTCTCTCCCCTTCTCAGTCCACTCATCCCTCCGCCTGTCCCTTTCAGCATCTCTCCCCTTCTCACGCTTTCCCTCCAATGCTCGTGCCCTCAACGCTCCAACTTTAACCAGTCTCGAGTAACCCTTCTTTTCTACCACCATGCTTTCACACATTCTCTTGGCACCAATCTCGCTTGCTCCTCCTGTCCTCATACCTTCTTTGCTCCCTCCCATCTTGCTCCCTCCCAATTTTCTGCCTCCCAGTTTGAAGCCTATAGTTGCTGGTGCCATCGTGACCCCTCCGTACTCCCCTCCCTCCGTGTTCCCTCACTCCAAACCCCTTCCCTCCCAATACCCTTCCTATGACAGGTGCGCCTTTGCTTCCTGTGGCCGCATCTCTATCTCTTCTCTTCTCTGTCCCACCAACGCCCAAACCCCTGCTGTCTGAACCTGTTCCCACGAGTCCCTTTCTTCCAGCACCAACACTCAGCAGGTACCCAGACGGCTCCACACCCTTCACCTTCCCTGATGTGCCCGCAGCTCCCTTCACCAGCAAAGCGCCCTCGCTTCTCTGCCCCTTTACTCGACCCTGATCACCACCACCACCACCACCATCACCACCACCACTACCTATTCTCACTCCAGTATCTCTTTTCACCACACTCCCTGCACCTGACCCAGCACTTGCCTTGCCACCAGCCTTCACACCCTTCCCCCTCTCTACGCCCCACACACTCTTCACCTGTCGTCCCCCCTCTCTCCACTCACCCCCACCTCCCACCCCATCAACTCTCGCCGCTACCTTCCCTATACTCCCTGCATCTCCACCGTCCGCTCCACCTCTCGCTGCATCTGCACCGTCCAGTCCACCCCTTCCAGCCCCTACCCTGGCACCAGCCTTCACACTCGTCCCATACCCTCTGCCTTCCTTGCTCCCACTCCTCACAACCCCAGCGTTCCTCACAAGACCACCACCCTTGACATGCCCACCAGTCTTCACATGCCCACCACTCTTCACATGCCCACCACTCCCTTCTCTTTCTGCGCCCTTTCCAAGTCTGCCGCCCTCTCTCCACGGACCCTCCTCTGCCTCCCTCGCACCACCACCCCTTCCCGCACCTGCACTGCCCCCTTCCTTCCCCCAGCCTTCCGGGCCATTCCTAGCAGTCGCAGTGGCAGGAGCAGCTAGAGGTGCTTTCGAAGAATGCTTGATAGGGGCCTGGCCGGGAGCAGCAGCATGGGTTTTTCCGAAACAAGGTCTTGGGAGCAGCAGTCGAGAGAACAGGGGGACGGCTGATGCACTCTTAGCAGGGGCAGCGGAGGGGGCAGTAGCGGAGGGTGCTTGTAACGAGGTCTTGAAGTGGGCAGTGGGGAGAGCAGAAGGGGCTGCTTCTGCTGCTGTTGTTGCTTTTTTTAGAGGCGCTGTGACAGCTGTGGCAGAGGAGCAGCCAGGCTTGCCAGAGGCTGTGGTGATAGCAGAGATCGGTTCTTTTTAACGGGCGCTTGAAGGGGCCAGGGGGGGGAGCAGCAGCAGATGGTTCTTTGCACGTGCTCTTAGCAGGGGCTGTGGGACTACAGCAGGGGAGTCAATTGTGAGAGTGGCTGTGGAAGGCGCAGTGGAGGGTGCTTGTAACGAGGTCTTAGTAGGAACAGAGGAGGGAGCACCAGAGGGTGTTTGTATCGAGCTCTTGGCCGAGACAGTGGAGTGAGCGGAAGAGGGTGCTTGTAACGAGCTCTTGTCAGTGGCAGTGGGGGGAGCAGCGTCAGGTGAAGGAACCGCAGAGCAGGGAACAGTGGCAGAGGAAGGAGAATCAGAAGAGGGAGCGGCAGATGAGGAGGGGCGGAGGGCAAAGAGCACTTCGATTCCGGTTGGCGGGCGGTGCTGGGCAGACGGGCTGATGGTGGGGAGACGGGTCACGGGAGGGAAAAGGTGGGAAGACGGGAGGGAAAAGGTGGGGGAGGAAGTGAGACGAGCATAGAGAGCAGAGCACTGGGAGAGGAAAGGGAAGGAAAGGATTGTCCAAGCGGACGGCTCAAGCGCGTTCAGACACACTTGCGTCATGCTGCATGCCATTTTGGTTACTGTTCTGGCGCGCGTCGAGACTCACGCGCGTTCAGACACACTTGCGAGGCCCCATTTTGGTTACTTTTGAGGCGCCTCAAAACCATTTTGGTTACTGTTCTGGCGCGCGTCGATACTCAAAACACCAGTCACTCACATTGAAGCGTTGCTTTTAGACGCCATTGATTCGAGCGCACAGCAATGCGCGCCTGAAAAGGACAATCCTGAAAGGGAAAAACAAGGAAAACGAAAAAGGGAACAGGATTGGCCTGAGAACGAACCGGAGGGTGTGTGGGGGGTGGAGGCAGAGAGGCGGGAAGAGACGGGGAGAAAGAGACGGGAGAGCTAGGGAGGGAGGGAGGGAGGGAGGGAGGGAGGGAGGGAGGGAGGGAGGGAGGGAGGGAGGGAGGGAGGGAGGGAGGGAGGGAGGTAGGGAGGTAGGG